>CM060940.1:134466736-135716736 GCA_030765085.1 Allium cepa | reverse complement strand
TTTTCTTTTGAGACTTTTTAAAGTGTCTATAAGTTCTGAATTTATTTCTATTATATCATCAAAAATTAGATCACTAACCTTATTATCTTTTGCCATGAAGCATTTGTTTGTTTGCTTCTTTAATTTTTATTTATTGCCCTTCCACTTCTTATTGCCTTGACTAGGTTTCTTTGTAACCATTTATTCTAGGATGTTGTTATGATTTTTAGAATCCAAGGCTCTGATACCAAATGAAAAGTTGCTCGGCTAGCTATTACTTAGGATCGTGTAATATGGAATATAATAAAATCTAAATGCGGAAACAGATGTAATAGCAAAGTAAATGAAAATAAGTAAAAATAAAACAAGTACACCAAGAATTTTTATACTGGTTCGAACTTCCCGTTCTACGTCCAGTTACAGACTCCTTATGGAATTCCAACTACAGCAACCCTCACTTAACCCGGAGAAACAGGTTTACACAACCCTTGAACAACCGAACAAGGGACCTGAGCAGTAGAACATGATTTCGCCTCAACAGCCGAAGAGGACTTCAACTTATACAGAATGTATGTGACACAATATGTTTTTAATAACACGAATTTGTCTCTTGATAGTACAAATTTCCTATAATCTTTCTCCTTTATGATATATGTGTGAATGCGTGAAGATTAAGGAAGTAGGAAATGAATTTGAATGATGTTGAAAGCACAAATGTATTGGAATCAAGAATTTCAAGAATAGAATAATAATCAATAGAATTGGTGTATTTAAAACTTGATTCTAATGTGTTTATATAGATAATAAATAGTTGCAATTGTTCATGAAGAGTTATCATCAAGAGTTATGATTATCTGTTGGATTAAAGATTGCAACTCTTCATGAATGGAAATGACTTTTCATAAAAGTAGTCGTTGTAAAATATTCAGACTTCTGAAAATAAAAAATAATATAAATATGTTTAAAGCTCTCCCTAAGCATAACATCTCCCCCTAAGTATAATATCTCCCTCAATTAATATGCATATGAATTTCTCTCCCTTTGTCATTATCAAGAAGAATGAGGGAATATAATAAATTATATAAATATCTTGTATATAATGAGATAAACTCATTATTGATTATGAAGGAAAAATAAAATAGATTTTACCATATTTGCTGAAGTCCATATTTCATTGTAAGCATGTAATTCTATTAAACGTATGGAACATTCTTTAAAATTCCAAAATCTATCCTTTTCCTTTTGTTTCTCCGAGTACCTGCAATAAATAATAATTATTTTTGGTACCCACTTACTATGTTAGGGTCCGGAGGGGTTAGGTCTTAGGAAACCATACCCATTTGGGTGTGGTGAACCTTTATAAATATAATTTTCATTATTAACTACCATATCAAAATAATGATTAATGTATTTTTCTCTATTTTTTCAATTAACAGAAACCCAAACACTTAGATAATTTTTATTCATATTTCCATTCAATGATTTTGTACTTCTAGAGAAATTATAAACATTATTGATCATAGCAGTATTTGAATTTCTATAAAAATTCGATTTAGATTTTATTCAAAATTTAGCACTATCATTTTTACTATACATGAAAGCATATCTAGTGCTATTTCTATGATTAGTTTTATTATATCCTAAACCACTTTTATCTTTGTGAGCTTTTGAATTCTTAACATAACCCAATCCCTTCTTGTTTGAAGTAGGTTGAGAATTTTCAATAATCCTGGATAAATTTTCTCTTCCTTTATTAAAATTGGAAACATTTTTAGTGATATCATCAAGCTTAGTTTTGAGACTAGCGTTATCTAACTCAAAAATTTTATTTTTTGTTTTTAACTCATGACTCTCAGAAGCTAGAGCATTATTCTTTTCTTTTTGAGCTTTTATTTCTTGACTTAATAGAGCGAGTTGAGAATTGTCTGAATCTTGAATTTTCTCAAGTTCTTCTTCTAATATTCTCTTCTCGTCTTTAAGCATATCTCTTTCGAATTCTGCTTTCTTCTGATTTTCCAGATCTTCTTATATTTTCTTTTGAGACTTTTTAAAGTGTCTAGAAGTTCTGAATTTATTTCTATCATATCATTAAAAGCTAGATCACTAACCTCGTTATCTTTTGCCATGAAGCATTTGTTTGTTTGCTCCTTTGATTTTTCTTTATTGCTCTTCCACTTCTTATTGCCTTGACTATATTTCTTTGTAGCCATTTATTCTAGGATGTTGTTACGATCTCTAGAATCCTAGGCTCTAATACCAAAGGAAAAGTCGCTACCGTGGCTAGCTGTTACTTAGGATCGTGTAATATGGAATATAATAAAATATGAATGCGGAAACAGATGATAATAGCAAAGTAAATGAAAATATGTAAAAATAAAACAAGCACACCGGGAATTTTTATACTGGTTCGAACTTCTTGTTCTACGTCCAGTCTCATACTCCTTTTGGAATTTCAACTACACCAACCCTAACTTAACCCGGAGGAACAGGTTTACACAACCATTGAACAACCGAACAAGGGACCTTAGCAGCAAACATGATTTTGCCTCAACAGCCGAAGAGGACTTCAACTTATACAGAATGTATGTGACACAATGTGTTTTTAATAACACGAATTTGTCTCTTGATAGTACAAATTTTCTATAATCCTTCTCCTTTATGATATATGTGTGAATGCGTGAAGATTAAGGAAGTAGGAAATGAATTTGAATGATGTTGAAAGCACAAATGTATTAGAATCAAGAATTTCAAGAATAGAATAATAATCAATAGAATTGGTGTATTTAAAACTTGATTCTAATGTGTTTATATAGATAATAAATAGTTGTAATTGTTCATGAAGAGTTATCATCAAGAGTTATGATTATCTGTTGGATTAAAGATTGCAACTCTTCATGAATGGAAATGTCTTTTCATAAAAGTAGCCGTTGTAAAATATTCAGACTTCTGAAATTAAAAATTCAGACTTCTGAAATGCAACGAAATCAAACCAGAAATGAAATAGGCTATTTTTGGCCTTATTCAGACGTCTGAATATTTTCATTCAGACGTCTGAATATTATGGAATCACAATTTTATTTCAGCATTCAGACGTCTGAATGAAGTATTTCAGACGTCTGAATTTAGCTTGTAACAAAAAATTACCATAGCTCAAATGGTTAGAGCACTTGCCTTCTGAACTATGATCTGGGTTCGTGTCCCGCTTCATGCAATTTTTATAAACTTGAATTTTAATTTAAAATATGAATGTATATGTGTGTATACCATTTGGAGAAGATTTTAACATTTGTAAACTCTATACACAACACTATATGACTAATAATACTTTATTTGTCACCGTCATCTTGTCTCTATCGTATATATCTCTTCTTGTATCTCCATATATGTACTTTAATCCTTTTTTATATTGTGTATCTTCATTTTTAATGTATTTGATTATCTCTTTTTGATGCTCATGTACCTGCAAATTAGCTTAGAGATTCTTTGGCATAATTGTATAGTTGTTGTCAATAAAATCCATAATTGAGGTTCTAACACCGACCCCCTTCTCTCCACTCAAGAGTTAGTCATATATATATATATATATATATATATACATATATATATATATATATAACCATATGGATGTCATACTTTTTCACCACAATTTAGTCTAACAAAACATTCAAATATCAAACAACTATCCTCAAATATCAAACAATGTCTGAAAATTTACTAAAAGCTATATTGCTATGCGACAGTGACTCTGAAGAAGAAGCGTATGCGTTAGCGCATCAACAAGAGGAGGAGGAACTGATGGAGATATACCGTGAATCATACAGATCAACTTCTGGAAAACATGGTGGTTCCGTTGTGGATCGGCAATATATCAACCGTAACCAGCAAGCATTTCAAAAAACACTTATGCAAGATTACTTTGCCCGTGATCCAACTTACGGTCCAGAGATGTTTAGACGATGATTCAGAATGAGTCATCCATTATTTACAAAAATTCTCAAAAGTATTCAGCAGAATAATTATTATTTTGTTTATAAGCAGGACGCTGCAAAAAAAACAAGGTTTGAGTGGGCATCAAAAGATGACCGCAACTTTGAGGATGTTAGCATATGGTTCACCCGCCGATGCCCTTGACGATGCATATCGTATTGCAGAGAGTACGGCATTGGAAAACCTAGATCACTTCTGTCAATCAGTTGTGGACATTTATGGGATAAAATATCTTCATTCTCCAAACGAGGCAGATGTAACGGCAAAGAAAAAAACCAACTATCATCTTAGAAGCAGTTGCCTCTCATGATTTGTGGATTTGGCATGCTTTCTTTGGAATGTCAGGTTCTCTTAACGACTTAAACGTTGTCGAACGATCTTATTTGTTTAATGATTTGACGCAAGGTAAGTCAACTCTCGTATCATTTACTCTTGGTCATAACACATATGAGCATGGATACTATTTAGGAGATGGAATTTGTCCCAAATGGAGTAAATTGTAAAGACATTTTCAAACCCAATAACGGCAAAACACAAACAATTTGCTGCAATGCAGAAAGGACAAAGGAAGGACGTGGAAATGGCGTTTGGGGTCCTTCAAGCAAGGTTTGCAATGGTCAGCAATCCATGTAGATTATGGAAGAGATCAAGGCTACAATTATGTTCTGTTGTATAATTCTGTATAACATGATCATTGAAGATGAACGCGGTATGAATTATCCCGATTTTGAGTATGACGGGGCAAGACAACCCTCCGAATTTTTTCACACAGCTACGTTACGAAATGAAGGACAGTACGCAATTTATGATGATCATCATGAAGTATATTGTAATGCACCTATTTATAATAGACTCCAAAGGGATTTAATGGAGCATATATGGAATTCTCATGGAAATCAATAGTTGGGGATGGTGGATCTTTGTTTAATTACATATGTTTGCCTTTTTTATTTCTGCAACGAAGTGTAGAATGCTTCAATTTTTATGTTTGCAATATTATTTATGTTTGATGAAGTAAATCTATATTGATATCTACATAATGCATCGAAAAAATGATATACCATTGAATATTGTAAAACTGAAAATAGCACATGATTGCAAATATGAACTGAAGGTACATGGATATTTAAACTGCAATAACTAAAAATATCACATTAATACGTCAGCCACATATGTTTTGTTCCAGATCTAGTCTCAACAATGCGTTGTTTGTACTCCATCCAATATTGCATTGTAATTGGGTCCATTCCGGTGACATCCTTTACCATTACTAAGGTCTCTTGGCGTTGCCGCTCTAGCTCAAACCGGCCCTTCTCAATCTCAATCAATTCTTTTAACACGGCAAGCTTTTTCTGCACTTCCTCTTTGACGTTATTTTCTCTCGCATGTTCTTCATGCATTAGGGCTAAACGAGAATCAATTTGAGATTGAACAGCAATTTTCTTCTTAGCTGCTCGTTGTCCCATCGGCCTAGCGTCTTCATCAAATGCGGGTACGGCTTCTTCGTCTTTGTTATCCGGGCATACATTTGAGTCCACATGAGAAGAACTGCCTGGGCTAGAATTGTAATTAGATCTACTTATTTATTTCTTCCCCTTCGACTTCGTCTGGACATCTCTTAAGCTTCTTGCGGTGTTTGAGCTCCAATTTTGTTGACTGACAAGCAAGTCATAGCAGTTTGCAAACTGATAGTAGTGGGGTTTCTTTGTACCATTTTCTCTTGGAAATAATTTCAAGAATTGATCGTTCGCCATTCTCTTCTACAAAAATAGAAACACAAAATGATATTTTAACAAAGTGATCAGAAATGATTGTAAATTAAAAATCATATTTTTCAAAACGTTACCAATTCAGCTTCGCCACCCATTCCACTTGGACTTGCTGTTCTTATTTTGTGGATCTGCGACTCGTAGAATTGTGTTTGTCGATCAATCTTCCCAAAACGACCCGTGATTGCAGACATTGACCTCGTCTTTTCAACATGTTTTTTATTGTACGCAGTCATGACTTTTGCCCAAAACGCCTCTCCACTTTGGTCGTTCTCCTTTACCGAGTCGTTAGAAAAATGACAGTAAATATAACACAAATCATTATCTTCATCGCCAGACCATGGAGCAGAAGAATGAAACGATAAGGGGGACGGTTTGGGGATGAACATTTTGAAAGGGTTGAGAATCAAAATCCCAGCTATCCATATTCATAGCTTGGTATATGATTGAAACGGATTAGACATACTTTCAATATTATGGAGTTGAGAATAGAATTATAATAGAAGAAGAGATGTGTGTATTACAATCTGAATAATATTCTGATATATGTAATGAAATCATAAATATGACCGTTTATAGCCGTTGTAATTTTCAATATGACCGTTGTAATTTTAAATATGACCGTTTATAGCCGTTGGGGTCAAAATATGACTTTTTTAGCTGTTGGAATTCAAATATAGGGGCCGGTTATAGCAGTTGAAAGACGGGGGAGCAGATAGAGGAGGGAGGGCTTGGGCGCCCATTAAATGGGCGCCCAAGCCCAGTTCAGGATTCTGAATCGAATCCTGAACATTAAGCTTAATATTCCCCCTTAATTTTACCACTGAAGAGTTTTTTTTGGCCTATTCAGCGTTGAATGCAACGACTGGAGATGCCATTAGTGCATGCTTTACGTTACTCAACCCTATTTTATTTTTAAACCACTGAAAAGTATATTTCGTTAAACTCTTTTGAGTTTTTATAAATTTATTAGAGAATGTGCATAATTTACTTAATATGTTTAATTTTTTTAATTTTAATTGGTAGTTGGTATTGAAGGATGACAACGCACTTCGAATTTTGCGTTATAGAATTATGCAAAGATACGAACCTTGTTGGAACTATTTTGTTAAACCATTTGAACATTAAATATGGTCGGCAGTGGATTATCATAGTAATGTGTACAAAAAGTTCTTTCATATTTTTTTTCAATATTTGGGTTCTAAGTATTGTATGTGAACATATATGTCAAATTATATATGTGTGTGTATGTATGTATGCGTATATAAATACGTGTGTGTATAATATATTTGCTCAGATATTATTCACCCACGTACAATGAATGTGCCTACGTACTGACAAAATTTAATGTTTGCAAGTTAACAAACTTCAAATAGAAAGGATCATATCAAATATTATTACCATACAATTGGTAAAAGATATTAATTGATGTCAATTACATTTAATATCGATTTAAACAGATTAAAAAATTAATTATCATTAATTGAAATTGAATTTTGTGAGAGAATTGGTTACAAATTAATTTTCTTTAAAGCTAAGCAATTAAAGAATTAATTTTTAACTTACTAGTTATTTTTAGTTAAGTTTTTTATTAGAAACATTTCAGATGTATTGTAAGTTTTAACTCTTTGAGGGAACTTGTATGTAATAATAATATCTCGTAGCTTTAACAAATGCACGGTTATTGTAGAGAAATATTAAAGTAGGAACTCACCACCCATTCTTAACAGCCGCTTTTCTTTTCTTTGTTAAAGTTCATAAAAAGATATAACAAACGAGAAATATTGTTTTTAAATAGTTTTCTTCAAAAAGCCAACTGAAATATTATTAGAGTAGCATTTTTATGCTTTTAAAGACAATATTTTGTTTCATGTATTAATTTATGCTTGAAAGGTGACATTTTATATATTCAACATATTTTGGAATATGACTATAACTTTTATCTCATATGTATAGCAATCATTATAGGCATTATATTTTGCTATTGTTTTAATGTGCATACAAAATATATTACAAGCATTCATACTAATGTTGGATAAATACTTGGGAAACAACTCGTTTCTAATATTTAATTTTGATCTTCTATGAAAACTCATAGCCAATATTAGAAGTCATGATATTACATGAAAAATAAAAATGAAAGAAGGTTGATTACATAAAAGAGACAAGGTGAAAGTGAGAAACTATTGAATAAAAATGCAAATTCAATTCTAAAATATGTTTGAATGTAACGGTAGGTAATAAGTGGAGTCGTTTATCGAGTGAGAAGATGTATACTAGTTGATGTTTCCATTTAGTTGATTAAAGAATTTAAAGAAAAATAAGGAAAATATTTAATGCTTATAATTATTAAAATGCAAGTTTTGTCATTGTTTTCCATGGGAAATGTAAATTTTCTAGTTGAGTAAATCATTATTTTTGTGTTATAGTTTATGATAAAGGAGTTAGTTTTGGCTATTTCTTGTATTTTATAAAATCAATATTTCACTGTAGATCGCTCCTATTTTTATTTAAATATTTGTTTGCAACTCAACATATGCATATGTAGGCGTCTATTTAAAACAATAATACTTTGTTATGCTTTGTAACATAATCATATCTAATAATTTATATTCTAATAATAATAGTAGTAGCAATAATAAAAATATATTTTAATAGCTTCTAACGTTGATTGTGTTTTCTTACGACTTTTGTTCTGAATCTTATTTTCAATGAGATATCATCCAAAGTATTTCTACGGTGTTTTATGCTACAGTGATATTAATTTGTTTTGAATTACACTTATTGCTGCAGTATTTCAATTTTATGCTTGCATGAATATTTGAAGTAAAGAGAAAAATTGTTTGGTTATTGCAAAATTTTGACTACATACCGTAGTATTATGTATAATTTGCATGTCATTTTACATCATATGTATGAAAAATTATACTATCCCAACATTAATATTTTATTAATTTAGTTACTACAACATAAAATCAAAAAAATAAAATGTAATAATGCAAATGGTGGATTGTTCTTTATTTGAACCGAATTTAAAAGAATATTTCACTATAAGCACAGTTTCTCGATTCGAAGTTTAGGCGCTATTAACATAACAAACTTCATGCATATTTAAATTTATATGTTAAACATATTCATATTCAACTTATGTCACTTATATTTGAAAATAATAGACATGCTTAGTAATCAACCAAATGCTTATTTAGAAATAACTAATAGTTGAACTTGTCATTTTTTCTGCAAAACCAGTTTTCTTTAGAAATGTGAAGCTACACTTTGTGCGTTTTGAGGTTACAAATGTAGATTAACCAACAAAAGTTTATCACTAATGTTCAAGAAAAAGTTAATCTAAAAAAACAAACTCTAAAATGCACTAATAAATAAATTAACTAATCAAACAAATCATGCGGTGAAACGCACGTGTCGTAGCACGGTCTGAAAAAAACTTACTAAATTTATGCTTCGTTCGAAACTTACTATAAAAATATGTATTATTTCAGTAGCAAGCGTTTTGTACTTGATGCTAGAAAGCATGATTATTAATTAAATTCAGTTATTGTTTATCAGTGTTATGGCACGCGTTTCGCTTTTATGAATTGTATATGTTTAAATCAGTAATAATAATAATTTTTTATGTTCAGGTGATATTAAGGTTTGTATATTTTTAAGGAAGTATTTTGAATTTATAAATAAAATTTAATTTAAGATTATATTTTTAGAAGTGTTTTAGATTTGTATGCATGTTTAATTGTTAGATTCTACTTTTAGAGTGTTTGAATTTTTAAAAGAAATTTAATATTAGATCATATTTTTAAGTGATTAATATTTGATAATTTTTAGAGGACGTTTTTGCTAGTTTACGTTTAAATCAAAAAAATGTGACGCCAAATCTGTTACAAATCGTTAAAGATTGTGTTAGCATTTAGCAAAAAAGCTGGTGGCCCAGAATCTCATCTGCCCACTATCCGGAAATTATTCTAGTCAAAACAGTCCAACTAAATCATTGTATATTTTTGCTGAACATTATAATAACATTTCGGAGGAAAATGGATCCTCTGTCTATAAAACCGTGTCTCGTCGATAGAGCTCAAAGATAATAGTAAAAGCAAAGCACAGATTAGGTATTTAGCTTTCTAGGGTTTCGCTCCACAGGTAAATACCATTTTATTTAACGATTTTATACATTATTTTTACGTCAACTACCATTGTTTATGATTGGCATTTGTGCAAACCAGTGCCTAAATCATGTAGCTGTAAACAAATCTGGGCGACGGGCAAAAGCATGGGGGATTTTGGGCTTAGGTTGCTATCGCCTCTTTCATTGACTTTGTTGTGTCATTTTAATCGTTTTTTTGCATCAGCTTGAAATTCATGGTTACATTGGTTGGGTTTTCTTTGTTTTTTTAATAAATAATATTCATGATTGGTCCATGTGTTTCGCTTATGTTTCGAAAGTCATTCAAAGATTTAGAAATCGGTTGACTTTTCTTGACTTGTGTATATTCACGCGGCCAGTGATCTGCGATGCCAGTGTGGTGTAAACATTGGATTTCTTTGAAAGAAATCAAATTAGACATACAAGGTGTATGTCGAAAAGTGTGGCTAGCACGCTACTTTTACAAAGCTAAACACTGTTTTCTTTGCTCTAAGAGTACACAAGACCAGTGTTTTCGTGATCCTATCCTGCAGTAACCTGAACCGTAGACCACCACG
The DNA here is from genome assembly GCA_030765085.1 of Allium cepa. Taxonomy (NCBI): domain Eukaryota; kingdom Viridiplantae; phylum Streptophyta; class Magnoliopsida; order Asparagales; family Amaryllidaceae; genus Allium; species Allium cepa. The sequence continues at coordinate 135,706,288 of CM060940.1, read as the reverse complement.
ATCTGAAATTTAATTGGACCTCATTCATCCATAAACCTTGATCGGACCTTCAAACCAATGGTCCGACCGTCAATTTTACCTGCTTGAACCTTGATTTTTTTGTTTTTTCCCACTTTCTAATCGTGTAATTCTCTCTCATTTCTATCTTTTGCATTGTTTTGAATGAAAAAAAAAGTAAATATATATTTCAAAAATCATAATTGTTTCAGAATCTAAACCACTAAATTCATTACCTTGTCCGTCACTGCTGCAAACTTCTCTAACACCACTGTAAGCTTCGTCAAGTTTGTTATCATCAAATTTTTATCGTTGTGCACTACTCTACTATATAAAAGCTGGAGTTGTGCATTGCAACAATACGCAACTTCAGTTGCAGATTTTAAAGACCATCTACAGCTTATGTCCATAGCATTATTTCAATATTTTTTTGGGTATATTTTATAGTTAATTGTGCAAATTTTTTGAAAAAAATAAATCATGGTTTCGACGGTTCGACCGGCTGAACCATCAAAACCTTAAACCTTCAATCATTACAGTTTGAGACACGGCACGGCCCTAAAAACTATGCATAACACACTGTTTCGTGTTTAGTATGATCGTATTGTCCACGTGATTGGTGAAGAATGCAGACAATCATTAAGGTTTAGCTGAATACACAGCGTGCTAGCATAATAACTATTATATTCTACGTTAGTCTGTATTTAATAAGCTAGATAAATGAGAAAGTCATACCTTGGTCAAAATTAATGAAGTAAGATAGCATATGACAGTTTTACGTGGCCATGAAAATTATCTTATTCAACTCTATCCTCAAACATGATTTAAAAAGTAGATTCAGCCTCAAAACTTGTCTTAACAACAAACCAAATGTGGAATGTAGAAAATTATGGTAGTTTTGGACCAACTTTGAGAAAATAGAAATCTTCAAATTTGGTGTTGAACATTTAATATCCTGTCCTTATTTTATTTTAGAAGAATGGTTGTATCTGAAGTTGATGACGCAATATAACAGTATTTACTTTATTTTTCATTTTGCCAAAACTAACAAATGAATATCTAATGCTTGCCCATGTTGGGTTGTATAGTTTTTTCTTTCATCGATGAATGTGATCTTGCTTGGAAAACTTAGAATTTTGTTGTGCTAATAGCATCAGTAGATGACATAACATTTAAACACCATTTGCCTTCCCACCTCGAAGGGGCTGGAGGCCTTTGGATCCCCTGGTAGTGGCAAAATTATATGTAATTTCGTAATAAACCTCCAACAAAATAAACATCCAGTAGAAGTTGAGGATTTTTTTACCTTCGTTGAAGCTGTGTAGATAAAATGCTCAGCGTTCCTATAAAGTTAGATATTCAAAAATCTATGGTGGAATTAAAAAGTAACTTCTATATGGCAAAATTCGAAAACGTCTTGATCAATGTAGTTCAGACTTGATTAAGAATAGTGTTCTAACTTTTCTTGAGCGTTTGAGCCTTGGGATTAAGCCTATTCTTGTTGATTTCATAGAAAGAAGAATTGATTTTTTATTTTATTTTTATATATTAATAATGTTAAAGCGATGCTAAAACATCCTAATTCTGTGGACTTAATGAAAAATAACGGAGAATTAAGCAGATCCGCTATTTAATAGGGCTTAATTGTCAAAACGTACTGGTTGAAGAGTGCTAAGTGTTTTATTGAGAATTTGACTAAGTTTTAGTAGAGCTGCATAGCATTGAAGTTCATGTTTTTATTTGTTAACGCATCTCATGATACTGACTTTTGCAGGTAACATACAGACAATAATTATCCTATTAGTGTAGTTTATAGCTGATGACTTAACCATTAAAAGAAGATATGCAAGTTTCTATATGTATTAGTGATGTAAGGAATTGTATTGTTGGGTAAATCTGCTAACGTTGAGCATACCAGTGCTTCTTTTATGACGGTGTACGTTGTGATGGTGAGAAGGATCATGAGGCGGTACCCTCTTTCCTAGAAGGAGCCTTGCTCAGAACTTTACGAGAATCATGCATGCAGTATGATCTTGATCAACATGTTATATCTAATGAACGTTATTACTACTGAAATATTGGTATCAACCATCTTAGTTCTTCCAAGAATTACTTGATTTTTATTATTTCTGTACAAACTTTTGTACACACTTTTTTCATTGGTTAACAATATAGGATCACTTTTGAAATGCATCAAATGATTAAAACAATCTTCTATGAATCAGCAAAGTTTTGAAATGCATGAAATGAACTTCACTACAACTTCGATTGTTGGTGAAAGACTGATACGAGATCTCTTTTTCAAAAATGATCTACCACTTCGTGACTTTTTCACTACACTGTAGCTTTTGTTCGAATTGTTTGCGTTGAGCATTTTCCATTCATACGTAACATCAACTATATCTTGGTTTTACTGCATAAATAGATCATTAACCTCGCAAGTTTTTGGGTGGTACCCTGCCAACTAGTCAATCATAATATATGCGAAGGGAAAACAATAATACGAGAGATTTGCTTTTTTATTTTTCTCTTCCTACACTATATACATATGCATATATACATATACATTGGAGGAAGATTTAATGACACTCATGTTTTGGAGCACCCCTATTATATCGAGCTATATTATTCCACATCGCTACAAATTTTTTAGATGTTTCATTCGCATATGGAGGATTATCTCTACAAAATTTGAGCTTATTTTGATATCTTAAACCAAATGAAACTTTTGGATGTTTAATCTAAACCATGAGCATCATACTTAAAAAAATTAGATCATTTTGAAATTCCAACATATTCGAAATGTTGTATTGAATATCAACCGTTAAAATAATTATTTTAACCATTGATTTAAAACATTTGTTTGAACATGTTAGGATTATTTAAACTAATTTAAATTTTTTAAAGATGATTTTGAGTTACGTAGACCGAGGAATAAGAGAGGTGTAGCGGATGCTACACGGGTCTTAGGCACTATAGTACTACTACAAACCTTATGGGCTATAGTACATGATACAAGTCAATATATGTACAGTGGTTCAAATTTAGCTATGCAGAATTTGTACATGTGACCTTACGGATCAAAGCTGAAATGTTTAAATTACTAGGACAATGGTGTTGGACTAATTTTATACACTTAAATTTGAGGTTACATTTTTTTATATTCACCAACTGTAATCATGTTCATGGTTAGAATATTTAGTTATCTTTGTTGCTCATGCTTTCTTTTTGGTGTTTGAAAATCGAACCAACCAATTTAACCAAATATAAAACTTAAACCATTGTAAAAGATCATAATTATCAATGTCCATACTACAATTATTATATATATATATATATATATATATATATATATATATATATATATTGTCATCTGAACAAAATTATTTTCCTTTGAGTTCATTTTATCATTCTTGAAGAGAAGTATTTAGTTTCTATAAATTACAGCATCATCACATTTAAATACATATAAATCCAACTAACTGTTTCGGTCCCATGTTAAAGTTAACAACTGCACAATCTAGATTTTTTAGTCACCAATCAAACCAACCAAACTGAACCAATTATTTTCGGTTCAGTGGGTTTTTAGTTGAAAATTATTTGTTTGGTTTAATTTGGTTTTTGTTTTCAAATAGTTAATTTGGTTTTAATATTTCTTGTCAGTTCCTGAAGACCTTATATTGCTTAGTTTCGAATGATATATTGCTATTATTTTTCAGATTCCCTACATAACTGCCATGGAGTGTAATAAGGAAGAAGCCCGAAGAGCCAAAGAAATAGCAGAAAGAATGATGCTAAGCAAAGACTTTACCGGGGCACGTAGAATCATTCAAAAAGCCCAGCGTCTTGATCAAGATATTGAAAATATATCCAAGATGCTAGCAATATGCGATGTTCACTGCGTATATGATGTTAAGATCAATGGGGAAACCGATTGGTATGGTATTCTTCAAGTAAATCAGACTGCAGATGATATAACCATTAACAAGCAATACAGAAAGCTAGCTCTTTTGCTCCACCCTGACAAAAACAAGTTTTTCGGTGCAGAATCTGCATTTAAAATTATAGGGGAGGCACAGAAAACTCTATTAGATAAATCAAAACGCCTAATTCATGACATGAAAACAAAGGCTGGGCAACAGCGTGTTTCTGATCTTTCCACTAACAAACATGTTCAGCCAAAGGACAGTACTTCACATACGACTAAATCTACAAATAAGGCCTCTAAGGAGGGGACTTTTTGGACCATGTGTACATCATGTAATACAGAATACCAGTTCTATTGTAGTGCAATAGATAAATCAGTTCAATGTCAACGATGCAAGAATATCTATGTTGCCTATGATATTAATGGCCAACAAGTCCCTGTTTCTAATCATGCTGGGCAAAATAGCAATTCTGGAACTGGTTTCGGGGTTTCATGTCAGAAAAATGCATTTGGGTCCAATAATGAATCAGAAAATATTAAATGTGGTGCAAACTCTGAGAATGTGAAGATTCCTAAAGCAGAAAAGAAAGCTGAAGTAAAACCCGAGGGTACGAAGTTTTCTAAAGTGGAAAAGAAAGCTGAAGTAAAACCCGAGGGTACGAAGTTTTCTAAAGTGGAAAAGAAAGCTGAATTAAAACCTGAGGGTGTGAAGTTTTATAAAGTAGATAAGAAAGCTGAAGTAAAATCCGAGGATGTGAAGTTTTCCAAAGTTGAAAAGAAAGTTGAAGTAAAGTCTGAGGATGTGAAGCTTTCTGGAGCAGAAAAGAAAGAAAATGCATCCAAGCAGTCAGTGGAAAATGAAGGTGAAAGGAGAGGAAAAAAGAAATCAAATGAACCATGCATGTATGATATTAGTGAAGATGGCACAGCCACTATCAATAATGATTTGGCTAAAGGAATGCAAAAAAAAGCAAGGATGTCATCTTCTCCTTTAAATGAAAATCAAAATTCAACATCTAGTACACATGTTGATAAAGACATGGACACACCACTTGCTACAGAGTCATACTCCTACCCGGATCCAGAATTCTACGATTTCCAAAAAGAAAGAGATGAATGCAAGTTTTCTCCAGGTCAAATCTGGGCAATCTATGGCAGTTCAGATACAATGCCTCGTTTCTATGCGTTGATAAAACAAGTGCATGCACCGACAAATGAAGTTCAGTTCAATTGGTTAGATCCAGCAGATAACGTAGTGGCAGATCGGTATCGAGCAAGTTTACCGCTAGGATGTGGTAGTTATAAGCTAGGAAATCTACAGCATACTCAAGATATTTTCTTGTTTTCTCATCTTATGCAGTGTATTAAAGATGAAAAGAGGGATATATATGACATATTTCCTCAAAAAGGCGAGGTCTGGGCGCTATTTAAGAACCAGGATAAACATCGTGTTCATAAAGACATGCAATGTGAGTTTGAAATTGTAGAAATAGTGTCATACTCACTAGAGGATGATACATTCAGTGTTGTTCCATTAGTTAAAATAGAAGGATTTGTCAGCTTGTTCGTGCAAGTACAATCAAATTCAGTTAAGATTCAGAAGAAAGACATACTTCGGTTTTCACATAAAATTCCTTCATATCGGTTGTTGGGCAATGAAAGGGAAGGCATTCCTAAAGGTGCTCTTGAACTGGACTGCGCTGCTTTACCTCAAAATAATGCAAAAAACAGTTCTCAGGCTAATGAAAGAACTGGAATATGCAACGCCAAAAAAGCTAAGGAAGAATTTATTTCATTTGAGTACCCTGACTCAGAATTCTACAATTTTGACACTGACAAGTCGTTTAAAAATTTTGAAGTAGGCCAAATATGGGCACTTTACAGTGATGTAGACATGAATCCTAATTACTACGGGCAAATAAGCAAAATTGAACTGAACAGACGTAAAGTGTATGTTACATGGCTAGAGGGATTCCCTGAACATAAACTAGATATAAACTGGTTCAAAGAAAAACTACCTTTTGGTTGTGGATCTTTTATTACGAGAAGCACGGACATATTTGATTCAACTGATGCATTTTCTCACATTATGCATGCAAATCAAAGAAGAAGGAATCACTATGATATATATCCATGTGTTGGTGACATTTGGGCGATGTATAAGAATTGGAGTTATAATTGGTCGCTTAAAGACTTGCAAAACTGTGAATTTCAGATTGTAGAAGTTCAGTGTGTTTTAAGTAGTGGTTTCAAATTGCTTGTGTTATCGAAAGTAAGTGGACATGCTTGTGTTTATAAAAGGGAAGGAGATTATGGTAATGTAATTGATGTGCCAAGGGCAGATTATTTGAAGTTCTGTCATAAGATACCGGCATTTAAGCTTACTGAAGAGAAGGGTGGACTTTTGCGAGGATGTTGGGAGCTGGATTCTGCAGCAGTGCCTGAAATATTACTAGTTTCTGACTGATGATTGATGAAGGGATGATGATCCAGGTAACAGGAGTTTAGGTAAAGCATTAACAAAATATATACATGTTAGTTGCTTTTGGTCTGAAGTTGTGATGGGATACATATGCTAGTTTAGCTTGGGGAAAAAAAAAGTTTGTTAGAAATCAGATGTATTACAAATTTGAAAGATAAAAACAGATTTAACAATATATATGGTTATTTTTGATATCTTCGAAAAGTTATTCTTGGTATTTGACGTTTCTTTTATGAATGGTGGGTGGTTTTTGTGCAAGGAAGATAACAATTTTAAAACCATATTTATGACTAGTAACCACAGTCATGTATATATTAATATGACTATATTAATATTACATTCATATATTAATATTACATTCAGTGTCTTTAGATTAAATTTTAAAAGTTGTGTCTTTCAAATTAAAATCCATCTTAGGTTTTTCTTTTAAACTAATTCCCTCAAAATAATAAACTATATGGATTTGAATGGAAAACAACGTGGAGCTCGTTTGTTGCAATGATGGTATTGAATTTCTAAAAAATACGTTGTTAGAATAAAAATTTGATATATAATGTGAAAAAACAATCTCAATTCTGTATATTAATTTTAGTCGGACGTTGCAGTTATTATGTTTATAGTGAATTCTATTTCATATGTACTTTGAATGTAAAATAATTATAAAAAGTTTTATATATAATTGTGAGTATTATAAACCATACTAATTAAATGTATAATAGCGGATAAAACTGAAGAGAGCTTAGAAGAAACTGAAGATATTATAAACTATAGGGATTAGATGTAAATAATATGAGAGAATGTCCGAGGAGCTTGAAAATTTTATGATTATTGGGTCTTGGACTTTACTTTATTACGATTTTATTGATTTGTCATAGATTGTTGTGTTTTAATTAATCGATGGATATATACACCATAATTTTTGTTATGTATTTTATATATTTTCATATTTGAACAAATTTTATTACCTTTGTTGCTGTAAAAGAAATAAATATCATTTGAGCAAGTGGTCTAATTTTTTGTTTAGATAAAAGTTTGTTTTAATTAATATCGATAATTGATGTTTAATACATGGATAAATAATGTATGCATTGAATTGTTGATATTTTTTCAAATAGCAACTAGCATTTTGAAGACCATAGACTAAAGGTGATAAAAGCGCGTCAATATATTTCATGCATTTAGACGTTTCACAACAAATCTCAAAGTATACATATTAAATAAAACATTAGAACATCAAATTTAAACTAGCGATTTAAGTGTAGAACAGTAAATGAAAAGTACAAGTAAGACTTTATTTTTTGAAGTATTTTAATTTATAACTCATTAATTCGTACTGGAATAATTCACTTGTGATTCTTAGATAGGTAAATATACGTTCTTCTTATAATTAGAGATACAGCAAGTGTATGTTCATTGTTTTTTGTAAACTGTTCTAATTTATAGTAAAAAATTGAAAAATTGCGAAATATGAACAAGTATATTTTCTTACTTTTATGACTCATTGTCAATAACATACTTAAAGGAGAAAATAGCATAAGTTAAAATTTATTATTGTAAGGAAAGTTAATAGATGTTTATATTCCTGACGGTAAAGTTTTTTAAGAGAAAAAAGCAACATATTTTGACTTTAGTATAAAGCAGTGTGAAAGAACTAAGTAGGTCTTGTAAAACACTTGTAGAAAAAATATAAACTAATGGAGATTTGAATGTATAATTATTAGAGAGAATAAAATGGAGGTTCGGAAAGAACTATTGGAGAGCTGAAAGTTCTTTGATAAATTTAATTTATCAAATAGTTAGATATGTTTGTTGTTTAAGATGAAAGATTAAGAACTGTTACACTGACCTGAACATGGAAGGTGGGAGAATTAAGAAAAATATTGTCACAATCCAGAACTTATAAAGTATGGGGACTTTTAGTGTAAAATAACACATTAAATGAAGGGAATATGATAAATTATCGTATACATAATAAACTACGAATTTTAATGTAAAACAGTGTGTAACTCGTTGCACATGATAGTATTATAAGTTTATTTTTTATGCATACTAGTACGGGCCCGTGCTTCGCACACGGTCTGTTTGTGTTATTGTACATATTAATATTTTGTTTGAGCGCAAACATGTAAACAGAAAGGAAGGACATTTTTGAAATTTCAAAAAGACACCGAGTAAATTAGTTAACGAATTTTCTTTATCAGCAGTAGAGATTGTTAAAGAACAAAATTTGATATATAGTCCGAATGACATTTTCTAGTGTAAATTGAAAATGATAGTTACAACTGTCATTCTGTGTTTTACACTAAAAAATGTCCTTGAGCCTAAAAAACAAACTTTTGTTCTTAAAATTAAATTTTTCTCCAACTTTTTCCTTGAGTCTAAAAACCCCTAGTGAAAAATAGATTTTTGAGGGAATTATATTTTACCGCCCAATAGAGCTTAGGAAGAACCACATATTCAGAATATAATCAATCACTTTAGGTTTTTGTAGATTTTATCCTTAGATCTAAGCAAATACAAGAACACAAACATAGATAATAACAATAAGATTCAATCTTAAGCATGAACAAAATATATAAAATGAAAGATCACACTGGATTTTATAGTGGTTCGACGACTAATTTATGTTGGAATTTTTTTTTGAAAATAAGTGAATTATTAAAAAATTGACTAAGTGTGGAAATTGGCTCCTATTTGAGAATAGTCCCTCATTGTAGGATTATATACAAGAATCAAGTATTTATACTTGATTTTTGGAAGGTAAGTTGGGTCCTTTGGGCATCCAGTGATGCTCTTTTGTGAGGAGGGAGATCATGCTTGACCACCACACATGCGTGCGCGTCGACCAGGCCCGGGTTCGGGTTTGTAGTGGTGTAACACTTATATTTTTGGTATAAATTTATTAACCGTTTTTGACCGGGCCGACCCGTATTGAAGAACGTTCATTGTTTTGACCCGTTATTTCTCAGATCCGTTTTTCAAGATCACGTCTCCCCCAATCAACAACGTTCTTTTTTTTATTCTGTCTTCTTAACTGATAGGAAGACGAAACAGAGAGAACAACATCTTGTATTTTTCCATTTTTCAAATTCGAGCAATATCTCTGAGTGCAAACTGAATCGCTTCGTCCGTGCAAACGAATCGATACCATACAAATTGAGAGGCTATTTTATCTAGAGGCGGCAGTGATAGATACAAACTGCTTGCACCATATAGCAGATCGTCAAAACGTCTTCAAGAAAATGACGTAGTCCACGACTCGGCCGAAGATAACCATTGTTTACAAAAATTTGAAGACGGCGCCATCGATGATGACTTCTGTTGCAGATCTCGATGCCGCTGCTCCCGCTTCCCTTTTCCAAGTCCCGATTGTCTCTGCTGCGCCTTTCAGATTTGAGGGCCTCCATTTCAAACGCTGGAAACAGAAGATGGAATTATTCCTAACCATGAGAAAGGTGGTGGCTGTGCTGACAACCGACGAACCGCAGCTGTCGGACATGCCAAACGAAGCAGACACAGATCTAATGCGAGCTTAGACAGAAAAATCAAAGGAGGTGCAGAACTGGACAGAGAGGATTACCTGTGCCGGAACTTCATACTCAACGGCCTCAGTGATGACCTCTACGACTACTACAACTCTGACAAGTCAGCCAAAGAGATTTGGGAAGCGCTGCAAAAGAAGTATTTCACCGAAGAGGCTGGAGCGAATAAATATGCAGTCAGCCGCTACCTGAAATACCAGATGACAGATGACAGGTCAGTAGAGATGCAATCTCATGGGCTACAGAAAATTACCCATGAGATCATCTCCTAAGGTATGAGTTTGGATGAACAGTTTCAGATTGCTGTTATTGTTGATAAATTGCCCTCGAGTTGGAAAGACTTTAAGAATGTGCTTAGGCACAAGACTAAGGAATTCTCCTTAGAGAGCATGATCACTCGCCTCCATATTGAGAAGGAGGCTCGTAAGCAGGACCAAAAGGAGGAAGTGCTTGTTGTTACCAACAACAATACTAAAAAATCCAAGCCCGCAGTTCTGAAACCGAATCCGAAAAACTTTAAGAATCAGAACTGCAACCGCAGCAAACAGAATTGGAACCCATATGGGAACCAAAAAGGACAACAGAAACCGACCCAAAAGAATGACTTTGGACAGTTGTTTCTGTGTTACAACTGTGGAAAACCATGTCATATGGCACGCAAGTGTAGGAACAGACCAGGCCCTGCACCGCAGGCTAACCTGCCCGAGGAGCCTTTTACGACTATGATTTCTGAGATTCACCTTATTGGTGGATCATATGGTTGGTGGGTAGATACTGGTGCATTCCGCCATGTCTGCTATGATCGTGCTATGTTCAGTACATACACGGCTGCCGATGATCAGAAAGTGCTGCTGGAAGATTCTCACACCATTACAGTTGTTGGCATTGGAAATGTGGAAATAAAGTTTACCTCTGGAAAGACAGTTCTTTGAAAGATGTGATGCATACTCTAGAGATGAGAAAGAATTTGGTTTCTGGTTTTCTCCTTAATAAAGCTGATTTTACTCAAGTTATAGGGGCTGATTTGTATACTTTGACTTATAAGGGGATGTTTGTAGGGAAATCCTTGTGAGGGTATGTTTAAACTTAATGTTGAATGTAATAAAGTAACCAGTTCTGCTTATATGTTGTGTGACTTTAATATTTGGCACTCTAGATTATGTCATGTAAATAAGCGTATAATTCATAACATGATCATATTAGATTTGATTTCTAAAATGTCACAAACTGATTTTGATAAATGTGAATTTTGTAGTCAAGCAAAAAATCACTAAGAAACCGCATAAATCGGTTGATAGATTTTCTGAACCCTTAGACTGATTCATTCTGACATATGTGAGCTAGATGACACTTTGACTAGACATAGACACTGTTATTTTATCACTTTCATAGATGATACCTTCGATTTCACTTATGTATATCTTAGAAGAAATAAAAGCGATGCATTTGAAATGTTTAAATTATTCAAAACTGAAATCGAGAATCAACCAAATAAAAAAATTAAGAGACTTCGTAGTGATAGAGGAACAGAATATGAATCTAGTCCATTTCTTGATTTCTATAAATTGCATGGTATAATTCATGAGAGAACTGCACCTTATTCATCTGAAATCAACGGTAAAGCTGAACACTACAAGAATATATGATATAAATAGCTTTGTGTCATAGCATTATATTAAAGTGCTATAATAAAATACTTAAAGAAAATAAAATAATGTATAAATTGTGCTATGTAAATGAAGTAAAATCAATAACACAAACATTTTGTTATATTTCACCGCATCACGCTATATTACCCGACCCAGTAAAGACGCGCGCGAATGAAAAGGAACGTGGAATAAAATAAAAACAAAGGCCGCCAAAACTAAAAATTTCCCTCGTCTTTCCCAATCTCGACTAAAATCTCCTCGATTCACTCCACAAACTCCACAAATTCCCAAAACTTGACCTCTCCGATTCACACAAGCATCTTCGACGGTCTCTGCAATCTCCGAATCATCAGACGCGGTGAGTATTTTCTTCCTTGTTTCGTTCCTATTATCTATTTAAGGTTTTTTTATTGAAAGCATAATCCATTTTGTTTTTGCTATAGAAATCATCTTTCTTATATTTAAGGTTTTTGTTATTGAAAGAACCCAGTACATAGTAAGTAGTCAATTTCTTGGTTCAACATAAATCAGTCATAAGTTCTAAAAACTATTAGGTTGGTCCTGCTTATGTTATCCACTAGCTTAGCTTGCTGTTTTTTCGAGGTCTTGTTAGCTTCTTTGGTTTAGGTAATCTTCTCTTATTTTTCGTTGTACTGTGTTTTGCTAGCTATTATGTTGGTCCTGCTTATGTTGATTATGATGTCGTTGTTGATTGTTGTTGCTGCTGCTAGTTACTACGTCTCTAGTTTATTTAGGATTTGTGTTATTATTTTTTGTTTATTTATATAAACTGTAGTTACTAGGTTTTGTAGGAGGGTTATTTTTAATTTTTTTTAAGGGTGTATAGGAAGACTTACTCACCTGACTTATAAAGGATAAAATCACATAAGTGTTCTTTCCTCGTAAAAGAACAACTAGTTTTCTTAGAAAAAATCTAATAAAAGAACAAACAGTTATTAAATTTAATAGTTTGATTTATGTTGTTGGTTACATCAAAATATCATTTCAAAATTTTTACTGCTCAACCATTTATCCTATATGTTCTATTGAGTACATCGTCAAAACTGGAAATGTAAGAAAAGAAAACAATTGCTACAACAATATTTGAATTACCACACATACCATGTTTAAATTAAAGTTCTCAACATGGTTATATGTTGACCAGATGTTGATATATCAACAATTGACATTTAAGTTTTTAAATTTTAAATTGTTAACTTTTTTAGTTTTTGGAAATCGATTAACCAATCTAATAATCAATCATAAGTTCGCCTTTCATTTCCTGATAGTAAGCTGATAAAATCTTAAAACAACTCTTGCTAATTTGTACACTGAAAACAACAAACAACTGCATAAAGAACGCATTACAAAGCAGAATTCACATACATATAGCTCAAAATTAACTATCATAAATGCACAACACACATCGATTCAAAGCCGAGTAACAAAACAAAACTAATTTTTGTTGGAAGCCGAAGAGCCCTTGAGTGTCCTTGAGTGGCGTGTCTCTGAAAGATGCAGATTTACTCCCATTCTAGTAACAAGTGTTATATACCTTTCACTTTGTTTGCCAGCCATTTTGCACCTCCTTCAAGATCGATTGAAAGCGACTGCATCATTAAACTTTTTGTTATATAAGAAACTTCCGAGTAATCAGAGCAGTAGAGATTCTTGACTGATATAAGAAAAAAAATCCAGGTCCAGCTTTTCCAATTGGTTCTCATTTGAGGGTTTAATACTCTTCAACTTTCTTTAAGTCCTCCATATTTGTGGTATCCTGTACAGTTGATCCCTAAAACAGAATTCGACCTACTTTTTTCACCGTTCTTATTATCTTCAATGAATATTGTGAAACCACGAACATTTTGAAATTTGACATACTTCAAGTTAACAGGTTCTCCCCTAAGATTTTTCTGGTTTAGAACAACAGTCATTAGCATTGGTAAATCTCATGTGTTCCTTCTTGTAAAATTTGGTTGTCTTTGTGCCTTCATCTTTTGGTCCTAGCATAAAGAAAAGAAGCAGCTTGACAATTTGAGTGAAAGGAATACTATAACAGAGTCTCATTTTCTTTATAGCCCAATTTCGTTGTTTTGACAACTGGATGCGATACAAATCTGTTTGTATGATACGTAATACTGTAACAACCCATAAAAGTAATAGTTGTTTAATAATAACTTGTCGTACGGTTATTATCCATTTGTATAAGTAAATAGCTTGACTTTGGTATAACAGTCCGTTAGTATGATATGTAGCAGGACAAGTAAGTTGTTATCTACGAAACCTGGTAAGTAGACGCACTATTACACTTCTTACTTCTTTGGGCCGGCAATCTTAATTTTCATGTTCAATACTCCTCGTATTAAAACTATAAGCTAAAATTTTATGATTTAAATTGATGCAACCATTTAAAAGACATATTTATGCCCACATACATTGACAAAATGACTTTATGAAACCTGGATGCGCATGGGTCACGATTGTCCATGCATATGAGGTGTTATATGACCAGTTACCACAATGTCAGTTCATTTTTATTACACATACTTCTGCCAAAAGAGCTGAACAGTAAAATACCTTTCACTTTGTTACCATTGCCTGTAGTATAGAAACATTCACATTAACATAGGGCTATATCATTTAATCATCTTTCTAGTATGATTGTATCCAGCAAAATACAACTAACTAAATATTGTTTTAAGTTTTAGAAATTTTCTTGCTTAAGTAGTATCGCATCTCAAGATGGATAAGGATTGGGTGCATCTACACAGGTAAACTACCAGTGACTGCGAGCAAAGATATGTTTTGATTTTGAAAAAATATATTTATTTTTTGTTAATTTTGCAATTGAAGAACTAGTAGTGAGTACGAATAAGGGGCTTGGAATTTTGTGAATTTTGCAAAGAAAAGTTTAGGAAATATGGAAAAAATGTTATGCCCTTGCTTGGATTGTCGAAACCTCACTCACCAATTTGGAGTCACCATTGTCGAGCATTTGATTATAAGGGGAATGGATCCTAAATATAAAAGTGGTAGATGGTACAATCACGACGAGCAAATAGACACAGGGAAAAAAATTAAGTTGGATGGTGCATATGACTTATTCAAAGGCATTCACTACGAAGATGAAGATTTCATCAATCATTCTTTTTTTACTAATGATAACGATGATGATAATGTGCAGAGACGAGAAGATGATTTATTAAAAAATTTAGAAGATGTGGAAACCCTATTATATCCTGATTGTCCAGATCATACAAAGTTATCTGTCATTATTGCCTTATATAACTTTAAATGTGAGACTGGCTTATCTGATAATGATTTTGATAAGCTTCTAATCGTGCAACAGTCGTTGTTACCAAAGGATAATGTACTTCCTAAAACCATATATGAAGTGAAGAAATTTCTTAAAATTTTCGATATGGGTTTTGAGAAAATTCATGCTTGTGAGAATGATTGTTGTCTTTTTAGAAAAGAGTACAAAGATTTGGATAGTTGTCCAAAATGTGGATTTTCGAGATGGAAGACTAATCAACGTACAGGAGAGGTTATGCAAGGGATCTCGGTAAAAGTATTGCGATATTTTCCAATAGTTCCAAGATTTAGAAGAATGTTTAGATCGCAAACAATGACAAAAGATTTAAGATGACATTTTAATAACAAAAGTAACGATGGAAAAATGCGCCATCCGGTGGATTCTATAACGTGGAATGTAGTGGACGAGAAATGAGAATCATTTTCAATGGATCTACGTAATCTCAGACTTGGTCTTTCTACTGATGGTTTTAATCCATTTTCTATGTTAAATTCTAAATATAGTTGTTGGCCAATAATGCTTGTAACATATAATCTCTCGCCTTTGTTGTGTATGAAGAAGGAGAATATTATGTTAACATTGCTAATTCCTGGTCCGAAGCAACCGGGGAACGATATTGATGTTTATTTGGCGCCATTGGTAGAAGATTTGCATCATTTGTGGAATAATAGAGTTTAAGTTTTTGATGCATTTTACTAAAACAGTTTTTAATCAGAAAGCAGTTTTGTTATGGACGATAAATGATTTTTCAGCTTATGGAAATCTCGTCGGATGCTGCGTAAAGGGTTAAAAAGCATGTCCATCATACGACGTGAATACTCACCATCGGTGGTTGAATCATAGCCGGAAGACTGTTTATATGGGTCATAGAAGATTATTACATCCTTCTAATCAAATGAGAAAACAAAAGGTTTGGTTTGATAATGCTGTAGAGAATGGAAGCAGGCCTAGAATTTTAACTGGAAGGAACATCTCTAATATTTTAAAAGACTTTCCAAATAATTTTGGAAAAGAAATTAAAGATGAAAAAAACAATAAAAAAAGGGAAGAAAAGCAAGCAAAATAAAAAGAGACAAATGAAGAAAAGGAAGAGTTGCCATAATAGAGAAACCGAAGCTAATGATCCTATGAAAATGGAGCTATCAAGATGGAAAAAAAGATCAATATTCTTCGATTTGCCATATTGGAAGGTTAGTGTGAAGTTTTATTATTTTACACTTGATTAACAATAAAATATTATATCATTGAAGTATTACACTCTTGGTTTTTCAGGAGCTTCCTTTACGTCATAACTTAGACGTGATGCATGTAGAGAAAAATGTCGGTGAAAGCATTTTGGGCACGATACTGCATGATAAAAAGTCAAAAGATGGAATTAACTCGAGAAAAGATCTAGAGGATTTGGGAATTCGACATGGACTTTATGCACAACCTCGCGGAAAAAAAACATATCTTCCGCCGGCTCCATATACATTATCAAATTATGAGAAAAAAACCTTCTGCAATAGGTTGTATGGTTTCAAGAGACCTGATGGTTATTGTTCAAATTTGAAAAATTGCGTTTCATTGGAGGATTACAATGTTAGTGGTTTAAAATCTCACGATTACCACGTTCTAATGCAACAGTTGTTGCCGGTTGCAATAAGAGGACTATTGCCAAGGAAACCAAGGGAAGCAATAGCTCGTTTATGTTCATTCTTTAATAAAATATGTCAGCGCGTGCTTGATAGAGAAAATCTGCAGTAACTTGATGATGGGATGATTATAATATTATGTGAACTTGAAAGATATTTTCCTCCTTTTTTTTTTGATATAATGATACATTTGACAATTCATCTTGGAAGAGAAGCACGGTTGTGTGGGCCGGTTCATTTCCGTTGAATGTATCCTTTTGAAAGATATATGAAAACACTTAAAGATTATGTAAGAAATCCCGCACGACCTGAGGGGTGTATTGCTGAATCCTATCTTGCTGAAGAATGTATGAGATATTTTGGTTATTTTTTGAAAAAAACAGGACACATAGAAGAGAAAGGTGTTCGAAATGAGGACTACGAAAATTCTGTAATACTTGAAGGACGTCCAATTTCTGCGTCTAAGACAGTTACATTATCTTCTAATGAGAAAAAAATGCTCATTTGGCCGTGTTAATGAATATGGAAATGGTTGAACCGTTTTTAGAGTAAGTGAATTTTATAGTATGTCTATATTGTTTTGATGTACTTAATTGCAAGTATAAGTCGACATAATTTTTTCTTTATCAGTTTGCGTTTGAAGGAGTTGCAAGGTTCAGACAAACGTATAGGAAGAAGCGCAACCTTACTTTGGAAAAAACATACAGATAACTTTGCCGATTGGATTAAAAAGAAAGTTGGTTAAATTTTATAATAAACTAACATTGGTTTCAGAACATTGTGACATATATATTAAATATTTTTTACAGATACCTATTAGCTCAGAAGATCATGATAAAATGTTAAAATGGATTGCATACGGTCCAAAGAATGACGTCTTGTCCTATAAAGGATATATCATCAATGGACAACGTTTTCACACAAAAGACATTGACAGAGAAACTCAAAATAGTGGGGTTACTTATGATGCCACTACCATGTGTAGAGCTAGTGCAAAAGATATATCTTAAGTGGTTGACGTAGTTACTTACTATGGGATATTGACCGATATATTTTTGTTAGATTATCATGTGTTTTATGTTCCCATTTTTAAATGTCATTGGGCAAATGTTGGAAATGGTGTAAAGGTTGAAGATGGATTCACTCTTGTAAATTTACATCAAAATCAAGCTTCATTTTCAAAAGATCCATATATTCTTGCATCTCAAGCAAAACAAGTTGTTTATTTAAAAGACAATGATGACTCTAATTGGTATGTGGGAATGAAGACACCACCAAGAGGCTTTCATGAGTTAGAGACAAATGAATCGGTTGATGAAGTTAACTATGTTGGGGAAGATTATAGAGAAATCGATATGGATGTTGATGATTCTAATGACGATGTTAGCTATGTTAGAGAGGATTGCGAAGGCATATTTGAGTAGTTAAAACAAGGTTTGTTAATTCATTTATAGGATCGGTAATAATTACCTGTTGGTTCAAACTGTAAAAGTCTCATTGCTGTTGGTTCAAGATAATGAGTATATATTCTATTATTGCGTAAGTAGTGTGCATATGATTCTTTTCTTACCCAAACCGAAAAATGAGTGACACTTTGTTGTGCATTGTGATGAGTCTGAATGTGTAAGGGCCTGATTCTTCGACTTCCGAAAATTGACATCAATACGTCCACTGTATCAACTGTCGAGCAATCGAATGTCAGAAAACCGAACACTTAGGGTTTAAGAAAAAGAAAGAGGTAGAAGCAGAAGAAAAGATAGAACAGAACAATATCAGAATCTAACAATCGCAGCGGAACAACATATAATAGATAAATGAATATTCATTAAAACAAAAAAGAACTGTATATTTTATACACTACATCACATTACATTCATTATCAGAGTTTACAACAACAAACAGTGGAAAAGAAATACTATATACTTAGTAATATGCTACGCCATCCAGCTCGCCTCCAGATTTCTGTAGCAACTCCTGAATTCCAAAATATCCCGATAACTTAACTCCAGACTGGCCGTGTGGAAATTGGTGGGCACTCAGAGTTTAGGAAGGGAAACAATAAACTCCAGGTCAGTCATGTGACTGGTGTGAGAACTTAAAACAGTTATTTATCTTTGAAACAAGAACAGGATAAATTTAAAAATCAATTCGCAAAGTTTTTTTTTGAAAATGTAACTACCATAAGACTTTCCGCCACACACACAATGCAAACGCAGACTTGGAGGAGATTTCTTCTTATGTTAGTCAAAGATGCTTACTACGCAAAATCAAATCATTTTTGATATTATTATTAGTGCATAGTGTAGAAAACATTTCGAAAATAGAATATAAATCTTAGCCAGCATAGGTACCATAATATTATGCCTACTATAGCTACCATATTAGATGGCAGGTTCTACAACTAAAACTGTACGAGGTTCGTATTGTTTCTTTGGATTTTCAACAAATGATCAGGCCAAGGAACTTCCCATTGCCACATGGGTACGCCTCTGGAAAGACGATCCGAGAACCTAACCGGATCTCTGCCAACACAAGGCCGGGTTACCCCTAACTGGGTAACTACTGACACGAATATGTCATTCCCCGATCGTAACCGATCTATATCCGAGGATCCTCGATTTCCAACAACCACAAAGCAATAAATTTGCAGCAACAACATATGTTAAGTATCTGGGCTCCATACCATGATACCACCTCTATCCAGAAGGAATGACATACACTAAAGGGGCACTACCCCCTAATAACCTTGCCGCATCCTTCCTGTTTTGACCATTTCCGGGGTGTGAGGTCCGACGAAGTCTCGTCCGCAAAGCCACGCTTCATATAAAAGCTGTGCTTTGATCATCAAATGCTCAACAGCACTTCGTATGCCACATTACCAATTTGGAAATGTATCACTAGTAACCATCAACTACATAACCTCTAAGGGTGTTAAGCTAAGAGAATAACGCCACCAACGGAAATATATTTGATAGAAAGCAGCTTTACATCTCAAACTGTAACGTCATACAAACATCCATACAAGTCCATTCCGGGATCGAATGGAACCGAAGACAATTCCAAAGAAGTCCTTGCAATACAGATATTCACTAATCACGACCGGACTTCCCATCACAAAGGGTAATTAATTTCTATATCGGAGATCAGCCGATGCAGAAATATTCGACGGTAATCCTTCCGTTTTCACAAATATCCGATCTTCAACACCGGTCATCAAATGCAATCCATAACGACGTATCACATATTCAGAATGAGTTATACGACCCCAAGGTCCTTTCCCGGCTAACCCGAATGGTGAGCGCTTATTTTGAAAATAAGTGTGGCATTTAAATTCAAGCAAATCACAACAAATACCTATTTAAAGGTAAATTGTAACGACCCTGGATTTTTGGCCCCGTTTATTATAATAAATGTTTAATCTAATTTAAATGAAATGTAAATTGACCATATTAAAATGATTATGATTTGGAAATACTGTCAATTTATTTCTTTAAATTGTATTTTAAAAGGGGAATTGGATTTTGGAGAGTTCAAAATAAAATCTTTTGATAACATTATAATAAAATTTATCTTATATAATTGAATTAAAATACTTTACTTTGTTTACATCCGATAAATATACATATGAATAATAATGTTTGAAATTTAAATAAATCTCTTTACAATATTTATCTTATACCATTAAATTAAATTACTTTGTCTTGTTATCATGTGATGGAATATACATATGAATGAAAATGTTTAAATTAAAATCTAATTCTATTAATATAAAATACAAGTGAAAACATGTAAATCTTATTTAATTATTGATAATTGAAACATAAATATAAATAAATAAGTAGACACATCAATCTAAGTTTAATATTAATAGTCAAATATAAAACACAAATCAAAATAAAAATATAAATCAAAACAGGAAATAAGTAGTTAATACTTCCAATATCATTTTAAATTTGCAAGACCATAGAAATATATATATATATATAATATAATAAGTATAAAATGTAGCTAAATCACATTGTACATAATTTAAATATTGATAGTTATGAATGAAATATAAATATAAATGTAAATAAACCATCTTGAATATAACTTAAATATTGTTAGTCATAGTTAGAGTACATAATAAATTTAAAAGCTAAGCCTACCTGCAAATATGAAACAAAGTAACACCAGTTATATGACTTACATGCAAGTGTATATTTACACAACACATATGTGTATAGAGTTCAAACTAGAGGATAAGAAAACAAGTAATATAATAACAAAACAAAATATCTTCATAATCAAAGCTTCATACATAACCCAAGTATGTACCTGCAAGTTGTACACCTACTAATATCAGAAACTATTGTTAACAAATTTGAAGCATGCATTAATTAGCACACAATTAGTCATTTCAGTTTTCAAATAAATCTTACAGCCGAGTTATATTATCATTTCAGTATATTAAATATAAAACATGTCAAACAAGTAAAAAACTGTCCAAATATTACCTGTCCAAGCCTTTCTATATATATATTCATCATATTAGTATGTTCATTTATAAACTTAACTAAAACCTAAGAGCAAACCTGAAACAAATAATAAAAGCAAGAAAAACTCAAAATGTAAATTCAATACAAAAACAAAGAAAGATATATACAGGCAGTTTTAAAGCTTTAGGTGTTCAAAAATTCGAATGCATCTTTCTGTTCAAGGGAATTTTCGGTGAGTAAACATACATATTGAAGTTTAAGTTTGATAATTAATTATGAAATTTTATGTTGCTGTATATTCTGAAATGTTGGAAGCTCTGTTATATGTGTTCTTCAACATTTCAAGCTACTGTATAAAGTAAAGCAGAGAATAGTTTAATTACATCTTCATATTAATATTTAAACTTGATAATTTAAGTTAATTAAACTAGTTTAAACTAGAATCATGGCCTGGAAGAAATGTTTGAAGGTGTACGTGTAGTTAAAACACTGTATATTAAATTTTACAGTAAAAGGGAAGATCAAGGTGGAAATTCGAATAATTAAATTTGTTAGTTTGGATACAAATCTTGAATAAACATTCCAAGGTGGGATTTTTAAAACAAAGATCAAAATTTAAAATTTTATATTCAAGAAGCAGTTTGGGTTTAAAGAAAATTTGCATTTTTGCTTAATTCAAGAGATTGATTTATTTTAAATTAATGAAACTTGGATTGAGGCAAGTTTATACATCTATCAACTCGGGAAAAATATAAATTAATTTTTCTATTGATTGAACTTTGAGCACGAGACTTTATTAGGGTTTTATTTGGGTGTTTCGTTCTTCTCTGTAAATCATCGATCTCGCCACCATAACGTGATCGAGCTGTGCGAGAGTGTGGGAGAGGGAGGATGGTCGTGTTGTCTAGGCGTGGACGAGTTTTCGTCACCTCCGGTGGACCGTGCTTTGGTGGCGAGGCGGTTTGTTTCAGGAAGGTCGTGCGTTTGTTTTGGTCGAACTGCTAAATTTTGTAATCGAATTTTTAAAGGTGATTTGATTTTAATTTTCAAGTGTTTGTGTTGATTGTGACTTGCTTGATGCATTGGAAGTTCGTCAGAGTCGTGTGCACCGCCGTACACGTGTACGGCAGTGGTGGCGTATCAGCGATTGCAGGGAAGCATGGTCGCGGGTTTTACTCGAGCGAGTGGGAAGAAAGCCTCGGGTTTTTGTTTGTTTTTGGCGCGTTCGACGTAGGAGATTTCCTGATGCTTTGTGTATGCTCAGTTAAAACTTTAACTATAAAAAAAATATTGACGGAGAAGAAGATGTTCAGGGAAGACTCGGGAAGTTGCGTGGGGAACTCGAAGTAATTCTCGAGTAAAATGCAGGGGAGGTCTCGGGTTTTCCTGGGACGACTTGAGTTGGTCAAACTGCAGTTTGCAGCGATGTAGAGATTGAGTAGAATTGTTTTTTTTTTACAAATTTGTCTATACATTTTAAGCTTAGGAAATGTTTAAAGGCTAAACTAAGAGTTTGTTCTAGTTTTAAATCAAAAGCTGAACTATGATCTTAAACACTTGAATTATTTTAATTAAGAATTAATTTAAAATAAGTATAAATTTAATCAACATTTTTAGTTGAAAGTTAAAAATTAATTGGATTTCAAAATTTAAAGAAGGGTTTTAAGTGATAATTAAATTTAATGATAATTAATTAATTATCTTAGAAAACAACTTAAAATAATTCCCTTTTAATTGTAATTAGTGATGGATAAATTGATGTTTAAGTAATAAATGAAATTGCAATTAACTACTTAATTTAATTCAAGAATGGTTAATAGTCAATTAATTAAGTAATTTAACTACTTATTAATAAATGATAAATTATATAATTAGCAGTAAATAAATAGGTAATTAAGTTTCATTTATTAATAATTAAGGTTATTAATGAATGATTAATTGAAGTTAAATCACTTGAGTAAGGAAGTAATTAATTAATAGCGTGAAATAAAATGTAATTAAGATTTAGTAGTTGATTAAGAAATTATTAATTAGATGTTTTGAAATGAAATAAGAAATAAATTGTTAATTAATGAATAATTAAACAGAGTTAAGTGATTAACTCTCAAGTAATTAAATCTAAATTGAATTAATTACAAATAAGACTTAAGAATGACGCTTGCGGAAATGTTATATTGAATATCTGATTGCGATATTTATGTGATGATATTCTGTGATGCTCTGTGATATGTCATGTTATATCTATGATGTTTGCATATGTTTTATCTGTGATAAATGCTATGTTAGTTCAATTGTTGAATTTAAATTATTTAAACTGTTAAGTTAACTAGACAACTTGGCCCTTAAAATGACGTTTGGATTCGATGAGACCGGGATCGGAAGAATCAAATTTGATTCCCCGAAAACCACATCGATCCAATTTAAACGTTAGGTCGTGAATTCTGAAATGAAGATCGAGATGGTGTATTCAGAATGCAAGGGTTATTGTCGTTGACTCTGAGGGTGATTCCAAAACGAGTGTGACGAGATAATGCCTTCGGTTTCGTTCGAACCCGGAACAAACTTGTATGGATTGAATGCTTTCAGCACATCGTCAGGCGGACCATGAGCATTCTAAGAAATATGTTCTATAAAGGTAATCGCAGCCTCAAGCCTCATCAACCGGGAATGGCTAAAACGGGGGAGATGTAGCAAGGTTAGGTGGGTCATGCCCAAGCAGGACAAGATATTTCCCCTGTCTAGATGTCCCTTTTTATTTCGGCTGTGTGGGCAGTTGCTAGCTACAACCGCGGGGTTTATCTTGTTCGGGACTGCTCACTAAGGAATGGTTCCGGCCTTGTATTGTAGGGGGTCGGGAGTGATCCTCGGTACGGTGATCTAGGCCCCGTACTGTGACGGGCGGTACCCCAGTAGCCCTGCCATTGTTGGAAATCCATTTTCCCTACGAGACCCTTTGTTTTTGATTTGTATTACCCACTTTTGTGGCTAGTAGCTGGAATTTAATAGATGTAACAATTTCGGCTATTTTCTATTTACTTGAAAACCCTAGACACTATTATAGTATCACTGGATTTCCTATGAAATGTTTTGGTTAGCGTAAGGTAAAAACTTACCCGTATTTATTTGTGGGGAGTCTTACGTGATACCTTTATTTTCAAATGTTTTTCAAAGTTAAGCAACTTTAAACCGTTTACTCATACCAGACCCATGTCTGACCCGGAGTTTATATTTTGTGTTTTCATAAACTCTTGGGTACTCAAATTTTTATGAGTAGCCAAGTGATAGGTTTGGACTTTGATTTCTGGAGGAGCTTGGAGCAGGACTTTCCAGACGTATATAGCTATTTATGTAGTTCCGCTGTGTTAGTTGATATGGATGTACCTCTGATGTATGTAGTGATAGATGTATGTATGGTTGTCATGTGTATTGAAATTATATAACTCTGATATATGTAAAACTATATAATATTTATGTGATATATTATATTTTTTTCCGTTCCGCTTTGAGATTCTGATGTTGTCGTTCTTTCTTTCTCTTTCTTTTCTATTTCTATCCCTTTCTTTCTTAATGATGATACGTCTTTCTGGTAGTAGAAAAGCGGGTCGTCACAGTTGGTATCGGAGCGAGGTTGGTAATAACCTTGGCTCTGGTAAGTATTACTCATAGAATAGAGTTTGTAAAACTCTAAAATAAGTTTGAGTGTATTAATAGATATGAGCGCGTATTTGTTAGTGAATATAAAATTGTTTTTATATCATGTTGACTTATATGTTGAGTGTTTATGAATTCTGGTATGTGTGGGACGCCATTTCATCGATAGGAATTTCTAAACTCTTAAACAAGGTAGACCGACACAGTATTGTTTTTAAAGTAGGGTAAATGAAATAATTTTACTCAACATTATATTTTGATATAAAAGAAATATTTTTCTGAAATTATTATATATTTTTGGATGATTGGTTGTTAATACTACAATTTAAAATTTTGAATGGTTTATAACCAAATAAAATTATCTAAGTAAGGTTTAAATAAAAAGGAATATAATTTAAACTTGACTAAACTAGAATTTAAGTCCCGGAACTTTGAAGGCGTTTAAATGAATTTAAACAAAGAATTTGGGAATTTTAAAATCTTGGGAATGTTTGAAATGTTTTTCCAAAGTTTTGAAGGCAATAATGGGATATTGTTTTGAAAAATATGGTTGAATGGAAATGGTTTT
This sequence comes from Allium cepa, assembly GCA_030765085.1. Taxonomy (NCBI): domain Eukaryota; kingdom Viridiplantae; phylum Streptophyta; class Magnoliopsida; order Asparagales; family Amaryllidaceae; genus Allium; species Allium cepa. The sequence continues at coordinate 135,681,043 of CM060940.1, read as the reverse complement.
GGGAACTAGAAAAAAAAAATTCAAAGAGAAAATTTGTTTTGGTGAAAACAAGTGTTTGGAATTTGAAAATTTGATTTGACACCAAGTGGGTAAGTGTAGTTATCCTTTCAAAATGGTTTTTGAAATGAAAACCGGGCAATTAAATTCTAAGAAATTCTATTTAAATAATGTGAAAGATTTAAATGAATCAACTATGGGACTTAGAAAGTAGATTTGATATTAATAAGAAGAAATCGGGAATTGTAATCCCGAAATTAAAATTTAACTCAAGTAAATGAAAATAAGAAAACATATTGGAGTTTATCCTGAGATAAGTTAAATGGAATTGAAGTTCAAAATGAACTTATTTGGATATAAAATTTGAAGGTAAAATGATTGTAATTGTGAGGTGGAAATTTATGCCTTAAGACAGTAAGTGCTATATATATATAATCTGAAATTGTGAATATAAGATGAAATGACCCAAATGAGTAATATAAGCTGTTAAGTAGATAAATAAGTTTTGAGCTCATATATTGAGAAATAAATTTAAAGTATGGTGAGTAGCTAAATTTAACTGAAGTTGAGTTGAAATAAAATTAAATTTAAATGAATTCAATCGAGTTATAAATATATTGAATGGAATAAAATTCTTATGAAAATAAGTAGATGTAAACCAAAGTAAGTATTGAATTGGATTAAAATAGAATTGATGTGAGTTGTAAACAAATCTAATTAAAACATAAATTGAATGACCTTATTATAAATAAATTCAATAATGAATTGTTAATTAAAATTTAAGAATGGATAAAAGAATAAACTAATCAAGTAGATTAGTAAATAGTTGGGATTTGATTAAAGGAAAATCAAATCAAAGATTTGAATGGAAATTGGTGAAATAGAATAAACCTAAGTTTTTAGGTGGAACAGTTTGAAGAAAATAAATGACTTGAGTAAAGTGTGAGATGATTATTTAAAGTATTGGTTGTTGAACTTTAATAAAATGGTTTGGGAATCAAACCTGATTGCAATGAAAGAAAATGCAATGAAAGGATTGTGAATAAATTATTTGGGATGGAATGAAGTATAAATTGAGTTGGAATCAATTTAAGATTTGTTATAAAGCTTAAGTAATTATCTATTCACAATTGTATTGTCAAATTGCATATAGAAATGAGTTGTTTTGAAGTAAATAAGATTAGATAAAAGTCTATGAATTATTAGAAGCAAAATAGCATGACTTCGAAACCAATTGGAATGAATATGAATTTGTTTTGCTCAAATGAATTATATATGTAAGCACGTAAGTTGTAAATCACTTAAATTAAAGGGAATGGTTTGAGAATTCATTGGAATTAATTGTGATAAGGATTGAAACCTTGCATATGCGCTTATAAAATATGTAATGGAGACTCTGCCAAAACTTTCAAAATTTTGGATATAAAAAAAAACTTTAGCAATAAAACAATTTCAAATTGGTGATTGAAATAAACTATTGGATGAAACTAATTTAACATAATGATAGGAATCAATTATAAATGGAAGATAGTCAATAAAAATTAAATATTCAGAGTTGAAGAAAAAAATTGAATTCATATGGAATTGGAAATTCAGATTGGAAATAAGAAGATATTAAAGCTAAAATGGTAGAGTAATAATAGAGGAGTATACATTATGCTTATATTAAACTTAAGAAATGAAGAGCGAAATTCTTAAGTAAATTTGATACTGAGAAAATTATTCCAGGTGGATAGAATCAGAATAATGTGAATAAAAGAAATTGATATAGTTGATAATCAATGAATATAAATACGTAGGATGTACGTATATTATTTTATTCACATGACAATTTGATCCAGATTCGAGCATAGAATTTCGAGATAGTTATATCGGTCCGAGTTAGGATTTTTCGCTCAATTTTCGACGACGAACCATGGATATGGGTTTTGATTGGTTCTGGAAATTCTCTATCATAGTTGTGACTATGCAAGGAGAACGACGGTTCTGATCAAGAAACCATTTCTGTGTCCGTACTAGGAAGTCGGGTGACGATACTAGTTCGGAAATGAAATTGTGTGATCGAGCGAGCAATCAGATTTGATATTGCGTACGAATGATATATGTACATCGTACGGACTTGATTGAATAGATATTGAAATTCTGTAAAGAAGTCAATAAAATTTGGAAAGAATTAATTCTGTAGATTTCAGAATTGAATTGCCAGAGTGGATATCTGGAATTTATTGTGTATTCCGTATATCCCATCTTAGGAATTTGTTCATGATTCATCATTAGTGTTGAATCAGTAGTTCAGGAATTTGGAAGTCAAATCAAATTTGACTGTGGTCAGGAATCCGGTTCGGATTGATGATCATTGAGAGGCAACTCTGAGTAATTTTAGGGAAGCTTATCCGAATTTGTGTTCGGATAGCTAGTGATGTTTGTTAGGATAGACTGTTTGATTGTTTGCTAATGTGTGAATGATATCTATGTTGAATGGTTGGTATAACAACTTTTAAAATTACCTTTGTTTTAAATTTCGGGGACGAAATTCTTTTAAGGGGGGAGGAATGTAACGACCTTGGATTTTTGGCCCCGTTTATTTTAATAAATGTTTAATCTAATTTAAATGAAATGTAAATTGACCATATTAAAATGATTATGATTTGGAAATGCTGTCAATTGATTTCTTTAAATTGTATTTTAAAAGGGGAATTGGACTTTGGAGAGTTCAAAATAAAATCTTTTGATAATATTATAATAAATTTTATCTTATATAATTGAATTAAAATACTTTACTTTGTTTACATCCGATAAATATATGAATAATAATATTTGAAATTTAAATAAATCTCTTTACAATATTTATCTTACACCATTAAATTAAATTACTTTGTCTTGTTATCATGTGATGGAATATACATATGAATGAAAATGTTTAATTAAAATCTAATTCTATTAATATAAAATACAAGTGAAAACATGTAAATCTTATTTAATTATTGATAATTGAAACATAAATATAAATAAATAAGTAGACACATCAATCTAAGTTTAATATTAATAGTCAAATATAAAACACAAATAAAAATAAAAATAAAAATCAAAACAGGAAATAAGTAGTTAATACTTCCAATATCATTTTAAATTTGCAAGACCATAGAAAAATATATATATATACAATATAATAAGTATAAAATGTAGCTAAATCACATTGTACATAATTTAAATATTGATAGTTATGAATGAAATATAAATATAAATGTAAATAAACCATCTTGAATATAACTTAAATATTGTTAGTCATAGTTAGAGTACATAATAAATTTAAAAGCTAAGCCTACCTGCAAATATGAAACAAAGTAACACCAGTTATATGACTTACCTGCAAGTGTATATTTACACAACACGCATGTGTATAGAGTTCAAACTAGAGGATAATAAAACAAGTAATATAATAACAAAACAATATATCTTCATAATCAAAGCTTCATACATAAGCCAAGTATGTACCTGCAAGTTGTACACCTACTAATATCAGAAACTATTGTCAACAAATTTGAAGACATGCATTAATTAGCACACAATTAGTCATTTCAGTTTTACAAATAAATCTTACAGCCGAGTTATATTATCATTTCAGTATATTAAATATAAAACATGTCAAACAAGTAAAAACTGTCCAAATATTACCTGTCCAAGCCTTTCTATATATATATATTCATCATATTAGTATGTTCATTTATAAACTTAACTAAAACCTAAGAGCAAACCTGAAACAAATAATAAAAGCAAGAAAAACTCAAAATGTAAATTCGATAAAAAAAACAAAGAAAGATATACAGGCAGTTTTAAAGCTTCAGGTGTTCAAAAATTCGAATGCATCTTTCTGTTCAAGGGAATTTTCGGTGAGTAAACATACATATTGAAGTTTAAGTTTGATAATTAATTATGAAATTTTATGTTGTTGTATATTCTGAAATGTTGGAAGCTCTGTTATATGTGTTATTCAACATTTCAAGCTACTGTATAAAGTAAAGCAGAGAATAGTTTAATTATATCTTCATATTAATATTTAACCTTGATAATTTAAGTTAATTAAACTGGTTTAAACTAGAATCATGGCCTGGAAGAAATGTTTGAAGGTGTACAGTGTAGTTAAAACACTGTATATTAAATTTTACAGTAAAAGGGAAGGTCAAGGTGGAAATTTGAATAATTAAATTTGTTAGTTTGGATTCAAATCTTGAATAAACATTCCAAGGTGGGATTTTTAAAACAAAGATCAAAATTTAAAATTTTATATTCAAGAAGCAGTTTGGGTTTAAAGAAAATTTGCATTTTTGCTTAATTCAAGAGATTGATTTATTTTAAATTAATGAAACTTGGATTGAGGCAAGTTTATACATCTATCAACTCGGGAAAAATATAAATTAATTTTTCTATTGATTGAACTTTGAGCACGAGACTTTATTAGGGTTTTATTTGGGTGTTTTGTTCTTCTCTGTAAATCATCGATCTCGCCACCATAATGTGATCGATCTGTGCGAGAGTGTGGGAGAGGGAGGATGGTCGTGTTGTCTAGGCGTGGACGAGTTTTCGTCACCTCCGGTGGACCGTGCTTTGGTGGCAAGGCGGTTTGTTTCAGGAAGGTCGTGCGTTTGTTTTGGTCGAACTGCTAAATTTTGTAATCGAATTTTTAAAGGTGATTTAATTTTAATTTTCAAGTGTTTGTGTTTATTGTGACTTGCTTGATGCATTGGAAGTTCGTCAGAGTCGTATGCACCGCCGTACACGTGTACGGCAGTGGTGGCGTATCAGCGATTGCAGGGAAGCATAGTCGCGGGTTTTACTTGAGCGAGTGGGAAGAAAGCCTCGGGTTTTTGTTTGTTTTTGGCGCGTTCGACGTAGGAGATTTCCTGATGCTTTGTGTATGCTCAGTTAAAACTTTAACTATATAAAAAAAAATATTGAAGGAGAAGAAGATGTTCAGGGAAGACTCGGGAAGTTGCGTGGGGAACTCGAAGTAATTCTCGAGTAAAATGCAGGGGAGGTCTCGGGTTTACCTGGGACGACTTGAGTTGGTCAAACTGCAGTTTGCAGTGATGTAGAGATTAAGTAGAATTTTTTTTTACCAAATTTGTCTATACATTTTAAGCTTAGGAAATGTTTAAAGGCTAAATTAAGAGTTTGTTCAAGTTTTAAATCAAAAGCTTAACTATGATCTTATACACTTGAATTATTTTAATAAAGAATTAATTTAAAATAAGTATAAATTTAATCAACATTTTTAGTTGAAAGTTAAAAATTAATTGGATTTCAAAATTTAAAGAAGGGTTTTAAGTGATAATTAAATTTAATGATAATTAATTAATTATCTTAGAAAACAATTTAAAATAATTCCCATTTAATTGTAATTAGTAATGGATAAATTGATGTTTAAGTAATAAATGAAATTGCAATTAACTACTTAAGTTAATTCAAGAATGGTTAATAGTCAATTAATTAAGTAATTTAACTACTTATTAATAAATGATAAATTATATAATTAGCAGTAAATAAATAGGTAATTACTTTTCATTTATTAATAATTAAGGTTATTAATAAATGGTTAATTGAAGTTAAATCACTTGAGTAAGGAAGTAATTAATTAATAGCGTGAAATAAAATGTAATTAAGATTTAGTAGTTGATTAAGAAATTATTAATTAGATGTTTTGAAATGAAATAAGAAATAAATTGTTAATTAATGAATAATTAAACAGAGTTAAGTGATTAACTCTCAAGTAATTAAATCTAAATTGAATTAATTACAAATAAGACTTAAGAATGACTGCTTGCGGAAATGTTATATTGAATACCTGATTGCGATATTTATGTGATGATATTCTATGATGCTCTGTGATATGTCCTGTTATATCTATGATGTTTGCATATGTTTTATCTGTGATAAATGCTATGTTGATTCAATTGTTGAATTTAAATTATTTAAACTGTTAAGTTAATTAGACAACTTGGCCCTTAAAATGGCGTTTGGATTCGATGAGACCGGGATCAGAAGAATCAAATTTGATTCCCCGAAAATCATATCGATCCAATTTAAACGTTAGGTCGTGAATTCTGAAATGAAGATCGAGATGGTGTATTCAGAATGCAAGGGTTACCGTTGTTGACTCTGAGGGTGATTCCAAAACGAGTGTGACGAGATAATGCCTTCAGTTTCGTTCGAACCCGGAATGAACTTGTATGGATTGAATGCTTTCAGCACATCGTCAGGCGGACGATGAGCATTCTAAGAAATATGTGCTATAAAGGTAATCGCAGCCTCAAGCCTCATCAACCGGGAATGGCTAAAACAGGGGAGATGCAGCAAGGTTAGGTGGGTCATGCCCAAGTAGGACAAGATATTTCCCCTGTCTAGATGTCCCTTTTTATTTCGGCTGTGTGGGCGGTTGCTAGCTTCAACCGCGGGGTTTATCTTGTTTGGGACTGTTCAGTAAGGAATGGTTCCGGCCTTGTGTTGTAGGGGGTTGGGAGTGATCCTCAGTACGGTGATCTAGGCCCCGTACTGTGACGGGCGGTACCCCAGTAGCCCTGCCATTGTTGGAAATCCATTTTCCCTACGAGACCCTTCGGTTTTAATTTGTATTACCCACTTTTGTGGCTAGTACCTGGAATTTAATAGATGTAACAATTTCGGCTATTTTCTATTTACTTGAAAACCCTAGACACTATTATAATATCACTGGATTTCCTATGAAATGTTTCGGTTAGCGTAAGGTAAAAACTTACCCGTATTCATTTGTGGGGAGTCTTACGTGATACCTTTATTTTCAAATGTTTTTCAAAGTTAAGCAACTTTAAACCGTTTACTCATACCAGACTCATGTCTGACCCGGAGTTTATATTTTGTGTTTTCATAAACTCTTGGGTACTTAAATTTTTATGAGTAGCCAAGTGATATGTTTGGACTTTGATTTCTGGAGGAGCTTGGAGCAGGAGTTTCCAAACGTATATAGCTATTTATGTAGTTCCGCTGTGTTAGTTGATATGGACTGTACCTCTGATGTATGTAGTGATAGATGTATGGTTGTCATGTGTATCGAAATTGTATAACTCTGATATATGTAAAACTATGTAATATTTATGTGATATATTATATTTTGTTCCGTTCCGCTGTGAGATTCTGATGTTGTTGTTCTTTCTTTCTCTTTCTTTTCTATTTCTATCCCTTTCTTTCTTAATGATGATACGTCTTTCTGGTAGTAGAAAGGCGGGTCGTCACATAAATATTGATAGTTGGTTATTTAACTATCAATAAGTATGCTCAACATCACCAAATTCCAAATAATTTTCCAAATTATTTATTTTCCAAAATATCTTTACTAGATATATAATTTCCACACTTCAACCATTTGAAAACAATTTTCAAATCACTTTTCACTTTACCACTTTTGAAAACAAATTTCAAACATTTTCCTTACGTGGAAATACTTTCATTTCAACATGGTTCATTTAAACCAATTAAATAAATCCTTACCGATTTACTTTCTATTTACATTCCAAATCCGTAAATTTATTTCCCACACTTCAAAAATAAATCAACTTTTATTTTTAAACAAATTTCCCTTTCTTTTATAAATTCCATAGTGAATTTACAATTCCCAAAATATCTATGAGTATACGATTTCCCAAACCGATTTCTAATATTCATTTTCAATTTATCTTTAAAAGATAAAATCTTAAAATATTCACTTCATATTGGAAAACATTTCCATACTCATTTAATAATAAGTATTTCACAAATCTATTTATTTTCAACATTTGGAAAATATTCGATATACTTAAATTAATATTAAGTACATATTTCATTTCTTAAGGAAAACATTTTCTTTAACATTTTTATTTGAGTCCAAACAAATGTTGCGTAAAACATTATTACGACAACCCAAAATCACTAGTATAGAGATTCGAAATTTAAGATAGATATATAAATCCTAATACTATATAAAGCAATTCCTTTCAGAAATCATTTACTATAACAATAGTGTTATAGTCCACCATTTCCTTCTTTCTCGAAAACGCCTATTTCAACAATGAATGTTGAAATCTATGTTTTCAATGCCTAATACATTTAATACATCTCTAATCGTTTTAATTATATTTAAAATATCATTTTCCTTAAAAACGTATCTATTTTTTTAATAATATATTCATCGTCCAAAATTGTGAATAATCTCCTTTAATAAACTTCTATGTTTAATCTATCGAATTCAATTGATTTCGGATTTCATAAAACAATGTTTATAAATTCACATCTATATCTTTTATAAAACTTCAACTTATAAAATCCTTTAATAAACAAATTCAATTTATATCTCATTTAAATGCTAAAACCCAATTTATAAGTAAATTATTTATAATTCTTTTATTTTACAAAAATCATTTCCTTTTATAACTTCACAATTTATAAATTTCATTCACTTATAAATTCATTTATAATTCATTTTAGCGCTTATAAAAACTCGTTTTATAATTCCAGTATTTTTATTTATAAATATCCATTTTATAAATTTTTTTTTATATAAACCATTTATAATAATTCAAATATCCCAATTCAAACCATTTTACAAATTTATCTACTACTTACTTCAAAAATCAAATTTTATTTATTTCCGGTATCTAATTATACCAGAGTTTTATTCGGCTAAATTTTAGCCTTTAACGATTTCAATTATAAAGATAATCACACAGGGATTATAATAAAAGAAATCAGCACACAATATTGAAACTAATTCAATTATTTGAGGAATCCAGTTGGATCCCTCCAACCTGTTTCTCTGCATCCACAGATGTTAGCACAATACCATCCTCTTTCAAGACGGGATATCGCGGTATATGGGATTTATAAATTATTATCCGCTTAATAGGCGGCGCAATAGGGTCTCATCCGCTATATAATGCGGGAAATCAACTACAAGTACATATATAATTATACCAATTACACTTCAAGGTGGAATATCGCGGTATATGTGTGTAATAAATAACCTCCGCTTAATAGGCGGCGCATAGGGTCTATTTCAATACAATAGATAATACTATATTATCCAAACAAGCAATCAACACAATCAACAATTTTAAATCTAACTATTTAAAATTTAAATAAAACCCTTTTGAGTGAGAAGCTCTCACCTTAGCTTTTTATTTGCAGTCCATTTCCATCTTGACTCGATTTTTCTTGATTTATACCTATTTAATTATTTACACAATTGATTAATATTCAAATCAACTGAACAATTAATTTCCATTTAATAGTTTTTGATTAGCTGATAATTCTTTTTAAACCAATTTTCTCCTTTAATAGATTTATCTAACTAATGGTTAAATTTCTCCTTTTTTTATAAATTTACTTAACCAAAAATTATATTTTAAATTAATAATCTTGGTTTAACTAATTTCTTTTCAAACTCCCAATTCTTTAAAGAATTATTTTACTTAAGATTTTCCATTTCGATTTATTTTCTCCACAATATTGACTTTGTATAAACATTGTAAGATTTATTAATATTTAACCTAATCGATCAATTAAAAATCGTTAAATGAATTAAATTTTATCCTAATAATTTTATCTTACCTAATTTTCCTTTTGATAAATCTACTTAACTAATTATTTATTTAAATTAATTTTCCTTTAATAACATATTTTTTAGTCACCAAAACAAACAAATAAATTTTGTTAAGCTAATTATTCTTCATAATATATTATTTTAATATAAACTTAGTAGATTAAAATCTATCTGTACATTTTTTTTAGAAGTGTGCTTATTCACATATATATTTATTTTTATATCATTTCTTTTACCGCAAGTATATAAAATTGAAACTGCATATTTTTTTACCAGATTTAAATCAAATTGAAAATTTTGAAAAGCTAAATACCTTACTGTTCCTCCCTCTCGAGATCGCTACCTCGAACGCAAATCGCCATCACGCAATGCCTAATCTCGAACGAACCCTAGCATCCATTTGAAACGACGCCGAGTCGCCTTCGATGTTCGACCACCCATCATCCAGACGTTGTCACCGACCACGACTGCTTCGCCCAAATCGAACAACAGAAACCAGATTCCAACCCACGTCACCTCGGTCTGCCGTCGCTTGCTCCGCCTCGATTCGCGACCCTAAGTCGAAGTCGAAGTCGCCGATCCTCCAGCTGATAACAACCGAAGCCCCTCGTTGCTCGAGAAATTGCAACATCTTATCCACGCCGTTCCACCCCCACTGCAAAGCTCGGCCGCGACAACCCTAATTTGCTGGCCTCCCATGCGTGGTCGCGAATGTTCCGGCCACACATAACAAATGAATTCGATTTTGAATTTATCTCGTGGATTTGAAAGAAGAAAAGGAAGAATTGACGACTGAATTGTTCGATTCTATTAGGAGGAGTTGCGATTTTTTTGTGAATCGTTCGTATCTCTCTTAAGGAAGCCATTTATTTTATACGAACGAGTTCTTATGAGTAGAAAGGAAACGATTTTGTTTTGAATGAAAATTATAAACAAGCGGCCATTACTTGATTTTTGAATGAGAGAAACTTTTGCTCGTGTTATTTTAAAAATGAGGAGCGTGATGGGTTGCGTGAATTAAGGGGAATATATCGTGTTTGGTTTACCTATCTAAAGTGTTTTGGGTTGAGGCCAAAAGTGCTGATGCTGACCAATTTCATATTTAATTTTAAGTTGAATTCGTTTAAAATCTCTACGCGTTTACATAACGTACGGTCACACAACAATTCCAATCCCTACGAAATTTGAAATTCGATAATAATACAATATTAAGGATCCAATGGAACTGGTTTCGTCAATTTCCGAGACTGTGCCTCGGAAGGCTATTTTTAAATATCGATTTAAAGGATAAAATTTCAATACGGAACAAATCACTTTCAAATTCAATTCTGAAGCTTCTATTATCTTCAGTATTATCAATATGAATTTTACAACCCTTTGAAATATTTTCAATTAGCTTAAAACTGAAGATTCAAATTTCTATTCAACTTTCAATAGATTAAATTTTATAATTTAATCGCTAAATTCATATCAAATTGGGAATTCAAGCCAAACCATCATTCAATATTTAAAATTAATTAAATATTTTCAATTTAAATTGTTCAAAATTCTGGGTCGTTACAATCTTCCCCCCTTAAAAGAATTTCGTCCCGAAATTACAAGTTAGGAAAACGATTCTTAACCCGTTTATTATTTTTCACAAAACTAAACAGTTTTATCAACTTGTTAACCTAAATCTTTTTATTAGAGATTCATTATCATTTCAACTAGCTTTCCAACTTCAATTATAAGTTTCGAACAACATTGTTTCCTTAACAATTCAAATTTAAATTTAAATCAAAATTTTAAATTATCAAAAAATTCTCATAAAATTTTCTAACGCCCTAAATTTCCGAAAAATTTCGCCAGCGTCTCCTTTGCGCGGCTAGCTCGGTACGACTACAAAATGGCACTACAGGCCCTCAAATCCCAAAAGAAAACAAAAGGCCAAGCGGCTGGACAAGAAAATCACCAAATTTCATACTGAAATTGAATTACGTACCTGTTTGTCGAGCAATTCAATTTTATCTTTGAAATCAAAATTCCAATTCCATTTCTTTTAATACACCCGTATACCCTGCTAGCAGTAGTATCCAATTCCAACATTCAAACCATTTTGCCAATTCCATTACAAAATTTTCAACATATGCTTCTTATACATTTTTACTTCACTATTGAAGTTACATATTTATTTTCATTCAATTTTACATTTTAATTTCATTTAAATTCAATTCACAATTTCAATTCTATTTGAATTCAATTTATCTTCTATTCTGAATATTGAATTTTATCTTTCAATTATAACTGATTCATATTACTATTTTTAATTAGTTTCATTCACTAATTTACTTCAATTTCAATTTAATTTATATTTAATTTTCTTACAATTCCAAGTTGAATTTCTATTTATAACTTAAGCTTCATTTCCAAACTCCATTATTTATTCACACTTCCAAATTTAAATTCCCCATTTGATTTTCATTTATCAAATCCATTTCATCAACTAATTTAATTCAATTAGTTTCATTCACTTATCCATTTTAATTCCAAATTTCCATTCTCAATTTATCTCGAATTCATTTTATTAATAACAAGGAAATTTTCCATTTATTTCCATTTGTTTCTACTTACTTGAATTTATCTGTAAATTTAACCAACAATTCAAGTTTTTAAATTAACTAATTCAACTTTCTTATTCTGAATTAATGAATTATCGTATTAATTTACTTGGATTCAATCCATTTTATTTATTTTTTCTCAAGTTTGGAATTTTATTTTATATTTTTTTTCCAATTTGATCCAAATCAAATCTCATTGGTATATGAATTTTTTTATTTCTTAGTTTTTTTTTCAATTTCTTATTCAACAACCAACGATACTTTTAATATTATCATCTCCTAGCAACCAAGCAACCATATACTGTAATAATTTACAATAAATCATTTCTTTTATATACCAAAATAGTTTTGGGTAAAATTATTTACCTATTTTTAAAAATAATACTGTGTCAGTTTATCTTGTTTAATAGTTTAGAAACTCCTATCAACACAGTTAGCTAGACTGCACCGACCAGAATCTATAAACAATCAACCGATAAATTAACACAATACAAAACAATTTCATATTCACTAAAAAATACGCGCTCATATCTATTATTACACTCAAACTCATTCTAGAGCACTACTGACTCTATGTCTAATGAGTAACACCCAACAGAGCCATGATTGTCGCTTAGCCATATGCTCTGATACCACTTTGTAAGGGCCCGATTCTTTGACTTCTCAAAATCGACATCAATACGTCCACTGTATCAACTGCCGAGCAATCGAATGCCAGAAAACCGAACACTTAGGGTTTAAGAAAAAGAAAGAGGTAGAAGAAGAAGAAAAGATAGAACAGAACAATATCAGAATCTAACAATCGCAGCGGAACAACAAATAATAGATAAATGAATATTCATTAAAACAAAAAGAACTGTATATTTTATACATTACATCACATTACATTCATTATCAGAGTTTACAACAACAAACAACGGAAAAGAAATACTATATACTTAGTAATATGCTACGCCATCCAGCTCGCCTCCAGATTTCTGTAGCAACTCCTGAATTCCAAAATATCCTGATAACCTTAACTCCAGACTGCCCGTATGGAAATTGGTGGGCACCCAGAGTTTAGGAAGGGAAACAATAAACTCCAGGTCAGTCATGTGAGTGGTGTGAGAACTTAAAACAGTTATTTATCTTTGAAACAAAAACATGAGAAATTTAAAAATCAATTCGCAAAGTTTTTTTTTGAAAATGTAACTACCATAAGACCTCCCACCACACACACAATGCAAACGCAGACTTGGAGGAGATTTCTTCTTATGTTAGTCAAAGATGCTTACTACGCAAAATCAAATCATTTTTGATATTATTATTAGTGCATAGTGTAGAAAACATTTCGAAAATAGAATATAAATCTTAGCCAGCATAGGTACCATAATATTATGCCTACTATAGCTACCATATTAGATGGCAGGTTCTACAACTAAAACTGTACGAGGTTCGTATTGTTTCTTTGGATTTCCAACAAATGGTCAGGCCAAGGAACTTCCCATTGCCACATGGGTACGCCTCTGGAAAGACTATCTGAGAACCTAACCGGATCTCTTCCAACACAAGGCCGGGTTACCCCTAACTGGGTAACTACTGACACGAATATGTCATTCCCCGATCGTAACCGATCTATATCCGAGGATCCTCGATTTCCAACAACCACAAAGCATTAAATTTGCAGCAACAACATAGGTTAAGTATCTAGGATCCATACCATGATACCACCTCTATACAGAAGGAATGACATACACTAAAGGGGCGCTACCCCCTAATAACCTTGCCGCATCCTTTCCGTTTTGACCATTTCCGGGGTGTGAGGTCCGACGAAGTCTCGTCCACAAAGCCACGCTTCATATAAAAGCTGTGCTTTGATCATCAAATGCTCAACAGCACTTCGTATGCCACATTACCAATTTGGGAATGTATCACTAGTAACCATCAACCACATAACCTCTAAGGGTGTTAAGCTAAGAGAATAAATTCTCCGCCACCAACGGAAATATATTTGATAGAAACCAGCTTTACATCTCAAACTGTAACGTCAGACACACATCCACACAAGTCCGTTCCGGGGTCGAACGGAACCGAAGGCACTTCCAAAGAAGTCCTTGCAATCCGGATATTCACTAATCACGACTGGACTTCCCATCACAAAGGGTAATAAATTTCTATATCGGAGATCAGCCGATGCAGAAATATTCGACGATAATCCTTCCATTTTCACAAATATCCGGTCTTCAACACCGATCATCAAATGCAATCCATAACGACGTATCACATATTCGGAATGGGTTATACGACCCCAAGATCCTTTCCCGGCTAACCCGAATAGTGAGCGCTTATTTTGAAAATAAGCGTGGCATTCAAATTCAAGCAAATCACAACAAATACCTATTTAAAGGTAAATATTGATAGTCGGTTATTTAACTATCAATAGGTATGCTCAACATCACCAGATTCCAAATAATTTTCTAAATTATTTATTTTCCAAAATATCTTTACTAGATATATAATTTCCACACTTTAACAATTTGAAAACAATTTTCAAATCACTCTTCACCTTTACCACTTTTGAAAACAAATTTCAAACATTTTTCTTACGCGGAAATACTTTCATTTCAACATGGTTCATTTAAACCAATTAAATAAATCCTTACCGATTTACTTTCTATTTACGATCCAAATCCGTAAATTTATTCCCCACACTTCAAAAATAAATCAACGTTTATTTTTAAACAAATTTTCTTTTCTTTTATAAATTCCATAGTGAATTTACAATTCCCAAAATATCTATGAATATACGATTCCCCAAACCGATTTCTAATATTCATTTTCAATTTATCTTTAAAAGAAAAAATCTTAAAATATTCACTTCATATTGGTAAACATTTCCATACTCATTTAATAATAAGTATTTCACAAATCTATTTATTTTCAACATTTGGAAAATATTCGATATACTTAAATTAATATTAAGTACATATTTCATTTCTTAAGGAAAACATTTTCTTTAACACTTTTATTTGAGTCCAAACATATGTTGCGTAAAACATTGTTACGACAACTCAAAATCACTAGTATAGGGATTCGAATTTTAAGATAGATATATAAATCCTAATACTATATAAAGCAATTCCTTTCAGAAATCATTTACTATAACAATAGTGTTATAGTCCACCATTTCCTTCTTTCTCGAAAACGCCTATTTCAACAATGAATGTTGAAATCTATGTTTTCAATGCCTACTACATTTAAAACATCTCTAATCGTTTTAATTCTATTTAAAATATCATTTTCCTTAAAAACGTATCCATTTTTTTAATAATATATTCATCGTCCAAAATTGTGAATATATCTCCTTTAATAAACTTCTATGTTTAATCTATCGAATTCAATTGTTTTCGGATTTTATAAAACAAAGTTTATAAATTCACATCTATATCTTTTATAAAACTTCAACTTATAAAATCCTTTAATTAGAAAATTCAATTTATGTCTCATTTAAATGCTAAAACCCAATTTATAAGTTAATTATTTACAATTCTCTTATTTTACAAATATCATTTCCTTTTATAACTTCACAATTTATAAATTTCATTCACTTATGAATTCATTTATAATTCATTTTAGCGCTTATAAAAACTCGTTTTATAATTCCAGTATTTTTATTTATAAATATCCATTTTATAAATTTTTTTTATATAAACCATTTATAATAATTCAAATATCCCAATTCAAACTATTTTACAAATTTATCCACTACTTATTTCAAAAAACAAATTTTATTTATTTCCGGTATCTAATTATACCAGAATTTTATTCGGCTAAATTTTAGCCTTTAACGATTTCAATTATAAAGATAATCACACAGGGATTACAATAAAAGAAATCAACACACAATATTGAAACCAATTTAATTATTTGAGGAATCCAGTTGGATCCCTCCAACTTGTTTCCCTGCATCCACAGATGTTAGCACAATACCAATCCCGTTTCAAGACGGGATATCGCGGTATATGGGATTTATAAATTATTATCCGCTTAATAGGCGGCACAATAGGGTCTCATCCGCTATATAATGCGGGAAATCAACTCCAAGTACATATATAATACCAATTCCACTTCAAGGTGGAATATCGCGGTATATGTGTGTAATAAATAACCTCCGCTTAATAGGCGGCGCATAGGGTCTATTTCAATACAATAGATAATACTATATTATCCAAACAAGCAATCAACACAATCAACAATTTTAAATCTAACTATTTAAATAAAACCCTTTTGAGTGAGAAGCTCTCACCTTAGCTTTTTATTTGCAGTCCATTTCCATCTTGACTCGATTTTTCTTGATTTATACCTATTTAATTATTTACACAATTCATTAATATTCAAATCAATTGAACAATTAATTTCCGTTTAATAGTTTTTGATTAGCTGATAATTCTTTTCAAACCATTTTCTCCTTTAATAAATTTATCTAACTAATGGTTAAATTTCTCCTTTTTTTATAAATTTAATTAACCAAAAATTATATTTTAAATTAATAATCTTGGTTTAACTAATTTCTTTTCAAACTCCCAATTCTTTAAAGAATTACTTTACTTAAGATTTTCCATTTCGATTTATTTTCTCCACAATATTGACTTTGTATAAACATTGTAAGATTTATTAATATTTAACCTAATCGAACAATTAAAAATCGTTAAATGAATTAAATTTTATCCTAATAATTTTATCTTACCTAATTTTCCTTTTGATAAATCTACTTAACTAATTATTTATTTAAATTAATTTTCCTTTAATAACATATTTTTTAGTCACTAAAACAAACAAATAAATTTTGTTAAGCTAATTATTCCTCATAATATATTATTTTAATATAAACTTAGTAGATTAAAATCTATCTGTACATTTTTTATTTTTATTTTTATATTTTTTTAGAAGTGTGCTTATTTCATATATATTTATTTTTATATCATTTCTTTTACTGCAAGTATATAAAATAGAAACTGCATATATTTTTTCCAGATTTAAATCAAATTGAAAATTTTGAAAAGCTAAATACCTTACTGTTCCTCCCTCCCGAGATCGCTACCTCAAACGCAACTCGCCATCACGTAATGCCTAATCTCGAACAAACCCTAGCATCCATCTGAAACGACGGCGAGCCGCCTTCGATGTTCGACCACCCATTATCCAGACGTTTTCACCGACCACCACTGCTTCGCCCAAATCGAACAACAGAAACCAAATTCCAACCCACGTCACCTCGGTCTGCCGTCGCTTGCTCCGCCTCGATTCGCGACCCTAAGTCGAAGTTGCCGATCCTCCAGCTGATAACAACCGAAGCCCCTCGTTGCTCGAGAAATTGCAACATCTTATCCACGCCGTTCCTCCCCCACTGCAAAGCTCGGCCGCGACAACCCTAATTTGCCAGCCTCCTATGCGTGGTCGTGAATGCTCCGGCCACACTTAATAAATGAATTCGATTTTGAATTTATCTCGTGGATTTGAAAGAAGAAAAGGAAGAATTGACGAATAATTTGTTCGATTCTATTAGGAGGAGTTGTGATTTTATTTTGAATCGTTCGTATCTCTCTTAAGGAAGCCATTTATTTTATATGAACGAGTTCGTATGAGTAGAAAGGAAACGATTTTGTTTTGAATGAGAATTATAAACGAGCGGCCATTACTTGATTTTTGAACGAGAGAAACTTTTGCTCGTGTTATTTTAAAAATGAGGAGCGTGATGGGTTGCGTGAATTAAAGGGAATATATCTTGTTTGCTTTACCTATCTACAGTATTTTGGGTTGAGGCCAAAAGTGCAGATGTTGACCAATTTCAAATTTAAATTTAAGTTGAATTCGTTTAAAATCTCTACGCGTTTACATAACGTACGGTCACACAACAACTCCAATCCCTACGAAATTTGAAATCCGATAATAATACAATATTACGGATCCAATGGAACTGGTTTCGTCAAATTCCGAGACTGTGCCTCGGAAGGCTATTTTTAAATATCGATTTAAACGATAAAATTTCAATGCTGAACAAATCACTTTCAAATTCAATTCTGAAGCTTCTATTATCTTCAGTATTATCAATATGAATTTTACAACCTTTGAAATATTTTCAATTAGCTCAAAACTGAAGATTCAAATTTTTATTCAACTTTCAATAGATTAAATTTTATAATTTAATCGCCAAATTCATATCAAATTGGGAATTCAAGCCAAACCATTATTCAATATTTAAAATTAATTAAATATTTTCAATTTAAATTGTTCAAAATTCTAGGTCGTTACAGAATGTCTCCAAACCCAAAAAACCAGCACACATAGCAATGAGATTAGTGATGGGTTTCCTATCCTTTTTGAGTTCTTTTTCTACTGTTATATTAGTATGTGCTTGTTTTTTTGGGTTTTGTATGTCTACTATTTGATGATATGGTGTTATGCGTTCTGTATTATTGATAAATCACACACAAGTAGACAGAACAGTTCTCACTGGGTCTATAGTTCTTTTGTTATGTTCTGAATAATTTTGCTGGATTGAAATAAATCGATTGAGGTCAATCTAATAGGGATTTCCATATTTATTTTGCACTATTTTCAAACATAGACAATGTATTTACATGTCAAGAACATATCTGCATTGTAAGTAGGCTAAGCAGCCTCTTATCTGCATTGCATTTAAGGGTCAAAACATAGACTTGTGTATAACATTCCACACTTGTTTGTTTTAGGCATGTGCGACCCTCATCCTTTGAATCCATATGAAATTGTCTGTCAACAGCCTCTCCAAATCGATTTCAGTCCACCAGATTCAGGTCAGTAATTTTGGCTCAGACAACCTCCTCCATCTTTTAGTGCACACTGCACTGCATGTTTACCATTTCTTAATTAATTTGGACAAATTTAGTTTATTCTATGTACAATTTAAACTGGAAGCTTAAAGCATTGTGACTAAAACAACACTATAGATGGGATAAACTGTAGACTTTATAAATTCTAGTTTTTATGCAAGGCTCAATGACTTAGAAAGTTTTTCAGCAAGGCATAATAGCAAGTGTTTGTGTTATTCACGTCCACAGAGTTAGCAGCTGCTTCAAATTACCTACTACATCATCCAATTGAAATTGCTTATCTGTCAAAATATCATTAACTCTATTGTCAAAATATCACCAGAAAGCTTGACATATTACTCTCTGTAAATATTATGTGTACATTATGTTGCTTCTATACTATTACATCAACTTAACTCTTTATTTATTTTTATTTGCAGAATAATGGCAAAAAGGAAGAGAGGAAACGTCAAACAAAAAGAAACCGAGGTACCAAAAGCTACGTTAAATCAGTCTATAGTCAGGGAAGAGCTTATCGACCGTAGCCATTCAAATGTTATGGAAGATGAAACAGTAGCTGAAGCACTTGAGGACAACGTGTAAGCACCTGAAGACAATGCAATGCAAACTGGCGAAAATTATGAAGTTTCATTGGAAGATGGTGGACCGGTTCATGAAAATGCAAATCCAAGAGGGAAGAGAACTATTAGAGGTCCAACAAAAATGAAAAGGCTTCCTTCAGATGCTATGAGTAGAGTTGAAGTAGAATTTAATTCGACGGTAGAGCCAATAGGACCTGGATCAGTTAGTTTATCTTCTTATTTAGGACCGCTAGTCCGAGGGGTTGTTTCGTTGACACTTGATGATTGGAGGCTACTCGATGATGATAGAAAAATTGTTTTGTGGGAATCCATTAAGGTATGAGACAATGATTTTTTAAATTTTATCTTACACTTGACTGTTTTTTTTGGCTGATCTTTTGTACACTTGACTGTTTTGTGGGAATACCATATGACTTCTAATACTGTCAATAGTAACAAGTTCTACTATATTTCTTGGGCTATAAACTCAGTTGGAAAAATAAATCGAAACAATTTGAATTCATGAATCATAATTCATGAATACTGAATATTTGTACTTTGAACAATTAAAATAGACAAAGAAGAAATTATTTTAATGAATATTTTTAATGTTTCGATGTATTGTCTTGTTGATGTCCGTGTGTTTGTGTGTTACCTGAATTATTTTGCTGTGACCAAAAAAGTTGCAATTTGTACGTATATAACTATCTTGCTTTCATTTTTCATAAATCACAGCAGTAGGCACTTTATAATCAGTTTAAGTAATTTATTATATCTACAATCTTGCTTTCATTTTTCATACTGATATTAGGCTAGATTTAAATTAGACGAAGATTGGAAAAAAGTGTCTATATTTCATCAAATGGGAACTATTTGGAGGGCCATGAAAAGAAGATTCGTTAGGGAGTTAGAAAAAGCAAAAACCAAAGAAGAAATACTTCAGTTAAAACCAGACAACATCGACAGTATGAAGGAGTGGAGAGATTTTGTTAAGTTGAAAACAAGTCCAGCCTTTAAGGTAAAAAATATATTTAATCATTAATCAGATCCTTATTATTGATTAACAACAATCACATTTTATTGTAGACACAAAGTGAGAAATACAAAGCCATAAGACGGAAGCAATTCCCACACACATGCAGCCGCAAAGGAATGGCTCGATTAACTGAAGAAATGGTGAGGAATTATTTTGGATTCAAAATTATACAACTTAGACTTCTTCGTTCTTTCATTTTTTATCAATGTTAAAGATATCTCACTAATAAATTAGTCTTCGTTTTGATGCAGAAAGAGCAGAGTGAAGATCCATCTTCCATCTCTAGAGCTCGAGTTTGGATTAAATCTCGCACTCAAAAAAACGGTGAACCGGTGAATACGACTGTTGCAGATGTTATTGTAAGGCCTTTTGATACTTATTGATATATTTTGGAACCTACACGAATATTTTGGAACCTACACGAATATTTTAAAACCTACATGAAATATGTACACAAAATGTACTATTAAGGGGTTCGTAGGAAGTTAAATTGTTATACTGTATGTTGGTTAGTTTTGAAAAATCACATAGCTGGTTCTCTTTTCATCCAAACTGACCAAACTAATACTTGGAGAACATCTAAACAAATATGTAGCCCAAATGCAAATATACATATACCATGTTTTTGAGCATTATGATATTTTAGTGAAATCATATTAAAAACTTATATTCATAACATCACAAGACCTGACAAACACATAAAATAACAAGTAAATAAGTTGTTTTTGTAAATTACCGGAGGCTTACAATCTAATTACTAACTCTTGCAAGGTATCAACATATCATATGCCTAGGAAGACATAACAGAAAATCAACAAAGCCTACAAATAACTTCTTTCTTATTAAAACCATATAGAATTGCATATGTCAGGAATGAACTTTGTAGTTATTTCACATGTATTTCCCACCAAACTTTTTTTGGACTAAAACAGAAGTTAATTGTTTACATGTTCGTCTAGAAAAACTAAGCAGAACAGAAAACAAATTACTAGTGATTACTATTGCTGAAAATATAGATGGTTAGATAGTTGATGCCAGGTTAGCCTTAGCCCCTTTTGAGTAGACTGATATTGACAAATCATGACATAGTTTACCAGATGTTGAAAATAGTAATTGATACACTATGACTGGTTTGTCTTGGCAACGTCAATTTTTGCTTAAGAGTACATAAACTGGTATGAAATTCCTCACATATAATTAGTATAGCAATACCAAGTAATAGTTGACAGAGAATATAGGCTATTAGCATTTTAAAAAGCATTATCGAACCTCAAAAAACTTTCTACAAAGGAAGTCATTATATATGTCAGTAAGGCTATTAGTATAAATTGACACTCGTATTACAAGAGAAGATAAAAAGTTGTGAAAGTGAATCACAATCTAGCTCACCAAGTAATGATGCTCTTGCAAGTGCTAGGACAAGACAAACCTAGGCGACTAAGAGCAATGGGAAGAGGAATAACTCTCACCAAGTTTATTTTATCAAGGGCTAATGAAAAGAAACTAACTGAATGCCAGAATACAATTATGGAATTAAAGCAGATGATTCACATGCTAGTGAAGAATCAGGTATATTCTTTTTATTTGTTTTAACTTAGTGAGAGTTATCTTTTCAGTAAGTCATGTTATCTTTTCAACTAAGAAATATACACTTGAATCTATACTTATATATATACCGCTAACAACAATGAGAAAAATTTAGCATATGGAGATTTCAAAGTACATGTCAGTTTTGTCAAGTAACAAAAAAAAACAATGATGTGTGTTTAACTCCAAGCAGCATGCTTGCCCTCGAATTATGGTTTTTATTATAATTTAGTGATAAAATGCTAACTTATTTATTGGTTTACTAGGGTAAAGAAAATCGAATTGATGCAGGCACATCTAAAATGGTAACATTGAATTACATTGCAACATTTTTTTTATTATATATAATTCAATAATTACTTGGTTTTCAATTAATCGTAGGGTATTTTGGAGAAAATACATGAAAAATGTGATTTATTGGATTGTAATGGGTGTGATGAAATAGTTGCTGAAGGAAGAGTCTTATCAAGTGATTTGAATGAGCTTGTACATCAAATTCCTTTAGGACCAAATGCGATGAAAATTTTGATAGAATTTCCAAGGATAACGGATGCTTATTTGTGGAGGATCGCAGCTACTATGACACGTGTTGGAGAAGCTAAGGACATGATAGTAGCGTGGCCAGTTGATAGAGTAGTTGTACGCATGATTGAACAAGAGAAAGAAGACAATGTGGTAACATTTTAATTTAATTTCTTCTTATTTTTCGCTAGTTTTAGTGGTAGCCGCACCTTAGCAAATGAGACTGGAAATATATAGTAGAGCTTGATATGGCATATATGAGTATGAATATGTTTTTTTGTAGAGTGGAAGTGAAGATAACAAATGCAAGCCTTTTGATTTGTTGGGAAGTGAAGAATTAGTTGCGGAAGGACGAATATGTCATAGTGATCCAAAACAACTTGTTAATGGCATTCCTCTTGGACCATCCGCCAAGCTAGTGTTGATAGACAATCCCAAAACAGTAAAGGCATTTTTATGGAAGCCAACTGCTAATATGAGATATGTCGAAGAAGCGGTTGGTAGCAAAGTAGCTTGGCCAAAATCTAAAGTAGTCATTGATAAAGCAAATACCGAAGCATCTTTCAGTCCTTTGACAAACCGTGTATCAACTCCTATGGTAATATGTTATTTATTGTTCAAATAAATAGTTCAAGTTTGTTCATGAGACAATATGTTTCAAATACTTCATATAATTTATAGTTGAAAATAATTATTTATGTTATTTGGTAGGTTGCAAATTCTACATCGAATAAATGTAAGTTGATTGATGTTTTTGGAACGGGAAATATTGTTGCCGAGGGACGCGTAGCTTCAACTGATCCAAACATTACGGTCTATTTTGTTCCATTGGGAGAGGGTACAGCTAGAGTTTGGATTGATGTTGCAAAAGTTCCAACCGCATGTTTGTGGAGACCTACTACCGAGTTTGAATGCATTGAAGATGCCGTTGGCTCTACAATAGCTTGGCCTACGACAAATCTTGTATCGGAATCAACTTATAGTAAACATATTTTATTACTGTTAAATAAAATTGTTCAAATATAAAATTTTGAATTTATGAATCAACCGTCCTACTTATATGTAGGTAGTTGATCAGTTGAAGGCGAATCAACTGTAATAAGGTACTTTAGTTGATGTTTAACCATTCAATACCATTTTTGACAAGTTCTAATAACCAATGTTTGTGACCACCCAAATCTCTAGAAGCCTTCATATTGTCCTTTTCTAAATCATTCTATTAGGAAATATGTTGTTTATTTACCAAAAGATATCACACTCTGTACTGTAAGAAATGAAGACAGGAGTCTGTTCACAATATATTAAACTAGTATGATCCCGATAGTTGAATCTGAACTGATTAAGTGCCTATAATATGGAGGTTAGCTGATACGTAGGGTGTTTAATTAGGTTGAAAATGAATGCATACTTGGTTCTAGATTTATGCCCTGCAGTTGCGAATATGAGTGCATATAACATATATTATCCTTAATAATTTACATTTGCTGAATGAAATGGTTAACAAATTAGAATAAAATATGATATTATTAAAGGATATCAAGAGTAAAATTAAATTAAATTATTTCTATATACCCACATTCAACAGAAAAATTGACATTCCACAAATTTCAACAGTTTCGTTGGCCTTTAAGTTTCAACAGGACTTACTCAACACAAAATCTGCTGGTGCAAAACAAAAGCACCAACAAAATAACTGTTAGGAACATCCTTATCCTTTATCTATAATACCGAAGATGGATAAGTATATGGTCACAAATAAATGCTCTTGCCTGAATTGCAGTCATATCAATACATTTTTTCTAAATTTTAAAATACCAAGTAAGAATGTAAATTAGCTTTAATCCTTAATCATATGAGTTGGAAAGTGTATTTATATTATACTTTATGGGAGTATGCATGGTAGTTTTGAAAGTGTTCTAACATGCCCATTAGGGGTGCTTTGCTAAGTGAACTAGACACCCGAAAGGGGTACTTTGAATGTGGCACGACCATTTCAATGAAAGGTGTTGCATTTTTGGGCTGTGAATGAGATAACGAAAGTGGAATGATTATTTGCATGAATTTGTATATTTATTTTTTTGGTACTTTTAAATATTTTTGAATAAATTTTAATTATATATATTAAATTATAAATTACCTATAAAATGCAAAAAAGAAACTATGTATTATGAAAATAAGTAACAGTCCATTTCATTAAGAAAAACACATTTGATATCAATAGTACATCAAATTTTTGCTCTAAATTGTTAGACCATCCAGTTTAATATACTTCTAAGTTCAGTCTCATTTCAACATAGAATGGGCCACTATAATTCGTAGGCTCATGCATAAATATAGAAACAAGTTCCTACAACTTGTAATTTAGAATAGTGACCGAATGCATAAATATTGAAAATGAATGCATAATTGTTATTAGTTCTTCCCTATTAAAAGAAATAAAATGATGTTTTGATTCAAATTTTTTTGCGAGATCAAAATGTTATCAAAACACATTTAAATTAAAGAGTTTATACATTGATACAAATACCAAAACCAGCTTAAAACAAAACTGTATTTCTACATTTTTTACATATCCATGACACTTCTATTGAAAAATAGAAATAAATTTGTCAATTATAGACTACAAGACTAAACGGTGATACATTTAAAGATCTTCTATAAACACCCCTTTGCATATAACTTAAGTTCCATAGACTGGTTTATGAACAGGAGCATCGAAGCTCTTTAATGCTTCCATCCAAGGCTTTTCTATTACTAATAGTGAACTTGCCGAAATACAATCAACGAATAAGTTTGGACTTTGGTATCAATGTTATTGTTTGCTAGATTTTTATTCCCTCCATATAAGTTTTTGAAGCATGATAGTAGAATACTAGTATATATGAACAATACCATCAAATGTTTATTTTATTTTTTCTTCATTTCATTGCAGGAAGTGGTTTGATGCAGGAAACGCTAGCTGCTTCAAATTTTTTGCGTTGGTACTTCAAATTACTAGTGGTAACTCTTTGCAGGTTTGATGTACATGAGCTGACAAGCGAAAGACTAAGGGATCTTGTTTTTTCATGTAATGTTTTGTTTTGAAATTATGTACTCTAAACTTATGTACCTATTATCAACTATGTAAGACCATATATATTTTGTCATTTGCAATCAAATATGCTTTGGTAGTACATTATGCTTTTGCTATTACATTTTTTGCTTTTGATTTTTGCGTTTAGAAATGTAGTTTTGTATTTTGATTACTATTGAAATGAGCAATTCAGATAAGATGAAAGATAGCGTTTGTAGGATACTATAGAAAGTACATCATAATATTTAAATTAATAACGCAAAAAAGGTGCTATGGAAACAGAAAGTAAAACGCTATAGAAACTAATTATATCAAAGGCGCTATAGCAAATAATATAATAGCGCAGGAAAAGAGCTATAATAATGGTAAACGCTATGGAAAAGAATTTTTATAGCATTGATTCCAAGCTATGACAAATTTATTAACGATATAAATTAAAAATTGAGATTTTTAGTAGTTAAATAAAATTGCATGAATAAAACGCTATGAAAGTCGATATAGATAAAACGCTATCAAAAGGATTCAATAGTGCTGAATAAGTGCTATAAAATGTTCTATTCAATAGCGTATAATATAGTGCTATCAGATGTGTCAGGGCTATTATAACATGTCGTTATATAGCATCGCCACTAACACTATGAAAATATATTATAGCGTTTTTTGTGCGCTATTAAAAGGTAAATCTGTTGTAGTGGAAAGAAAGAATAAGACCTTTACCGAATTAGTTGTAGCTATTTTATTAAATTCGGGTGCAGCAAAACATTGGTGGGGGGATAATTTGTTGACTGTATGCTATGTATTGAATAGAATCCCTAAATCAAAAAGTAAGATTTCACCTTTTGAAATTTTAAAAAATTATAAACCGAATGTATCTTACTATAGAACTTGGGGATGTTTGGCATATGTTCGTGTACCCGACCCTAAGAGAATAAAATTAGCAAGTAGAACATACGAATGTGTATTTATTGGCAATGCTATTAATAACAAAGCATATAGATTTTATGACATGAATACACATAATATAGTAGAATCTATTGATGCTGATTTTTATGAAAGTTAAATTTCCTTTTAAATTAAGGAATAGTGGGGGCACGTCAAATAACACCGTGCCTATTAGAACAAAACTTAATGAATCTTCTGAAATTGAACCTAGAAGAAGTAAAAGAGCAAGAGTTGATAAAGGTTTTGGCTTGGATTTTTGCACTTTTATTATAGAGGAGGATCCAACAAACCTCCAAGAAGCCATATCTTCATTAGATGCCCATTTATGGCAGGAGGCTATAAATGATGAGATGGATTCCTTGGAATCCAATAAGACTTGGCACTTAGTAAATTTACCACCTGGTTGTAAGTCTATAGGTTGTAAATGGGTACTTAAAAGAAATTAAAACCTGATGGAACAGTTGAAAAATATAAAGCCCGTTTGGCAGCTAAAGGTTTTAGGCAAAGAGAAAATATAGACTTTTTTGATACTCTTTCACCTGTAACTAGAATCACATCCATTCAAGTACTAATTTCATTAGCATCTATTTATAATTTAATTATACACCAAATGGATGTTAAAACTGCTTTTTTAAATGGTGAATTAGAAGAGGAAATTTATATGGACCAACCTGAAGGCTTTGTTATTCCTGGTCAAGAACAAAAAGTTTGCAAATTAGATAAATCATTATATGGTTTAAAACAAGCACCTAAATAATGGCGTGAAAAATTTGATAACTTAATAATCTCAAATGGTTTCAAAGTTAATGAAAGTGACAAATGCATTTATTATAAATCCGAAAATGACATTTGTACTATAATATGTTTGTATGTAGACGATCTACTTATTTTTGGATCAAACATTCATGCCATAAACACTATTAAACCTTTGTTAAGTGCCAATTTTGATATGAAAGATCTAGGTGAAGCGAGTGTAATCCTTGGTATTAAGATTACTAGGTCCGAAAAGGGACTTTCTTTGGATCAATCTCATTATATTGAAAAGATCTTAAAGAAATACAATTACTTTGACTGTAAACCTGCATGTACACTATATGATCCTAGTGTAGAGCTTTTCAAGAACACTGGTGAAGGTGTAAGACAGTCTGATTATGCGAGCATCATTGGCAGCCTTCGGTATGCCATTGATTGTACTAGACCCGACATTGCCTATGTTGTGGGATTATTATGCAGGTTTACTAGTAGACCTAGTATAGAGCATTGGCACACTATTGAGAGGGTCATGAGATACCTGAAACGAAGCATAAATCTTGGATTACATTATGAAAAGTTTCCAGCTGTTCTTGAAGGTTACACCGATGCAGACTGGAATACTTTATCTGATGACTCAAAGGCAACTAGTGGCTATATCTTTAGCATTGCTGGAGGAGCCGTTTCTTGAAAATCCAAGAAACAGACTATTTTGGCTCAGTCTACTATGGAGTCTGAGATGATAGCACTAGCCACAGCTAGTGAGGAAGCAGAGTACTTAAGAAATCTGCTAGCTGAGATTCCTTTATGGGAAAAACCGATACCAGCTGTGTTGATCCATTGCGATAGTACCGCTGCTATTGCAAAAGTTCAGAATCGTTATTACAACGGTAAGAGACGACAGATATGTCGTAAGCACAACACTGTTAGAGAGCTACTCTTTTTCAGCAGCTGTTAGAGTGGATCACATACGCAGTGACGAGAATTTGGCAGATCCTTTGACGAAAGGACTGGCCAGAGAGAAAGTCCTTACGACTTCTAGGAAAATGGGATTAGTGTCCTTAGATTGTTGAGTCACGCACCATGGTAATCCAACCTAATGACCGAAGATCCCAAGAACTAGGTTCAATAGGTAAGAACAAGTTGTGAAGTGATATGAGTTGAACATGCTATTTTTCATCTACATAGAAGCATTTATTCCTGAAGTGATTAGAGGATGAGTTAATAGAAACTCTTAATGACATCTATACTCCATTTGGAGTGGAGTATCTACCTTCAGGAGTACTCTTGATAGACCCACCTGTGTGAATGTGGAAATTTGGCCGTTTCCTATGGAGTTTTGGGCAAAACTCCTAGAGCATTCACTAAACTGGGATAGACGTGCATGGCCATAAATGCACGGGCATATTTGATTGCACTCTAGAAAGATTGTGTGTGGTCTGATGTCAGAAATAGAGTTCAGGACGTCACTCTAGTAAAAACTGGATCTTATTCACTATGCAAAGGTTCAAGTCGATCGACACCTTTGTTTATGCACAATCTTATGTTTTCAGAAATTGCTCAAAAATATTTTTTTTAAATTCAAGTGGGGTGTTGTTGGAAATTTTTTTTGAAAATAAAAGAATTATTAAAAAAGTGACTAAGTGTGGAAATTGGCTCCTATTTGAGAATAGTCCCACATTGTAGGATTATATGCAAGAATCAAGTATTTATACTTGATTCTTGGAAGCTAAGTTGGGCCCTTTGGGCACCCAATGATGCTCGTTTGTGAGGAGGGAGATCATGCTTGACCACCATACATGCGCGCGCACGCTGACCGACCGACTCGACCCGACCCGGGCCGGCCAGGGCTCGTGTTCGGGTTCGGCCTTGTAGTGATGTAACACTTATATTTTTGGTACAAATTTATTAACCGTTTTTGACCGGGCTGACCCATATTGAAGAACGTTACATAGTGTTCATTGTTTTGACCCGTTATTTCTCAGATCCGTTTTTCAAGACCACGTTTCCCCCAATCAGCAACGTTCTCTTTTCTATTCCGCCTTCTTAACTGATAGTAAGATGAAACAGAGAAAACAACATCTCGTATTTTTCCAGTTTTCAAATTCGAACAATGTCTCTGAGTGCAAACTGAATCGCTTCGTCCGTGCAAACGAGTCGATACCACACAAATTGAGATGCTGTTTTATCCTGAAGGCGGCGGTGATAGATAGGAACTGCTTGCACCATACAGCAAATCGCCGAAACGTTTTTAAGAAAGTGACGTAGTCCATGACTCAGCCGAAGATAACCAATGTTTACAACAATTTATAACCTAGATATACTTCGATCTTTATTTTTATTTACTTTTACATATTTCAAAGAGTTAAAATGATGGAAAAATAGGAAATAAAATGGAGTTCTACTCAAATTTTGGTTCGGCAAAGTTTACACGCTTTAAATATCCCAACCCCATGGATGTTATGGATTTATTATAGGTGAAACATGAATGCTTTATGCTTCATATCTATCTCGAAGCATTCCCAAAATTAGTCACTCGCAAAAAAAGGGAAGAAGAAGAAGAAAAGAAAAGAAAAGAAAAAAAATCTCCCATTGTGTAGAAAGAAGAATAGATCCTAGCATTAGGTTTTGGTTTGATTAGAGTTGGTTCGGTTCCAACCGTAGCACTAGAAGTTGTGCATTGAAATAATTTTTAGTACGAGTGTTACGGCATACACATTGCGCATGAATTGTTTTTTTTGTAAATTGTATATGTTTTAATTACTCAAAAAAGCGATTTTTATTTTCAAATGATATTAGGATTTTGTATTTATAAAGAAGTATTTTGAATTTATAAAGAAAGTTTAATTTTGGATTATATTTTAGCGTTTTGAATTTGTAAAACACGTTTAATTGTTAGATTTTATTTTTAAGGGCGTATGAATTTGTAAAAGAAGTTTAATATTAAATTCTATTTTTAAGTGATTAAGATTTGATAATATATAAATGAGTGTTTTTAGTGGTTTACGTTGATACCAAAAGGTGTGACATCAAATTCATTACAACTATTATTAAAGATAAAACTCTGTGGATCCAAATTGGTTGATCAATTGCAATTGTTTGGTCACTTGTCCAGTTCTGGGTGGGAAAAAACTCATACCAATGCTTGCCAAATTTTTGGTTCCGTGGTACTTGGTTTGATAACGATCTGTCTTGGATTAATAGAAACTTGTACTGGGAATTTATGCATTCCTTTTTTCCATCACTTAAATTTTTTTTGACCCTCTATTCACTTTTCAATAACTCCTATGGATCGTTTTTCATCATCTTGAATTTTCTCTGTTCTCAGTCCGTTCAACCGTCTATGGACAAAATCACCCATAGTACTTACCCTTCGAAGTACGCATACGCATTCATTTATACAAAGCGATCTTTGTTCAGAAGATAAATGTAACTTTTGTGAAGGCATTTTTGCACAAACAATTGTAACTATTGCCAACTA
Source organism: Allium cepa (assembly GCA_030765085.1). Taxonomy (NCBI): domain Eukaryota; kingdom Viridiplantae; phylum Streptophyta; class Magnoliopsida; order Asparagales; family Amaryllidaceae; genus Allium; species Allium cepa. The sequence continues at coordinate 135,650,040 of CM060940.1, read as the reverse complement.
GTAGTCATTTGAAGCTGAATGGTTCCTATCATTAGTCTGCAAAAATTCAACCTCGACAAATTATCTCATCAACACAATCCACTTTTGCATTGTGTGGGTGGGTGGGTTTGTGTTTTTTTGTGTGTGTGGGGTTTTGGAGGGGCGGGGGCTATGTGTGTTGTTTTGGGGGGCAAAGAAAAAAAAATCAAGAAAATAAACTTTTTTGTTGGTTTCCATGAGTTAGATTTGTTAGATATCGATCAGTAGCCATTTGTTCTAACCGATCCATGTCGGTCTGCTATAAACAATTTTAGAGCTTGGCCATTTTTTATTATTTTGTGTCGAACGCTCCAAAGGTCGACCTATTGCTTCCCAACATTGTTCTAAACTGATCCATGTCGTCTACTATCAACAATTTCAGAACCTGGCCATTTTTCATTACTTTGTGTCAAACACTCCAAAACTCGACCTACTGCTTCCTAACATTACCGACTCATCAAAATTCGACTTCAAACACTTTTAGTCTTGTATTGTGCTATCATATATCAAAATGTTATGGCTCAACCACCAACGCAGTGCAACAATTAACTGTGCAGTATAGCCCAGATAGAGGGTAAAGCATGAATGCACTCTGAAATGGCAAACAGTAAGACCAAAAGAAAAACTGCGCCTGAAATCATCCCACTGAACTTGAGTTGGACAAAACTCATCAACACGTAGCATGGATCTTGAACAAGTGACAATCATCTACTAACGTCGCACCACATGCAACAATTCAAAACTAAATATCCCGCTTAAACCAAGTTACCCCGTCAAAACAAAAATGCTAATCCTTGGCACACAATTCAAGATGAGCCCGATGAGAGAAATGTGGTAATATCAAACGATGACAGCTGAGCAAAAGAAAGATGTCATCAATTCATGTGATATCATTCATTTTTAAAAAGAAGGGAACACTATGTCAAAATTGGATCGAAAAAGATTTAGGCAGAGGATCTATTTCGTCATAACATTAAAACAATGTCAAAATCATTATAAAGTTATGTGCTTGCACTACATAATATAGAAGAGAAAGATATATTTGACCATAAATGTAGGATTTCTTAACATCTGAACCAAGTTAATTTCCATGTTCTTAATTTCTTGAAATTTACTCATTTTCTCTTTATTTTAAGTTAAATAAATTAGATAAAATCAACTTAGGCATTTTAGTTGGTTTGCCGATTCTTAGTTGTATAAGCACCCATCAATTCAATTATTTCTGAATTATACATTTTAACAAATAGTTAACATTATATTTCATGATTGTATAAGCATATTGTTACTTCAACTAGATGCTATCCACATAATTCTCAAAGGATATAAACAAAGGAATTTATATCGAAACTAAAGGATGATGTCGCAATCAATGATGCCGAAGACTTACTATTACTACCAATTTTAATTCCGAAGGTATGCAACATTATGACATTATCATAATTCTACATTAACAAGTGATGTCCAAAGAATGAAGGTGGTGTGTATTCAAAGCTAATGCTGAAAGCCAACTAAACCGCACCGCGTTAGCAGAAGTTAATAGGCAATGTTGCATATCATCAATAAAGTATGAAGATAGATCAACGTCGAAAGCATACAATGTTGCATCTCATCAATAAAGAATCATATATATGTCGCAAGTCATTAATAAGGCTAAGGATACCGAATGCCATCAATGACGCATACCATCTATTGAATTAAATGATTAGTGTCGGGGCTCTTGTATCGCCAAATAATGTCGGATGTAATCTATGCCTTACACACCCAATATCGTAAGCCATCGGTGTTATAACGGCCTGGTCTATGTCGCATCTCACTGATGCCTTATTTTATCAATGCCACTACCATTCACCTATGAAGAAAGAATGGATATTGTAACTCATCAATATCGCTCTTTGTCGACGTCTCTCATCAGTGATTCCTCCTATTACCAATGCTGATATATATAATGATATCACATATTATTGGTGTTATGGACATCTACTGTCAATGCAACCTATTATCGATGATGCACTTCATCAATGTCGCATCTTAGAGATGGCGCACTTCATCAATCATGCAATGATCATCATGTCTTCACCAACAATTGGAGTTATCAATGCCCACAAGGAGCCATCAAGGCTGATGACACCGCTTCGTTATTAATGCTATCTCTTATTAATGTTGTTCATTACCAATCTCGTCGCTCATCAATATTGATGCTCATCAATATTGTCACTCGCCAATGTTGCTAGTCATTAATATCATCACTTATTGAGGCCGCCCTTCATTGATTTCGTGTTTTGTTAATATCGCATATTATTAATGTCGTATCATTGTAATGTCACACTCCATTTCTTCCAAAACAATAAGGGAAGTTATCAAGGCGGATGTGAGATTGACGATGCCGTCTCCTATCAATAAAGAATATCGAAGATCATTAAGGATGTAGCATAGCAATCGACACCATCAACATGGCTAGCAACTTGATTTCGACTGTAATAATTATGAAATTATACGAACAAGGACTTGGACATGCCCATTACTTTAATCGTGCATCTTGGAAATTATTGAACGTGGATATGCATATGATAAAGATTTTTGGGCCCAAAGCTCGATATGATTTATTTTAGAGGGGCTTTGGTCTAAACATGTGTTCATATACATAATTACTATCTTTTATATCACATATGGACATTGGACTTCAAACACATGAACCGCCTATTTAGCTCATTAACATGCTTAATGTCTACCATGCATATTTGTGGCTTACCTTTCCTTTCCTTCGATCATACAACATGACTTTATGAATATCTTATTCCAGGAGCCCATATGGGCTCTCGAATTCTTTTGGATCATGATGAAAGAACTTTTGGAAGGAATCACAACTCAAAAATCTACCGAAACCATCAGGCTCACAAGGGGAGATGAAATAGACTCTCTATGAAGGGGATTGGATGCCTCTTTGCTTAAAAAAAAAGTGATGCAAACTCGTTATAACTCCATAAAAGAGAAAAGGTTACCAACAGGCTAAAGCAACCGAGTGTTCTCCAAGATCATTGGCAGATAACAAAGTTAAAGGTAATTACCAAGGGAGATTGGTGGATAAGTCCAAGGAGCACTCTGGAAGTTCGACGTTCGAAGGATACATACCTGTTAGGAGCAAGTACCACAACAACGAAGCTTATCAAAGAGATATAGCTGAGAAAATGCCAGAGCCTCCCTTTACAAACAAGATCATGTCCACCGGGATCTCAACTCACATCGAAATTCTATCCTTAAGATATAATGGGACAACTGACCTCGATGATCACTTAATGGCGTTTGAAAGTCTGATGGACCTTTCAATGCCTCCAGAGCAATGCGTTGTAGACTTTTCCCTACTATCTTCCAAGACGTAGCAGCGTGTGAAATGACTATTTACTCCTGGAAACAATTTTGTTACGAGTTTTCAACACAATTCTAAATCTGCAAAGACCCCATAATTGACTACAACGTACTAGCCAATATCAAGCAGAAATCGGAAGAGTTATTGGGCGATCATTTTAGAAGGTTTAATGCCGAAGCACTAAAGGCATAAGATATGACCGATAGAGATAAATTGATGGCAGTGCACTCAAGGCCGATTGAGAAAACACCTTTTTGACGTGAACTTTATCTCCATGGATGTAGGCATCTTCATGATTTTCGTTTTCAAGCTAGTAAATTAATCTGTATGGATGAAATGTATTAGACCAAGAAGAAGTCCCAAGCAAAGAAATAAATGAGAAAAGCTGGCTTTAATCAGAATAATAAGAAACTAAGATGGGATGAGAGATCAACTACATTGCTCTGGACAAACCAATATCATATATTTAGGCTATAGAAAATGAAAGCGGTAACTTTCCGACCTCATTTAAAGCTAGGGGCAACCCTGAACCAAGCAGAGGTGGAGATTATTGCGCCATCATAAGGCAAATGGGCATAAAACAAATGAGTGTCATGCGTTGGCAAGAATAATTCAAAGCATGATTCGCTCTGGACATTTGAAGGAGTTTATCAATGATAGTCAAAAAACCGCTCGTTCTGAGGATGGCGATTGAAGACTTTCGAAAAATGTTGCAAATTTGATAGAAAGTGATACTCAACCAGATTCCGTGTCGCCTCCCAACAGAATTGACGTTATTCATGGAGGCCGCATCAAGCTGGAAGCAACATAGGAGATAGAAATCGCTACATTAGAGAAGCAAGAGATGGAGTTTTCTCTATTCAAGAAAAGCCGCCGCTTAAGAATCTCAGGTATCAAATCCAGATGCACAACTTAACCACCACTCTGCATGAGCTAAGAGGGGTTTACCATCCATATATGATAACCACGCAAATTGGACTCTCTGTGGTGGCTAAAATTTCAGTGGATGTTGGAAGCGCAGTCAACGTAATCTTTAAGCATGTCTTTGACCGAATGAGGATCCCAGAGGAAAAACTAGAGCCAAGCTTTGAGCTCATCCTTGGGTTCAACAACATAGGATCAACCCTCGTAGGGCAGATAAATCTTCTGGTGCAAATGGGAATTCTGCCACACTCTAGGACCTTCAAGACTCTTTTTGTCATCATGGATCAACCCTCTTATTACAATGCCTTCTTTGAAAGGCCAACTTTGGATGAAGTTGATGCTTTTGTCATGCCAAAATACTTAACGATGAAATCTTTAACCAAAAGCGTCTGGGGAACAATAAGGGGAAAGCAATTTAGCCTACGTGAAATGTACTTCGCCACCCTTGAGGAATACGAATGAAAATATATCTCTTGTTATAACTTGAAGCAAAGCGAATCTAACAGGGTTGAAATTACAAAGCCTTCGAATGAGGGTTCTTTAAACCAATCATCCATAGCAAAAACAAAGCAAAATATGCACGCGTTACGAAGATTTGATTTCTGTGAGAAGAAAAGAAAGAGGAAATAAACAAACTTGGTAGAGGATGAAGTAGAAGGTGAGGAGATGGTTGCTAAATTAGATTGTAGAGGTGAACAAGAACAAATGAAGCCTACGGAAAGTTTTGATAAAATATGCTTGGATCCAGTTGATCCAACAAAAATAGTAAAAATTGAAAAAGAATTGGATTGTAAACTTAAAGAGAAATTAATTCAATTTCAATAATCCAGCAGAGATGTAATTGCTTAGACCCATTCAGATATGTTGGAATAGATTCAACCATTATTTGTCATGCTTTGAATACGATCCAAATATCACACTTATCAGGCAGAAGCAAAGGCAATTTGTTAAGATTCGGTCTAACGCTCTAAAAGAAGAAGTTTAGAGATTGCTCAAGAATGGTTCCTTCAAAGAAGTACTCTATCCGAAGTGGTTAGCCAATCCGGTGTTAGTCAAGAAATCCAATGAGAAATGGACGACATGTGTTGATATATTGATTTAAATAAGGCATGCCCGAAAGACTGCTACCCCTCCAAGAACAAATCAACTAGTCGATGCAACAAGCGGACACAGACTATTATCTTTTATTGACGCTTATTCCGGGTACAATCAAATTCCCATGTTCAAATCGGACAAGGAGAATACCAGTTTCATAACAAATTAAGAAACATATTGTTACAAGCAAGGCCTTTCGGGTTGAAGAACGCGGGAGCAACATACCAAAACCGATGAACAAATGTTCAAAGAGAAAATTGGCCGAAACATTGAGGTGTACGTGGATGATATTGCAACGACCCAACTTTTTGACCCTCGAATGTCGACATTAATTACATTCATAGTATTCGTGTGATGAACACTTAAGTACCAGGAAGATAGAAAGTTAGGGTAAACTAAAAGAAGAAAAAGAATAGAACAAGAAAAAATGAACACAACATCAGAATCTCACAACAGAATGGTAATATGTAATGTCAAGAGAACAATACAAAGGGTTACTCCAAATGCAGAAACATCAGAGTTACTAAAAACTAAGTACTATCATTAGTATAGAGAGTTATTACTATCTGTCCTCACAATGTTGATGCATACAATACAAAAATGCAGCGACAATAAGAATACGATGGAAGGTAATCATCTATATCTTCTCGATAAGCTCCAAAACATCCATAGCTAAATCTGAAAACATACACGGAGTTGACCCAAGCATTATAAGAAAATAATAGCCGGATCAGTCTGGCAAACCAACATGAGAAACTTAAGAAATATGCAATGAGTAATAGTGTTAGGAACCAGAGATAGTGGTTTTGATGACAACAACCTTTGTAACTTATTTTATTATAACTTATATACTAACACTATTGTCTCGATATATATGAATGTTGTTATGCAGGATATATATAAGGCAAGTACTGATTATTGAAGATTGTACAGTATAAAGATCAAGAATGAAGAAACCAAGTTTGAAGACTCATGAATATCAAGATCAAGATTTCAAGATATGTCTCTAGTTTTTGTTAAAACTTCCTAATAGTTTGGAAATCTTTATTTCGAATTTCATTTGGGATGGAACCCATTTCTATCTTCTTAGCGACTTATAAACCCACGACAAGTAGCTTACAAATCTATGACAAGTGGCTTACAAACCCACGAACATCCTGGTTTTGTACAAGTTCTCGAGTCCTGATGTGATGAGATATTCTGCAGAAAGAAGCTTGCAAAACTACTTTAAAGTGGTTTTTCAAAATGATTTTCAAAACTGCTTTTCAAAATATTTTAGCCTTAAAATTATCTTTTCAAACGATTTTTCAAAAAGAGGTTTTAGCCTTAAAATATTATTTATTTTTGTTTTAAAATAAACTCTTGTTTAAAACTTTGTTTTCAAAACAAATTTTACATTGTTTTTAACATAGGGATGTCGACATCATGGGATACCCCATGTCGACATGATGGCCGTTGAATTGTTTCAATTTTCAAAAGAAGTATCTATTCGTTTAAATCTCTTCACGAATGGTTATGACCGTTGGTGCTTTATAAATAGCCTTCATAAACGAATTTTTTAACTAACTAATTTTTTATTTTCTTCACTTCTTCTTCTCCACAAATCCATATTATATAATTTTCATACTTTTAAGATCGTGCCGAAATTCTGCCGAACTCTCAAGTAAATCAAATTAGAATCTCATTCTTGTTTGATTCTTTGCCCTCTCTCGAAAATCAAAGTGCTATTCAGAGTTATAGGGTAAATTTTTAATCAAAAGTTTATTGAGTCTCTTTATAAGGTGTGTTGTGCCTGGAAATCAATCGGGTGATCCTGAATCCTGTAAAGAGAGTTTGCCCCGGACTCGTGAGACAAGAGGGTACCTCAAGGCCTTTAGAAATTGAGAATTGTAATCTCGACATTGGTATAATAAAAATCTGTATGAGGTGGTTTGTCTTGGTACAGGACTGGATGTATTGTAACTCCGAACTAGTATAAAATCCGGTGTGTTCTTTCCTTTTAATGCTTTTTATTTACTTTCTACATCCGTGTTTGATTCTGTGATTGTTTTGTGATTAAGTTCTGCATTTGTTTGTGTCATAATTTTAAATTAGTCCATATGTCTTAGAATCCATTGTGCACTATTCACCTCCCCTCTAGTGTTAAATTAGCCTTAAGATCTATAATCCGCACTCTCTTTCAATTGGTATCGAAGCATAGGTTTTCAAAGTTTTCATAATCTAAAACTTGAAAAGTTAAAAATGGCATTTTTAGGAAATTTTGTTAACACTGGTTTGAATTTATGCATTTCATCAAGGTATCATAAGTCTGCATATAGTTTTTATGAAAAATCAAGTTATCTATCGAATTGGTTTGTTATGCAGGAATAGACATGTTACATGACGTTTGAAGAATCAACAACCAATGGACAAACTGTGCAAGTTGAGAAAGATAAATGGATACTTGATAGTGGCTGTTCAAGGCATATGACTGGAAATCCTGAGATACTCAATGACACTATATATCAAGAGGTGGATTGGTCAACTTTGGAGATCACTCAAAAGGATATGTGATTGGCATTGGCAATATTGGTAATTATAAACTCCTCTTATTTCTGATATTTTGCTAGTTAGGAATTTAAAACATAATTTGCTTATTATAAGTCAACTATGTGATAAAGGATTTAAAATTAAATTTGAAAAAGACAAGTGTCATATCGAAGATAATAAGTCAAATATTATCTTTGAAGGAATTAGGAAGAAAAACATTTACATCCTTAGTACGAAAATTTCAAATGACAACTTATGTCTTTTGGCTAATACAAGTGACCCTTGGATTTGGCATAAAAGATTTGGCCATTTAAATTTCAAACTATTATCTAGGCTATCAAAACTTGACTTAGTTAGAGGTCTTTCCAAGTTAAACTTTAAAGTAAATAGTACATGTGATGCTTGCCAATTAGGAAAACTTAAGAAAAGTTCATTTAAATTAAAAGATATGATTTCTACTTCTAAACCTCTAGAGTTACTTCATTTAGATTTATTTGGTCCATCTCAAGTTCGATCAATTAATCACAGTAAATATGTTTTTGTAATCGTGGATGATTATTTCAGATATACTTGGACAATTTTTTTAAACTTAAAAGTGATGCTTTTGAATTATTTAAGAATTTTTCTAAAAGAATTCAAAATCAACTTTCTTTTTTAAAAAAACTATTCGTAGTGATCACGGTGGAGAATTTGAAAATGAAAATTTTAAGAATTTATGTAATCAAAAAGGAATTACTCATAATTTCTCTTTTCCAAGAACTCCACAACAAAAAGGAGTGTTAGAACGTAAGAATATAACGATTCAAGAGTGTGCTAGAACAATGCTTTCTGATAGTAACTTACCTAAAATCTTTTGGGCTCAAGAAGTCGCTATAGCTTGTTATATATCAAATAGGATTTTAATTAGACCATTAACTAATAAAACACCATATGAATTACTTCATAATAAGAAGCACATAGTATCTTATTTTAAAGTTTTTGGTAGTAAGTGTTCTTAATACAAAAGATAATGTAGACAAATTTGAACTTAAATCCGATAAAGATATCTTTATTGGATATTCTAATAAAAGTAAAGCATTTAGAGTTTATAATTTAAGAACTAACACTATTGAAGAAATAATGCATGTATCTTTTGATGAAAATTTTAAAGATACTGTACAAATAGAAGATGAAGAAGATTTTGGAACTTTAAATAATGAACCTAATGAAACTAATTGTAAAATCATTCAACCTAATAAAAAATTAGGCTATTAAAAGATCATCCTGTAGAAAATATACTAGGAGATATTGAATCTACAGTTAAAACAAGAAATCAACTAAATAGTATGAGTAATGTAGCTTTTATCTCAACTATTGAAATAAAAATCGAAAGGAAACATCATCTGATGATTCATGGATTCTTGCTATGCAAGAAGAACTGAGTCGGTTCATCAGAAATGATGTTTGGGAACTTGTTCCTAGACCTAAGGATAAAAGTATAATTGGAACAAAATGGGTTTATAAAAATATAATGAATGAACATGGTGAGGTCGTGAGAAATAAAGCTCGTTTAGTCACGCAAGGTTATTGTCAAGAAGAAGGAATTGATTATGACGAAACCATTGCATCCATAGCAAGACTAGAAGCTATCAGAATTCTACTTGCTTTCGCAACTACAATAATTTCAAGTTATATCAAATAAATGTTAAAAGTGCTTTTCTAAATGGTTTTGTAAAAGAACATGTTTATGTTGAACAATCTCCACTTTTTGAAGATAATAAATTTCCATATCATGTATATAAATTAAAGATAGCTTTATATGGTTTGAAACAAGCTCTGAAAGCCTGGTATGAAAGACTAAGATCTTATTTACTACAATCTGGTTTTGAAATTGGTAAAATAGATACAACTCTTTTTATTCAAAGAAACAAAAATGATTTTCAATTAGTACAAATATATGTAGATGATATGATATTTGGATCAACTAATAACAAAATGAATAAAGAATTTGAAATTAGTCATATGGGAGAACTAAGTTTTTTCTTAGGACTTCAAATCAAACAATTAGATAAAGGAATTTTCATTAGGCAAGAAAAATATGCCAAGGATTTAATTAATAAATTTGGATTGACCACTTCTGGTGGGAAACCAACTCCAATGACAACTAATATAGCTTTAAGTAAAGAAGATAAATCAAAAATTTTGATCAAAAATTATATAGAGGAATGATTGATTCGCTGCTTTATATAACAGCAAGTCGTCTTGACATCATGTATAGTGTCTGTCTCTGTGCTAGATATCAATCTCAACCTAAAGAAACTCACTTAAAAGCTGTTAAAAGAATTTAAGATATGTAAAACTTACTTTAGATTATGGTTTATTTTACCCTAAAAATGATATATTTGATTTAATTTCATATTGTGATGCTGATTACGCTGGTTGTAAATCAGACCGAAAAAGTACAAGTGGAACTTGTCACTTTCTAAGACATTCTCTAGTTTCCTGGTTTAGTAAGAAGCAAAACACTGTATCTTTGTCAACAACTAAAGCAGAATATATATCTGCTGCTTTGGCTTGTTCTCAAGTTATATATATGCAACAAACTTTAAAAGATTTTGGATTAACTATAACTAGATCACCAATTTATTATGATAATACTAGTGCAATAAATCTATCTAAGAATCCAACTCATCATGCTAGAACAAAACATATCGATATTAGACATCATTTTCTTAGAGATAATATTAGTAAAGAAGTTATAACTTTTGAATATATTAATATTGAAAAACAAATTGCTGATATATTAATCAAATCATTAAATGAACAAAACTTTGTTAAATTAGAAGAGAATTAGGTATATGTTCATTTACTGAAATATAAATTATAAATAATAAAGTATAGTTAATAATTAATATAAATAAAAATCTCTCAAAAATTAAGCTAGGCATGTCGACATGACCCATCCCCTTAAGTCGACATACTAGCCGTGATTTTCAAATTTAAATTTCCCTCTAAAATTAGTTATTAAGTTATATATTTATATATTTCAACTTTTACTCATTTTCTCTAATCTATTCTCTTTCACAAACTTCTAAAACAATAAATTAATGGCTTCCTCTTCTAATAATGAGCCTTTTTCACATACTTCTCCTCAATCTGGTCCTTTTCAACGTTCCACACACGTACGAGTCATCAAATTACAAGAGAAAATGAAAGATTTGCTTCAAATGATGACGGAGATTCAAGCGAGTCAACTGCGAATGGCAAGAGAACAAGATAGGCAAGGTAGATTCTTCAGGAATTTACAAAAAATCCTTATGGATAACCATGCCAATCCCCTTGTCATCGAATAATCATCACAAGCCATGAATTCTGAAGAAGAAGAGCCTGTAGAAGAACCATAAGAGGATCAAGAAGAAGAACATCCTCTGACGAATCCGAATGTTCATATGGAAGAAGACGATGGCGTGATTTGCGTTGGAGAGGTCCTTTTTGACGCTAATGGGAACTTGGAAGAACAACGTGGAAACTTCTATCTCCATTATCCAAATTGTTCGGTCCATAAATCACCAATAGTTAAGGGTTCTCGTTAAGCATTTTTTCGTTTCATTGATTGTATATCGGTTTGTTAATTTGTATATAAGTGTTGTCTTAATTAATGTACTTCTAAAAACAATCTTTTGTGTATAAGATCTTGAATTCCATTTAACTTAGGATGCTATATTTCACTCATACATAGTTATTATTCTTATACATAGTTATCATTTTCTATTAAGTTCAAAGTTTATAGGTTATTTTTTTTAGTGATGACGAAGGAGAAGAAGTTATATAAAATAATATGCTTGGAGTAAGGGGAGTTGTTGGTGAAGGGGGAGTTATGGTATGATCGCAGTGGTAAGTATATTTTAAGGTTGTCATCATCAAAACGGGGGAGATTGTTAAGAACTGGAGATAGTGGTTTTGATGACAACAACCTTTGTAACTTATTTTATTATAACTTATATACTAACAATATTGTCTAGATATATGAATGTTGGTATGAAGGATATATATAAGGCATGTACTGATTATTGAAGACTATACAGTATAAAGATCAAGAATGAAGAAATCAAGTTTGAAGACTCATGAGTATCAAGATCAAGATTTCAATATATGTGTCTCGTTTTTGTTAAAACTTCATAATAGCATAGAAATCTTCATTCCGAATTTCATTTGGGATGGAGCCAATTTCTACTTTCTTAGTGGCTTACAAACCTACGACAAGTGGCTTGCAAACCTACGACAAGTGGCTTACAAACTCAGGAACATCTTGGTTTTGTACAAGTTCTCAAGTCCTGATGTGATGAGATATTCTACAGGAAGAAGCTCGCAAAACTACTTCAAAATGGTTTTTCAAAATGATTTTCAAAACTGCTTTTCAAAATACTTTAGCCTTAAAATTATCTTTTCAAATGATTTTTCAAAAAAATGTTTTAGCCTTAAAATATTTTTTTTTTTTAAAATAAACTCTTATTTTAAACTTCATTTTCAAAACAAATTTTACATTGTTTTTAACATAGGGATGCCGACATCATGGGATACCCCATGTCGACATGGTGGCCGTTGAATTCAAAAGTTTCAATTTTCAAAAGAAGTTCTATTCGTTTAAATCTCTTCACGAATGGTTATGACCATTGGTGCTTTATAAATAGCATTCACAAACGAATTTTTTAACTATATAATTTCTTATTTTTATTCACTTCTTCTTCTCCACAAATCCATATTCTATAATTTTCATATTTTTAAGAGTGCCGAAATTATGCCGAATTTTCAAGTAAATCAAATTAGAATCTCATTCTTGTTTGATTCTCTTCCCTCTCTCGAAGATCAAAGTGCTATTCAGAGTTATAGGATAAATCTGTAATCAAAAGTTTATCGAGTCACTCTATAAGGTGTGGTTGTGCCTAGAAATCAATTGGGTGATCTTGAATCCCGTAAATTAAGAGAGTTTGCTTCGGACTCATGAGACAGGAGGGTACCTCAAGGCCTTTAGAAATTGAGGATTGTAATCTCGACATTGGTATAATAAAAATCTGTATGAGGTGGTTTGCCCTAGTACACGACTGGATGTAGGGTAACTCCGAACCAATATAAAATCTGATGTGTTCTTTCCTTTTACTGCTTTTTATTTACTTTCTACATCTTTGTTTAATTCTGTGATTATTCTGTGATTAAGTTCTGCATTTGGTTGTGTCATAATTTTAAAGTAGTCCACATAAGTCTTAGAATCCATTAAACACTATTCACCCTCCCTCTAGTGTTAAATTAGCCTTAAGATCCTTAATCCGCACTCTCTTTCAATAATAAGCATTGAGACCGTACAGATTCCCATAATGGTTTTCCCCTTAAAGGAACCAACCATTCATTAAGTTTAACATATAGTGATATGATAGATTATGTCTAGAGTGTAGCACATAAATCATATAAAATAACTGTTGTGTGAACGCCACAACAATAATATGTATACAATCAATAATTCTAAGGCGCGTTCATATAGTGGATTTTTTGTGGCTGAACTCCTGCTCAAGGATCAGATATATCCTTCTGAGCAATGTACATCTCTAGGGAATGTACTATAGGAAATGCATAACTGCCCATTCTCAAACAATCATCGTCCAAATGCATTGCTCCTGCATGCATGTCTGTAACTAATACTAGATAAAGTTACCTACACCATTGGGATTGTTAAATGCTATGTTCCCTTTATCTATGCATCATATATTCGGTTTTAGTCATTGTTGATGTCGAGGCTACCTTCGGCATGTCTCACTCGAGTCTTCATCACTCGAATAGAATATGAATCCCCTAATGGATTCCCACATCTCGAACAGATCACAAATCTCTACATGGATTCGAGCATCTCGAACAGATCTCGAACTTCTACATAGGTTCCCTGCATAAGTATTACATTTAATGGTAACACCACCCTATCTCTTAGAATACGCCTCAAGATAGACAGTTCAATATGATAGCATCATTTGAAATGTTGATGCTGACTTTTCCCTTGGACTTAACCTTAGGATTGACAGTTCAACTCTAACATTTCACTTCACAACCGCTTCCAAAACATATAACTCATATACTGGTTTTGAAGTGGCATTCGATAAGTAAAACACTTACCGATCCTGGTCTCTTCAAAACTAATTCGATGAATTTTCAGCTAACTCAATTTTGGTTTTTTCAAAAGTAAGTGGAAGTTAAAGACGTTTCCTATCAATGCTCCTCCCTTGGGGTTTTCATTGATATGAAATAGGGAAGCCTTTTGATAACTTCTTAAGTCAATATTTGGTTAAGTTTAACAATTGATTATCTAGTCAATACAATTTCTTTTACAAATTACAGTTTGTACACTTAATTCATTTCCGACATTCCAACTTAACTACTCCTCATTCAAGGGTGAATCCAGGTAAGTTAGAGTGGTGGTTACATCAAAGCATTGCCCAGACACTTCATTCTTGAATCTCATAAATAATAAGTCTATATCGTCTGCTTTTAATGTTAAGTATGGTATTAATGATTTCAATAAACAATAAGAAATCAACATGATTAACACATTTTTGACATTTTTTGACTTACTATTCCTCAGTCAAGAGGGAAGCCTGGTAGGTTAGAGCTCTATTTTCCCATCCTTACTCGACAACAATTTTAAGTCTCACAAATGGACAAGCCTTTCTTCGTCGGTTTTTAGTGTTAATCATAGTTAATTACTTTTCAAACAAGTAATTAACCAATTAACCATTTGGCTATTTACCAAGTATAACCCCTTTTCTAAACCTTTTGTTTATACTTTTAAAATACTTGAAAATACTTATAAAAGATTTTAAAACGTTTATCCAAATATTACTTGAAAATAATAACCTTTCAAAATCCCTTAAAAACTTGAAAACGACATGTTTTCTAACAAAATATCTCTTTTTTAAAAATTCACAACTAATTCTTACAAATTCATAAAGGTCCTAACCACTTTTGAAATACTCTAATATGAATTAGAAAACACTTGTAAAAATAATGAAATAAAATATTTAAATTTAAATGTATTTTCAAACCTTTTAAAGTCCAAAATCAAGGCTAAACGAGGCATTTTTGCACAAGCAAAGTTTTGGCAACTTTTTGAGATGTTACTTAACCTTTACATTTTAAGCTTTTAATAGCAACAAACAATAAAAAATTATAAATATGACGAAAATCCCCTAAGGATTTTTCTATAAAAGTTCCATAAACATTGCCAAAAACAAGGCAATTCTAAATTGCATATATAGTAACTATCACTATAAGTGCACTTTCAAATCCGAGTCCGATCTAAACCAAAATCCATCTATAACCTGTGTGCTTTGTATTTGTGCGAAAATTGGGCACAACACTCTTCGGAAGTTTTTGAAGTGATAACAATGAAGAATATAAATTTAAAATGAGGATTATCTAACAAAAACTCCAAACAACAGGAAAGTAAATGCGCAAACAAGCGGTTTAGAGCAGTTCGACATGTTGCCTACGTCCACTATGAAGTTTTTGCAACTTTATTGATTCTCTTTAAAGGATTACAAGTGATTACAGCAAACAACAGCCAAATACAACTTGGAATTCGAATTCAACAGCAATAATATGATGTAAGTCTTGATCCGGCTGAGTCTCGGCACTTGAGAATCCAAAAAGATCCTTCTTATGTAGGCTCTGAGGCTCTATTTATAGGCGTATGAGGTTGAGACTTGCTCAAACATGGAGAGATTCGCTCTGGCACGTGAGGGGGCCCACACGACCAATTCCAGAAAGTTTCGAGTCGATCTGTGATCGATACGAAATCATTTCATATCGATCAAGATCATGTCCGATGGAACAGAAATTTGGTGTGAATGTTCCTTGGCTCGTATGCAATCTTCTCTGAAAATTTCATAGCATTTGGATCAGTGGATCTTGAGATATGATCGATACGAGTTGAGATTTCTCGAATGGCTATTTGGTTCGACTCCATAGCTTCGAATCGATCCTCTCGCATCGATGGTTGCACATGTTTCTCAGATGATGTGGCGTGCATATTTCGAACCGATCCACCCTTCTCTCCGGTTTGACAGTGTCTCATCCATGATTCTCACCTCGTTTGTATCGAGTGCCGTTATCCAATTTGTGTTGATGGACACGAAGCAGTGTTAACTCGATGGATTCGAGCAGCAGCAACATCTATGGATACGAAGTGACGAAGGCTGATGGTTACGAAAAAGGACTTTCCTCAATGGATACGAACCAGGTAGATACTTGATGGATGCAAAGGAGACCTTAGCCTATCAATACGTAATGCATGCTCTGTAGATGGATTCGAACTGGATCGATGCGAAGTGGATGGATACGAAATAGAGCCCACTAATGGATACGAACCCTTGCTTGGTGATGGGTTCGAATAAAAAAAGGAGGATGGAGACGAAAGGAGGTAGTTACTTCATGGATACGAAATAACGACCCGTGGCAGCTGATGGATGCGAAGGTGATGGATGCGAAAAAGGGGTTATCACCTTCAATTCGCATCGATCATAACTTGAGCGTACGAACTCGGATTGACTTGAAATTTGGAATGCGGGCTTTCAAGGCTTCGCTTGTCCTGTCTTGTTAATTATAGCCCGATCCGGACTTGGATGAAATTCGTCGATATCTATAGCGAGCCTGTGCACACTGGACATCCAGGACGTTTAATCTTGAGCTTGTAATCAGTTCTTTGATATCTCGGCCTTGCCAAAAGGCGGGATAACATTTGCCCCCGAAAGTATGTCTTGTGGAAACATGACGTGCTCTGAAAAGCCGCAGTCTTCACTTTGAACAGCCATTGCTCTTTTGTCGAAGGTTGTAACCTCGCGTTGCTATAACTGATAGCTGTATGATAGTGCTTAGCTGTTTGTCGTCGTAATCATTATTAAATGAATACCCGATTTGAGTTGTTGTCAGTTTTCTTGTATTGAATTTCATGTCGATCCTCTCCTGAACCGATGTGAAATTTGAGTTGCAACAACGATTGGCAGTTGTTTTTTAAGCATGCCTTCGTATCGTTCCTCTCCTGGATTGATATAGAAGTTTGAAAAGTTGTTCTCGCATCAATATGTTTGGCAGTGATGGACGTCATCACTCTTTTCGTATCCATGAAGCCTTCTGTTTGCCACAGATAGGTGATTCACAATTCGTATCGATGCCAAGGTATAAGTTATGATGGATAGAAATCGTTGTTCGTATCGATGGGTAGTGGATGGAGTTGCGAACTCGTTGATGCGAACAAGGGCTTCGAGTCGATGGGCTTCATCGTCTTCGGCCGTCTCCACTATGTGCTTCGTATCGATGGATTCATTGTCCATTTAAATTTTTGGTTAGATGGATACGAACAGGTCATTCGACTTGATTCGTGGGTTGACCGGTTGCGACCGGTCGTGGACTGGGAGGCGAATCGACCCGGTTTCTTTCTGGGCTCCATATAAATACTATGGACTTCATCCATTTTCACTTTTTACTTTTTTACTGCCGCCTTTAACCTTCGCATCGATCCAGAAACTTGAGAGAAGAGAACTGTCCCGTGCTTTCGACTCGATCAAATACAGCCCTTCAAATCTTCGAATTCCAATTCTAAACTAGGTAATTAATCACGAATCCAAACGACGAAGTTACCCCAGATCCACTCCTTATTCATCTATTATTTATTCTAGCAATTGGTAAAACCAGATCTGGGTCAAAGCTTGGTCGTAAATGGCCATGGCGGTGCTCCTGTAAATTGGAGAAGAAAGAGTGGAAAAGACAAGAAATAGATCGATCTGGGGACTTGCGTTCGAATCGATGAAGGCAATGAAATTTCTCCTTGGATTTCGCATCGATCCTTGGAATATTCTAATGGAGATGATGCAGTTCGTACTGATTATGGTGGTGGTGGATCGTATCGACACGAAATGATCGATACAAAAAATAAGTAATCGGTCGTTTCGAATTCCTCAGTTTTAGGTTAATACGAATTTTACTTTTATGTTCGATACGAAAAGTATCGACTCGAACGTGATCGATGTTTAGCTTAGACCTTCCTGATCGGTATGAACCAGGCAATCAAGGATCGATTCGAAGTCATCCTTTTTTTATCGATACGAACTCGACCCTTGACGATCGATTCGAAACATGCCCCTTGGGATCGATACGAACGTGTATTTTTGATGGATACGAAACTTTAAACTCTTGATAGCATGACTCCGACGAGCTTCATTCTTGCATATCTGAACTTGACTGTCAAACTGCATACTTGACTGCCTTTCGAAGCTCGTCGATGGAACTGTAACTTAATGACACGATGATGAAATTTAACTAAAATTGATCACCAGCATTTTAATAGTACGGTTGTGACGGTCAGCGATGACGTTCATTATAACTGGACTTCGTAGCTTTGTCGTTTGCATATTTTCTTTAACTCTGCAGAATCTTTTCAAGTAATGCACAACACTGCACTGCACAAAACACACTCTACACGAGGGGAACACACGGGCTCTTCAGCGTCTAATGATGATTTCTCATGAGTTAGCTAGTTATGGAAACTTCAAGCTCGCAGCCACAAGAAACTCAGAGTTCGACTCCTCCCAGAATTGAAATACCGGACATCGAGGCCGAAGTCATCGGTCCAACCCCAGACGAGTTACCTGACGCATCCTTCACTAGTAACCCATCAGACTCTGTTCCGTCCAATATTTCGAAAGACATGCTAGGAATAATATGCTTAAGGCATGGTCTGTCGATGGACGACGTATTATTGCCAGGACCAAGCGACAGACCGCAAAATCCAACGGAGGGATATACCGCATTCAATTGTCATGCGTGCGCAGCTAGGACACTCCCTCCGTTTAACCAGTATATAAGAGAAGTATTATCATTTTTGGGGATTGCACCCTCTCAGCTACACCCGAATGGATATGCCGCGCTCAATAGCTTGTTCATTTCATTTATGGAGTATCTTTATCGACCACCGATCCCGACCGAGATTAGGTGCCTATTCAACTTCAAAAGTCGAAATGATAGTCCATATTTCACATTCCTGGAGGCAGTAAGGAACTGTCAGGTGGTCACAGGGGCTTGGACTAGACTGAGCTACTTCAAGACAGAGTGGTTCTACGTTCGCTGCCCTCTAGGATTTGCCAGGCGATGGCTATTAAGACGTGAGTACTGCCACCTTCTCGGGTAGTTGATAAGACATATATAGATGAATTCAGAATCATATCTCCTTTTCTTTTCAGCAATAATCCAGCGACCCGAAGGTTAACATTTCAAGGAGATAGTTCGGGTCCTCCAAGAGATCCCAAGCGAAGAGAGGAATATCGATTTGCTTTTGACGGATAGGAATCTTAGGGTTCTTGGGCTGATCGAGCGAAGACAAAGTATAATGCTAGACGGTGCTTTAAGGACTGACTCGAAAGAACGAGTTAGACGAAGAAAGCCTAGAGTTGTTATAATCGAGGAGGCTGACTCCGAGAGAACTCACACCGATGAGGAACCGTTGGGTGAACCGATGGATGTAGCCCGAGATATCGAAGAGCATAGAAAAGGCAAGGCAGACGTTTTTAAGCCATCTAAAAAGGGAAGGTGGAAATCTGTTGTCACATCCTGGCCCTCCTCCAGAATTAGAATTTCAGAGATGTCTCCCCCAAGAACATAGAATCTTTTTGAAGGGCTCGCCAATCTTCCAATTCTGGATGACGTGTCCCTACATCTTGATGCCGGATTGGATGAACTCCAGCAAGCCTTGGTTTTAAGCGAGTCTCTGCCCACTAGCACGGTTGACACATCCGGTTGGTCGGGGGGTTGCACATACACTCACACTTCACGGCACTACACGATTTCTGAATGTAATACGCTCACCGTGAGAGATTACTAACTTTTGTCTCCGTTTTGACTTGCAGATACCATGTCTGATCACGGCTCGATGCTTGGTAGCCTGCGCCACAAACGTCGATCTTCATCCTACTATGGTTCGCGTAGGAGGGAAGGAGATCGGGAGTATGATCAAGGGTATTCCGGCCAAGAACGGACTGATAGGGATAGGGAATATGTACGTCGCTCTCGATCTCGCACACCCCCTCATAGAGTCTCTGCACAGCCTCCTGCCCACGCCTCGCAACCTTTAGAGGCTCCGCGACACAGGCTGTCCTCCCAATCGTCAAGGTCTGAAACTCACCGTAGGACGAAGATTATGGCCCCTACACCAACATAGCAGACAATGACTCAGCCTTCGGGGGAAGGAGCAGCGAGGCTTGCTCGCTGAAGAAAGATTTTCCGGACATTTGCTACGATGGGTTTGTCTTCCCTCAGCGTTTAAAAAGGGTACCAACGTCGGTCGAACCTATAGTGCATGATTATATCGTCGATATATTTTTCCAGTATCAGGAATGGTCGAAAACAATGAAAAAGGCGTCAAAGGAGTCCTTCGACCGGGCGGTCATGATTGAGAAGCTGGAGAAAGAACTTGGCCAAAAAGACCGAATTATTCAAGTGCTCAATAGCGAGGCCAAGTCTTCTCGCAAATCAGAAATCGAGGCCCTTAAAAAAGCCGATGAGGCCTAGGAGGTGATGGAAGGATGAAGCGTGAGCATTATGTCACGGTGGAGGACATGGGCCACCGGAACACCATCGTAACCGCTGAGCGGGATGCGACCCTGAAGGAGCTAAATGAGTTTAAGGCCAAAGTCTCGGAGATCACGAAGGAGAGGGACGTCGCTAATGTTTCCGCACCAGAAGCGTGCGATCAGGCGGTGGAGTTTCGAAGGGAAAGAGATGCGGCCGTGGAAAAGGTCCACGAGGTGGAGGCCGGAGTTGATGAGAAAGTTCGACAGGCGGAGATCAAGCTCGAGACGGTGATAGAAGAGCTTCTCATCACTTATAACGCCAACATGTTGAGACACAGGAATCTGGCTTGGCTTGATGATTACTCGACACATTTATACAATGCCTGGAACTTGGTGATCGAGGAAGAGAAAGCGATGCTATTGGGTGGTGCCCTTGATGAATTTGAGCTGGAGAACCGTATATTGAGTGATGACGAAAAGAAGGTTCTCCATGATTCTATGATCTCTCATGCGAAAGAGAGATTGGGCACCCGACCCTTAGAAATTGGGGAAGGCTACGGGGTTGAGCATTCTGCTACAAGTTATGAGATTATTACTTCATCTCGATACGAGCCCACTCTAGTCATTGAGCCGCAGCCAGTCCCAGGCTATGACCCGGAACAGCCGCACTTATCTCCTATAAAGGAACGCCCTTCGGAAGCTGTTCAGCCGGCCACAAGCCAAGTTGAGGAAGATACTCTGAACAAATTTCATGTGTATTTGAAGTAAAGGGCTTGTTTTTGAAGTGTGTTCTGACAACTTCTTTTCTTTCTTGTCCAGTGAGCGAAGTTACACTGACAGTGCCTCCGACAATCCAAGAATCACATCGAGTGCAGGAGGCCATCACTATGAAGCGATCATCACAACTGCGGTCGCGCTGACGGAGATGACACAGGGGAGCTCGCTGTCTTTGGACGAGCAGATGATGAACGAGCTCCTAGGTCAAAGCAGCGATCCTTTTGCGGACATGCCATTTGTTCTTGGCGCATTCCCACCTGCTTCCATTGTTTCGTCGCAGTCCACCACTGCCTATCGTGAAGCCCGTGCCGCTCGTGAAGCAAAGATGGCCGAAATCAACGCTGAGATGGAGGCGGCGACTCATGGCGATGATTCTGAGGGTGGAGTGACAGCTCCAGGTCCGACTCCACTTGTGACGATATCATCCGGGGGGACACTGGTTGATACTAGAGTGTCCACTCCGCCCCCGATTGCAGATCCGACACCCCTGACTCCTCCCAAAGAGAATATTCCTTTAAGTTCAAGTTCGGAGGAAGATGTCGATATCATGACTTCATCAGGGGATGATCCGCCAAAGGGTAAGGGCTCGAAGCGAAAGACTGTTAGCGGTTCCAGTGGTTCCGCTTCAAAGAAAAAACCGAAGAAAAAAAAGTAGATAACCCACTTTGGCGCATTTTTGGCAGTTAGGAAGTTGCTTTTATTTTTCTTTCATAGGCCATGTATAGATGTAGGCTCGGCCCCCTGCTAGTAGGATTTTTTTGGAATAACTTGTACATGAATCTTCACATACAGTTAGTTGAAATGACATTTAGTTTCTTTGCTTCAACTCTCATTTCTTTTGTTCTTAAGTATTTGCAGTATTTGACTTTCGATCCAGTGTACTTGTGGTGTTTTTACCTTCAAGTTGAGCTCGTTTTATTTGCCAAGTCTGAAAATCTTGATCACACGTCGTAATTGATGAATGAGTTGAATTTTGGACATTGTGTCGCTTCGGTTAGTGATTAACACTTAGCTTTTGCCTCCAGTTCCGGGGGCCAGCATTTTTATTTCGGTGGTTAATCGCACCTATTGCAAATCTTGAGCACATGTCCACACTCCGGGGACTTAGGATAATCTGCGATCGATAATCTGGTTCGCACTCTGGGAATTCGAGAGTTACCGATGTTTGTAACACAGTTCGCACTCCAGGAACTTTGACTTGGTATTTGTACTGTCATTCACACTCTGTGAATTTGGAGTCGGCATTTATATTTCGATTCGCACTCCGGGAACCTGGAATTGATGTTTATACTCCAACTCGCGCTCTAGGAATTTGGTGTTAGCATTTATATTTTGGTTCGCGCTCCGGGAACCTAGAATTGATGTTTATACTTCAATTCACGCTCTGGGAATTTGGAGTTAGCATTTATGTTTTGGTTCGCACTCCGGGAACCTGGAATTGATGTTTATACTCCAATTCACGCTCTGAGAATTTAGAGTTAGAATTTATGTTTTGGTTCGAAATCCTGGAACCTGGAATTGATGTTTATACTCCAATTCATGCTCTGAAAATTTGGAGTTGACGGACAGATGGTCAGTCACATCTGTTTAGGCTGTCTAGGAATTCGTTCACACTTTGGGAACGACGGATTTATCGAGATCGTGGATGGTCGGATCACATCCACCCCGAGCTACCAAGCGAGGTCGTTAGATGAACGGGTCCATCCTTCTCGAACTTGTTTTGGATACAGTCGAAGTCGTTAGGCGGACGGGTCCACCCTCTTCGAAGCCGTATTTATAAGTTTTGTACTCCAACTCACACTCTGGGAGTTTGGAGTTAGCGTTTATACTCCGGTTCGCACTCTGAGAACCTAGAGTTGATGTTTATACTCCAATTCTCACTCTAGGAATTTGGAGTTTGTGTTTATACTCCGGTTCGCACTCTGGGAACCTAGAGTTGATGTTTATACTTCAATTCACACTCTGGGAATTTGGAGTTAGTTTTTATACTCCGGTCCGCACTCTGGGGACCTAGAGTTGATGTTTATACTCCAATTCGCACTCTAGGAATTTGGAGTTGGTTATAGGACTGTCGTGTGTCGGTCCAGTTCAGCCTCTAATGTGACGGCTTGCCCCCGAGCTAAGGTTTCACTTAGTGAGTGGCCGATCGTATCACTGTCACTGCTATTTGAATAAATTCCATCGTGCGATAGAACTTAGCTCTTCGTGCGTCGTGATTGTTGTATGTCGCATTCGGTGAATCACAGCTCTAGCTTGAAGAGATGGTAATTTATTGCTGGAACAGAAAAACATGGCAAAGTCAGCGCCTTATTACAAATTCAAACTTCAGAATGCAAAGACAAATTGCAAAGTATTCATAGACTAAATAAAGCCTGTCATGTGTAACGGTGACGAAGATCCTCGTCGTTCTAGGCTGGGTCTGCCACTGACGGCGTTTATCACTAATCTCCTACTGGGACAAGTAGAGTCCTTCTGTCTCGGTCGATCAAGTTCATTATTTTGATTTGATGGGCCGCTCCTCCAGGCTGCGGCGCCCGCACAAACTGTTCCAGCTTTCTTTCTCTAATCAATTTTTCAATAAGATCTTGCAAATGATGACATTTATTCGTATTATGCCCGTAGCTTTCATGAAACCTGCAAAATTTTCTCGTCTGGATTTGTCTTTCTGACGACGGTTTTGGTGCAGGTTTTTTATATTGAATTGTATTACAGGTTTGTAAATACAAGTTCTCCAGTGATGTATTCAAAGGAGTGTAGTTGTCAAACATAGGATTCTTGCGCTATGGGCCACAATTTTGATCCCGCTTTCTATTTTGATTCACGTTCTCCCTTCGCTGAGTTTGTTTGTTTTGAACGTTCAATTGATCTTTTCCGAAACTCTCATCGGACTGTTTGATTGCGACATTGCTTTGGATCCCTTCCACGCTTGGCCCTGCATCAGTTTGTTTCCTAGACTGTTTCACATCTTCCCTTCTCAAGAATTGGGCCGTCTTGGCGTATAAACGGTCCAATGATGCAGGTGGTTTTCCAACCAACCAGTTGTCAAACTCAGAATCGGGGTCAATCCCCTTAGTCAACGCCATAAGAATGGAGTTATCATTCGGATTGCTGATTTCCGCACATGCAGCATGGAATCTCTCTATGTAGTGTCTGAGCGTCTCTCCAGGAGCTTGGGTGACGCTAGATAGAGTGTTGACATCTTTCGGCCTTGCGACGTGGATGCAGAATTGCTCAACGAATTTTGGGGCCAACTGGTCGAAGGAGGAGATGGATCGAGGTGGCAATCGAGTGAACCACATGGTAGCGATGCCCCCAAGGAGATGGGAAAACTACGATACTTCACTACATCATCAGCTCTAGCAGCGCTCATCGACCATTCATATTTTAGAATATGTTGGTAGGGGTTGGAGTTTCCCTCGTACATGGGTAGAGTCGGCATCCTGAATCGCCGAGGGGGTTCTGCAGTAAGTATATCATCTGTAAAAGGAGTGTGACTCCGGGAGATTCCCCAGTCATCATTCGTGAGACCCTGGCTCTCACCGATCATCTGACGTATCATGGTCGGGAGATCCGGCATTTGCATGTTCTATGTGTGTTGAGCCGAAATGTGGTTGGGTCCCACATTATGAGGTTGGACTGGATGCTGTCGACGGTCCACATCTCGCCTTCTTGGCTCATAGTCTTTCGGGACGTATGGTTCAGGAGTACGTCCATGATAACGACGGTCCAGGTTCGACTGATTTTGGGCATCGACCCCTGGTTCAACCGCAACTGTCGTGGCGCGGTATTCTGTGGTGTAGTGAGGAGCGGCACCCCCTTGGGAGGAGGGCCCGGTTTGGAAACTGGCTGATGGACCAACTCTCAACTGTCCATCGATCATTGCCTGTTGATATCCAACAGTTTGTATGTGACCCCCATCCAGTTGGGGTCGCGGAGATCGATGATGATAATCAGAAGAAGAAGAACTTTCGCTGGAGGAGTGAGAAGCATGATCTCTCCTGGATCTCCTCCGCTTCTGGCGATTCAGCCGGTTGGTCAGCTCAGCATTTGCGTGTAGCTGTTCTGCTAGTTGTTGCTGACTTTGGGTCAGCTCTTGAAGCAGCAGCTGAAACTCTTGTCGAGTAACCGGACCTGATGGTTTCGAGTGTCTGGTAGCGTCTTGGTTAGAGGGAGGTAGTGGCGCGAGATTCTGTCTATCCTGGTCTTTCTGATCGCCAATGTTGGAGGTGGTCCTTGTGCTAACCATCGTGGGGGTTGAACTCCTTTCCTAGACTTTACGCAAATCTGAATAGAAGGGAAGGAACTCGAATTAGTGATCTGGATCTCTCTCTTAGATTTATGCAATCCGGTACCGACGACAGATCCAACGAGCAGGAGAAAATCTGGGTTTTCTCAGTGAAAGCACCAAAGTGTTTGTGCGAAAATTGGGCACAACACTCTTCGGAAGTTTTTAAAGAGATAACAATGAAGAATATAAATTTAAAATAAGGATTATCTAACAAAAACTCCAAACAACAGGAAAGTAATTGCGCAGACAAACGGTTTAGAGTGGTTCGGCGTGTTGCCTACGTCCAGTATGAAGTTTTTGCGACTTTATTGATTCTCTTTCAATGATTACAAGTGATTACAGCAAACAACAGCCAAATACAACTTGGAATTCGAATTCAACGGCAATAATATGATGTAAGTCTTGATCCGGCAGAGTCTCGGCGCTTGAGAATCCAAAAAGATCCTTCTTCTGTAGGCTCTGAGGCTCTATTTATAGGCGTATGAGGCTGAGACTTCGCTCAAACTTTGGGAGATTCGCTCTGGCACGTGAGGGGTCCCACACGACCAATTCCAAAAAGTTTCGAGTCGATCTGTGATCGATACGTAATTATTTCATATCGATCAAGATCATGTCCGATGGAGCTGAAATTTGGTGTGAACGTTCCTTGGCTCGCATGCAATCTTCTTTGAAATTTCATAGCATTTGGATCGGTGGATCTTGAGATATGATCGATACGAGTTGAGATTTCTCAAATGGCTGTTTGGTTCGACTCCATAGCTTCAAATTGATCCTCTCGCATCGATGGTTGCATGTGTTTCTGAGATGATGTAGCGCGCGTATTTCAAACCGATCCACCCTTCTTTCCGGTTTGACCATGTCGCATCCATGGTTCTCGCCTCGTTTGTATCGAGCGTTGTTATCCAATTCATGTTGATGGACACGAAGTAGAGTTAACTCGATGGATTCGAGCAGCAGCAACATCGATGGATACGAAGTGACGAAGGCTGATGGTTACGAAAAAGGACTTCCTCGATGGATACAAACCAGGTAGGTACTTGATGGATGCGAAGGAGGCCTTAGCCGATCAATACGTAATGCATGCTCTGTAGATGGATTCGAACTGGATCGATGCGAAGTGGATGGATATGAAATAGAGCCCACTAATGGATACGAACCCTTGATTGGTTATGGGTTCGAACGAACAAAGGAGGATGGAGGCGAAAGGAGGTAGTTACTTCATGGATACGAAATAACGACCCGTGGCAGCTATTGGATGCGAAGGTGATGGATGCGAAAAAGGGGTTATCACCTTCAATTCGCATCGATCATAACTTGAGCGTACGAACTCGGATTGACTTGAAATTTGGAGTGCAGGCTTTCAAGGCTACGCTTGTCCTGTCTTGTTAATTATAGCCCGATCCAGACTCGAACAAAATTCGTCGATATCCATAGCGAGCCTATGCACACCGGACATCCAGGACGTTTAATCTTGAGCTTGTAATCAGTTCTTTGATATCTCGGCCTTGCCAAAAGGCGGGATAACACTTTGTTCAAGGTCTAGTCATATGTCATATAAGTTTACTTAAGTCCATTTCAAGTTCTTTTAAGTCCATAAACATGGATCACACATGTCCCTTACTTTTAAAGTAAGAATTCAAACTAATGTTTTAACATACGTTAACAATAATTCAATCTACATATATACAATCCACATAACATATGTATATGTTATATTTTCATTCAAAATGAGGCATTAACTCACCTTTAACCTTACTAACAACTAAGATCCAAGAACCAAATTCCAAGCCCAAGCTAGCAACCTCCTTTCCTTCCTTCTCTTCTTGCTTTTGCCCCCTTCTTCTCCTATATTGCTCACGACCTATGCTCCTAGAGTGAGTGTGGGTTTGGTTCTTCAATATTTAACAAGGTGGAAGGTGTTTTAATATTATACTAAGGCTTGTGGCAAAGTTTGAAGTGATTGGAGTTGATATGTAACAATTTTCTTTAGAACATAAGAGATGAAGAAGATGACAAAGTCATTGGTTTTTCCCACTCAAGCTTTTGAATTTATGATTCTAACACTATGGTATACCTCTCCTTTTATAGGCACAAGAATGTTACCATTTAAGCTTACATTCACCCCCTAATCATGCCATGGAAGACTCACCTCCCATCACTTCTCCTTTATGTTAATTACCATTATACCCTCTCTCTTATCTATATGGATGCTTCTAGAACATTTCAAGCTTTACGAAGAGGTGTGTGTGTGTTAATTAGTTGTTGATGTGTTCATTTGATCATTAGATAAGTGTATAAAAGTTTGAAGAATTTATATTGATTGTAAAGTTGTTTATCTATAAATCGATTTTCGGTCACATTATCGATATTTCTTCAAAGAATATTTTACAAACAAACTTCAAAAAAAGTTTCTCTCGTTATTTATCAATAAAATGATGTCTCACATGGTTATAAAATCATATTTATAACACTTAATTATATTTCAAAATGTTTTGATATTCGAAGATAAAGTGTTCGAATTTTCGGATCAATATAGATATTAAATCTCAAGAGGAAAGAAACTAACTGAAAGATCTTGATGAAATGTTCGAGACGTTACGAAAATATGAGATGAAATTTAACTCACAGAAATGCTCGTTTTGGATTCAATCTAGAAATTTCTTAGGATATATGTCAGCGCCAGTGGAATTGAAGCCAAACCTTACCAAATTCAGGCTAGTAAAGATATGGCAGAACCTAAGATGAGCAAAGATGTAATGAATTTAAATGGAAGATTAGTAGTCTAAGGCCACCGGCAAATGCATCTCATTCTTCAATGTAATTTAGAAGAAGAAAAACATTGAATGAGGGGTGGATTGTTAAAGAGCCATTAGAGAATTGAAAGACCATCTGGAGATGCCATCAATCCCGTTCATTCCCATCGACGGGGAAAACCTTTACTTTATATGGCGGTTCTGAACATGCCTTCACTTCTATTTTGGTAAGAGAAGATAAAGGAAGTCAGCTTCTAGTATATTATACGAGTAGAAGGCTCAAAATGCAGAAACTAGATATCCTATTATAGAGAAATTGGCATACTACTTAATACTCACTGGACGAAAACTAAGAGTTTACTTTCAAGCACATCCAATCAAGGTCTAAACATCTTCCCACTCAAGCAAGTTTTTAGCGAACTTGAAACTTCAGGAAGGTTTGTAAAATGAGGAATAGAACTCAACCAATATGATATTGAGCTTTTACCTCGACTGGCAATCAAAGCATAAACCATAGCTGATTTTGTTAATGAATGTATAGGGTTCATTAAAGAACAATAAAAAAGGAAGAGAATTTAACGCCAAAATGGCAATTGTTTATGGATGGAGATTCAACGAACACGGTGCTAGAGCATGATACGTAATTATTACCTCCGGTAGACATCGTTTACATTATGCAATGAAATTGGGATTTCTAGCCACTAATAATGTGGCAAAATTCGAATCAGTGGTGGCAGGACTCGCCTTGGCCCTACAACTAAAAATTCCCAATATTGATGATTTGAGCGATTCCCAATTGATGGTCAATTAGTTGAACCAAGCATATCAGACAATGGATGCCAAATTGGTCTTATATGTCAAGAAGGCGTTAAAAATGTTAACCTAATTTGAGGATTTTTCCATACATCAAGTGTCGAGAGGAAAGAATTATCAAGTCGATTCTTTGGCAAAGTTAGCTAGCTCTTGAGGATCACTAGAAATACGGATTGTACCGATAAGCTACCAACCAAATCCCAGTATAGAAGAAATATCCCCGAATCAAGAAATGAATCTATGGTATTAACTAGATTGCAAGCTTTAACACATGTGGAGGAAGAGAAAGAGAATGAAAGCGAAACCCTCCAAAAAAGGTTTACTCATCCCAAAACAAATTACCAATATAAGAACAATTGGATGACACCCATTGTTGAGTACCTATTAAATGAGAATTTTCCAATAGAGAAAAAAGTAGTAAGAAGAATAAAGCAATAAGCTCCAACTTTTATTGTGATGAGTGGAGTTCTCTATAAGATGATAAGAAAGGATACTTCCTCCCTTACCTAAGTTGTGTGATTCCAGAAAGTGGAATGAGATTATCAAAGGAAGCTCATGAGAGATTTTGTTGAGACCACTTTAATGACATAAAATTAGTCAGGAAAGTTATGAGACAATGCTTTTATGGCCTCAAATAACTAACCAAGCCATTGATTATGTGAATAAATGTGAAAAGTGCCAAAAGTTCTCTAAAATCTCATGTCTTCCACCAAATGAATTGATTCCAATCCCAAGCCCTTAGCATTTTGATGTACGGGGAATTGAATTAATTGGACCACTACCTATATGCAAAGGAGGAGTTGAATATGTAATGGTAGCCATTGATTATTTCATAAAGTGGATAGAAGCAGAATCGTTTTCAAATATCACACTAGGAAAAGTACTCAAGTTCATGATCAAGAATATTATCATTGTATTTGGAATTCCATATAAAATAGTATCCAAAAATGGAACTCAATTCAAGAGCGTAGAATTTACACAGTTTTGTAATTAAAATGGAATCATCAAAAGCTCTTCATCCATAGTGCACCCCAAGGCCAATTGAGCCGTTGAAGCTGATAATAAAATAGTAAAGACCATTCTCAATAAATAATTGGACAAAGCTAAAGGAAATTAGGTAAGAGAATTACCTCTAGTACTATGGGCCTATGGAACCTCCACTAAAACTGCAACAAGACATACCCCATATTCCTTGACATATGGATGTGAATCCATGCTTCCAATTGAGGTTAATGTACCCTCTCATCAAAGGGTTGCATATGCGTTTAATCCAAATCAAGAATTAAAGAAAGAATCCTTGGACTAATTAATGAGTTAAGAGATGAAGTAGCCATATGGACTGTTGAGTATCAACGAAGAATATCAAAGTATTACAATTCTAAAATAAAAGAAAGATCATTTAAAAAAGGAGATATAGTGCTCCGTAGAGTCATGGAAAATATTAAGAACCCAACAGATGGACCGCTCGGGACAAATTGGGAAGGGCCAATAATCATACACAAAATAATCTCACCAGGGACCTATAGACTATGCCGATCCGATGGCAATATAGTAGCGAGGACATGAAATGCCAAACCTTTGCGACCATACCTTCCAAGAATGGATGAATAAAGGATTTGAAACAAGAATGTGGACTAGATCAACCATGAAAAGGAATAAGAATCTCCTAGGATAAAAAGAGAAGCCTAAATAACTACCTAAGATGGTAGTAAGGAGCAAAATAAAGCCTTTGACACCGCCGCAAGAGCCTGTTAAAGCACCTCTTAGAGAGATGTCAGAGTAAGCCTATGGTACCGCTAGAAATGGCCCGACCAAAGCATCTGCAAGCCTTTGGTCCTGCTTATGTGGCCTGGTCAGAGTGCCTCCTAGAGGGAGGATGGAGTAAGCCTTTGGTACTTGGTTAAAGCACCGAACCTGCCTTCAGTTTCGTCTCTAAGGCCTGACTAAAGCACCTTCTAGAGGGAAGCCGAATTAAGTTTAGTACCTGGCCAAAGCACCAAACACGCTTTCAGTACCTGGATGAAGCACCTCCAAGAGGGAGGATGGAATAAACCTTTAGTACTCGGCCAAATCACCGAACCAGTCTTCTAGAGAAAAATCAATCAAATTCAAATCTAACTTAATCCAAAAGAAGGATTGACGTTATCTTCTAGAGGAAGATCAATCGAATTCAGTCTAAATCAATCCAAAAGAAGGATTGTGGCTATTTTCCAGAGGAAGATCTGTCGAAAATGATCTCTTGGTGATCCAACACAAAGACAATCTTCTAGAGGATGCTCAACCAAATATGAGCTGTTGCGGTCAAAGTGAAGATAGAGCAATTTTCAATTATTGCCAGATTGATTTTCTAGTCCTCTATTATTACCAGATAGATTTTCTGGTCTTCTATTACCTGATGAATTTTCTGGTCTTTTATAGCAGATAGATTTTATGGTCTTCTATTATTACCGGATGAATTTTATGGTCTTCTATTATTATCAGATAGATTTTATTGTCTTCTAGTATTATCACAACAAGGATTTTCTGGTCTGCTATTGGATTTTCTGCTCCTCTATTATTGCTGGATATTTTTCTAGTCTTCTGTTAAGAAATTATTATAATCAGGTGGATTTCTAGTTTTCTATTCGCGGTATTGCCAGAAGAATCTCTGATCTTCCCCTCTATGATATTTCCAGATGATTTTCTAGTTCTCTATTCAGGAAATTAAAATCACCACATGATTTCTTAAGCCTTTATTCAGAAAATCATTAGTATTCAATAGTATATTAAATAAAATCTTGACCTATATAAAAGATTGTGGGAAGTTACCTAAATTAAATAATATAAGTCAATTCATAGTTTAACTAAATCTGAAGAGGATTACCAAAGATTTAAGTACTAAGTTTATAGTGAAAATTATCGTTTGTGCAGGAAAATAAGATTAGAAAGAAAACCTTATAAACGATCGACGATACAAAAGAATTCCTGGTTTTACACTAAAGTGTAAAAAGCTTCTTTTATATAAGGAGGTGGAAAAATGTTATCTAGATAATTCTCAATGGATGAATTTATATCGAATCTAAAGGATGATGTCGTAATCAATGATGCCGAAGGCTTACTGTTACTACCAATATTAATTGTGAAGGCATGCAGCATTGCAACATTATCATAATTCTTCATCAAAAAGTGATGTCGAAGGAATGAAGGTGGTGTGTATTTAAAGCTAACGCCAAAAGCCAACTAAACTGCCCCGCATCAGCCAAAGTTAATAGGAAATGTCAAATATCATCAATAATGTAGGAAGATAGATCAATGGCGAAAGCATATAATACCGCATATTATCAGTAAAGAATCATATACAGTATCACAAGTCATCAATGAGGCTAAGGATACCAAATGCCATCAATGATGCATACCACCTATAGAATTGAATGTTTAGTGTCGGGACTGTTGTATCGCCAAATTATATCGGATGGAATCTATGCGATATACAATCAATACCATAAGCCATCAGTGTTATAATGGCGCGGTCTATGTCATATCTCACTGATGCCATATTCTATCAATGCCGCTATTCACCCATGAAGAAAGAATGGATATCGTAACTCATCTATATCGATCTTTGTCAACGTCGCCCATCATTAATACCCCCTATTTCTAATGCTGATATATATAATGATATCGCATATTATTGATATTATGGACATCTACCATTAATGCCACCCATTACCGATGACGCACTTCATAAATATCGCATCCTAGTGATGGTGCACTTCATCACCACATGTCTTTACCAGCAATGGGAGTTATCAATGCTCAAGAGGAGCCAACAAGGCCGATGACACCGTTTCATTTTTAATATTATCTCTTATCGACGTTGTTCATTACCATTGTCTTCACTCATCAATATTAATGCTCATCAACACTTACCAATGTTGCTACTCATTGATATCGTCACTTATTGAGGCAACCCTCCATTGACGTCGCGTTTTGTTAATATTTGATGTGCACAAAAATGTGCATACATTTACATCCATATTTTATCTATTTTTATTTAAATAAAAGTCATATTTAGGCATTTTAACATGTTTAAAACCGAAATTCAACTATTTTCAAATCATCATATATTCATTTACATTCAGGGGCAAAATGGTCATTTTTGTGCATGTGTCAATTTGAGAATTTTTACTTGGACTTTTTTATGATTTTTATAGGAAATTTTGATGCATATGAAAGAGGGATTCATGAAGATATATGCATGCATAAGGGAATACAAAGGAATGAAGAGGAAATAATTCAAGTTCACGATCATGGAGGACCCCATCCACTTACATAAATATACAATTAGAAGCTAATGTACAACTAAGTAGAGGTTAAAGCTTCATGCACATTAAATGATGGATTAATTAGTGGCTAATGGTTACTTAGTGGCCATACTTCCTAAATGGCATTTTGGGAAGCACCCTAAAAATTGAATTAGGGTTTTATGCATATATAAATAGCCCTCTTATGTACATGTAAATATCTTCCACTCTCTCTTATTTTACTTAGGAAATTAGCAAGTTGTAAACACAAATCAAAGTGAAACAAAATTGGCTTCCAAGCCTCTTTCTCTTCTCTTTTCTACTTGCTTTTATTTACTTTTATGTTGATGTTTATTTCTATGCTCTCTTTTATTTCATGTTTATAGCTTAGATTTACATTCATGCAAGTAGTGTAGCTTTATTTTTTTATGCAAGTAGTTAGTAGTTAATCGCTCTTTCTTCCTTTGCTTATTTTCATTTATTTGCTTTTTAATGTTGAAATTTACAAGTGTTGATTTGATAACACAAATGAGTAGCTAAACCCCTTCAATTTAGGGGTAATGAAGCTCTCTAACTTTATATAATTTCAACATTTTTATGATTTACGATCTCTTTTGGTTTGTGCTTCATGAAAGTGAATTTGAATGTACGTTTATACAAGTGGGTTTGATAGCTTATATTGCTTTTGCAACTGAGCTATTCTTATTCACCATAAATACAATTTACATCATCATTTGCTAATTGATTTTTAATTTTGAAAAGAAAGTAAAAACAAAATTTGATGATCTATCTTACTAATTACAATAGTAAATAGATCATACTTAAAATAGCTTTTGCTTTGGCTTCATTTTCATGAGAATTTATAAGTGGTATAATTATTGTATTATAGTTTTATGGTTTAAGTTATGTTAATTAATAACATAAATAAACCATACTTATGATCAATGCAACTATTATTTCACTTAATATCATAACTAGAGATCATAAATTATTTATTTTTGATTTACAAAAGTAAGAGAGTGGATTAGCCTAATCTCATAGTTTTTAATCTCATTTTTCTTCTAATTTTAGCATCATTTTGTTTACGAATTGTAGTTAACAGTATTTTCTCCACTTTGGTCTAATTTGATTGAATTGATTTTTAAAATCTAAAATAATTCCCTACAGATCGAGCCATACTCATCACGTACTAAAATTGTACGTCCTGCGCTTGCGGTAAAATTTATCTCAAAATTTATCGACGATTTTCTAACTCGATAGAAATTCCATTGTTAAACAATATCGCATATCATTAATGCCATATCATGGTAATGTCATGGTTTATTTTACCAAAACAATAAGGGACGTTACCAAGGTGGATGTGATATTGAGTGATGTCGCCACCCATCAATAAACAATATCGAAATCATTCAGGATGAAGCATAACAATCGACACCATCAACATGGCCAGCACTGTCGAAGGATATGCATACCGAAGTAAACCAAAGCAGCAATGCCATACTTCAACCCCTATAAATATGGATCTAACGGCATGAAGGAAAAGGGCAATTATTTTTTTCTCTACTCGCAAAATAAAACTCCTATAAACCCTAAATTGAATTGGGGCAAACTTGATTTCGATTGTAATTATTATGAAATTATATGAATAAAGACTTGAACATGCTCATTACTGTAATCGTGCATCTTGGACATTATTGAACATAGATATACATATAACATAGCTCTTTGTGCCTAAAACTCGATATGATGTATTTTAAAAGGGCTTCGGTCTAAACAAATGTTTGCATGCATAATTACTATCTTTCCTATCACATCTGGACATTAGATTTTGAACATAAGGACCGCCTATTCAGCTCATTAACATGCTTAATGATCTACCATGCATATTTATGGCCTATCTTCCCTTTCCTTTAAGAATATGGTATGACTTTATGAATATCTTATTCCAAAAGACCATATGGGCACTGGAATTCTTTACTAAAGCCCATGGGAATCATGGGAAGATCTTTTAATTATATCATCTTGTACTTGACCTTGTATGCCAATCCCATTATTGATCTTCTTAGTACTATTTGGTCAACACCACTTAAGCTATGCTTAAATTATATCATTAAGAATGTTAGAATCAAGCTTTGACTTGTCATACTTTGCATCATGAGCGTTAGACCAATTTTCAGTTTAACACTTGATATAACATTTTGGCACTAAAAGGAAGACTAGCCTCCAACAAATCTTTTTTTATACTCTATACATCAACCTAACCACCCATATGTTGAAAATTTATCTAGCAACTCCTCAAAATCTTACGAACTCTCACATGCCCCTTCCCGCCAAGGTGCACATCTAGCGACCAACGCCAAAGCCAAACCTGACTTATCATGAAAAACAAGTTATGGTACCATCACTTCGGCAACACAGATAGAGCAGAGTAATAGCAGCACATATAATAGCAGAATAATAAAAGCAGAAAATAGAAAATAGAACACACAAATTTACCCAGCTTCGGAAAAACCTTGCCTACGTGCTGCCCCAAGGTTTCTACTAGAAATTAAGTAGTCAGACGCTTACACACGTAAATTCGTGACACCCGCTATCGACTAACCTAACTCTATGCTCAAAACCCTGCCACAACTCAGCTATTGAGTTGCGAATTCTCGAACTACACCACCGTAGTTCGTCCCCTACTCACATGACTAGACAATTTCAAAAGTTTAAAAGAAAAATTACAATTTAAAAGACAATTAAAAATTAAAATCCTAATTGAAAATTATAACAGCTCAATGTGATAAAGGAACCGGCCCAATAAGTAAATTATTTAATAAACAAATATGTCCCCTTTGTTCTCTCATCGGCCCGACTCCTTGTACTTCGAACTTTGAAAATGGTGCTCGTTCGTTTCTTCTTTGCTTTGAAATTAGGGCTTCTGGATGAAGTCGCCGCTTTTTCGAATTGATTGCTGATGCTTCGATTCCTTTCTTCGATCGATTATATGTTCACGGCAGCTTCAACCAAGTCGAGTTCGAATGTTGCATGAATTGGTACGTTCGTTCCTTTTTCGATTTATATTATACTCGACTTTGATTCAAGTTGAATGATTATTCTTTGTTGCTTGAACTCGAATGCCTTTGTAGCCGATGATGTTAATAGTTTATATAGGGTCGAACCCCTTGATTTTTGTTCATCTGATAATTTGCTCGGCCGTTTGATTTTGATCGAATGCTGTGATTGATCACTGATTTTTTCAAATATATATATTTGTTTCCTTGATTTTCACAGCTTTGAATTGCTTGTGGTTGATTCCATGGCCACTACGGTTTCGAGTTGATACTGTAAATAAACTTCGGCCACTTCTGAAATCTGGACTTCGACAACTTTGATTTGAACTTCAGTTGACTTTTTGCATTTATTTCTCTGTTGACATCCTTGACTTTTAAACTTGATATTGATTTTGTTGATTTGTGTTTCTCATATTATCTACTATGAGAAAAACAATGACTTCAGCTTTTTGAAACTTCGTGCTTGATTTTATCTCGGCCTATACTTGTGCATTGCATACATATGTGTATATTGTCTGGTTGCCTCGGGTTTCACTGCACATTATGTTTATGTTATACTGCTCTATATATCTATATATATGTAGTTTACTGATTTATGTTTGTAGCCTTGGCAGTTTGGTTGTGTTGCACTGCTCTGTGTCTTGAACTTGCATTTTGAACTTTGGTTTTGTATATTTGTGTCATTCCTGGTGCAGTGTGACCCATTCATTTAGACTTCATGTATGTTTGGTCTTGTTTCACTTTAGCTTTTGATTTTGGCCTCTGTGACTTCGACACTGTCATTGCTAGTTTGAGTTCATATGCATTAGAAACTGGTTCATCTTTGTAGCATTTCACTGTTTTGTACCGATGCACTTGTATTTCATGGTTGTTGTTGCCACTCTGGTTTATGTGCATGCTATTTCATTCTTGAAATGATGGTTGATGCTTCTTGTCACTGTTCGTTCAAGTTTGTAGTTTGATTGGATATTGAACTGCTTCATTGTGTCACTGTTATCTTGTTGCACTGGGTAGTTGCTGTGCACTGTGCATATCACTGCATTGCTTTGAGTCAGGTTGCACACAGTCTTTGTTGGTTTTTGTGCCTAGGCATGTGTGCTTCAATATGCGTTGTTTGGTTCATTGAGCCAGCTTATGCATCCTGCTGTATACATGTTCTTCGTGTTGTCTGGATTAGCTTGTGTACTCGTTTCACTTGTTGTCTTTGATCATGTCAACATGTTGCCAGGTCTGGTTTTTTTTAATGTCTGTTGTCTTGACTCGAAGTCTGGTCTTGGCTTCTTGATGCAGTCTTGTTTTATGTAGTATTTGCTACACCATGTAGACTTGCTTGTGCACATATGATTCTTCGAGCTGGCTCTACTATTTCACTTGTTATTTGGTCAGAATTGTTGTAATACACGTTGATTCATTGAGCTAGCTCAGGTATTTGTTTCTTTGACTTGTAGGTGGTCAGTGGTGGTCTGTTGGCATTTGAATATGGTCTGCACTCGTGTTGAATCCAACTAATAACTCGGGTTTGACCTTGTGCTAATATCGTGACTTAATATTTATTTCACTTGAGTTGAACCCTACTTTTGATTTGGGTTTGTCCTCGTGCTTACCTGTCCATGCAATTTTAACAAGTGTACATTGGTATGCATGGCCTTGTGGCATGTACAGTGATACACTGTGCATGTCACAAGTAGTTCGTGTATAATGAATTCAAAATTAAATGATGACGAACAACCGAAATAACTGAGACAAATAATACTTTCAAAGATTATTTTATTTTAAACTGCAAAAATATTTTATTTTCAATTCTACTGCGTCAGTGTATATTTTTGCAGATAACTCAGATGCTGCATTCAGTCTGAAATGGAGTTGAAGATAAATACGAGTGTGAGTGATATGTAGTGTGGACATTTGTAAATGAAAAATTGCGATGTAATCAAAATTGTATTGTTTGAAAATTGTGCATATAGTGAGAGCTCAAATTTGCACTATTCAAAATTGTAATAAATATTTGTTTGAATAAAATATCCCTTTGAATTTAAAGTCTGTGTTATTTATTTTATTCAGCAAATATTTATTTAATTATGTGAAAATAAAATAGTACATTAACAAATACATTTAAATGAATATATATCTGCTTATTATCATCAAACAAAAATCATATACTTGCATATTCAACAAGAACATCCTATCCTTGAAGCGTTCAAACAGTTTACATCACAGTTAAACCAAAGAATGGTTGGATTTGAAAAACATGAGGCCCAAGGCTAATCCTAGAGCTGTTCCCGCTCTCAAAATTGTCCATAGCCTACCGCAGCATCACCATCCAAGCAACCTGAAAGGCTGGCTGACAAGTTTAAAGACAGTCTCAATAATGAGAATGACATGGCTAGTTTTAAGAATGTAAGAGGAAACGGCGAGGGTAGGTTCAACCCAATCCAAATACAAATTCAAAAAGTCATACATCAACCCAGGGTTACTCGAAAAAAGCAAAGAACAAGCTACGATGCGAGGGAAGATGAAGTCAGCTCAGGTTCAAGTGAAAGTTTATTTACGGCTAAGGACAAAGTTGATGAAATAAGATCTTTTATAGCTAAACAAGGGAAGCTTGCCTAAATGTGTTAGCAAACAGGAGGCAAAACTAGGAAAGAGTAGACCGAGTCAAAATTTGATAAAGAGATCATAGAGTCAGACTTCACCTATGACTTCTGAGCCCCAACTATAAACAAATACAATGGATCCACAAACGCAGTAATCATCTAAGAACTTCTGAATACCATATAAACATTCTCTAATTGGTAGGCTAGCCCGATGCAAACTCTTCCCAATATACTTGACTGCCACAACAAGAAGGTGGCTTAGGAGATGCAAGTATGGAGAAACCTATTCATGGTCTCAATTGTCCCAGATTTTATTAGGCAACTGAACGCAAGAAGGGAGGCATCACCATATTCCAACACACTCTCCTACATGATTCAAAATAAAAATGAAGCTCTATTCAGTTCCATCAATCATGTCAAATATAAAATTACTAGAATTGGAGTGACCAATGAGGAAGCACCGGTTATGGGTGCACATTAATTCTAGCATCAAGAAGGATACATCATTTTGGATGAAAAACACTACAGACCTTTGCAAAAGTATGAGTGCTTTTTATGAAAGCACCAATGGTCTTATATGAGTCGAAGAGGCTAAGAAATCTAAGGATCATCAGTGTGATAAAACAACGCCTAGCCCAAATGATATGGAAAGGGAGGAGGATACCTATTATCGTCCAAAAAAGAGATAAAGAGAGTTAAACTTCACTGCTCAAACTCCACTCACTTACGATGTAGGAGTTAACTAAATTTGAGCTAGCCTATAACTTTTCAACCACGCAGTGAAGCGAAAGAAGAATAATAGTGGAGCATATCGTCGTTTCCATAGGATGAAAGGACACCATATAGACAATTTCGGTCACTTAAATATGAAATAGAGAGGCTAATTTGGATGGGTTACTTCAGAAAATTTTCAGCAAAAACCCACCTCTCTCATGCACAAAACCAATCATGAGGCCCTTATGTTGACCGAGCAAAAAATCCTAACATCTTGATTATGTCCATTCACGTAGGACCTTGCCTTGCAGGAAAAAGTGTGAAGTCCATGGAAAGGTATGTGGAAGAGGCCTAGGAGCAAAATCACGTAATATGGCACATAAGGTAGCTCCTTATACAAGACATAACCTTCACCTCAGTTGATTCCATAAGATTGATTTTTCCACATGAAGCCTACTAGAAATCACTTTGCAAGTTTCAAACTGCATAGTAAAGAAGGTCTTTGTGAATATGGACAATTTCATGAATGTTATTTTAGGAGCGCTTTCACTGAGTGAGGTTACCAAGGGAGACGCTCAAGTCTAGTCAGGAACCGATATTTGGAATTAACAGCAAAACAACCATCCCATGCAAGTTTCATATCATTGATCAACCCTCACCATACAATGTATTTTTAGGAAGGCCTGCAATAGTAGAGATCGATGTAATTATTTAACAAAAGACATGGTTATTAAATACCGCACCCCATAAGGAGTAATAGAAGCATAAAAATGGAACAGTATTGGCTAGGAAATTGTATTCTGTAACTATCAATCCTAGTAATAGAACTTATTCTGCTTATACTATTATGTCTCATATTTTATGCAATAGTGTTAAATCGAAAAACTGCACTGAGCCAAATAAGAACTTTTGCACAATAAATCAATAGCCGTCAACACTAAAACAAGTGAATCCACGTGTATGATAATTCAATATACAAGTTAAATGTACATATTTTAATGTTTTAATCTCGAGTTTACATATATTTACATATTATATTTCTACCCAAATTATTTTCACATTTTATAAAGTAAATATCAATCCTTACCTACACATGTAATGAAGAATTTTTCTAGTTAATTTTATAGACAAGTTCAAGGTTACGTCTCAGTTGCGTTTATTCTTGTCTAAATTGTGGGTTACATGTCATTCACCCTCACTAAATGAATTTATCGCAGGGCTACATATAATTCACCCTTATATTGTATTTAACAAAGTTAAACATTGTTCACCTTTAACATTTAATTTATAGAAGTTTTCATATCATTTATCAAAATATAAAACATGAAGGTTATGTATCATTTGTTGGATTAGACGTATTGGCAACGAAGCAAAAAAGAAAAATTTCTAGAAGTTTCCATTTGTTGAATTTGCATTAGGTTTTACTTTTTGTTTACATAAATAATTTATTTGCACTGGATCATATTTATAGATCATTAATAAAAGAGATTGTTGTTTGAATATAATTTATTTTATTTTATCTTGAACTTTAACACATGCGCGTGCACGCGCACCCGCGCACACACATGTATGTATGTATGTATTATCAAATAAGTGCGCATACACACAATTTTAGTTCAATTTTAAATTTGGTTTATCTTATTTAACCTATTAATAATTCACATTCATAATGTGAGCATT
The DNA here is from genome assembly GCA_030765085.1 of Allium cepa. Lineage (NCBI taxonomy): Eukaryota > Viridiplantae > Streptophyta > Magnoliopsida > Asparagales > Amaryllidaceae > Allium > Allium cepa. The sequence goes on along the minus strand of CM060940.1, from coordinate 135,608,571 downwards.
ATAAATATTATAACTTATGGCACTACTATTAATGTCTATACAACGAACAAATATGTGTGAATAACCATTATGATCAATGCTATAAGTAAGGAACAATGCCAATAATTTTTTCTTTAGCATAATGATCTCATGACGATATGTGATATAATATATGTATGTGTACACACACACATATTAATACCATTAATATTTAATGCTGTACTCCAGTTTTTAGTAATAATAATTAATCAACTTAAAGGGCTATTTTGATAATTTCACATAAAATAAGAAAAAGATTTTTTATAAATTAAGGATACGGGGAATCTGACTACATCATTGTGTTGAGTAGATTTTCCTACCACAAATTAGTATATAAAGTATCCAAAGTGGACACTAGATGAAAGGGTTAATTTTTTTTTTTTTACCGTAATGCTCTTTTAAGGCCAAACGGGATGACAACGAAGGTGGGCTAGGGTTTGATTTTTGGGATTAGGGTTTAATACATCAGCAAAAGTAAATATACCTCATTTTAATCTCTTTCTTCTTCATCCCATAGCTGCTATTAGATCCTTAAAAGAAATTTACTTTTCTACACTGAGTAAACTCCAAATCAATTAAATAAAATATCAAAATGAAGATGAAAGAGAGAGAAACTAGATCTAATCAATATCAAATCAAATTAGAGAAAATAATCACCAAAGTAAATCAGATCATAGGAGAAAGCTTGAAATTTTCAACTAAATTCACTTAAAATGGCAATTCTGGGTAAATGGGTTTTTCATTGAATATGTCATGTAGTTAAATATGAAATAAATTTCATTTATATATCTTATTAAAGTTTAATAACATGATCTAGGATAGATTTGATAATCTAAGTGGTGATCATTGTTAAACTGATAAATTGAGGAATCCTATATCATTACATTAATAAGAAATTGATATGAACTGGGAGGAGAATAAATTAGATGTAAAATTTATCTAAACTATGTTGATAGATTAATATAGTAAATGCATACCCATTTATGATGAAAAAAATTAATTTTACAGATATATCGATCATAGTATGTTTATATGGTCATAATGATAAATTACATCAAAATTGAGTTATGATTGAATAAATGAATTAATAATTGTTTGGGTGTACCAAAGATGTTAATAAGTATGAATAAGTGTTTAAAATGAACTAATAATGAATTATAAGTCATTCTAGAAGTCCAGCAAGAAGGTTGAATGAGAACGAGTGAAACTTGACAAAAACGATGGAGTTTGAAGTGCTAAGAATCTAACAGTATGCGAATGGTCGGACGACTGAATCTTCTAAGTCCATGGATTGCAGTCAGGGAAAACACTAGAATAACCCAAGAAGAAGTAGCTTAAAACCATAATAGGATGGTCGACTGAAAGTTGCCATCAATCGATTGAATAATCGAACAATCAATTGATGACTTTTAGTCATTTAACCGACGCACCGTGTAAGAAATTTTTTTATACATAGGCGAACAGTCGACCGTTTGATGTTTATGTAGCGACCGTAATTTCGAAGACTTCATCTTTGAATATCGTAAGTTTTTGAAATATAGTTAAGTGTTATAAACGTGATTTATAGCCTAGTTAAAAATCTTTTAATTAATGAATAATAATAAGTAACTTGTTTTTGAAATTAGTTTACAAAAATAAACACTTCAAAGAAATATCGATAATGTTACTGAAAATTGGTTTATCAATAAACAGTTTTTATTCGATATAAGTTGTTCAAACTTTTTCTACACACACTAAAACACTTAGAAGATCATCGATTAGTAATAAATATAATTACCATCTTAGAAAATGATTTAGAAGCTTCTAGAAGATTTGAGCGGAAGAAGATATTTACACGAAATATTTTCTACGTGAAGTGAGATGGAAAAGCAAGAACATGGAGCCATAGGTGGAGGGGGGTGTGAGCCTTCTTCGCCATAAATGGGAGATGAATGGAAAGTTAAAGAGCACCACTTAATGCCTATATATGTGTGTGCATAGCTCACTTGACTCTCTTGCAAATTCACGAAGTTAAAACTGCTCATTTCTACTCTTCTTTTCTCTACATAAAATTCCTAAACACAAATCAATTCAAATCAACTCCAAACCAACTCAAACTTGACCATGGACTGTTAACTCCTCTTTTTGAGCGACCAGCGACCTAACTTCATAAGCGACCTAAAGATAGAACGGTCCTAACGACCTAATGGTGCAGCAAACATTACGACCTAACGAGGTACAGGACCTAAAGAATTAGATGGTCCAGCGACCTATGACTCAACGAGTTAACGGTTTATGTGAAGGCACGACCTAACTACTTAAGGGAGTAAGCGACCTAACACATAAAGCGGCTCAGCAAGTTAAACGACCTAGTGGCTAAATGGACTGAGCGATCAAGCGCACCAACGACCTATGGACTGAGGTGACCTAGTGACCTAAAAGTATACTCGACCTAGCGAGTTAGTAAGGGGAGCGACCTAACAGGGATAAAGTTCTGCAACGAGCTAAGGCATTATGACCTAACGACCTAGTGAGCTATACAAAGCCGAGATAACTTGTCTTCCTTATGTCGTTCCTTCCCTAGGTCACCCACGATCTAGGACTTGTTCGAATGATCAAGGGTGCTCCTGTTAGGCCGTAAACCGTGTCTACTAAGTCGCCCACGACCTACGACTTATACCTAAGTCGCTCACGACTTAAACATACTAAAGGCGCTTCCTATGCCGTTTCCTACCTAGGTCGGCCACGGCCTATGACTTTCTAGTTTCTCCAGAACGATCAAGTGTCCCATGTATAAGCCGTAGACGACTCCCATTAGGTCGCGAACGACCTATCCAAGGTCGCTCGCGACCTTGACCTAAAGCCGAACTCTCCTATAAATACGGCACTAGCTCCAACTGAAAGGGGATTTTTTGGCTCATTTCTAGAACGCCGATACTCTGCTGAATTCCCGACTCACTCGACACTTCAAACACGAAAGACATCTCAACAAACTTCAAGAGGAAATCTAACACAATCAACATGGATTCAAAGAATTCTTCTACATCGGAGTTCTAGTTGTTTGTCTCATCAGTATTGTAATTGAAGATTGTTGTAAAGTTGTAATTGATTCAGTAATAAAGAGGATTAAAGTGGACGTAGGCTTAACCTGAAGCCGAACCACTATAAAACTGTTGTCTTTTACTGCTTTCTCTATGACTTTTCTACTTGTTTTTAATTCCCGTGTTTACGGGTGGTGCTTTCACTTAATCTCTACATACACCGGGGTGTTAGCGTTCAATTTTTAGCGTTAACAGTTTTGGTGCTTTCACTGAGAATCCAACTCAGGCTATCTTCGTCATTGCTTCGCAAAAGTTTGTTGAAAGAATCTCTCTCAAAACCAGAAGTCTGTCAGAGATAATGGCTCCTGGAAGAAAGCGTGGATCTACAAGACCTAGTAATGTCCATAAAAGTACTGCCACTTCTCCTTCGTCAAGTCAAGCAGCACCAAGTGCCGGAATTACACGAGCGGAGTTAGATGCTGCAGTATCTGGATTATACCAGCAGATGGAAACTCAGAATGCTTTAATGCTTGAGAGTTTAAATGCATTGCTCGGAGCAAGCCGTCAACCGGTGAATAACGAAGAAAACCTTGCAGACGATGTTCATGATCCTGAAGAGAGGAATATTCCTCAAAGAGCAGCTAGCCCCGCCAAAGAAACACCTCCTCAAGCTGGAGGATCAAGACCACAACCAACTCTCCACGAACGTTTGTCCAGACAAACTTTCGAGAAAATGGCCGAAGTCTGTCCTGCAGATCCTTTAAATGATGAGGAATATCTTTCGGGCATGCTACGACAAATCATGAAAGAAACCATGCAAAGAGATGAAGATGAGAAGGAATGGGGATTCGCTCCGAGCAAAACTCCGTTCACTGAAAAGATTCTAAAGGCGGAGTTCCCAAGGAAGTTTGTTCCTCCTACCATCCCGGCTTATAAGGGAACAAGCGACCCCAATCAATTCCTGTATAAGTACAATTGGTACATGACTGGTGCTAGAGCGTCTGATGAGATCAAATGCCGGTACTTTCCGGTATACTTGGAAGGAGTAGCTTTGCTCTGGTTCATAGAGCTTCCGGTCCGATCCATAGACCAGTTCGCTGATTTGACTCGGAAGTTTAAAGAGCAATTCAGGTTGTATGCTTCAAAGGCAAAGGATATTATGTCACTGTCAAGCCTGGAACAGAATCCTGGGGAGTCTATCAGGTCTTTCTTGAACCGCTTCAACATAGCTTTGGCTGAAGTGGATAATGCAGAACCACGGATGGTCTTGACATACTTGATGAGGGCAATCGACAAATCAAGCGAATTTGGGAAGTGGCTGAAGATGAAAGAACCGAATTCGCTTGAGAAATTCTATAAGAAAGCTGATGAGTTCATGCGCTTGGAAAGCCTTCGACCACCAGTTAAAGTAGCACTGACAAAGGTCAAGAATAATACTACTGCTCCTACCAAAAGGGAATCCGGGAGTCATAAAAGGGAAAATAACGGCGGGAAGAAACAGAAAGATATGAAGAAACTTCGCTTCTTAAAATCTTCAGATTTCACTCCTTTGACTGACACTCCGGAGAATATCTTTTTTGCTACCAAAGATGTAGTGGAATATCCTAAACCGCCGGAGATGAAAGTTAACAAAAAACTGCTCAAAGTGGGAGATTCTGTCGGTTTCATAATCAACCCGGTCATGATACCAACGAATGTCGCCATCTGAAAAGTTTAATTGAATAACTATTGAGAGAGAACAAGTTGCAGCAATATGTTAAGAGAAGTAGAAATGACCCAACTTCATCGACTAAGGGCCAACAATTTCCTGCTCATCCATCTGGCTCGGGTGAGAGGAATACCGTGCATGAATCGGAAAGGCCTGTTATCAATGTGATTACAGGAGGTCCTCACCCAGCAGGCAGAAGCTGGGGCGAGATGGAAAGATATGCCCATGCCTTGAAGTATGCACCAACATGATAGAGTGTTTTTGTGCTAGAAGACGCTGCACCCTTGAAGCAGCAGAAAACTTTCAATGATAATATTGTGTTCAAAGCCAGGGACTCTATGGGTATTGAAGCTCCGACCATGGATCCCTTGGTCATCTCTGCAGGCATTGTGCCGGCTATTGTGAGAAGAGTGCTTGTAAATTGCGGCGCTTCTTGCAATATTCTCTTCAAAAAGACGTTCGATCAAATGAAAATCCCAATGGCTGATGTTCAAGCCTCATCTCAGAAGATTGTTGGTTTCACTGGGGAACCGAAGCAGCCCATTGGAACTATCGATTTGTTCGTAGAGCTTGGAGAGGGGTAGAAAAAGGTAGTTTGGAAATAGACTTTTGTAATTGTTGATGAATTTTCTGCCTACAACGCCTTCTTGGGCCGACCAACTCTTGCGGCTTTTAAGGCAATTCTCCCCCGTGGTGCCTCACTGTGAAATTTTCCACAGATAATGGCATTGGAGTTATTAAAGGGGATCAGAATGCTGGGCGAGAATGTTATCTAATAGAGTTGCGAGAAGCAAGAAGAGAGAGATAGGAAAAGATACGGCAGCCCCAGTCCGCATCAAAGAACCAACCTTGTAGAAATTACAGGGTGGCCCCTGCACTGGCGAGCATAGCGGGGCACGAAGAGAAATGGATCCCAGAAAAGCTAGTGCAGGGGAGAATAGAGTGGTGCCAGTTGAAGTAACGGTGCCAGTACCTGTTGACCCGAAAGATCTGAAAAAAGTAGTGAATGTGGGTTCGCAACTTAATGTGGCGGTTCAAAATTCCTTAATATCATTCTTGAAGGCAAATCTGGACATATTCGCTTGGACTCATGCTGATATGTGCGGAATATCCCCAGAAATTGCAGTACATACTCTGAATATTGATCCGAAGTTTACATCGGTAAAACAGAAAAGAAGAACCCAGGGTCCTGAAATGTCAGCGGCGTTGAAAGAAGAGGTAGACCGGCTTATGGAGAATGGTTTCAACAGGGAGTCTACTTATCTGAATTGGGTTTCAAATCCAGTACTGGTTAAGAAAGCTAATGGAAAATGGAGAGTTTGCATTGACTTCTTAGATTTAAACAAAGCCTGCCCCAAAGACTGCTTCCCGTTACCCAGGATAGATTAGTTGGTGGATGGAACAGCGGGGCACGAATTGTTGTCTTTCATGGATGCTTAATTCGGATACAACCAGATTATGATGCATGAGCCGGATCAGGAGGATACAAGCTTCATCACCGATGTTGGTCTCTACTGCTATAGAGTCATGCCTTTCAGACTTAAGAATGCAGGGGCAACTTACCAAAGACTCGTCAATGCTATGTTCAAACCGCAAATTGGAAAAACTATGGAAGTTTATGTTGACGATATGTTGGTGAAGTCAAAGAAAGCGGTAGACCATATGGACCACTTGGCGGAAATGTTTGCAATCCTATGAAAGTATGGAATGAAACTTAATCCTTTGAAATGTTCGTTTGGGTTGGAGTCCGGGAAGTTTCTGGGTTTCATTGTAAGTGCTAGGGGCATTGAAGCTAATCCTACTCAGATTGCTACCTTAAAAGAAGTAAAAGCTCCTAGAACGAAGAAGGAATTGTAAAGTCTTAATGGAAAAGTCGCTGCCTTCATTCGATTCATTTCCAAAGCTACTGATAAATGCATTCCATTCTTTGATGCACTGAAGAAAGGAAGGAAGAATTTTGACTGGACTCCTGAATGTCAGATAGGTTTCGATGAATTGATTCGTCCTATGGAAACGCCTCCAATACTTTCTAAGCCCGACGATGGTGAGGATCTTTTCGTATATTTGGCAATCTCATCTCATGCTCTTAGTGCAGCATTGGTACGGGAGGACGCAAGAATTCAACGCCCGGTCTATTATATCAGCAAGAGATTCACCGGGGCAGAGATGAATTATTCAAAATTGGAAAAGCTCGCCTATTGTCTACTGATTGCATCAAGAAAGTTGAGGCCGTATTTCCAAGCTCATCCTATCAAAGTCCTCACTGATCAACCTCTAAAGCAAGTCCTGTTTCGTCCTGAGACTTCGGGTCGTCTTCTGAAGTGGAATATTGAACTCAGCCAATACGACATCGCTTATCATCCCCGGAGAGCAATCAATGGACAAGCTTTGATAGATTTTATCGCAGAATGTACAGATAAAGGTGATAGTGAGGAAGAATTTACTGATAATCCCCCAATTCATTGGAAATTATATGTTGATGGTGCAAGAAACGATTACTGTTCCGGAGCTGGAGTTGTGCTTGAAACCCCTGAAGGGTGGTCGTTGTGCTATGCATTGAGATTGGAATTCCCTTCGACAAACAATGAAGCAGAATATGAAGCTCTTATCGCTGGCTTGAGAATTGCTAAAGAGTTGAATGTCAAAGTGTTGCAGAGTTTCAATGATTCACAGCTTATTGTATGTCAAGTTAAAAAAGAGTTTCAAACTAAAGGAGGAAATCTGCCTGCTTATTTGTCAAGAGCTTGGGAACTTCTCGATGATCTTGACCATTATACGATAAATCATATACCCAGGGAAGAGAACATGAAGGCAGATTCTCTCGTAAAGTACGCAAGCACTGGTGAAGCTCAATTATTGGGATTAGTTCCTGTGGAAGTCCTGTCAGCTCCAAGCACTGATGAGACGGATATTGACTGTATCATGACTATATCTCAAGAGCAAGAATCATGGATGACTCCGATAATGGAATATCCGCTCAACGGTTCTCTACCAGAAAGTTCAAAAGAACGACAGAAGTTATTAAGAAAAACCTCCAGATACATAATTCAAGATGGCCGATTGTACAGGCGTGGATTCTCAATGCCATTACTCCGATGTGTGACAAAGGAAGAAGCTAAGAAAATTCTAGCTGAAGTACACGGAGGAGAGTGTGGAGACCATTCAGGTGGTCAAACTCTAGCAAAGAAAATTCTCCGTTATGGGTATTTTTGGCCAGATATTAATCGTGATGCTGCAAGCTACGCCCGAAAATGTGACCGATGCCAGAGATTTGCAAAAATCCCAAGAGCACCTTCCACTGAGATAACACAAATGGTCAGCCTGTGACCATTTGCTATTTGCGGAATAGATCTCATCGGGCTTTGCCAACTGCCAAATCTGGAATCAGATATGTTATTGTTGTTGTTGATTATTTTACTAAATGGGCTGAATCTGAACCATTAGATACTATTACCTTTAAAAAGATGATAAACTTTGTAACCAAGAATATCATTTGCAGGTATGGTGTGCCTCAAAAGATAATCACAGATAATGGAACCCAATTTGAAAGTGAAGAGTTCCAAGATTTTTGCAAGCGATTCAAGATCCAGAAAAGCTTCTCAACAGTGGCTCATCTGCAGGCAAACAGACAAGTGGAAGCAGTAAACAAAATAATCAAATCAACCATCAAAAAACAGCTGGAAAAAGCGAAAGGTGGTTGGGTCGATAAGCTTCCACTAGCACTATGGGCATATAGAACTACCTACAAAACTGCGACCGGGCACACTCTATTTTCATTAGCATATGGATCAGAAGCAATGATTCCGGTAGAAATAGAAGTCCCTTCATATAGAAGAATTCATTTCAACCAAGCTGAAAACGAAGAGTTGCAACTTGAAGCGCTTGACTTCCTTGATGAAAAAAGGGAAGAGGCTCAACTCAGAATTGCAGCCCATCAGCAAAGAATTGCCAGGCATTTCAATTCCAAAGTCCGCCAACGCAGCTTTGAGATTGGAGATCTAGTCTTGAAAAGGGTCATGACAGCAACAGGAGTGTTTGCGCCAAACTGGGAAGGGCCATATGTCATAGGCAAAAAACTTCTCGATGGCACTTTCAAACTGACAACTGTCGAAGGAGATCCAATTCCAAGAGCTTGGAACAGCAATCATTTGCATCCATATTTTACTTAAAAGCTTTGCTTAAATTTGTAAAAAGAATTATGAATGTATGATTCTTGTATCTAAAGCCACTGTAAAGCCAGTGCAAGTGAATAATAAGAACTATAAAGTGGATGTAGGCCTAATTCTTGGCCGAACCACTATAAATCTTGTGTTCTCTACTGCTTGTTTTATTTCGATATATAAAGTACTTCAATTGTATTGCTGAAATGTCGATTTAATATTGCAGGCTATTAAAACAAAGCTTACCCATCATAAGACCAAGCGATCCCTAACATCACTCAACAAATGAATATCTAGCCACAAAAATTCCAGATTCAAATCCTATGTAAGATGTGCTTCAAGCAAATAGTTAGTGGTTCCGCCAGAGGTAGACCCTTCCTAACTAATTGTGATCGTTTGTGCAAACAAACATTTGATTAATTAGCCTGTGTCTACCCCTGCGAACTCATTTAACAATGAAGTACACTTCTTTGGATAGAATAAGCTACTTGCAAAAGAAAGGAATGTGCGCTTGGAAATGATAACAGGAAACCGCTAATATGAGAAAATGGCGAAAAGACATGGGCGAGCAGGAAGCAAACAGCAAAAGACCTCCACGGAGGCACAAGCCCTTTTCGGAGGCACAACCCTTTGGAGGATAAAGACCTCTAATGGGACTTGCAAGAAAAAGAGAGTTCTCTTTCTCGACAGAAAGTTGTGGACCGACCGGTGGCATAGGACACTCGTTAACTAGCTGAGAACGTTTGTGCAAACAAACAATCCAAGTAACTTGTGTCCGCCTCATGAATCCATCCAACCGAGAGAAGGAAACTTCAAACTTCCAGGCAACAGCCCTACTCGAAGGCACGTATTCCACCGACATCTGAAATAAAACTTCACAAGTGCTGGAATGTGAAAAGCCCTCTTCGGAGGCCCATTTCACCATAGTTGAAATGCTAAAAGACCTTTAATGGGACTAGCCAGAAAAAGAGAGTTCTCTTTCTCGACAGAAAGTTGTGGACTGACTGGTGGCACATGAAACTCGTTAACTAGCTGAGAACGTTTGTGCAAACAAATAATCCAAGTAACTTGTGTCCGCCCCGTGAATCCATCCAACTGAGAGAAGGAAACTTCAAACTTCTAGGAAAAAGCCCTACTCAGAGGCACACATTTCACCGTGATCTGAAATAAAACTTCACACGAGTCGAAATGTGAAAAGCCCTCTTCGGAGTCCCGCTTCCCAGCGGACAGGAAAAAAAATAAAAGCCTCTCCCTAGAGGCAGAAACAAAAAAGCCCTCTCTCCGGAGGCACAAACAAAAAGCCCTCTTTCCAGAGGCACAATCAAACAAAAAGCCCTCTTCCCAGAGGCACAATCAAACAAAAGCCCTCTTCGGAGGCACAAGCAGGTCAAAGCCCTTTTTCGGAGGCCCACTTTACCGCGAAGGAAAAGCCACTTGCCAAAATAAAAGTGACTTTCTCCAAAAGTGAAGTGTAAAAACTTCGCAACAAAAAAGAAAAAAAAGAGAAGACTTCTCGAGTACGAGGCGCATTCTACTAAATCAGAAAGAATATTTCCTTGAAACGGAAATATTATCCTGTAAAGTACAAATGCAAATCTCCTTCAAATGGAAAAGCTGTTCTCTAAAGAAAGAGTATAAGTCTTCTCGAAACAGAAGAGTTGTTCTCCAAAAATTTTCCAATGTGAAAGAGATTGCAATAAACTATGGTATGGGGGCAATATAATATAGTTACAAAAATAAAAACAATGCTCAAACAACATACCATAGGTTTACTGCAACATCACACAGAGAAAATAAAGAAACATGTATTAAAAAAAGAAGAATAAATGCATTCTCAAATACAGACAGAAGTTTGTACAAGTAAAAGAATCATTTTATTTCATGCTATAAATTTTTTATACATGTGCAGGTTTCAAAACAAAAGAAGGCGGGGACCGGTACCTGCATAATGTCTGGTCAACACAAGTCTTTATATATACAAGTAAAAAAGAAAAAAACAAGATGAAAAATATAAGTCCCAAACCCTTCATTTCTTCTTCCTGCCACCTTTCGAGCCTACGCCTGGCCGGATGATCAACTTTTGGGGCCGGCTTATGAGAGTAGGGGAAGAAAGAGGAAGAGGTGCAATTGGACATTCTTCTGTTTTTTCCTCACCAGCAGAAGCTTCTCTCTTTTTCTTTGAGACTCCACGTTTCCCCCTCTTCTTAGAAGAAGATTCACTGCCCGGAGAGAAAAGAGTGGATAATGTTATGCCATCAAAAGCAGTCTGTTCCGGAGTTCTCTCGCCTTCTTCAGGTTCTTCGGCCTTCTGTTCTTGAGAAGCGACCGGGTCATCCAAGCCTTGAAGAGCTTCTATCTGCTCCTCTTGTGACCCCGGTTGAGAAACGGAAGGGGGAGTAATCTGAAGAGGTGGAGAGGAAACAACTGGAAGAGGGGAAGGCTGAGCAACACTTGGCGCTTTCACTATATGAGAACAGAAGTTAAAGTCAGTATCTCTCATGAAAAGAGGAGAAAGTGGCGCGTCAAGATTTAAGTAATAATCAAAAAGTTCATCAAGCTCATGTGAAGAAAGCAAGCAGTCCACTTGAGCAAGATCAACATTGACGTTACCTGGAGAAGCAGACTTTACTATATCAATTTCGAAGTCCTCGCTTCAACACTTTCTTGAGTCTCATCTCCAGTGTGGGCGGCGACACTTTCAATAACGGCTTTAGCAGGAGGAGGAGAATGGGAACTGGAGCCAGCAATATCGATATCGGCCGAAACCGAAGGTAGAAATGGGTCGGTTGAGATTGTTTTTCCTAAATGTTCTCCTTCTGTCATTTCGGCTCTCTCTTTGGCGAGTTGCTCCTTTCCCATGGCAAGAGCGGCACATGCATCATCATCTAGATAGTGCGCCATTAAATCTACTTCGGCATATCCGGCTCCTCTAAGCATATCAAGTATGGCCTCCCACACTTTGGCCAAAGTGATTTCATATGCCGGTCCCAAAAACTTAAGGCTACCGTGCCCCAGAACACTATGGATGTAAAACACGAATAGAGTGGAGCTGACTTCATCTTTGGTTGACATATGAGATTCTTCTGCTGCAGCTTTGCCGGCAACAGCTTCATCATGTTCTTTTTCAGCTTTAGAAAGTCGAGCTTTGAGCAGTTCAATCTCCAAGTTCTGGGAGTTGGTTTTCTCTCGAAGTTGAGAAACATCAGCCCCGTAATTTTCTACAGCTTGCTGCTGCGCTTCAAATTTGGCTTCAGCATCTCTCTGTGCCGCATGAGCATCTCTCACTTTCTTTTGAAGCATTTCTTCTCTCTGGGAGTAGGAAATGGAAGTGGTGGCGAGCTCTTCCTTAAGTTTTTCAACTTCTGCTTCAAATTTCTCATTATAAGTGGCTATGCTCCTCATTTCTGCGTCATGCTGCTCAAGAGTTTTCTGCCATTCAGATTTGTCGTTTTCCATTGTTAGCATGGCCTCAAGATTTGCATGGTTTACCCTCTGAAGCTCGTCGACAAGCTTTTTCCAACCCGACATTCTCTCAATATCGAGTTTGACGGCATCAAGATTGCGCAGCATAGCTTGCTTGTCAATCAGGACCAAATCAAGGTCAAAGCGCACTCCCTTCAAGCACCAATGCGGAAACCAACTTTGAAGGGTGGCCGGGCCTTGTCCAACCTGATATGAGGGCCTGCCAATAATTGTTTGAATATCAGTACGAGTAAGGGCAGGAGATTGAGAAGGTACAGAAGCAGCGGGCCTTTCAGGAAGTTCGGACGCCGGCTTTTCGCCATGTTTGGCCCTTTTACTCGCATCCTCAGGGATGTGGCTTTTCCCTTTATCATCACGGGATTTTCGTTTATGAGAATCATCTTCCCTCTGGGAAGAATCATGTCGCTTATCTCGTCTTTCGTGGCGTTCTTCATAGGCGCGCCTTTCACGAGCTCTTCTCGTAGCTCTTTCTTCGTCAGTTTCCCAAGAGGCAGGAAGATACCTCCTTGGGTCATAAGAACCACGCTTCCCATAACGCTGGAAATCATCGTAATAGGAGCCACTTCTTCCCATTGGAGAATCTGAAAATAAAAAATAATATAAACTTAGAAATCCTGAAAGCAAGAAAGTTGAACGCATATAAGTGCTGAAAAGTCCTAAGTGTGTGTACGTGCAAACTATGTGCATCGAATCACTAACCACTCCTGGGTTGGGAGGTGATGATGGATTTAACAGCCAGTGTCATCTCTTGGGCTGATGGAGTTTGTTGCAGAACGAATGTCGCTTCAACTGCTGGAGAAATAACTTTAGCAGTGATAGGATCATCTTTAAAAAGCTCCTGTAAAGTAATCATCAGGTCGCTCAACCCCTCAAAAGTATCATCACCGTTGTGCCTGGTGGGACTCGCTCTCCCAGTTCCTTCGTCACCAGATTTCCCGGATTGTTGGGGAGGTTCCTCTTCTTCCATGACCGGGGCAAGTGCAAGTTTGCCGGATGACCCCGCAACATCAATTGAAGTAGAACACTTTACCAACGAAGCCTCAACAGTATGTTCTTTCGGCGTAAGTTCCTCGACGGAAATTAGGGCATCCGATGTCTTTACTGGAGAGTCGGGGACTTCATGAGTTTGGGTAGAACGAGAAGGGTGCAGAAGCCCGTATTGGTGCAGAAGTTCATCTTTCAGCAAAAACTTAATACTTCTTTCTTCAACCGGCACGACACTTAACCTATCAAAAGTCGTCTTGTGACTAGGATTTCTAGAGGGAGGAGGAAGTGCTGTAAAAGAAAAGAATGAAGTTAGCACTTAGTAATTCGGATCTCAAAAATCTTAAACGGAAAGAACGGGGATGAGCAATCTTACTTCCTATTCTCCAGATGGCATAAAACCCTAGGGGGCAGCGCACGAAGAAGAATTGATTCAGAAAACCGTGAGCACTTTCGGAAAGATCAATGATAAATTTACAATTTCTGGCACTTCTCACGAGTATAATGGAGGGGTGGTTTTTATTCTTTGCGAATGTGCATAAGTAGCAGATTTCTTCGAAGCTAGGAAGACGGTTAAGTGTCCTCCTGAATAAAACACACAATCCCATCAGGATGGCATAGCCAATGGGATGTAGTTGAAAGGGAGAGATAGTTAGTCGGAAAAGGAATTGATGAAGAAATTCATTGAAAGGAGGAATGGCACCACAAAGGCACATCTGGCGGTTGACAGCGACAAAACCGAGAGGTGGCCTGTCGGCAGTATTATTTGGCCCAGGAAGTATAACATCCGCTTCGGCGATCCCAAATTGAATACATAATTGGTTGAATGCCCGTTGACTCAGGGTTGTTGGAGTTCTCTCCAGAGGATTATCCAATGGGTCGGCTATCGGGAAGACTCCTTCAGATTGCTCGATTATCTCTTCTTGAGAAGACATTCTACACAAGGAACTGGATATTCAAATATGAAGGTGCATGTTTCCTAAATGTGTGAAGTGTTGTGCAGAACTAATAAAATAACGAGAAAATATAACTGAAATTAAACTAGTTAATAATTGTCAGTTAAAAAGCTTCAGGGCTTGTTGTTTTAAGTTCAAATACAGTGTTGAAGCAAACATATTAGCTTTGGTTGATTAATTCAGCATTGCTTTAATACTTCACTTGAGTTTGTTGATTCACAACATTTCATATAATTTCTTTAAGTTGATTATCTTTTATCGACTAATCTGTCATTCGATGTGGGCTGTCAATGGCAGTATATTCGCCCTAGTTTTCTGCAAATGTTGTGTTCAGCAGGTTGTTAGCTTACAAGTGAATATAATCTGTTAAGAAGTACAGCAAGGTCATGCAAGTTATCTTGGCAGTTCAATTGAAGAATTCAAATTAAAGTGCTGTCAATCAAAGTTCAAACAGTTTAAAGTCCAGACAAGTTCAAAGTTCAAGCAGTTCATTCTAGCAGTTCAAGTTAGAAGTACAATCAAGTTCTATCAAAATTCTGAAGCTTTCAAGTTTTGTTCAAGTCCTTAAGTCACAATCCAAGTCAAGAAGTTCACTAAGTCCTAGGTCGCTCACGACCTAACAGGTTGGGTTGAAATTGGTCTAGGTCACAAGAAGCCACTCGGCAGTGAAAATTGTTCAAGTCCTAAGTCGTCCACACGACCTAGGCACTAAGCCGTTCACACGACCTGAAAACTAGGTCGCTTACGCGACCTAAGAGTTAAGTCACGCCGATTCTTTGAGCCGTTTGCCGAGCTTAGTCTCGTGGTTCCTGTTCAAACTGCTAAGGCCCTAGGTTGCTCATTCCTCCTCAATGTGTCAATTCGCCTAATTCTTAGCTCCTAACCCGTTAACCCTTTAACTTCTCCACCAACAAAAACCCTCGTCTCTCCATACCGCCGAATCACCCTAAAGACCAATTCGAATCACCTCGAAATCACTACAAATCCAATGCACTGCCGTTTTATCTCAAATCACAGCAACAACATGATCGATGGCAGTTGCAAATCAATCAAAAAATGGTTCATGAAGAAACACGGCTCAAAAAGTGGTTTGGAATCGGAAAACGGGAGGGTCAGAAGATCGATGATAAGTGTAGTCAAGCAACAACCAGATCCACTTACTTAATGTGACGAGATGACGATCAAAGCAACGAGTAGATTTGCTTCAAAAATTTTCGAGCTCAAGAGTGGCAATGGCGGCGGAAGTAAGCAACTGAGTGAGGAGGAAGAAACGAGTTAGCAATTTATATGGAACAAAGAGAAGGTGACGAGGGGTTCGCGAGTTTGCAGAAGTCTTAGGTCGCTCACGACCTAACGGAATTAGATCGAAGCATACGACCTATGACATAGGCCTGTACTTCGAGGGGCAAGTGTTAACTCCTCTTTTTGAGCGACATAGTTACCTAACTTCATAAGCGACCTAAAGATAGAACGGTCCTAACGACCTAATGGTGCAGCAAGCATTACGACCTAACGAGGTACAGGACCTAAAGGATTAGATGGTCCAGCGACCTATAACTCAACGAGTCAACGGCTTATGTGAAGGCACGACCTAACTACTTAAGGGAGTAAGCGACCTAACACATAAAGCGGCTCAGCAAGTTAAACGACCTAGTGGCTAAATGGACTGAGCGATCTAGCGCACCAATGAAATATGGACTGAGGTGACCTAGCGACCTAAAGGTATACGCGACCTAGCGAGTTAGTAAGGGGAGTGACCTAACAGGGATAAAGTTCTGCAGCGAGCTAAGGCATTATGACCTAACGACCTAGCGAGCTATACAAAGCCGAGGTAACTTGTCTTCCTTATGTCGTTCCTTCCCTAGGTCACCCACGATCTATGACTTGTTCGAATGATCAAGGGTGCTCCTGTTAGGCCGTAAACCGTGTATACTAAGTCGCCCACGACCTGCGACTTATACCTAAGTCGCTCACGACTTAAACATACCAAAGTGCTAAGAATCTAACAGTATGCGAATGGTCGGACTACTGAATCTTCTAAGTCCATGGATTGCAGTCAGGGAAAACACTAGAATAACCCAAGAATAAGTAGCTTAAAACCATAATAGGATAGTCGACTGAAAGTTGCCATCAATCGATTGAATAATCGAATAGTCAATTGATGACTTTTAATCATTTAACCGACGCACCGTGTAAGAAAAAAATTATACATAGGCGAACAGTCGACCGTTTGATGTTTATGCAGCGACCGTAATTTCAAAGACTTCATCTTTGAATATTGTAAGTTTTTGAACTATAGTTAAGTGTTATAAACGTGATTTATAGCCTTGTTAAAAATCTTTTAATTAATGAATAATAATAAGTAACTTGTTTTTGAAATTAGTTTACAAAAATAAACACTTCGAAGAAATATCGATAATGTTACTGAAAATTGGTTTATCAATAAACAGTTTTTTATTCGATATAAGTTGTTCAAACTTTTTCTACACACACTAAAACACTTAGAAGATCATCGATTAGTAATAATATAATTACCATCTTAGAAAATGATTTATAAGCTTCTAGAAGATTTGAGCGGAAGAAGATATTTACACGAAATATTTTCTGCGTGAAGTGAGATGGAAAAGCAAGAACATGGAGCCATAGGGGGAGGGGGTGTAAGCCTTCTTCGACATAAATGGGAGATGAATGGAAAGTTAAAGAGCACCACTTAATGCCTATATATGTGTGTGCATAGCTCACTTGATCTCTCTTGCAAATTCACGAAGTTAAAACTGCTCATCTCTACTCTTCTTTTCTCTTCATAAAATTCCTAAACACAAATCAATTCAAATCAACTCCAAATCAACTCAAACTTGACCATGGACCTTAGAACAACACTACAACACCACTTGGAGCAGAAGATTTGGAGCACTAGACCCCCAAATGTTTATAGGACATATGCAATTATACAGGCAATATTGCCTTAGGATGTGAACAAGGCAAGGAGAGGTAGGAATTTAGGCGTTTGTAAGGTTGAGGTAGGAAGTGGAAGCTTGTTCTTTCTTACTTGGTTGAGGGTGAGCTAACTCACTATTGAATGAATATGAAGTGTATATATATATATGCTTGTGTTTGGTTGTTTATGTGAGATTGAATTTATATTGATATATGCTGTAATATTGGTTGTGATACTTGCTTTGAAAAGCAAATGGCATATCCAATCCATGTGTATGCACTTGAATGGACTTGTAGACTTGTTATGACTTGTTATATAGCCCTAAAACAAAGCACGTTGGTTGTAGTTGAACTTTGGTTTAAACTGAATTGGATTTGAAAGTGCTCTTATAGTGATAGTCGTCATAGATGCACTTAGAAATTGCTTTGTGTTTGACAATTTATAAGGAACTTTGTAAAGAGATTCTTAGAGGTTTCTTTGCCATATTTGTGATGTATATTGTGTATGTTAGTTTTTATAAAAAGATTGGATGTTGAAAAGTTAAGTAACATATCTAAAAGTGACCTAACTCTACTATATGCCAAACTGCCTCGTTTAGCTTTTGATTTTGAACTTTAAATGTTTGAAAATAACTTTAAATTTAAGTATTTTATTTCATTCTTTTTCAAGACTTTGCTAACTCATATTAGATTATTTCTAAAGTTCTATGAATTTTTAATACTTAGCTATGAAACTTTAAAGTAGAAAGGTTTATTTTTAAATATAAAAAAACATGTTTTTCCTCTAGTTTTCAAAAAAATTGTAAAATGGTTGTTTATTAAGTAATGTTTCGAAGGAATGTTTTAAAACCTATTTAAAGCACTTTAAGTATGCATTTAATATTTAGAAAATAAGTTGAATATTTCATAAGTATTAATATTTAATATAATATAGTATCTTTTAAATTGTTTTATTAAATATCTAGTTTTATAAATAAATTAGTATACATACGTACATACAAACACATGTTTGTTTGTGTATATATATCATTTTAAAAAAGGTTTATATTACAAACAAATGATTTGAAAATGGGTTAAGGAATTACATAATGACTAAATTGTGTTTTATTCACTTACTTGTTAAGAAAAGTAATATGCTTCACACAAAAAGCTAATAAAATATACTTATCTATTTATAAAAGGTAATAAAAAGCTAACAAAAACCACCATTAGCTTACAAACCTCCTCCCAATTCATCTCCTTCCAAAACTCCATCCAATCAACAATCCAGGTCACCCATCCATGATCTAGTCCAAATAGCTACATCCCCTATGGATAATGGTACAGATAACAATGAAATCACCCCCTATCAGCAACGATTCCAAATTACTTGTCTTCTACGCAGGCAGTAACAAGGAGAATGAAGATTGAACTACTTAATGCCAGAGTTCTTCAATGATGTCACGCATTGGAGCATGGAATAATAGGGGGGCACACCAAGTCATTAAACAAGATCAATGTATACAACTTATCACTTCTCACCGGTTTTCGGTGTTGGCAATTCTTGAGACAAAACCAAATCTGACCTTAACGTTTAAGGCAGCTGAATATATAAACTCGGGTTGGAAGCTTATTCACAATCTCGACGAATCGCCCTACGGAAGGATATTTTGTGCTGTGCTGAAGAGTAGTATAACTGCGGTGTGGCAAGAACGTAACTGTAGAGTATTTGATGTTGTGAATGCAAAATCTGCTGCTAAGCTCAAGCAGTGGATCATGCATGAAATTGAGTCTTCCCTGAAAATGCTGTTCGCATTTGACCCTGGTATAAGTGCGTCCATCTCTTTGTAGTTGAATGTGTTTAATGTTTTTCATTTTCCCATTTTTGTATTTTTTTCCTTTGTGCTTGTAGCACCGTGTTTTCTCCGTTTTCTTCGAGCTTATGCTCTTTGTTGTTGCTGTGATGTTCTCATCGGTGTTGCAATAAAATGATCGGGGACCATCCAACCCCGTCGGCCTTGCCAAAAAAAAAAGAGTTAAGATTGATGTTCGAATAGGGTTTAGAAGCAATTGTGCTCTAACGTATAGGCTCCACTCTTGATCGAGGAATAATTGAGTTGAGAAGGTCAGAGACATGTTAATCATGTTGTTTGCTTACTTTTTTATGGAATGTAGTTAACTATACTTAACCCTAAAAATCGACGAAGTAGACTTGTCTATTAATGAGAGTTAAGAATGTTGTTCGAGTACAGTTTAGAAGGAATAGAGCTCTAACCTACCGTCTTCAGTCTTAACCATTAGGTGGTAAGTTGAGACGGTCAGAAACGTGTTAAGTTTATGAAACATGATTTCCATAAGCGATCATTTTTTCACTACTAGACTAGATAATCGACTAATTAACTATAAATTTGACCAAATAGTTACTTAGGAAGTATCCAATATTGAATATGCTATTATATGGTTTTTGTTTGATGATAATAAACATGTATATATATACACATACACATATTCATTTAAATGTATTTGTTATTGTTCTATTTTATTTTTTATATAATTAAATAAATATTTTCTGAATAAAATAAATAACACAGAATTAAAATTCAAACAGATATTTTATTACAATTTTAAATAGTACAAATTTGAGCTCTCACTATATATATACACGATTTTTTATTACAATATAATTTTGATTACATCATAATTTTTAATTTACATCTGCACCTTACTACATATCACTCATTCACTCGTATTTAATCTTCAACTCTATTCCAGATTGCATCCAGCATCTGAGTTATCTACAAAATAAACACTGATGCAGTAAAATTAAAAAAGAAATATTTGTGTAGTGTAAAATAAAATGTGTATTTTGAAAATGCTGTTTGCCTCAGTTTTTTGGGTTGTTCGTCCTCATATTCATTTTTGAGTTCATCATACACGAACAACCTGTGACATGCATAATGTATCACTATACATGCCACAAGGCCACGCACACCGATATACACTTGATAAAACTGTAGGGACAGGTAAGCATAAGGTCAAACCCAATCAAAAACTAGGTTCAACTCAGGTGCAATACAAAAACATCACATCGAGTACAAGTTCTCAAGCAACACATCCTCGACATTCAAATGGGTCACAGGTCAGCATACATGAAATAACAACATGAACCAGATCAATCTAATGTGAGGCAGGTCACTATAAATCGACAATCAAACATGCACATGATACCATATGCAAGAACCAAGAAAGAAGGCAGCAGAGAAAGAGACTACAATTACAAAGCCGCAACCAAACAAGAATGAAGCAAACAACAATATGCATATGGTCGAGCACAAGACTCGATAGTGGAGTCATGAAACAATGTCAACCAGAATAATGAACCAACAGACCCACATCACAACACACATATACACACATACATATGTATGTATGTACATATATGGTAATAAACAAGTTTAATACACTGGACATGAAGCAATATGAATGCATATTCACATATGGTCCGAGCAATTCCAACATATGGAACCTGACTCAACAATGTAATGGTGTGCACTAAAATATATAGAACAAAAGTGACAATTGACCAATTTCAACATCTACAATGCAAACCAGGATGAACTCGTTTTTTTAAGACAGTCAGTACATACATATATACATGTATACAATAAACCAAGGATAAGTACACACACATATATGTAATAGCTCAAAGTTTTAGCTGCAATAAGACTCAAATGAACAAAGTGCAAACCCAGTCCAACAAACAAGCTCCAAACTCGACCGGTCTAAGATCAATAATGAACCAGCACAAAAAGTAATGAAGCGACACCAATGATGAAAGTATATACAAATGCATCAAACCACATTGCAAGACAACATGTATATATATGCCGTGATACACAGACACGTCGAACAATGCATATTGAAGCCTACAAGAAAACTCGAAGAAATACTCACATGTAAACTTTAAGTGAAAACATAATGGTATAAGTGCAGCCTCAACATGAAGATGGCAGCTTCTATGAGCAAATGGACTCAAATATCATATGACTCAATTCAAATGCAAACCGGCTCGAGGCACAACCCAGTACATATGCATACACATTGAAACCAGACACAGTTCAACACTCAAACATCAACTAGACCAGAGGCATTTTTACTGAAGTGTAGACCAACAGCGAAACAAGTGGACTGTGCAATCAACCAAAGTGCAGTCAGCAAATTCAAATATCATAATCGAAGCCAGTAAAAATTGTAACCAAGTCAAGTAGCAGTTTTGAACAAAGGTAGAGGTGTTTAAATGCCGAAGTCAATTTTTTTCTCACAGTAGAAAATATAACGAACATGAATGAAATGTCCAATAGCCTCAACAGTAAAATTTACATGAAGCCATGAGTAATTGAACGAAGTCAAAGTCAAATTTTCACAAAATCAAAGTGGTTGGCATAGAAAATTGAATAATTCAAAGCCATAGTGACTAAGGTAAAATCAATAAAGTCAAAATCAAAGCCGTGATATTCAAGGAACGAGAATATATGAATTTGAAAAAGTCAGAGAACATCAACAGAATTCAATCAAAAATTAATGGCTGAACTTAAATCAACAGACGAATTCAATAAAAATATATACGAACGATAATTAGGAAAACATAATCCCTGTAAAATCCTAAGTCATCATCGACATTCAAATCAATCGAGTTCATGCATATCAACGAAAGTAAAAAAAGAAAAATTGCATACCAGATTCATTCATATCGAACTCGACGTAGTGAAGCAAGCGAAAGCAAATCGAAGCTAGAAGACGGGTGAGAAGGCAATGCAAGGACAATCACTCAATTCAACCGATTTCATAAAGAGCAGTGACTTCACTACATAAAGCCCTAATTTCAGATCGAAAAAGAAAGGCCGCCATTTTTTAATGCAAACGAAAGAGATAAAGGCCGAAGAAATAAAAGGATAAAGGGGATTAGTTTTTTACTTCAATATATTTAGGCCAGCCTTTTTATTTGCCATGGAGTTTTTAATTATTATAAGGCTTTTAGTTTATAAATTAGGGTTCTATTGTTTTAGTTATTTTTAATTTGTATTTTCCTTTTAAATTCTTGTAATTTTCTTGCCGTTTAACTAGGGGACACACTACGGTAGTGTAGTTCGAGAATTCGCAACTCAGTAGCTGAGTTGTGGCAGAGTTTTGAGCGTAGAGTTAGGTTAGTCGATAGCGGATGTCGTGAGTTTACGTTTGTAAGCGCCTGACTACTTAATTACTAGTAGAAACCTTGGGGGTAGTACGTAGGCAGGGTTTTGCCGAAGCTGGGTAAATTTGTGTTGTTTTTGTAGGATCGATTTCACCCTAGAGGGAGGGGGAATATGGTGATACTAGTAATTTAAAAATTTAATGCGGAAGTATATAAATTAATTTCAACACAGATATATTAGAATAATAGCAGCACAGATAATAGCAGAATAAAAATAGAAAATAGTACACACAAATTTACCTAGCTTCGGTAAAACCCTACCTACGTGTTGCCCCTAAGGTTTCTACTAAAAATTAAGTAGTCAGAAGCTTACACACGTAAACTCGTGACACCCGCTATCGACTAACCTAACTCTACATTCAAATCCCTACCATAACTCAACCACTAAGTTGCGAATTCTCGAACTACACCACCATACCTAGTCACACGACTAGACTTTGCTATAGCTTAAAAGAGATACAAATTAAAACAATAAAAATAAAAATAAAACCCTAATTTATAAACTAAAGCCCAATAACTATATATAATAACCGGCCCAAAATAAACTTATCATCGAGAAAAAATTGCCAGCTCCCTTTTCTTTTATTTCTTCGGCCTTGTTGAAAAAATGGCTGCATTCTTTGCTAGTTCGTTTTTCTTCGATAAATTTGGGCTCCAAAAATTGAGGCACCGCTTCAATTGATCGTTCCAATAATCTTGCGTTGCTTGCTTTTTTGAATGATCGTCTCTTCGATTATGCACACGGCTGCTTCAATTAAGTCGAGTTCATTTGTTAAAATGGTATGTAATTTTTCCCTTTTTCGATATTTGATAATACTTGACTTTGATTTGAGTTTAATGATTTATTGGTCTCCGTTGTTCTTGAAATCGAATGAATTTTAGCCTATGATGTTAATGGGTTTAAATAGGGTTCAAATCCCTTAAGTTTCGTTCGAATTGATTTACTTGAATTCGTCCTTGGCCATTGATTTTCGTTTGGATGGTTGTGATGTTTCTGACTTGTTCAATACATATATTTTATGATTATTTGATTATCACGGTTTCATGAATTTGACCTTGCTCGATTCCTTATCTTGGTTGCCATGGCTTTGTGAATTTGCTGATAATTTTGATTGACTTGCGGCTTGATATTGTGATAATGTCTGACTTCGGCAGTGACTTGTTCAATTTGAAATTCCTAACGCATTGACTCGATTTGTACCTTATTTTGTTCGAACTGTACCACAGTTTTGATTCTCTGGCATTTTTAAACTTGACATTGATCATTTGAAATGATTTCTGGACTTTGTTCGAAACTGCTACTCTGATTTGGTTCCAATTTTTTGCTAGCTTCGATTATGGTGTTTGAACAGTGTCTCGCAACTGTGTGTGTGTGTGTATATATATATATATATATATATGCATACATACGTGTTTATATATATATGTATGTGTTCGAGTAGTTCATGTTGCCAGGTCTAGTTATTTTTTGATTTTTTGTTCGCTGTTGCATGTTGTTATTCACTTGTGTATTTGGTTTCCCTGTCCACTGCTTGACTCGAAGTTTGGTCTTGGCTTCTTGATGCAGTCTTGTTTTATGTAAGATTTGCTGCATCATGTAGTAGCCTTTATGTCCACTGCTTTATTCGGTCTGTTTGCCTTTTTGTGATGATCGTCACTTTTGCACTGTGTATGTTGACATTACTTTGTGCATCTCTCTGTTGCATACCTGTGCATGTCACTGTTGCATTGCTTTGAGTCACGTTCCATTGGTGGCTTCACTTTGGTATTTTTGCATTATACTTGAAGTCTATAGCTTGGTTCTCTATATATTGATGTCTTCGGTTGTAGCGTGTTCATTAGTATGCACTTGCACTGGTTGCAGCTCTTTACTGTTTGAACTGTGGCTTTGTGATTGTAGTCTAGTTGTCACTGCTGTGTGGTTCGATGTACTTGAATATGGTCTGTACTTCCACATGAGTTCATGTGAGTCTCCATTGGATAGTTGCTGTGCACGTGTTTTTGCTGTTGAGGCTGCTGCACCATGTAGTCTTTGCTTGTCGGCGTTGCATTTTCTTGTAGTATTTATGAAATGTTGGGTCTGTTCTTTGTTTCATTGGTGCATGTGCTTATGCCTTCATTTCTAGTTGAATTTGAACTTATATTTGGATTGCACCTACGTTGAATCCAGCCTATAGCTCGGGTCCGACCTTGTGATAATATCATGACTTAATTTGTATTTCACTTGAGTTGAACCCGGCTTTTGATTGGGTTTGACCTTGTGCTCACCTTTCCCTGTAATTTTATCAAGTGTACATTGGTCTGCACGGCCTTGTGGCATGTACAGTGATTCACTGTGCATGTCACAAGCTGTTCATGTATGATGAATTCAAAAATAAATGATGACGAACAACCTAAATAACTGAGGCAAATAATATTTTCACAAATACATTCTATTTTACACTACAAAAATATTTTCTTTTCAATTTTACTGTGTCGGTGTGTATTTTGCAGATTGCTCAGATGCTGGATTCAATCAAGAACATAGTTGAAGATAAAATACGAGTGTATGAGTGATATATAGTTAGGTGTGCAAATGTAAAAGGAAAATTGTCATGTAATCAAAATTGTATTGTAATTGAATTTGTATATGTATAGTGAGAGCTCAAATTTGTACTATTCAAAATTGTAATAAATATTTGTTTGAATAAAATATCTGTTTGAATTTAAATTCTTTGTTATTTATTTTATTCAGCAAATATTTATTTAATTATGTGAAAATAAAATTGTACATTAACAAATACCTTTAAATGAATATATATGTTTATTATCATAAAAAATCATATACTAGCATATTCAACAGTTTTATCTGTGCCGTTATTATTCTGCTATATCTGTGTTGCAATTATTTTATATATTTTCGCATTAAATTATTATAATTATTAGTATTACCCTATTCACCCCCCTCTAGGGTGAAATCGATCCTACAAGTGGTATCATAATTTGATACAATTTGAGCTTCCCCAAGGAGGAGCATTCATATGAAATGTCTCTAACTTTAAGAATTGTGTACATACAAGATCTCCTAGGGAAGACATCTTTATATAATGTTTGCTTCTTTCTAGAAGAACCAGAATTGAGTTTATCAAAAATCTATCAATTGGTTTCGGAGGATCTAGTAAACATGGGAGTGTACTTATATGAGATGACTCAAAATCGAACTACTTCAAAGTCGATACACGTGATCTATGTCTTAGAAGAGGTTACAAAGTGAAATGTTATAGAGTTGAAATGTCCATCCCAAGGTTAAATCCGAGAAAGAGGTCGGCATTAACATCTCAGACTAATGATATAGAGTTGAAATATCTATCCCGAGGTTAAGTCCAAGGGAGAGGTCAGTGTTAGGGTTCGTGGTTAACTTATGATGTGATCCATAGAGAGATTCATGAACTATTCAAAATGCTGGAGTCCAAAGAGAGGTTCAAGATTTGTTCGAGTGATGAAGACTTGTGTAAGAGATGCTGAAAGTAACCTCTATAGTAGAAATGACTAAAAACAGAGTAGGATGCATAGCCTGACATTTTTCGAGCCCATGACAAGGTATGTCAACTCTATATCTAGAGTATGCTTCGGTATCGCTAGCGGGAGTTGTTGATACTTGAAGCCATATGTACGGGCGTGGACTAATTGTGTTTACCTATTGGTATATTTTATATAGAGGTATACGGCGCTCAGAAGGTAGTTTCGATCCTTGTCATGGAGATTCGCTTCAGTTTATTGGAGGCATCTCTATGGAAAATCCTTATGCGAACATACCTTAGCAGTTCCAGATGTACTTCTAATATTGTTGTGGTGTGCACGTAGCAACTAGTTTTTGATTTATATTCTACACCCTAGATATTATCTATTGTATCGCTACATATATTCACTCATTGGATCGTTTGGTTTCTTTTCAGGGGAACACTGTTACTGTAGTTTGTATGGCCTCAAAAGTTATTGTTATGTGTTATGCATGTATCTTGGGTTTATCATATCAGACTCATGTCTGACATGTGGATTTAATTTTTCCTAAGTTCCTTATGTACTCTTTCGAGTAAGATGGGTAAAATAGGTTTTACTTTTGATGCTTTGGAGTTCAGGAGATGAACTAGAGGCTTATGTTATCTATTTGTTTCTATTTTCCTTTACACTGTATTATGTATGTATTAGCATTGTGAGGACAGACGGTTATAACTGGCCAGGTTGATGATAGTATTCAGGTTTTTGTAACTCTGAAATTACTCTGCATTTAGAAATAACCCTTTGTACCATCCTTTTGATATTATATGTTATCGTCCCGCTATGATATTCCGATATCCTTTTCTTTTTTACTTTACCCTAACTGTCTGTCTTTTTGGCACTTGGATGTTCGGCACACGAATACTATGGATGTATTTAGTTTTGACAATCAAGAGTTGAAAAGTGGATTGTTACATTTGATATCAGAGCTAAATTGAGCGAACACCTTGGCTTTGGTTGGGTACGATTGAGATAGGGTAAGTGACACCCTAGAATGAGTTGAGTGTATAATATGTATAAGAGCATATTTGTAGTTTTCTATAAATGTATACCCCTTTTAGCTTTTCCTTAGGAATAACTCTTATCTTCAGTGTCCTAAATAAGTTTTTCTTTAAATAAGTCGTAAGAACTATGAGTGCTAGGGCTGATAATGCCAAGGGAAGTGTAGTTGAGGAAGC
The DNA here is from genome assembly GCA_030765085.1 of Allium cepa. NCBI lineage: Eukaryota > Viridiplantae > Streptophyta > Magnoliopsida > Asparagales > Amaryllidaceae > Allium > Allium cepa. The sequence goes on along the minus strand of CM060940.1, from coordinate 135,581,360 downwards.
GGTGCAAGTTCGATCACATAATGACTTTACTTCGCTATCCCGAGATTTGAGATATTAGGAAGGAAGAGGTTCAACGACATTGAGACTATAATCGAGGTTCAGGCATGGATTAGTTTGTGTGACATGTTATGTAAGGATATGATGAATCATATCTAGGAAGCGTTCTTTCATTTAATAAGCATAGCTTTACCGTTTAAGGGTTCGGCTCCAAGGTTGTTTATATGTGCACCAACCGGAAGGAACAAGCGTAAGTTCCAACCTCTGAAGGCTATTTCCAAATTAGCTTTCTTTAAGTGTGGGTAAAAGGAGCATTTTGCCAGAAATTATATGATGGGTAGAGAAGGGTAAATAGCTAAAGCACCGATAGCAAAGGTATCGAGCTGGAGCCATAAGCAGCAAAAGCTCAATTTGCACTGAGGAGTTGCTACAACTGCCATTAGCCTAGTCATATTGCTAGGGATTGTCCAATACTTCAGATCGGACTATAGCCTAGGGCTTTCGCACTTGCTTCAACATCTTTCACTTCTACAACTAAGAAGAAAACGCAGATTCTTGGTGGTATATTATCTTTTTATGGCTTTTATATTCATGTTTTTTTTGATACTAGCTCTTCTCATAGTTTTATACCCGTAACCTTAATGATTGTTTAGTCATGCTCAACCAGTTTAGGAGCATTGATTATTGTTTGCTAATTATTGTTTATACTCCACCAGTATATGAGTAGTTTTTCTTTTTACTGCATGGGGTGGTTAGGCAGTACGTATAGATGCACTGAAATGAACACCTTGTGAATTGGGTTTCATAGGCTGACTATAAGGCGTTCGATGAATGTTGGGGTAGAAATTAACTTTATGATAATTCGTTTATTATAATCTAAAGGAAAGATACTATATTCTGAAAACAAATAATTGTAAAATAGTTTTATATAAGAAAGTGATTTTATATAAGAAAGTGATTTTATATAAGTATGATTTATAAAATATAAGTTATAAATAAAGAGGATTTAAAATGAGAATTTGAGAACATAAATCCTAGTATTTTTTAAATTGGTTTTCTAAGATTTTGGAAGAAAGTAGTAGTATTATTTGAAAGTATTTGTGAATACTAATTTTTGTAAAGAGTTTTAAGATTTTCTCGAGTTTTAGTTTGCTGTTGGATTCAACGAGTTAATTCAGGAACATAGCATTATATGTTATCTAGTTCGAGTGGCTCAAAAGTGACTAAAAATAAGCAAGAGATGTATTTGGCTGGTAAGCACTTCTCATGGGCATTACCCTTCTTGGTAAGGGGACATATGGTATGGTTTGGTAGGACCCATTTCCATCGTATCACTTTTGTGTTACTTGATCTATATGTATATCTTTTATTGATTTGTAAAATATATATTTAGGAAATTGGTTTATGAAATTGAGATTGTTATACTTAGTACTATTATATGAAGTATTTGATATATGAAGTATTTGATACCCCTTTAAAAAAAATTTGGTTAAGTTCCAAATGTATGATTGGGTGTACGGAACTCACTTTTGTCGCTTGAATATAATTATAGTTATGACTGCAGCATCATCGACGTTCATTTTTGGGATTCAAAGTGGAGGATGCTACAGAGTATTTTTGGTAAACGTAGATTTTGGTTTAATCCTGAAAGAATGATTTGATATACAAAAGATATATATAGGTATTATGATTTCAATTGATTTGAAATAAAATTCGTTGTTTGGTTCTAAAATTTTCTACAAAAGAAATATAATATGAAATATACAGTACTTTAATACAAATTTTGAAATAAACTTTCTATATGGAAAAGATTTGTATGTATATTATGTTGGGTACCCAAGTGGTAAGGGCACAACCCAAAAGATTAGGAAATCCTTTTTTGATTCTCTTTATAGCAAAGCGTTTTTAGTAAATACGGGTAGCTTTGATAGTTTATTTTATGGACGTATGTATCCTATACCTTAGGAGAGTATGGTATGTTCATCTTGTTAAGGTGTGATTGTTTGATATTTTTCATCTGTTAGATGAAATGGATTTGTTTGGTGATTTTGGACAGCTTGAAACTTCTGAATCATTTTAGAACTTAAAGGAAAGCATTTTTAGAACATAAAGATGAGTTTATATAAATCTTGAATGGAGGATATAGTAAATTAAAACAGGTTTTAAATTTGTTGAACGTTCATGTTAAATAAATCATCCGATGTTATTAGGCCAACTAATTAATATTTTTACCTTAGGGCTGTCTAAGAAAATTAGACTCCAGGCGCGTAAGTTTAGATACCAGAGTGCTACTAGTTATAGCTACTTGCCTAACCCGATGGTTAAAGTTGCCAAAAGGTTGACTCTATTATAAGACATAAATGTATTTTGGACATTCATCCGAGTTTTAGAAAATAAAATGAATTTGATGTTTTGTATAAGCTCTTAGGATGCAATGAAGTATTATACGAGCAATAAAGTGAAGAAATTTGTATGAAATGTTTTATAAATAAAGTTTTGCCTTTATAAAACGTTAATAAACTAGAAACTATGTTTTGAAATGATTCATAAAGGGGTTTTAGTATTTAATGATATACTATTTATGTAAATGAATAATATGAGGAGAAATTGGCATGGTTAAGAAACCAATTGGATAAAGTATGTAAGTTGTACATAGACCACTTTATTCGCATGACTATCCTTAATTCAGGATTCGAATACATGATTTCTAAGTGATTTACACTAGCCCGAACAAGGATCTTTCACTCGATTTTCACTTTTGAGTATTTGAAAAGGATTCTTGATATGATCCCAAAGTTTTCTATCATAGTATATGACTATATAAGGGAAACATAAGTTTCTAATCAAGCCTGATCAGACTCTGCATTAGAAAGGCCAAGTGATCTAACTAGTTTGGAAATGAAATCTATGTGATCGAGGAAGTGATCAGGTCAGATATTTCATAAGGATGGCCCATATACATCGTACGGGCTTTAGTACATTTGTATGATATGTTGTGTAGCTTATGGAGAATTTAAGAAATGACTCTTCAAATTGTTCTAAGATAGCTTGAATAGTCGTCTAAGTAATAACCTAAGTCTGTTGAGCTTAAGGTACGCTTAGTAAATTATTTATCGTCCTTGAGAGATGAAAGGGTTTGTGAACCCGGGCAAACCATGAGCTTTATTTATAGTGATGGTGAATTCTATTTGAGTATTGGCGTATTCTTATTTCTTTATTAGGTTAATTAAAGTGAAGTGAAGCGATGATGCTAGAGGCTGAACTTAGAAGATGAGGGACGGTATAAAGAAGTCCTATCTGGAGTAGTTTTTAGCCTAGTAGTTTCTTATCTTAGCTTATCCTCTATAATGTATTCATAGCTTGAAGTGGAGTCACTTAGTATGCATTTTGATTTGTAGTTTGGTTTGCATATAGTTTCAGCAGTACTCTATGTATATGTTTCTTTTCTTCTATCTTCTTTGATTATCATTCTTGTTTGAATTTCGAGGACGAAATGTTCTAAGTGAGGGAAAATGCAGCGATCCATAATTTTAAACACTTAGTCTTTAAGTATTGTAACTTTTTGAAATATAGCTAAGTGTTATAAATGTGATTTTATATCCTTGTTGAACATCATTTAATTAATGAATAATAATAAGAAACTTGTTTTTAAAATTTGTTTACAAAAACAAATACTTTAAAGAAATATTAAAATGTGACCCTAACTTGGTTTATCGATAAACAGCTTTTTGTTCAATATAAGTTGTTCAAACATTTTCTACATACGCTAAAACACTTAGGGGACACTTAATTAGTAATGGATATAATTAAACTAAATCACTTTGAAAATGTTCTAGAAGCTTCTAGAATGTTTTACTGGTAGAATATGTTTAAAGGAGATATTTTAAAGTGAAGTGAGGTGGAAATGCAGGCACATGGAGGCACGGGGAGGGGAGAGGGGTAGGGGAGGGAGGGTAAGCCTTCTTGGCCAGAAATGGGAGATGGGAGTTGAATGGAAAGTTAAAGAGAAATGCTTGATTCCTATATAAGTGTGTGCATAAATTGCATGATCTCTTTTGCAAATTCACAAAGCTAAAACTAGTTCATCTCTTCTTTTCTCTTCGTAAAATTCCAAAATATAAATCAATTCAAATCAATTCAAAATAAACTCAAACTTAGCCATATACCTTAGAACAACACTGCAATATCACATAGCAACTTAGAGTAGAATATTTGGAGTATAAGACGGCTGAAAATACGATTCTAGTGTTTTGATGACAACAACTACATGACAGTGCTACTATTGTGTTTATCGAGTTATTTAGGGTCAAGTAACCATACAATGGATGATGAAGTTTAAACAAGCTGCACTGAACAATACAAAAAAAACAATGAAAGTGGTGACACTCGAATTCAAGCAAGAATATTAGAAGAATAAAAAAATGGAGAAATGGCTGAAATAGGACTCGAACCCAGAAGGCTACATGTTTGTACCAAAAATTGGCCCAAACACACAATAGAGATTTTGTAGGGGCATAAATGAAGAATAATAAATGTAAACAGAGAGAATATAGTAGTAAAACAATAAGAAATAAGCAAATAACAGAAACACATCAATTTATAATGGTTCGACGTTTTTTGCCTATGTCCACTTTGAAGAGATGGTTTTATTAATCACTTTGTAAACTAAATACAAGAGGGATGAGATGAAAATCCTTAGTTACAAAAGTAACAATGCAACAAGAATCATAAAAGTCCCAAAAACGAACAATCAAATCTGTATTTATAGGGAAAGATGGCGAAATATCTCCCTAAAAATTCGGCAAAAGGCTCTCCAGATACATAGAGACCCACAGGAGGGATCACATGGTCCAAATCCCAATGAATAGGGATCCATATTTTGGTGGATTAATGGACTACGATTCCTATGAGGGGTTCTTCATGTTGTCTTATGCTTAACATCCAAGTTTCATGCCAACTGGATTTGTAGAACTTGAGGTATTGATCAATCTTTGTTGCAACACGTGTTCTTGTCTGATTTAGGCCGATCCCTCTAGAGGAAACATAACCGATCCCTTTACTTCTTCATCTTAGGGTGTGATCCCGAAGGTGGACTCCCTAGGGCCCCATCTTCTTGTTCCCATAGTTCTTAGTGTATTGGACTTCTGGATTTTGAGATATTGATCGTTTTCCATTAAGTTGCACTGTTAGGCTACATCCCTTTGATACGATCCCTTTTTTATGATCTCTTTCTTAGATGAAGTAATTTTCCCACAACTTGATCATACAAACTCCAAAAGACTTGGCTTTAAATTTTGCCTCGTGGCGCCTTCCTTGTAACTCTATATCGATCTCACCCTATTTGGGACAAAAATTAAGGTTATGTACCGATCCCCTAAGGGAAGGGATATGTACCGATCTCTGCTAGGTGGAGGTATTAATCCGCACTTAGAATATTACGAAGAGTCTATCTTCTGGTCTTAATTGATTGTCGCTTCATATCATTGCTTGAGCTTGATCTCTAAGCATAATAATTATCTCTCTTAGCGGCCTTCCTCGATGATCGTTCAGTCTAACTTGTCCATTTAGTCTGAATATATACGAACCAAAAGGCTGGATACCATTTGCCTCCCAAAGCATGTCTTATGTCGAACATGATGTGCTTTGAATCGAAGCAAGTTAGATCCATCTAGTTTTCTAAATAGTCGCTATCCTTCCATTGAATTATTTTCCCAAAATGTCGTATCTCTCTTTGATCGTCATGACGCTTGGTCGATTTTCAATAGTATAAATTCAAGATTGTATTCTGTCAGTATCTATCTGTGTCCGGTTCTACGAGGTTAGTAAACTTTGGCTATCCAATTCGATTTTATTTTTGAAAGCTTCAGGTCAGAATTCAATTTCTTGTTGATTTCAAAATTTTAATATTTTGAATATAGATGTGCACATTCAAGTACATGTTTTCGTTATTGGCTCCTGGATGCGTTTGTACGCTCCCCGATCGTCACCAATTCCTTATAGTTTATTTTCAATTGAATTGCAATTCCTTGTTTATGTTTTTTATAATGAAATAGAGGTCATAATAAGTCACTCAATGAGAAGGGGCTTCAAGTTCTATAGGGATGACGACCTCAGAGCCGTAAGCAAGGGCGAATGGAGTATGGCCAGTCGCAAACATGTGGGTGGTTCTATATGATTATAATACTGATGTGAGTTTGTGACCCACTTGCCTCTAGACTTTCCAAACGCTTCTTTAGAATGGACTTTATGATTTTGTTAATAGCTTCATCTTGTCTATTAGCTTGAGGGTGAGCAAATGCCTAAATCTTTTCTAATGTCGATGATAGAAGTTTTTGAATTTAGCACTGTCAAATTGGGTCCCACTATTAGTTACGATTGTTTGGGGGAGATGAAAACAACAAATGATGTTTCGAACAACAAAGTTTATTACTTTTTTAATTATGATTACGACTAAAGGTTCGGCTTCAGCCCATTTGGTGGAGTAATCCACTGCTATGATGGCGTATTTCGTGCCAGTTTTAGAAACTGGCAATGATCTGATGATTTCAATACCATACGTAGCGAACGACTATGCACTGACCATTTGAGTAATTTCTATTGGCGGGGCTCTTAGAATTTTTACAAACATCTAGCACTTTTCACATTGTCTAGCATGACCAGCTGCATCTCCATTAACAGTTCACCAATAATACTCGTAGTGGAGTATTTTCTTTATCAAGGTTGCCTCCCAGCATGATGCCCACATTCTCCATCATGGACTTCTCTCAAGACTCATTGGATTTCATCATGGGCATACACCGAAGCAGGGGAATGGAGGATTCCTTTCTATACATGATTCCTTCTTAGATGATGTAGCACAAAGTTTTGTGGAGGATTTGTCGATTTCATTCGCCCATCCGGGAAGGATCCCTCATTGTAGAAAAACTTTAATCGAAGTCATCCACGACTCCTTCTCAGGCTCCGCCTCTAATATCCAATGGATTTATATCTAATTTATGCTCTAATACAGCCAGGTCAAAAGGCCGGATAACACTACATAAGTCACACATGCCAACCAATCACTTCACAACTACATTTATGAATGAACAGTTGACGTATAATATTGTGCAAGAAGAAATGGAAAGTTAAATTGGTGAAAAAAGGTGAAGGCTAGATTAGAACCATGGTATCCTAAAAGTAATGTAGCATACTCACCAACTATAATGTAACCACTTTTGGTTAAAGGTGGTTAGCAGTAATATATTATCGGATGTTAAACCCAGAAAAATAAAATAGGGCGCAAGTGGGATTCAAACCTAGGCGCATAGAGAAGGAAGCATGCATCATTACCACCATGCTACATAGTATTTTGATTAACCAGTGCTAGCATATGATTAACCAGTGCTAGCACACATATATTACCATTGCAAAACGAATGATTCAAGTACCCATTCAAACCTCTTTTTGAGGTGTTGCAAACTTCCAATGTATGCATCTTTTCCAATTCAAATTTCTTAAGGGCTGCGCTTATTTGTTGGATTCCAATCACTCCTATATAAGACTTGCACCATCCCAAAAGAATTCATTTAATCCTATAAACAAGAAAATGAGGAAGTTAGAGCATGGAAACACATCAAAAATTCAAGAGAAGGAGAAGAGATTCATATACCTAATTTGGAGAAGCTCTACGCTATAGTAATCACCCACGAAACTGGAATCGAAGTGGACCCGAAGATGTGAAAATAGGGTAGGTCATTAATGATCAAATCGTTAATGGAGAGTACTACAGTATTTAAAATGACAATAAAATCTATAACTCATCATTCTGGCAAATGGGGGAATGCGGTTATTCGCATCTAGTCGCTTAAAAGTCAGATTAGAAGCTAAAGCAATCTACTTTATTGAAGATACCAACTCAGGTTTGAGATAAAGGGGAAGAAGAAGAATGCAAGAGCTGGATGCCCTTGTGATTTACCTAATTAATTACAGATCGAAGCTAAAAAGAGTTTTCTCTTTCAATTTGGGACCTACATTATTTACAAGATTGAAACTAGGGTATTAAACGAAAGCGATTAGGGTTGCAATGAGATAAAGATTGTAATGGTGTATTAATATGGGTGTAACTAGATTTAGGTTGCTTGCCGGTCTATGTATTTTTTTTAGGCCTTAGGTCGTTTATCGTATTTACAAAATTAAGGATTGAAGTCCTATTGCAGAGTCCTCAAGCAGCTAGTGTTTTAGTCACGTTCAGTTGTTCATGTGGAGTATGTAAACCCATTCATCTGGGTGAAGTGAGGGTGTTGACAGTGAAATTTCGAAGAGGTGCTTAAGGACTGCATGTAGAAGAGGTGCTCCGAACCAGCATAAGTTGACTATGTGATCTAATTTACTATTTCCATTGCATTTACATATTTATACAATTGGCCATCTTCGATCTTGTGCATAGCGACTAAGATATAATTAGTTAATAATGAAAATTTATTTTCAAAGGTTCCATCGCACCCTCTTGTATATGGTTGCCTTTAATCTAACACCCTAGATCCAAAAGTAGGAAGTCGGTACCAAAATATAGAATTTACTTTTATAGGTACCCAAGAAAGACAAAAGGATGAGTTGGATTTCGAATAACAATTATTCCGTATATATTATGGAGAATAAACATTTATGGATAATGGAACTACAACAAATTCGGTATATCTAACTCAACTTTCTCTTTTTATAAATAAATAGTTTGTAGTTGGTATTTTTAATTTTATAGTATTACAAAGTAATATTTTTGAAAAAAGAAATTTTATATTCCTTTTATATAAGATGTTTCTTTCAAAAGTGATAGAACTATTTAAAACATTTTCCATTACGCTAAATGATTATGAAAAATTATTTCAAGAAAAATAAAAATATTTTTTGAAAACAATAAATATTTTTTTTAAATGTATAATGTTATCTTGCCTTTTGACCAGGCAATGTACAGACAAACTTGAAGAATCAAATTTCAACGTTATCAAGGAAAAACGTCCAGAGAGATGACCACAAAGCCCGAAAACCAAGTACATCCCAGATCATATGGCAAATACTAAACATCTCAAGAAAACCAAAACTTATAACCCAATATGTGTTGGATCGGGTACCAAGCCAACACCATGGATCGGTCCCGATCAAAGATTTTTCCTCCAAACTCGCCCCAGCTCCTCCTACACACTCAACTTGATCCCAAGACTCCATTTCAAGTATTATTTTGTTGATCCCACGCAATCCTCTTTCGATCTCCTTAAACTTCAGAAATCAGCAACTCTATTCTTTCATAAATTCATCATTTGGACTCATAAACAACCTAATAATAATGCAAAACACTATGGAATCACGAAGCTAACAAAAGTTCAAGCCGGATCTAGAAGATTAAGACTATCCATATGAAGAAATTATGAATCAGTACCGATCCATGATTGTTGTTGAGTTGTCCACCTATTTTCTTAGAGAATTCGTCTGTGGCATGGAAAATGAGGTGGAGATCAATTGGGAGAGATTTTAGGCTTCCTACCTCTATAAATAGAAGGGTATGACTCATTTTAAAGGATCTTCTTGGCTCTTGATTTTTGTTACCCGATCCATACCGGATTTATACCGACCCGTAAGAATTTTACTTGAAAAATGATGGTATAATAAAAGAGAACTTGAAGTGGATGTAGGTTGGAGTATGCCGAACTACGATAAACGTTGTGTGTTCTATTTTTTGCTCGTTTTTCATTTATTTTCTTCACCTTTTATTCTCTACTAAATCATTTGGGTGTTTATGCCATTTTTAGTTCAAACGTTTAACTATGTTTAATATTATATAAATCATTTTTTGTACCTAACATTAGCCAACACTATGTCCGTTTGTTAAAATATTTCGAAATTATGTCTATTTTGTCAAAATATTTTTGAAATTGACTAACAATTAGATTTCTTTTGAAAAAGCTTAAAAGGTAGAATTTAAATTAAAAGAAAAATCCTCTATAAGATAGTGCTAGAATATATTAATGCATACTTTAAAATAATTGTTTCCTTGTTCCAAAGATTTATAAATTAATAAGAAAATACCAGGGTTATTTAAGTCAATTATGAGTATTTAATAAAATTATTATTTATTTTTGATTAAATTTTCTAAATTAATATAAGATCTAAAATCTAATGTGATTTTCAGGCTTTTTGCTGATGATAAAGTGGGAGAAAATTGAGCACATTGATATGGGAGCAAATATCAAAGGGGAGAAATATAATATTATTTTAAAAAGTCGTATAGTTGTCATCGTCAAAAAGGAGGAGAATGCTTACATTACGATTTTAGTGTTTTGATAACAACAACTATATGACAATGCTTCTAATGTGTTTGTTGAGTTATTTCAAGTCAAGTAGCCATACAATGGATGATGAAGTTTAAACAAGCTAAAATAGCGAAAGTGATGGAACTCAAACTCGAGCGAGAATATTAGAAGAACAAAAAATGAAAAAATGACTGAAATAAGACTCGAACCCCGAAGCTACACAAGATCACACATGCCAACCAAACTCTCCACAAATACATTTGTGAATGAACAGTTGACATATAATGTTATGTAAGTAGAAATGGAAAGTTTAAATTGGTGAAAAAAGGTAAAGGCCAAATTCGAACCATGGCCGCCTAGAATAGATGAATCATACTTACCAACTACACTATAACCACTTTTGGTTAAGACGGGCAAGCAATATTATATTATATGACACTAAACCGAGAAAAATAAAATAGGGCATAAGTGGGATCTGAATTCAGGTGCACAGAGAAGGAAGCACTCATCATTACCAGTGTGCCACATAGTATTTTGATTTACCAATGTTAGCATACATATATTACCATTGCAAAATGACTAATTCAAGTGTCCATTCAAACTTCCATTTGAAGTTTTGCAAACTTTGAATGTATGCAGCTTTTCCAATCTGAATTTCTAAAGGATTGTGCCTATTCATTGGCTTCCCACCACTCCTATATAAGCCTTCCACCATCCCAAAAGAATTCATTCAATCCTATGCTTTAAAACTACTCTTATATTGATTGCAAAAGCCTTAAACTCCTTAGTCATTCTAAAAAAATTTTAGACCAGCACTCTTTCACTCCACAACATTCAAATATGATCCTAGTCCACTTCCTTACCTCTGTACGCTCATTTTGCATCATCTTTGAAGGTTATACAAGTTGTACTCCAGTGCTACTACTCAATGTATTGAAAATACAATATATATTCAAGTTATTTCTTTGCAAAAGGAAAGATTAAAGTCCTATTGCAAATCCTTAAGAAGTCGGTGTTGAAGTCCTGCTCAGTTGTTCAGACGGAGTCTGTAACTTGTTCCTTCGGGTGAAGTGAGGGTGTTAATAGTGAAATTCCAGAGAGATGCTTAGGGGCTGGATGTAAAAGAGTGCTCCAAATCAATATAAAATCAACTATATGATCTACTTTATTATTTCCACTGTATTTACATATTTTTACTATTGGGCTTCTTTGATTCTGTGCATAGCGACTAAAAAAGACCACCAAAACTTTATAGGTTGTGCGCAATTATATAGGCAATATAGCCTTAGGATTAACAAAGCAAGGAGAGGTAGGAAGTTAGGTGTTTGTAAGGTTGAGGTAAGAAGTGGAAGCTTGGACTTTCTTGGTTAAGGATGAGCTAACTCACCATTAAATGGATATGAAGTGTATAAATGCTTTGATTGTTTATGTGTGTTTGAATTTATATTGATAAATGTTACAATATTGGTTGTGATTCTTGATTTGAAAAGAAAATGACATATGTAATCCATGTGTATGGACTTGATGTGCTTTTTATGACTTGTTGCATAACCTTGAAACAAAGCACATAGGTTGTAGTTGAATTTTGGTTTGAATTGGGCTTGGATTTGAAATTACTTTTATGGCGATAATCGCTATAGATGCACTTAGGAATTGCCTTGTGTTTGGCCATTTTAAGGAACTCTGCAAAGGCATACTTAGGGGTTTGTTGCCATATTTATGATGTACATTGAGTATATTAGTTGCTATAGAAATATCGGATGTTAGAAAGTTAAGTAACATGACGAAAAGTGGCCAAACTTTACTATATGCAAAACCGCCATGTTTAGCCTTTGTTTTTGAACTTTAAAGGTTCGAAAATGACTTTAAATTAAAGTATTTTTTTTCATTCTTTTTACAAGCCTTTGCTAACTCATATTATAGTATTTAAAAAGTGGTTTGGAATTTTTATGTATTTTTATGAATTAGTTATGAATTTTTTAAGTAGAAAGATTTATCTTTAAATTTTAAAAAACATGTTTTTCCCTAGTTTCAAATAAATTATAAAATGATTATTTTAAGTAATGTTTAGAAGAAATGTTTAAAATCTATTATAAGTATTTCAAAATATTTAAAAGCATATTAAGTGTATATATATAGTTTTTAGAAAACCAGTCAAATATTTTATTCAAGCATTAATATATAATATAGTATCTTTTAAATTATTTAATTAAATATCTAGTTTTATAAATAAATTAATGTGTGTGTGTATATATAATTTTAAAAAGGGTTTTAAATTATAAATAAATGATTTGAAAAGGCGATAGGAATTGCCCTGTGAATAATTGTGTTCTGTTCACTTATTTGTTAAGAAAAGCAATTTACCATGCTTAACACTAAAAGTCAACAAAGTATACCTATTCATTTGTGAGAGTTAAGATCGATGTTCAACTAGGGTTTAGAAGCAATTGCGCTCTAACCTACCGACTCCACTCTTGGCTGAGGAATAGTTGAGCTGAGAAGGTCGGAAATGTGTTAATCGTGTTATTTACTTACTTGTTTATGGAATGTAGTTAAATATACTTAACACTAAAAGTCAACGAAGTAAAATTGTATATTTATGAGAGTTAAGAATGTTGTTTGAGTAGGGTTTAGAAGAAATAGTGTTTAACCTATCATTTTCACTCTTAATTGAGGGGTAGTAAGTTGAGATAGTCATAAACGTATAAATATACGAAAATTGATCGCCATAAGTGATCCAATTTTTTACAAATAGATAGTTGACTAGTCAACTGTCAAACTTGCCTAATATTTACTCAGGAAGTATCTAAAAGCTTCACGGCTTCATATGGTCTGAGATCCTCTAGGAAGAAGCATTCGTATGAAACATCTCTAGCTTTAAGAAGCATTCATTTACTTCTAAAGACCCAGAATTGAGTTTATCAAAAATCCATCGATTGGTTTTGGAGCATCCAGTAAGCGAAGGAGTGCATTTATATGAGATGATTCAAAACCGTAACCACTTCAAAACCAGTACATGTGATCTATGTTGTTGAAGAGGTTGCAAAGCGAAACATTATAGAGTTAAAATATTTATCATAAGGTTATCTCTAAGGGGGAGGTCAGCATTAACATTCCCGACTAATGCTATAGAGTTGAACTTCCTATCTAGAGATTAAGGAGAGGTCAGCATTAGCATTCGTCATATAACTTATGTTAGGATCCTTGAGATTTGCGAACTGTTCGAGATGGTGGAATCTAGAGAGAGGTTCAAGATCTGTTCGAGTGATGAAAATTTGTGTGAGAGATACCGAACGTAACCTCGACATTGGAAATTACTAAAAATAGAGTAGTATGCACCGCGTGGAGTTTAGTAAGCCCATGACAGGTATATCAACTCCATATCTAGAGTACACTTCGGTGATGCTAATGGGCATTGTTGATACTTGGAGCTATGTGTATGGGCGTGGACCAGTTGTGTTTACCTTATGGTATATTTGATCTAGAGATATACAATGCTCGAAAGATATCTTTGGTCCTTGTTATGGAGATCCACTACATTTTACTTGAGGCATCCCCATGGAAAATCCATATGCTAACGTACCTTAGTGGTTCTAGATGTACTTCTAATATTGTTGTGGTGTATACATAGCAGCTATTTTCTGATTTATATTCTAGAACCTAGACATTATCTAATATATCACTATATATATTCACTCATCAAAAGGTTTGGTTTCATTTGAGGGGAAAACTGTAACTGTTATCCATACAACCTCAAAAGTTGCTGTTATATACTATACATGTATCTTGGGCTTCTCATACCAAACTCATATTTGATACGTGGGTTTTCCCCTAAATTCCTCATGTACCTTTTCGAGTAGGCTAAGTAAAGCAAGATTTAATTTGAACACTTCAGAGTTCAAGGAATAAGCTGAAGGCTTCCGTTACCTATTTATGTTTTCCGTTACACTGTATTATGTATATACCAGCATTGTGAGGACAGGTAGTTATAATTGTCCAGGCTGATAATAGTACTTAGGTTTTTGTAACTTTGAAGTAATTCTATATTTAGGAGCAACCTTTTGTATGTCCTTTTGATATTATATGTTATCGTTCCACTATGAGATTCTGATATTGTGTTTTTTCTTTCTTGTTTTGTTTCTTTTTCTTTTTACTCCATCCTAACTTTCTGTCTTTCCGGCACTTGGATGTTCGACACACGAATATCAAGATTGTATTTAGTGCTAACATACGGGGGTCAAAAAGTCAGGTCATTATAGTTTAACATTCAACTGAACACCTATATTTAATGCATATTTAAACTGAACTAGTTTTAGGCATTGTATTGAATGCGAGGTTAGTTACTCCCCATTTCGTGTGACATGCTGGAGTTCCACATAACATTTCAATGTTGTATAACGTGACACTCAGCTTAGGCATGTGATAATGTCATAATTTAATTTTTCCAGTTACTACTATTAGTACCACAAATCGCACATAGGATAGTTTAGAGAATGGACATATTCATATAGCAAGATTTACGTTGTGTCAGTCGATGTACATTCAGGGGAATCAATTTGTTGTTCGATCCCAATATGCTATTAATTGTACAATAGTGGGTATATAATGGTTTACCATCAAAACTATATACTTGATGTGTTTTGGTAGCATAGTTTTATGGATGTTTTACCATCGATACTATATACTCAATGTGTTATGATAACATAATTATATAAGAAAATTATTGATGAGATTGCATGCTTGATATATTTTAGGTTTACCTAGTTTTTGGATGTTTGACCTTCAAGCCTAATTCAAGTAGGCTATTATCAGACTATCGACATACCATAAACTATTATATCTAACTATTTAAGTTTTCTAATTCGTTAGATATGGTTGTACTTGTTCAAGTAAACACACTAGATTGTGTGTATTATAAATGATTATTTATCTTCCTATTAATACCATATCATTAGCGATATGACCATCTTTATCTTTCTCTCTTTATATCTACTTTATAGGTTCATAGGGTTATATGTTGGTGTGACTAGAGTAAGGTGGAGAAGGTGACCATACACACTTGAGTTACTTTCTTTACGGTCATTCTACCTATAGATTTTTTACTAAGTGGACATATATTTATTTTCATTTCAATTGTTTATTAGGAACTTTCCCTAGTTTGTTTACTGTATTTGGTCACTATTTATTTAATTAAAATATTTGGTTTATTTCATTATATATATTGTATTCCTTCCACTGTGAGATCTTGGTGTAGACATTTAAAAAATAATGTTTATTTTATACCACACAAACTATCTTAACCTAATGATCCTTTCTTATTAGAATGACACGAGTTTAAACATCTTTAATAGGCGTTGAATAGGTTTTTCGAAAAAGGCGGATGGTTACAGCTGGTATCAAAGCCATGTTTTGGGTTCCTAAGTGATTAGGCACATATCGAGAGGGCGTATCTATTTACTATAAATTATGTGTGTGTGTGTGTGCATAACACAAATTTACATATGTATTATTCTAGTAATGCTTACTGTTAACTATGAAAGTTACTAATGATTCATGTTTACAGATAATTGGAAATGACCAAACAACTTGGAAACGATTTTGGTGGGCCATCAGCTGAGGTTTCGGGTGTAAAAATTCCGACATGGTCCCCTAAGTATCTTTAGGCAAGAGATCAGACTAAAATTAACCTCAACTAAGCACTCCGCAATTCTAGTACATAGTGTAGTTCTTACCTGTCCTCTGCTTTGGATTTTCACAAACTGTGTTGGGTTTCCAGCTTTTGGGGGGAAAGAATTATATGAAAGCTGAATCGTTTGTTGAGGCTCAGGCATGGCCGATGAAATATGATAGGACATTTTCTATGATGTGTGTAGGGGATGCAATTAATGGATTTGGACCGGTGGGTAGTATGTAAATTGGATAATTTTTGAAAATTTTCTCTATTTAGATCTTTTGGGCTAATCCATTTAAATTTATCATTAGATCCAATCTAATATTTTATATAAAAACTGATTTATTGAACTTTTCTAATTTGTTAAAATGAAAGATTTGGCTAAATTTACATCTTCTATGTTTGTATGCATATCTAGATATACTCAAGTGTATATAATGCAAGTGCAACTTTTCATATTATGTATATAGTTAATATATACATGTAAATATGATGAGCTTTACACTACAATAGACACATTCGATGTTTATATACGAATTAGATGTCCAAAAAATTGTTTGCAAATGCATGTATAAATATGTGTAAGGACTTGCCTTTTTGACTCCTAAACATCAATACTGCGACATCCATGGTATTCATGTGTCGAATATTCAAGTGCCGAAAAGCATATTGTTAGGATAAAATAAAAAAGAAAATAAAAAAGAAAGAAAAGAACAAAACATCAGAATCTAACAACAAAACAATAGTATATAATATCAAAAAGACAGTACAAAGTACTACTCTAAGATAACATTTTAGAGTTACAATCCTAAGTACTATCATTAGCCTGGATGGTTATAATACCCTATCCTCACAAAGGCCGATATATTTATAATAGTAGTGCAGCAGAAATAAAATGCCACGGTAGGTGAATGGAAGAATCCAGCTCGTCTCCTAAAGCTCTAAAGAATATCAATGAAAACCTGCCCTTCCTAAACTGCTCAAAATAGCACCCGTGGTATTAAAGGAAGGATAAAAACCATGAGTCAGACTAAGTCTGGTATGAGAAACTAAAGAAATAAGTGGTCAAATATAACAGTATCTTTCGAGACCACCCGTATCACTAGAATGGTTTTCTCCTCGAAAGAACCAAACCATCTAATAAGTAGAGATGTAATAGATAATGTCTATAATGTTGAATATAAATCATAAAATAGCAGTGCTGCTTGCATCTGACCACACAACAATATTAGAAGTACAACTAAAGTCATTAAGGTACATTTGCATATGGTTTTCTGTTGGAGGTATCCTCGATACTTCATGGATGGGCCTCTCGATAAGGATCAGAATCTGCCTTCCAAACCATGCATATATTTAGATAAAATATGTCATAAAGGTAAAGATAGCTGGTCCACACCCATACACATAATGTCGAATTCCTACAACTTCCGCGTGCCTTAATCGAAAGCTTCTCTAGATATTTGGAGTTAGTGTAGGGTAGCTAAATCCCCATTACTATGCTCCTACTTTGTTTTTTTCATTACCGATGGTGAAGTCACATTCAACATCTCAACACATAAATCTTCATCACTTAAACATATCTCGAACCTCTTCATGGATCCTAGCATCTCGAACAGTTCGTAAATCTCTATGTGGATTCCAATATAAATCATTTGACAAATGCTAACACTGACCTCTCTCTTGGACTTAACTTAGGATAGACGGTTTAATTCTATAACACTCGACTCCACACCAGCTTACAAACGTAGAACTTATATATCGTTTTTGAAGTAGTTTTCGGTAAGCAATACAGTTATCCAATCTCGTACTTTTCAAAACTAAATCGGTGAATTTCTGGTTAAGTCAATTTTAATTCTGTAAGAAGTAAGCAAATGATATAAAGGAGTCCTCCCTTTACATTCTTAAAGCAAGAGACAATTCATACGAATGAGACCTCGCTGGGGGATCTCAAATCGTATTAATACATGATGCTTACATATACTTTTAAAATTAATTTAGTCAATTCAATAGCAATGAAAACGATCTTATATGGAAATTGAATCTCATATATTTATCACATTTTCGACCTTCCCAACTTATGCTATCCCTCGGTCAAGAGTGAAGCCAGTAAGTTAGGAAACTATTTGCATCTAAACTTTACTCGAACATCATTCTTAACTCTCACAGATAAAATAAATCTACTTTGTTGGCTTTTAGTGCTAAGTACACAACTAAATTCTTCCCATGGACAGTAAACACACAAAGAACATTAAGTTACACAAGCAACTTCTAATCCCCTTTTTGTTTAATCAATTATTTTATTAGCTAGAACTTCTTTGCAACTACTTGTGTATATATATTTAAAATGCCTTTACAAAAGATATATACATGTATACTGTTATTCCACCATTCATTTCTATTCTTTTCAACACTTAGAAATGTATTCATATTATTATCACAAAGGTATAAGAACATTCATAAATCTCTTAAGAAGATTTCACATTTCAAAAGTATATTCAAATAGCTTAAAAGCAAATGTTATTAAAAACTTGTTACTATAAATCCAAAACCATTTTATACTTATTCTTAACTGTATAGTTGTAATGACCTATAAATTTATCACTTTGATAAATTATATTTATTTTTAAAATGATTTAAAACAAAGGGTTGATAATACAAATAATATCGTTTTGAGTGATAATAAAAAATAATAACCCTATTTCAAATAAATATTTACAAAAATATTTTCCTTGGGAATTAAATCGATAAAATGGCCGAAAACCGTTTTGTCGATAAACAACTCTATAATAATAAAACATTACATACTGAGCTAGATCCATACACTTATTTTTATAATTTTACAAGCATATGAAACAAAATAATTTATTGTATTTTTGAGAATTAAATGTACTTATCACATTGTTAGTAAGGCCCATAAATATAATAATTGATTTATTAAATTTAATTGAAATTTAAAGATTTAATGATTATTATAATTATTCAAATAATTATTTGTAAATAATAGTAATTCATTTTAAATAGTTATAAAGAGTTAAGAAAACATTATGATTATTTTATAAAGATAAATAATTGATTTGAAAATATAAGAAAAGAAATCGATATCGCTTAATAATTACTGTAAATAATTATTAATATTAGTTTATGTGATTTTATAAATGAATGAAATCATTTTAATTTATTAATAAATATAAGAAGTTTATTTTCAAATTTTGCTTATATATATATATTGATAAGTGAAAATTTGACTGATAATCGATTTCCCAGTTTTCAATGATTTAATAAACAAAAGTTGTTAGAAGTCATTTGAAATGTTGTTATCCTCTTATGCACATACATGTACATGCATATACATGTCACATGCACATAATAACATATACGTGTGTACATGAACACTTAAATAAATAGATATTAAGAAATAATTTAATAATTTCCCAAGGCTTAAAACTTAAGCAACCAAAAAGCAAACATCAACTCAACTTTTCAACACCATCACCTCACCTCACCATCTCTAGCCTAGGGGAGCTGCCGTGCATGTGTAGGGGGGTAGGAGGGGTGTGGTCTAAGGAAAAAATGATAATTTTGCCATTAGATATTTTCTCCTATAAATGCCACCCACTTTCTCATTTTTTTTCACCATATTCTTACAATCTTCTTCTCCACTTCAAGCTTAATTTCATGGCTTCTATGTTTAACAAAACTACGACCATATGTTTAGCAAAAGAAAATTAAAATCGTATAATACATATAAGTTATCAACTCCACTTCAAACGATTTTCCTTTTCACTTAAACTCTGGATGCCCTAATTATTTTTAGGCAACCTTGTAGTTAGGTTTTGTTTGCAGAAATTTGGAAGAGCTCGAAGCATGGAGTTAGAAGATTCTTTTAAAGATTGTCAACCATTTCTGCTATACTTATTTACTATTGTATTCCGCATTTATTGGGACAGATATTTATAACTGTCCATTTTTAAACTCTGATAAATGTATTTGAATTTCCGCTGTAAAAGTTATTTGTTGAAATAATATATGTGAGATTCTATTATGTCTTTATTATCTTTCTTACCCTCGAGAATCCTCTTCTTTGGCACTTTGATTTCGCCACGTGAATACCGAGGATGTAGTAGTGCCAATTTATGAGAGTCGGAGAAACATGTCCTTACATTTTGGTATCAGAGCTTAGGTGAGGAGAACACCATGGAATTGGTAGGGGTAAAATATCATCAGAGATAGGTTTAGTAATACCCTAGGATGACTAACTCATTTGAGATGAGTTTAGCAACACCCTAGAACGAGTTTGAGAATATTATATAAGAATGCGTATTTGTTAATATTATATACAAATAAGTTTGGTTTTGAAAATTTGTATATGAAATCATTTTGCCTAAAAATATTTTATTGAGAAATGATTTAAAAATTTTATATACAAAATTTAGTAAAATTTTTGAAGAATTTTTGGAAGGATGAAACATTTTTTGTCATACAAAGAATTTTAAGCTATCTTTAGACCACGAGTTTCGAGTACTGACCAAACTTTAGTTTGAGAAAAAAAATACCAAGCAAAAAGTAATCCTCTATACCTAAGAATATGTTAGATTAAGAAAATTTCCTATTGCCTATGTCTAAGGAAATATTTTTTACCTTGTAGAAACCGTATGGAGGAAAGTACTCCAAAGGGGAGTCTTCCAGAGCAAAATGAGGCGAGAGGGACAACCTCATTATTCTTTCCAGTGACAAAGAGTAGCAACCAAAGTACCCACCTAGCTACGATGGATTCCAAATTGAGGGAAAGCATGTCCCATACACTGGACGGGGTGAAGACGGATATCCTATAGTCGGAATGCTTATACCACCCACGGCTCCAGAAATAATTATGATTTCTAGTGGTGATGAACCCAGGTAGGCCTTGTAAAGAAATTAGATAACAGATCCTGCTAGCTACTTATCAAAACCTATAGAAGAACTGGAACCCATGGAAGAAGAGTCGAAACCTATTGAATAGGAGATAGAACCCATGAAGGAAGAATCAGAACCAATAGAAGACCAAGATGCTATTATATCTAGCGAGTGTAGTAATGTGGTATAGGATATGGATAGAGAGCATGTTGTGTGGCAGGAAGGATCATCCAGTTTATACATAAAATGGAACGAAATAGAAAGCTACGACGAAGTAACCGTAGAGGAAGAGGAAGAGGAAGAGGAAGAAGAAGGAGTCGAAGAGTTCGAAAATCCTTGGGAAGAGAATGTGCAAAGCCTCGAAGAACTAGAAGAGGGTGGGGTAGTTTTTGGAATACCGGTCGGCATGGGATATGTCCCATGGAACCAACCATGGCTACCCCAGATTATGGAAGAAATACCAGAAGATGATGGCAATAAGGCCGATAATGAGCTAGGTAGTGATGAAGAAGGAGATGGGGAAGTTATGATAGACCTTGGCAACCGGAGTCCACCATCAGCTTCACCAGAAGAGTAAAAGAGACATTGAGGAGTTAAAAGAGTTTTAGTATGTATGTATAAGTTTGACTAGGATGTTGTTCGATTTAGTATTTTGTATCGTTTAGTGTCGGAAAAATGGTTTTTTTTTTCTTTTTTGGACCCAAGTTCAATTCAAATGATGTAAGCATACAAAAATTTATAATACGATATTTGTTCTAACTTCATATTAGTATGAATCATTTAAATAAGAATTTTGGAAAGATTATTAAATCCATATAAAGTATACAGATTATTTCGTCGCATAATATAATCTAAAATTTGAGTGCAGAACTTTGAGGTATTCTATACCATTCCAAAAAATAATTTCATTCGATTCTTGATGATGAGCATTAATGAGGATTTATGGTTAGATACTTTGGTTTTCTATCATAGTTGAAAGCCATGCAAGGAAAACTAAAATTTTGATCAGAAAGCCTGGTCAGAGTTCGCACAAAAGGATCGGGAATCGATGCTAGTTCAGAAGTAAAGTTGTGAATTTGAATAATAGATCAAATCAGTTATTACATATGAATGATCTATATATATCGTATGAGTGAAAGTTTTAAAAAATAAATATTTTAGGTAAACCTTTGGGTTTTTGCTTTGATGCAATTTTGGAGACGAAATCCTTTTAAGGAGGGAAGTCTGTAATGACCCATAAATTTATCACTTTGATAAAAAAAATTTAACATTATTTAAAATAAAGGGTTGATAATACAAATAATATTGTTTTGAGTGATAATAAATAATAACAATCCTATTTGAATAAATATTTAAGAGAATATTTTACATGGGAATTAAATTGATAAAATATCCGAAAATCGTTTTATCGGTAAACACTCTATAATCATAAAACGTTGCATACAGAGCTGGATCCACACACTTATTTTTATAATTGAACAAAAATATGAAATAAAATAATTTACTCTATTTTTGAAAATTAAATTTATTTATGACATTGTTAGTAAGACCCTTAAATATAACAATTGATTTATTAAAGTTAATTGAGATTTAATGATTATCATAATTATTCAAATAATTATTTGTAAATGATAGCAATTCATTTTCAATAGTTGTAAAATGTTAAAAAAAACATATGGATATTTTATAATGACAAATAATTGAGTTGAAAACATAAGAAAAGAAATTGATATCGCTTTATCGGTATAATGACAATCATTATAAATAATTATTAATATTAATTTATATGATTTTATAAATGAAATGTAATCATTTTAATTTATTAATAATGATAAGAAGTTTATTTTCAAATTTTATTTACAAATATATGGATATAAATTGATAAGTGAAAATTTGACTGATAATCTATTTCCCAGTTTTAAACAATTTAACAAACAAAAGATGTACGAAGTCATTTGAAATGTTGTTATCATTTTATGCACATGCTGTATATGCATATACATATCACATGCACATCATAACATATATATGTTTACATGAACACTTAAATATATACATATTACAAAATAATTTAATAATCTCCCAAGACTTAACACTTAAGTAACTAAAAAGCAAACATCAACTAAACTTTTCAACACCATCATCACAACATCACCTCACATCATCATCGACTTCCGTGCATGTGTAGGGGGGTAGGAGGGGTGTGGGCTAAGGGCAAAATGGTAGCTTTGTCATTAGATATTTTTTCCAAATTTTCTCCTATAAATACCCACCCACTTTATCATTTTTTTTTCACCACATTCTTATCATCTTCTTCTCCACTTCAAGCTTCTTTTCATGGCTTCTATGCTTACTAAAACTATGGCGAAATATTTAGCTAAATAAAATTAAAATCGTATAATACATATAAATTATCAATTCCACCTCAAATGACGACGAATCTCCTCCATTTCCTCTTCCTAAACTCACGCCCGCCCTTCTTTCTTCTTTTGGCCAAGCCTTCCACCTCACATGATCTGGGCTATTAGTATTATAAAGAGGACCAAGACATTCAAGGTCAAAGAGTTCGATTCCGTAGAGCTTAAAGCCATCGTAGCGAAGCTATAGCCGATTTTAGACTAGCTCAAAGGTAAAATAAAAGTGAGAAACACTTACTTATATTATATTTTTGGATAAAAATATTATGTTTTCAATGGATGTTTAATATGCTTTAAATATCAAGTTTGGTTGTTTAATATGAACATTGAATATATATGCAGGTTACGGAAACACATGTCCATAAGCACAAAGAAAATCACTTTCTTTTATTTAATAAATTGGTTTATATGGAATATTAAACCTCTTTAGAAAGGTTTAAAATGAGTTTGAAATTTTATAAACATATGAAGGTGTTTTGGTGAAATTTTGAAAGGTAACTCAAAATTTAATCAAAATTAGGCGTGTTGCGTGACGGCAATTCGTGATTTCGCACCATAAAAGTCAAACGAGTATATAGAATGGAATCTTTCTTGGAAGTCTTTGAGATAAGAATTTTTCAAACTATTGTATCCACAGTTTTCAAAAAAAGAAAGAAAATTGAGATTCGATAAGTAGATTTTAAAATATGAGTAAAACAAATTTTTGGAAAAATTACGGTTTTGCAGTTCGGAATCCATAAAAAGATTTCTTGAAAATGATATTTTAAAATTGTTTAAAAATAAGAAATAAATTTTACAAATATTTTAAAATGTTTCAAAAGCGATTTGATCTATACAAATGAATTTTCAAATGATAAAAAGTCGTTTTGATCAATGTAGCTTAAAAAGCACTTGCCACAGCACTTTTCTATAACTTGTGAAAATAGATTTAAACACAACCGTTCTTTTCCTATTCTTTTGCAAATGTTTTCAAATGATTTATAAAGTATTTTAAGGGGGATTTGAAGGACTTATGGAATAGTTAAATGTTATATGATTTAATGTCGATCATATAACTTGACCGCCTTATGGGTGTCAAAGAGATAGTGTCTAGGCTTGGGTTTAGAAAACCAGTTTCTGCTCTCCCCGATTATTCGAACTAACCCAACGGATGGGATAGTAAATTTAATTTACTCGAATCAAAAGTTTTCGAAGTATAGAAAATTTTTGATTTTCCCAAATATGACTAACTTGGATTTTATAGGGATAATCTTCTTGTGCTCGGTGTTAAAGCCCGAAGAGGAAACTCATACTATTCGAGGAATTTAAAATATGGTTTCACAATTATTTCACCTATATTACTTTTTGAGTACGGGAACTAATATTTAGTAGAATTAGATGATTTCTATTGGTTCTGCTCACTTAATATTCACTGGTTTTTTATTAACATCCTAGATAACATGGTTTTAACATAATTAATTTTGAGTTTTGAATTAAGAAATTTATGTTAAGATTTAAAAGAAATGGTTTCAAAATATTTTCCTAAATAAGAAATGAAATGGTTTCGGATTATTCCCAGTTCAAAAAGGTTTAAAGTAATCAGAGGATTTGATAAGAGAGGTTTAATGATTCCGTATATACCAAAAAGTCTGTTTTGGGAAATATATATCTCCAAAAGAGATTTTTATAAAAAGAACTTAGTCAATTAAAGAATGATTCCCTATTCGTAGAACATCTTTTATCAATGATTGGTTTAAAGGAACCCGAGTCGGATTTGGGTATTTCCTATCTGAAACCACTTCGAACCAATTATGTATTATGGATATGATTTGGAAGATGGTATGTAGGGCTGCTTGTCACTGACCCCTCAGGGGAAATTTCCCATATCATATTATGTGATGGTAGTTCTTCATTTAAGATCTTCGATATAATGACGTCTTTCTACTAATACTAGGGGTAACTCTTGACAGGATGTGGTCAGAAAGTACGTTCAGTTGGTCCTATTCTCGGGCAACTTGTATGGATGAATATCCGACGTTGCATTTCTAGTTATATAAATTGATCTCTATGAACGTGTCATCTGTTTGGTGGCGGAGAAGGCAACTTCTCTTAGCTTAACACCCTTTCTCGAGACGTACGTGCTTAGGAGTTATACGTTTGTAGAAATCAGTTATGTGACCATGGGATGGAAATGTGGCATTCAAAGTGGAATGTGCTATGCAAAAGGTAATCGCTACCTCAGGCCTCATCACCTAGTAATGGCTCAAACAGGGTATGTCATAAGTTTATGTGGTTCGCAACCATAGGGTATGGTCATCACCTTTCTAGACAACCCTCTATATATCGCGTATGTTGTGTATGCTAAGAGAGCTCTCAGACAGGTAGGTAACGACTACGGTGATGTCATATTCGGTTCTATCCAGGCCATGTATGAGTGCCAAATAGGGATAGGCCGATCTTGCCAGATGCAGAGGACTGTTTGTGTATCCTCGATACATTCCTCTAGAGATGTAATGTACGGAAGATAGTCCCTTACCTACCATTGTATGGAAATTCATTCATCGAACAAGCTTGTAAGAGTTTTGTTTGTAGAGCATAACATACCGGAATTTAATATGGTAACAATTTTGGCTAAGATTAATAAGTTTACTTGCAAATATTTTCAAAGGATTGTCATTAAAATAATATAAAATGATTTTTCATATCAAATGCTTTGGTTCTTGTAAGGTAAAAACTAGTCCATATCTATGTATGGGCATAGTCTTATGAGATACCTTTTCTTTTCAATCCATGTATTTTGAGTTTCTGACACTAGTCCCATAACCGACACGAAGTTTATTTCCTTTTGCAGTGAATCCGGGTGCCCTAATTTTTCCCTAGCAGCCTGGTAGTCAAGTTTTTTCGAAGAAATCCAAAAGAGTTCGGAGTATGGAGTTAGAAGACTCTTCTGAAGGCAAATTTTGCAACTTTGTTTAGCTTGTTTTAAAACTATTTAAACCTTGATATTTTCTAGTGAGATGTACATATATAGTACTTATTAAAACAACAAAGAAACCCCTAAGGATATCTCTTAAAATCATATTAAAAATCATCAAACACAAGGCATTTTCAAAGTGCTCATATAACGACTATTTTGTTATAACTTTTGCCACTTTGTTCTACAAGTTATATAACGTTTCAAACTAGTTCCTTGCTATACCATACACCGCTACAAATGTAGAGCATAATCAAAATATATACATTCATAATATATTCACATATAATCAGTTTGAACAATTTTAAACACAAGGGGATTCAAAGTACTTTAATAGTGACTATTGCTATATGGACCATTCCATAACCATTCAATTTCAACACACAGTCCAAACAACCATTTATACATAATGTCAAGGCTATAACACATGTTATAGAAGGTCATAGAAGTGACAATATACAATATAAAACTGTCATTTTCTTTTCAAAAGGAAATATGGTACAAAAATTATAACTTTACTTAGTTAACTTTACTTTAACTTATATTCAAGCACACAACATATATAACACAATACACTTGTTCAATTGTGGGTAAACTCGCCCCATAACCAAGCTAAGACAATCACAAGCCTTAGAACCACCTAAATACTTCCTACCATCACCAAACATCTAAAAGATTTTATCTTTGCTTCTAGTATGTACTAAGCCACCTTCAACTCCCCAATAATGCTCACAACCTAGATAAGTTAGGGGGTTTAGCACATTTTATTCAACTTTTGACTTGCTTTCCCTTGTTTGCATGATATTCTTAGATCTTTGCCAAAGTTTGAGTGGGATTGGAGTTGATTTGTTTTGATTCAAAGATTGGTTAGTAAAGATAGAAATGGATTAAGGCTGCATGTTTTTGCCTTTTAAAATTAGAAAATGTGTTAATGTTAACATATGAAGAGCCTTATGTAGAAGTGGCCAAGAGGTAATCACTTACGTCTTACCCTCTATAGAAGGTCACCATGCATGCTTCCTTCCTATGCCTTGCTTTACACCTCGGACCTTTAGGAAAATATCTACCCGCTATTAACCAAAATATCTCTTTCCTTAATCACCTACTAATCCTTTTACATTCACATTTAGTTAGCCATAACACACAAAATATTTTTAATCGCCAATTAATTGTACATTAATATATTAGGCAAGCTCCTAAAGTTCAGACAATATTTATCAAGTAAAAAGCCATTTATCGGTATAATGATTTTCGACCACAATCTCGATATTTCTTCCAAGTATTTGTTTTTGTAAAGATTTTTCAAAAACAACATCATTAGTTATTAATTAAAAGGAGATTAACAAAGTTATAAAATCCATTTTAGTCACATTAAATCTAGGTTTAAATATTTAACTAATTTGGCTATTTAAATACGAAGTGTCCCAAATTTTGGATAGTTACGTTCCCCTCGCCTATAATAGTTCACCCCTAAAATTCAAACATGACCAATTAATAAAAGAAACAAGCACACGTCAATACTTAATAGTATTCAAAATCATTAGAAAATAAAGCTCATGGTTTGCTTAGGTTCAAAAACCCTCCCATCGCACAAGGATAATAGATAATTTGCTAAGCGTACCTTACACTCAACAACCTCAAGTTATTTCCTAAACGATTTTTATCATGCCATGCAGAACATATCAAAGAGTCATTCCCTAAACTATCCATAAGCCAATCAAAACATAGTATACATAAACTTAAGCCAATACGATGCACATGATCATCCATATGAAATATCTGATCAGATCACTTGCTCGATCGCATAATTTCACTTCCAAACTATTATATATCACTTGACCTCTCTAGTGCGGACTCCAATCAGGTTTCTAGATTAGAAACCTCCATTTCCCTTACATAGCAATGTACTATAATTGAAAAACTCGGGATCATATCAAGAATTCATTTCAAATATTCTCCATCGAGAACCGAGTGAAAAATCCTTGTTCAAACTGATGTAGATAACGTAGAAACCATGTACTCGAATCTTGTATCAAGAATTGTCATGCAAATAAAATGATCTAGGTACAAATTACGTATTTATCCTATTGGTTTCTTCCCTTATACTAATTACTTTTTATATCAAATTCATTTACACAAATAGTATATCTCATTCAATATTAAAATCATTTACGAACCATTTCATAAAACATACTAGTATTTTATAAACATTTTATAAAGGCATAATTTTATTTATAAAACATTCCATAAAATTTTACATCAATTTATAACTTGTATAATACTCCACTATATTCTAAGAGTATATACAAAACATCAAATTTATTTTACTTTCTATAATTCAAATGAAGGGCCAAAATAAATTTGGGTCTTACAGCCGAGTCAACCTTTTCCACTTCTTTAACTGTCAGGGTAGGCAAGTAGTTAGAAAGAGTAGGACACCGATATCCAAACTTTAGGCTTAGAACGTACATTCCTTAGACAACCCTAAGGTAAAGTTGTTTATTAGTTGGCCCAATAACATCGAATGTTGTACTTAACATAGGTGTTCGAACCAATTTAAAAGTTATGTTAACTTATGACATTCTCAATCCAAGAGTTACATAAAATTATCTTTATATCTCAAAAACACTTAGCTTCAAATTCTATAATAAAGTTTTCAACAGCCAAAAATCGCCAATGTGTGCATCAATAAAATAAATTATCGAAGTTTCACTTATTTATTTGATACACTTTACTATAAAGGAAAAACAAGAAAAGGGTTCATAATCATTTAGGTTATGCCACTACCAGTTGGGCGCCTCACTTAGCATACGTACAAATCTTCTCTGTATAAAGCCCATAACAAAATCTGCATTACCATAACTATCTGTATTAAACTACTCTTTATTTTATATCAACTTCCTATGCAAAAAAATTTAAAACTAAATACTAGGGTTTTATTTTAAATCATCGACATAATAATATATACATATATTTTTTATATATCAAATCATTCATTTAGGATTTAAATCAAAACCATATTCAAATTTGTATCAAATACTTCATAAATACTACTAAGTATCACGATCTCAATTCATAAATCATTTTTCCAAATATTTACTTTAAAATTCATAGAAAATATACATATAGATTGAGTAACACAAAAACGATACCATGGAAATGGGTCATACTAAGTTTTACTATATATTCCCTTACTAAGATGGGTAACGCCTACGAGAAGTATTGATAAATCGAACACATCACTCACCCATTTTTTGTAACTTTCGAGCCACTCGAACTAGCTAACATAAAAATACTTTGTTCCTAAATCGATTCGTCGATTCCGAAAGCAACCTCAAACTCGAACGAATCTTAAAACTGTAATGACCTATATTCTACATATCAAAGGATCATAGAATATTTGTATTATTTTCATATGAGGTCATATGATTCTACAATTTTGAGAAATGACTCCTAGAGACATTTTTCACATCTATGATTTTTTCTGAATTCCTATACGACCATTTTAACCTTGGAAATATTGTATGGCCTATAACTTTTGATAGGAGCCGAATCAGGGTCTAAATTCTATTAGATCGGGATTATGGTTTCATAGAGCGTATTGTTAGAGAGATATGGCCGTTTGAAGTTTCACTTGATCTTACAGCTTAATGGGTAATTAGAAAGTTAATGGCTAGGCCCAAAGCCTATTTTAGGATTAGTATAGGGATAGGGATGATAGGACTCTCTTCCATTATTTCATTAAACCAAAAAGAGAGAGATCCCCATTAACAATCTTTAATCCATAAAGTCACCTAAATCCTTAGTTTAATTTGCAAAAATTCATCATTAGAAGGAGATTAGTGAGATTAGCATCTTTTTGTGGAGACGAACTACTGGCGATCACCTTGGAGCTACTGTTCATACTTGGATTGGATTGCTTAGATCAAGTGTTGTATTATAGCTTAGGAGATAGGTGAGTGGTTTTAAGCCTCTATTCACTAATTAGCCCTTATTAGACGTTAAATGATGTTTTCAAATGATTTTAAACTCTTAAACACGTTTTAAAACCTTTTTGAACCATTTTAAACAACATATGTAAATTTAATGTAATTTGGATTAGTTTTGTAAATTCATGTTCTTAGGAATACTAAGTGTTCTTAAAGATAATGGCCTTAGATTTAGGACTCATATTGATTTATTTGCTTGCATGCTTACTAGTATAGATTATTTATGATGATTGCTTGATTTTGTGATGCTTGAATGGATAAAAATGTCGATCGAATGTCGACTTAGTTTTAAGAATAACTTGGTGGGGATTTTGCGCTTAGGGATCAGTGATAATCTTGATTTTTATTCCAAATTTGGAGCAATTAATATGGATTGACAAGGAAGGCCCAAAAAGACTATCCTCTAAGTGTCAAGTCATTTGAAGTTTATGTGCTTGAGTTATGACCTTTGAAGTAGGGATCGATGGTGATTTTTATGCTTAAGGATCGGGGGGCACTTGCTTGATTCAAAGAACGATAACGATGGTTGTAAACAAAGAATAGATGGATTGCTTGACTGCATGGATGGATCGGTGGAGAAGTTCTAACTCGAGGATCGGGGGAGAGGCATGGGTTGGAGCATGGGATCCGGGTGCGAACAGTCGTTTGGAGCAAAGAAATTGTGTGAAGGGTGGTGGAGCCAAAATCACACGATTTTGGCT
Organism: Allium cepa; assembly: GCA_030765085.1. NCBI lineage: Eukaryota > Viridiplantae > Streptophyta > Magnoliopsida > Asparagales > Amaryllidaceae > Allium > Allium cepa. The sequence goes on along the minus strand of CM060940.1, from coordinate 135,550,456 downwards.
AAGTGTGGGATCATCCCCATGGATCGGTACTGATCCATGGAAGTAGGCCCATTTGTCTCATGAATGGTATGTGGGAATGGTGAGGTGTGTTCTAGCCTATGTGTGAAGTGTGGGACCGAGGTGAGCATGGACTGATATCGATTTTTGAGCCTATGGATCGGGGGTTAAGGATATGTGATGATCCCTAACTTTTGTCCTAAACCTAGTGAGATCGACATGGGGTGACAGGGAAGGCCTTATAAGGCTACTTTTAAGTTTCAAGTCATTTAGAGTTCGTATGGTCGAGTTATTGGTTTGGGAAGTTCAGATCGGTGGAGATGGATCGATGTAGGGTATGCTTCTGGCCATAAAGGAAATAATTCGAGCTTGACCTAGGTCATTCTCAAATCGGTGAAGGTACGAGTAAAAAAATGATCTAAGATAGGTATCAGTGTCGATCCCTAGGCATGCTTTGGGCATTTTCTAAAATTACTCGGTTATGACTTCGGGATAAGGTTTGCTTCAGGCTAAACCATGGAATTTTCGGGATCTACTTTGGGCCAGAACTAGGAAAATTTGAGTTGAATTTTTCGATGATTTTCGATAATGACGACTCATGATTCGAAGATGATTATTCCATGATGTGGAATGATGTCTTTGATGATGGATTGCTATATTTTAAGATGCATAGTAGATGATGATGAGTCAGATTGAGGGGATTGTTGGAGGATGGTTATGAGACGCGTGATGATATTCTATGACTAAAGATTGTTCTCGACCTTACTGGCTTCATGACTGAAGTCGTAGGGACAATTCCAAGATAAGCTCTACTGCTGATGACCTACGCAAAGGGATCGATGATATTCGAAGGTTTCAGGAGCACTTGTAAAGTAGGGTAATATATGGTACCTATTTGAGCCTTGTTGGGCTCTCTTTGATGGGCGATCTGATCTCCATGACAGGAGATCTTTTACCCTAAATCAATCATGATGGGAATTCTAGTATCTTGGCTTATCGAGTGGCATGGATTCGAGTACCAAGGAATCATAACGTTTAGTAGTCCTTAATCATGATGGGTCATTTGAATTATCATGTATCCAATTCACTGAGTGAGTGAATGTGAGGTGGATAGTGGATGTTATATTTGCTTGATTACGTATCACCTTATCACCATGGGGATGTCACATGAGGTCGATATTATTGACGTACATAACTAGACACCCCTTAGTACTTTGTTGTATAGTACACCCATGATGACTATAATGTAGAGTAGTATATATCTTGTATATGTGCTAACTCTACGGATGTAGGGACAGGTCAGGTCTGAATCTTCATACCATTTGTCCTATTATAGTGGCATATTAGTATTTAGAGATTTATTACCACTCACACCAAACTGTTGTCTAACCTAGGGTTTTACACTTTATTTCATATTACTCTGGGTACTCTTAAATGAGTAGATCAGGGATATCAGATCTGGTGATCACGAGGAGCTGGAAAGATGGCAAGCAAGAGGCTATCTTCTCATATTATCATATTTACTATTTTTCTATTCCACTACACACCACTATGGAGCTTGCTAGTGCCTTACTATTTAGAGACAGTTTATGAGTTATCATCCAATGTAAAAATTCATTTCTGATATTGTATACTATATGATCTATTACTTTGATTCTATGATTCATTAAGTTATTTACTGTCTCACCTGTTTTATATTTGATATGTTTACTATTATATTTTATTCGATGCACTATGAGATGTGTGACATGTTCCATGTTGTTTATTTATTTTACAAACCCTTGATGATCATCCTGCATCGACCGAGCACCGCTACAACACACTATACAGGTTTATTGGGGCTGGTGGTGTAGAGAGGTCATCATATTTGGTATTAGAGCTTAGGTTGCATTGTTTAACCTAAGGGATTCCATGATCCAGTAGAGATAGGAATGAGTTCTCACCCTAGGCTAGCTCGAGAGTGTTCATATATATATATATACGAGTATGCATACTTATTATATATTTTGATTTCCAAAAATATATAGCAGTATATATAGTATGTAAGTTGCACAGTACACATGAGTACTACTTAAGTAGAGAATTCCCTATAGAGAGGCTGATTGTCCTTATTATAGATTTGAAGGAGGGTCGTCAAATGAGAAATGATGGTAGGAACTCCATCTCTGGAGTTGAAGAAGGAGCAGGCGAGAGCTGCTAATCCTAATCCACAGACCATGTTTAATACCATGATGCAAAACATGCTACAGAATGCTCAAGTATCATGTAACAACCTACTCCAGAACATGCCTAAATTTGGACCCAGAAAAGGCCCATCGAAACTTATATCCATTCTATAGAAGGCTGTTGGTTGGAAAAAGAAATAACAATGCAGAGCCATAACTAATCTTTCAGATCTCACATTGCATGGAATAAAATATAATAACAAATTATGCCCATTTACTTCAAATCATCAAATGTCATAATAAAAATGCCATCAAATCGTATCATAAATCTGTTACAATAATAGTCTAAATACATTGGTACGCATAAAAGCAAACAATAATGATAAATACTGCCACAAGCCAAGCTTCTCCATCTCTAAGCATAGTTATTGCCATTACTCCATCCTTAACCTGTGTTGTAATGAGGAGGGAGTTAGAAAAACAAGTGTCTAGTTAATAAAAAAACCTCGAGCCTTACCATTTCAATACTTAGGTAGTATATTTCAAAATAAAAATATGTCTACGAAGATAAAACCGTTAAAACAATTTAATACTTGAAGGCGGGTCCTCAACTGTAACGACCCAATTTTTCGACGCCAATGCGTCCACTGTATCAAATACTACACAATAAGATGCTAGAAAACCGAACCATTAGGATTAAAGAAGAAGAAGATAGAATAAGAATAGAAATAATAAACAGAATCTCACATTTCACAGTGGAACAACATATAATAGATAAATGAATATCCTTAAAAAAAGCACTATATCAGTTTATACAATACATTATCAGAGTTTACAATGACACAATACAACACTGGCAGTTATTAAAACTGGCTTACATGATAGTTTTGACTTTCACCAACCCAAACGTAGCGGACACTACACAGTATAAGTAATACGCTTCGCCATCCAGCTTGAACTCCAGATCTCCACGACATACTTTCTTATTTCCCTCCGGAATAATGATAACCTAACTCTAGGCTGCCTTTGTGGAAAATTATGGACACCCAGAGTTTAGAAAGGGAATAATAAACTCCAGGTCAGTCATGCGAATAGTGTGAGATCTTGAAAACAGTTATTTTCACAAAGAAAGGAAAAGAAATCCACTATGCTTTGTAAAATGAAACTACCATAAGGCCTCCCCGCACACACACAATGCAAGCGCACAATTGGAGGAGATTTCTCCTTATGATAGTCAAACATGCTTAATACGCAAAATCTTTTTGATATTATTATTATTATTAGTGCATAGTGTGGAAAACATTTCGAAAGTATAATATAAATCTTAGCCAGCATAGGTACCATTATATTATGCCTGCTATAGCTACCTCCTGAGGAGGCAGGTTATACAATTGCAATCGTAAAGGGCTTGTATTGTTTCTCTGGATTTCCAACAAATGGTCAGGCTAAGGAACTTCATATTGCCACATGGGTATGCCTCTGGAGGGACGCCACGAGAACTTAACCAGCTCTCTGCCAACACAAGGCCAGGTTACCTATGTAACTAGGTAACTACTAAACGAGTATGCCATCCCCCGGTCGTATGCGACCTTTATCCGAGGATCCTCAACCATAAAGAAACAACCACAAAGTATAATAAATTTGCAGCAATAACATAGGTAAAATATCTGGGCTCTATACCATGATATTACCCTTTTCCAGAAAGAAATGACATACACTCAGGGGGAGCTATCCCCAAATAACCTTGTAGTATCCTTCCTGTTTCGACCATTTTTGGGGTGTGAGGTCCGATGAAGTCTCGTCCACAAAGATATACTTTTCCAAAAATCCATGCTACGATCAACAAATGATCAGCAGCATTTCGTATGCCACATTACCAAATTGGGAATGTATCACTAGTAACCATCAACTACATAACCTCTGAGCTCATACGTCTCAGAGAAGGGTGTTAAGCTAAGAGAATAAGTTCTCCGCCACCAATAGAAATGTATTTGATAGAAACCTGCTTTACATCTCAAAGTGTAATGTTAGACACACATCCATACAAGTCCGTTCCGGGATCGAACGGAACCGAAGGCACTTCAAAGAAGCCCTTGTAATCCGGATATTCACTAATCACGTCCGGAATCCCTATCACAAAAGGTGATCAAATCTCTATACCAGAGCAACTCGGTGCGGTGACATTCGATAGGTAATCCTTTGGCTTTTGAAAATACCCGGTCTTCAACACCATTTCAAATGCAATCCCATTTCGTCGTATCATTATTCGGAATGGGTTCTATGACACAAAGTCCTCTCCCGGCTAATCCAAATAACGAGCGCTTATTTTAAAAATAAATGTTACATTCAGATTTCAAATAAATCACAACAAATTTCCACTTCGATCTTTTAAATAAAAGATCCATCACAAAGATTCGATGTGGTTTTCGGATAACCATTTGGAGTCCGACCCCGGTCGCACCGAAATTCAAACGTCAATTATAGGCCAATATTGATAGTCGGTTATTTAACCATCAATCGACATTCACAACAATCACCAAGTTTAAATAATTTCCCCTAATTATTTATTTTCAAAATATCTTCGCACGATATAATTTTGAACACTTCAATCATTTGAAAACAAATTTCAAATCACTTTTCACCTTTCAATCTTTTGAAAACAAATTTCAAATCACCTTCCTCACCTGGAATAAATTTTAAAATATTTATTTAATTCCACTGAAAATTTGCCGAGTTCAAATACTTTAAAAATAATTTAAAACACTTATCCAAAATATACTTGGAAACATTTAAAATAAAACTATTTTAAAACATTTGCTTAAATATTTGTTATGAAAATATTATACTAATATCTCATATAAAACTTAAGTCCAAAATAATTTTAAAATAAAATTATTTGATAGAGTGTAATTTTTCAAATAACCATTTTCTAATAAAACATCAATTAAATCTTTAAATCATTACTTCCATAATTAATTAAATAAATCTTTACTTTAAAATTTTCTAAAATAACTTAAGAAACTAATTTCTCCAAAATATTCTTTTAAAACCAACTCTAGAACTTTTAATTTTGAAAGCTACTTTAAAAACATACTCGGCTTTCCAGGGAAAATGCAACTTCCATTTCAAAATGGACCGTTTAAATCAATAAATAAATTCTTCTTGATTTATCACAATTTACATTCCAAATCCGCAAATTTCTTTCCACATTTCAAAAATAAATCAATATTTATTTTTAAACCAATTTCCCTTTCCTTTTTAAATTCGCATTGTGAATTTATATTTTCCAAATATCTATTATTATACGTTTTCAAATTGATTTCAAAAAATCGTTTCAAACACCAAATCAATTTCCAAATTGATTTCAAATTTTATTCTAAGCAACAAATCAAATTCCAAATTTGACTTCCAAATTTATTTTCTTTTAAAATAAATTCCTTTATTTCTTCTAAACTATTTAAAATCTGTATTTTAAATAAATCCTTCAGCTATCAAACAATATTATTCAAAACTCATTTATTAAAACATTTTCCCATATTTTGGAATTTATTCAATAAGTTTTCAAAAGTAAAACTTTATCTATTTAAATTTCTTCTTTTAATTTCACCCGATTCTTTAAATGAATTTATTATAAATTTTCTACTTGAATTTCAAAAAAAAAATCCCATTTTATTTATTTCTGGTGTCCAACGATACCAAAAATATATTCGGCTAAATATATTCCTTCTAGTGAAATGCCCCAATAGCCTATATATATTTCTATAAAAATCCAATCTTTTTTTTATTTTTTTTACAGCATATCAAAATCTCTATATCTTCCCAAAATCATCATCATATATATATATATATATATATATATATATATATATATATATATATATATATGTTGAATTTTCAAAAAAGTAAAATTCCATTCAAACTTATATATTAAAATAAAACATAATTGTTTTTATTCAGCTTCTGTAAAATATTTATCTATATATATATATATATATTCTCTGATAATAACAATACGGTAATTTCCTTTACTGTAAAAAGCTTTCATCTTCTAATATATATATATATATATATAAATTTATAGATCGGATTTTTTTTGTAAAATCTCTTTCTTTGAATATATATACATATGTATAAAATTTCTCCTAACTAAAAGAATTAAAATAAAAAAATAAGCTGCAAATACCTAAATGCCCAAATCCCTCACGAAATCCTTCTCGAACCCAGCCTCGACTTATAACTTTCGCGTGAGTCCAATCATTCCATCGCGAACACCCCTTACCACCATCGTGCTCCACGTTGGCCTCCTCAATCAGCTCCACTTGCGGCTTCGACTGCCAAATCGAACATCGAGTGACCCTACAATGCCAGACCTCCCCGCCTTCGTGCCTACATCTAGATGCGTCGCCACCCCTTAGCATCTAATCCCAATGCTTTGCGTCAAAGAGTCGAGTAAGGGAGGCACCCTCGAGTTCGAGTCGAACTCGTACGCCCTCTTTTTTTCAGAAACGGAAATGAATTCCAATTTTGAATTTGTTTAGCTTCGGCCTTTTTTATTTTTATATACTGGGATCGATCTAATTAATGAGAGAGAGATGTTTAATTTCTAGCGTCGATTTTAATCTCCTCCATTTCTTTTGAAGTTTTCATTTATTTTTTTCATTTCATTTCTGTTTCTTTTTTTTCGGCTAAAGGAAATAAAAAAACATCTGTTGGATTTTTAAAAGATCAATAGACACGTGTTTACAAAGATATACAAGTGTCTAAAGAAAAACAGCTATGAGTTGAATCACAAACTACAGTTATTGATTGGTCAAAATATACAATTTTAATTTAAATTTGAATTCAAACGTCTTGAAATCGAGCTAAAAATCTCGATCTCCTATCGAGGTGTGCCGCTAGGCGTTTATAATGTTAAACCCCTATTCCAGACACAATGGAAAAGGTTTCAAGTCCTAATTCGATCGTATGGAGAAGATATCTTTTTTTGGACCAGTTAAAATATCGAATTTTCGATTTAAATTTCAACGCGTTTATTGACCGTACGGCCAAACGATCACTCCAAACACTACGAAAATTGAAATTCGCTAATAATAAAATATTACGGATCCAATGGTACTAGTTTCGTCGAAATCCGAGATTGTGTCTCGAAAGGCTATTTTCAATTATCAATTTAAACGATATAAATTCAAAACTGAATAAAACATTTTCAAATTAAATTCTGAAGCTTTCATTATCTTCAGTATTATCAATATAAATTTTCTAAACCTTGAAATTATTTTTAATCAGCTTAAAAATCAAGATTCAAAAGGAAAACGAAAAGTCAAGCGGCTGTACAAGAAAATCATCAAATTTCATATTGAAATTTAAATACATACCTTTTCGAGTAATTCAAATTTACCTTCGAAATCAAAATCCCAATTACTTTTCCTTTATAATACCTGTATGCTATTTAACAACCATATCCAATTTCTACATTCAAAAATCATTTTGCACATTCCATTACAAAGGTTTCAATATTTAATTCAGTCAAATCCGTACGATATACTTATATCATTCGTACGCAATATCAAATTCGATCGCTCACTCGGTCACACAATTTCACTTCCGAACTAGTATCGTCCACCCGACTTCCTAGTGCGTACTTAGATCTGGTTTCTTGATCAGAAACCATCATTCTCCTTGCATAGCCGTAAACTACGATAGAGAATTTCCAGAATCAACTAGAAATCTATATCCAGGTTCGTCATCGAAAATCGGGTGAAAAATTCCAACTCGGATCGATATAACTATTTCGAAATTCTGTGTTCGAATTCTGGATCAAATCGCTATGCGAATAAAATAATATACGTGCATCCTACGTATTTATTCCAAATTGCTTATTAGCTTTATCAATTTCTTTTCTTTTATTCACGTTTGATTTTTTTTATTTCAATACACTTATTCACAATCGCCATTTCAAAATTTTCCTGTTTAGTCTTCATTCGATCATTAACTAATTAAACTCAAATTTTCTTAAGAATTTCACCACCTTTTTCTTAAGTTATATAAATATTCTATACACTTCTTATATTTATTTTCAATTCACCGTTTTGGCTTTATCTATACTTTTATTTAAACTGGATTTCCAATTCCATGTGAATTTACTTCGTTTCTAACCATATTTTCTTTGTCATTCCTTCGATTAGTTTCACTTAGTAATTTTTTTATTTCAATACTTCACTTTGTTTATCACCAATCAAATCCAATTCCAGTTCCAATTCTATTTACTTACAAATTCGAAATGAATTTCAACAATCGATTTCAATTTCATTTATTTGCAATTGTAAATTCATTTATTCATTAAATTTTATTTTCTACCTTAATAAATTTTATTGCATAACTATTTTAATTAGATACCAGAGTCTTTCCAACATTTCAAAATCATTTTTGAAATTAATTCAAATTTTCTTTTGAATTTCCAAAACTAAACCCAGTTTGCAAACAACTTCCATTTAAAACAATTTGGCAGCAATTCCGGACTCCCCACCCCGAGACCCACATTAACAAGGATAATTACCGGGTAATTCTGTCCGCTAATGTGGAGAATAGGGCTGGTTAGGAGCGACCATCTATAATCTTTTCTTAAACATCTACCACATACATCGATAAATGCTCTATATTTTTTCTATTTTAAGTGAATCGACATATCCAATAAATGCTTAATACAAAACTATAGGCAGCTAATGAATCTTTCAGAACAAAATTCAATAACAGAAAAGTGCTAGGCTGATATCCAATACACATCAGACTGATACATCCCAATATGATACAGATTGATACACAAAAGTGGTATAGAAACCACACTATATACATCTAATCAAATACACATCAGAGTCAAGCGGAAAGAAATATAAACTACACAAAAGTGCTAGGCTGATATCCAAGCAGATGCATCAAAGCTAAGTCCTGTAACTGAAAGCTAACTTGAAACAACTCGGTCCGACCCGAGTACAAAATACACGGGTCAGTCTAGCTAAAACAATCAGTTAATGAGGATAGACGATAATATAAAGCATAAGACACAAGGTGATAATTCTTTTCGTTTGAGAAAAGGCAACAGAAAGAATACAACCCATGACTTAAGTGAACTAATGTCACTTATGTATACAAAGACCTCAAAAGAGGTAAATTCAATAATAATCTCAATTAATATAAACATTCTCCCCATATCATCAGCGACATCCCAAAATGTCTACATGGTTTCCATGAACCATATCTCCTCAAAAGGAGAAACATCATTACAAACTCTCGCCAAAAAGGAAAATATAAAACATTCTCAAATAGGATGATCAAAAACTCAAATATAGAAGAATCTCCGAATTCAATTATACCTCATCTCATTGGTATAAATGTATATAAATCTTAATCTCAACTCCCCAAAATGGCAAAACCCAGAATATCCTATAAATCATGAAATGATCCAAACTCACGACTCAAGGAACTCAATAAGAGTTTAAAACATCATAAATGAAATCACCACATATATAACATCTTATATAGCACTAGGCTATCGATGTAATAAAACATCTTAAAATGGTGAAATCACAATAAAACAGAAAACCTGGACTGGCCAAATCCCCGATTGCAATGCCGAAGCAACGCTACACGTGCTAAACTCAGACGGTCGAAGCCTTAGACAAGGTCGCTAACACCTCTCTAAGAAGTTTTTCCTCATGACAAGGTCGCTGACACCTTTTCAAGCCGTTTTTTCAGTCCTAACAAGGTCGCTAACACCTCCCAAAGCAGTTCGCCCTCGTGACAAGGTCGCCGAAACCTCTCAAAGCAGTTCTGTTAGGTAAACATCGTGAATGTGTCACAAATTCACGGATAAGAACCCAAAAAGTGTTAACGTGCGTCCCATACCACACTTTCGCACTAAGCGGTTTACTAATCGCTAGTCGATGCCACACTAGGAACAACGTAAAACTCAGAAAATCATATCTCTCCTTGTCTCATTGGCGAGTGATAAAGAGACACATACTCATCTCGTCTCATCGATAAGTATTAAATGGAATCGTAACTTGTCTCATCTCATCGATAAGTGAAAACAACGTAATGGTTCCTCATAAACCATAAATCTCAAAGTAGAATTCTCAAACCATAAAACTTGCCAAATATTGGCCTTCCCAGATATTTCCTAAAGATAGGAATTATAATCTCAAAATCCCGCCATAAATTGGCTAAATAACTCAGAAATCAATAACCCGGATAGTTTCGATCGTACAAGTCTGGAATTAACCGAAATAGTAAACGCACATGCCCCATACCACGTGTTTTACTAAATAGTTTAATTCTATTTCTCATACATTCGAATAGTGCAAAAGTGTGTGTTTTATATTTAAAATAGTTTACTAGAGAAAAGAAGCTTTTAAAACTTTTTTCCAAAATGATTAATAAAACCAATATTTGAAATTCCTTTATTGTAGGAAATAAATGTTGAATTTGTGTAGACTGTGCATTACACTTGAGTTGAATCCAGTTTCACAACTCGGGTTTGACCTTGTGCTGAAGTCGAGATTTTATTTATGTTGCACCTGAGTTAAGCCCGTCTTTTTTATTTGGGTTTGGCCTTGTGCTCACCTGTCCCTGTAGCATTATCAAGTGTATATCGGTGTGCACGACCTTGTGGCATATATAGTGATACACTGTGTATGTCACAAGTTGTTCGTGTATGATGAATTCAAATTTAAATGATGACGAACAACCCAAATAACTAAGGCAAATATTATTTTCAAAATTCATCTTTTATTTTATATTGCAAAAATATTTCTTTTTCAATTTTAGTGCATCAAAGAAAACAAGTATAACTGATATATAGTGATGCAGTCAACAACATATTCACCAATGAATCATCAAAGAGTGCAACAGGGATGAATACAACATGAAGTACAACAACTCAAGGAGATAATCGACCAACAGTATCAAACTCATGTATGCAACAGCAAATACTCGAGCTCAAAACAGTGGCACATGAATACAAGATGGTCAGACCAAACAGCAATTCAAGTCGAGATGAACATAAGATCAAACTGCAATTGCATGGATTGCAAAAATCAAGCAAATGTAGAGAACAAGCTACATGAAGGCAACATGAAGCAATGTCGAGCTCAGTACAACACAGTGTACATAAATACAGCTACAATGGCCAGACCAACCAGAAAAGGTGCAATCCAAATATGCAGTGCATACTCAAGTACACAAGTAACCCAAGTGATACAAGACACAGTGCATATATGAAGTATACAAGTACAACAAGCATTAGTATGCAAGTATCAAGACCGAAGTCAGATGAAACAATGCCCAAAATGCAACATGCTCAAAGTAAATACATATATACAAGCAACTGAAGACAACATGGCCAAGAACAATGAAGCACTACAATCAGATGCCACCAAAAACCAACAAAGACCAAGGCTACAACATAGTGCACCAGAGAAAAACAGTTTAAATCAAGACCGAGACAAAATCAAGCATAAAAGTTCAAATGTAAACATGTTTTACAAATGCCCAAAGACGAAAGGTAATCAATATCGAGCCAGAGCCGTCAAGTTTGAATGCTACAAAATCAAAGTGTAAACCAGAGATCATACAAGATCGAAAGAGCAAGCTAACCAGCATATGAACAACTACAACGATGCACAAAGATACAAGGCAAACTGGCACTCAGGCAAATGTACAGACAACAAGTTTTGCAGTGATACAAAACAAGTTCGATAGGCAACAAGCAAAAGTTCACAGTGAAGTCGAAATCATGGAAAGTGGCACAGCAATTTTTGAGAAGAACCAACAGAAATCGCCATGTCAATGTTGAACAAGTCAAAGTAAAAAAGGCCAAGAAATCAACATGAAATATACGAATATGACAAAGTCAAATTAAAGCCGTGCTCATCACAATTTTTAAAGCCGTGTCAATCAAGCAATCGAGTATTTACACAAATGAATTAGTCAAGGAAAAATCACGAGCATCCAAGTATAATCGAATGGCCAGAGCAAATAATTTGACAAATTCAAATATATTCGTACGAACGCAAATCTAGGGTTACAAACCCTATATAAAGAAATCATCATCGGCAATTTCATTCATGGAGTTCAATGAAGCATAACAGAACAGCATAAACAAAAATCACATACCGAATTGAAGTCGAACTCCATCAACTCGAAGTAGCCAGAGAGAGAGCAACGAGAAATCGATCGAGCAAGGCAATACTCGAACAACCACAGATTCGATCGAAGCAATAAACGGCTCTTCAAAAGCCCTAATTTGGATCAAGGACGCAAGCCCAAATTTTAATCAGGAGGAACAAAATCGAACACGGAGCCGCCATTATCTCACAAAAAATTGGGCCGAAGAAATAAAAGGAGACGGTCAAGATAAATTACAAAGAGGGCCGGCCTTTTTATTTTTAAGGGTTATAGTATTTTAAATTAGGGTTTTGTTTTTTAAATTTGCTTTTAATTTGTATTTTCTTTTTTAAACCGTTTTAATTTCTAGTCGTGTGACTAGGGGACAAGCTACGTGGTGTAGCTTGAGAATTCGCAACTCAGTGGCTGAGTTGTGGCAGGGTTTTGAGCGTAGAGTTAGATTTAGTCGATAGCGGGTGTCGCGAGTTTACGTGTGTAAGCGAGGGACTATCTAATTTCTAGTAGAAACTTGGGGGCAGCACGTAGGCAGGGTTTTGCCGAAGCTGGGTAAATTCTGTGTCGTTCTATTTCTGCATTTATTATTCTGCTATTATCTGTGCTGCTATTGTTCTGTGATCTGTGTTGAAATTATTTTATAAGCTTCCGCGATTAATTTCTATAATTTATACTACCACCCTATTCACCCCCCCCCCCTCTAGGGTGAAATCGATCCTACAATAAATAGATTTTATATTTGAAAAATAATTTTTAAGTACTAGGTAATAATAATTTGAAATGTCCATTTATTTCAAAAATTACTTCAAAATGGTTTAGTGAAAATCGTGCTAAACAACAATGAAAAACAAGAAAGATAGCTCAAGACCGGTAACTTGAATTCAATATGAATTCAATTCAAATTTAACCCAAAATTAATTCAAATTCTATTTAAATTTGGGTTTCAAATTCTCTAAACATAGCTAGCCTATTGATAGGCATCATAGCTCTCAAAACATCTAAAATAACAACATCAAAATCGAACAAGAATGAGAGCAAATATAAGCTAATATAATCCTCAGTTCAATGATTGTTATTGTTGTCATTTTGCTTTGGGACAACAACAAACAAATATAGTTTTGAACAAGCTAACATCGAAATTTTAGAAAACTCAAAACATGAAACTTCTAGCACAAAGTCTAAGCTTTTCAGAACATCTAAAATTGTTGAAATTGGATAAGAAACATGAAAGATATGGCCAAAAAAATTCCAGATCCAAAGTTCGCTACGGTTGTCGTTTTAGTTTCGGGACTGCGATAATAAAATGAACTTTCGACCATGTAAACATCAAAATTTAATAAAACCCAAAACAAAAAAATTATAGTAGATAATCTTAGCTTTCAGGAATACTGAGAATCGTCCAATTCGGATATCAAATAAGAAAGTTAAGCTCAAATTACCAATGACATTAAGCACAGAAAGTCATTGTTTTACAGTGACATGGTAGTAAGTTTATATTGGGTTTTCCGACCTATTGTGCTCAGAAATTGCGAAAGTTTTTAACATGAAAGTTATCTCATTCTTTTCAAGCTTTCCAGGACTTCAAAAAAATCGAATTTTGTTTTAAAACGAAAGAGATATGCTCAATTTACTGACAGTGATTCATAAATAAACATGCAACAAAAAAAATAAAATTTGATATTTCCAACTTTGAAATCTCAATCTATGCTAGAAAATGTGAGTTATGATACTCATATTGCAATTCACGGAGATTAACATAAATAAATTTGGCCAAAACTGAAGCAAGATGAAGGCTTTTGGTAATAGAAAGCTTCAGCTACCTGTAGAAACTTAGAAACTGAACATGCGAAGAAGAAGAACATGTAATTAACAAACAACCGGAAAAAAAAATTGATATTTGTTGAATTCTCTCTGATTTGAAGTATAATACCTGTTTGAAATTAGCTTTAATTGATTAAAACATCAAATCCATGAAGAAATTAGGGGACTGAAGGCCATAGATTGACATAGGGTTTCTTTCTTTTGTTTACTGGCTGGAGGAAGGAGATAAGAATAGTTTTCTGTACGTACATGAAATGTTTTCGCATTTCCTTATTTTCTGGTTCTAGCTTAATGGGCTTTTGGACCCAAATAGAGAATAAATTAATTAGCCTAAGGTTTTAATTCACACCTAAATCAATGTGCACATATTTATACTATGTTATATAATAAAACAATGCATTTTCTTTCAAGTTTCTACACACATAAAAAAAATACATGTAAACTTGTGTACATAAATAAAATATTTCACATCATATAAAAAGTTTAATTTTAATTTTATAACATTTTTTATTATTAAAACCCTTAATTTACATAAACACACAATTTTACACTAATAAATGCATAACTCCATATTTTTAACTCCAAAAATTCTACTAAAATAATTTTCTTGTTTAGAAAAATATGACAAAGCATTTTAAACTTAATTTTATAACCAAAACTCATTTTTAAATCAAATTCCATCCTTTTGTTTGAATAAATAATTTTTAAAAATCAAATACTTCCTTTAAAAGTTATCAAAAGAAGTAATTAGCAATAATTATTAAAATTATTGCATTTTCTCCAAATAAAAACCATTTCCCATTCATTATTAACTCAAAAAAATAAAATAAAGTTCCAAACTTTATTTACCCATTTTATTCAAAAAAAATTCATTGTTCCAAATGAACAATTTAAAATTTAAAATTTTATTTTAGTTCACAATATTAAATCATAACTACCGTTATAATTTAATATTTATAGATAATCTCCAAAACCAGGGTTGTTACCGACTCCGCCTCTTAGCAAAATTGCATCCTCGCAATTTCTAGAGAAGAGTTTATATTCAACTCATTTATTTCATCAATCAAAAAAAGGGTGGACCAGCACAAGGTTAAAATTTCTCACTCCCTACTTAGGATGATAGAAGACCAAGATAAAATTGCTCAATAAATTCTATGATTTCCCAAGTATAATTACAGGGATTTGCGGACCACTGAATTTTTTCAAGCAATATATTATGATTTCGAATGTGTCTCACCTTTGAAACAAGAACACAAAAGATCGATCGAGTGAGATTTATTTCTCAGAAGCTTCTCGAATAGAGTCTGGATTTTAGCATCGCTTTATCCGAGACTCCAATCAACAATTTCATTATTGACATGACTTTCTGTGTATTACTACGGAAAGAGCCACATTGATTTCAGATTGACGACAATAGAGATAAGAAAATTTGACGAAAGGTGGTTCTTCAAATACCACAAAACTCGGACGACCGCATAACTTTAACGACCATTGCACTAAGGTAGGATAAACACAAGGAACTAAAATATATATTTATATTAATTTACAATAAAAAATTCTTAAAGTTTCAAAACTCATTATCTCTATAATCACAATTTTCAATACTTGAAAATTTACAAAACTCTTATTTAAATTTAAATTTAAACTCATTACTCTTTATTTAGAGTAAAATGAAATTTAAGTTATTTATTCTCCAACTCTTCCGTAAATATATTTTAATTTTTAACACATTTTTCCACACTAATAATCAATTTCAAAATAACTTCAAAGAAGACTTGAAAAGTACTTATAATTACACCCTTCATCGATGGCTATTTACACGTAGCTATCTCCATCGCCCATTTATTACTAACATGGACTTTGAGTCTTACACAACTCATTTAGGAGATAAAAAACACCTCAAAAACACATATAATTTTTTTTTTAAATTTATTTCTTAAAATTTTCTAACTGTTGAATTTTTTGTGAAATTCGGTGGAGTCTCCTTTGTACGGAGGGCCATTTACATCATTACAAAAAAAATTATATAATATACATCGACCGTTAGGTCGGAAACACAATATATATCAACATTTAACACTTAAAAATTTAATCCGAAAACATACCTTTCTTTTTAGCATTTTAAAGCGAGTTTGCATAATCTTATATATAATTATTTTGGCTCAAAATATAGCCCAACCATCCTTTTTCATCTCTACTTAACTCAAATAGATGATATTAGTTCATGTTCATAAATAAGAAGTGCCACAATTAACTATTAAGGGGAAATAAATCAATTTCATTTCAAACCTGCTGTAAAGAGACCTATTTTGACCGAGAAAACAACAAAATATGAAGAACTTTATAATATGGAAGTTGTTCTACTTAGTCTATGCTTTCCAGAAATATAAAGATCATTAAAATTGGATTTACAGTTTGAAAGTTATGTTAAATTTACTTTCAGCATAATCTTAGAGAATTTTATAATAGGGCAGAATTGCCTATCCCCATTCAAACCCATTTTAGCCTCAGTAAATAGCAAAATATGTAAAAGTGGTAAAAAGAAACTTTATAACTTACTGAAAGCTTTTTCATTTGCAAAAAGATTGAGCTCATTTGGAGTTATAAATCTATAGTTATCGCTGCTTCAGTACTACATTTTTCTAAATGAAATTTCAGCTCACTACAACAAAAACACCCTTTAATAGCGTTTAAAAAACGCTATTAGAAGCTATTATAGCGTTTTGTCTTACGCTGTATATTAACATGTTGTAATAGGTCAGTGACTTATAACAGCAACATACAAAACGCTATAAGAGACGCTATGGACAAGGACATTTCATAGCGTTTTATGAGTGCTGTAAACATGACTTTTAATAGCCTTGGAAAGTCGCTATGAAGTGAAACTATAGCGTTTTCATGGCTGCTATGTAAAAACAGGCTGGCACACATATGAAATATACAACAGCGTCTATAGACGCTATAGAACACAATATTTTACAGCGTTATCTGCTGCAATAGTACATGTATGTATAAGTACAGCTACTTTCTATAGCGGTTTGCTGTCTTTTATTGCGTTGTTTTTTTGTTATGAAAATTGTTTATAGCACTATCATAATGCTGTAGTATATAAAACTGGAAAAACCAACCTTTCCATAGCACAGTTAAAACGCTATAAATTTTTATCCCTGTGTTTTTTTTACTAGGTACATCCAAGCTTACAATTCTACTAATATATTATAAAATTTCAAAAAACACAATTATCACATAATGATGTACGTAATCAAATGAAGACATAAGCCAAACCACAATATATATTTAAATATATATCCATAATATTCCGTACACAAATTTTCAAATATTTGTGATCTTAAAAAAAACAATACATACAACCATAGCTGACCAAAACGATACATACTAAAAGCAAAGATATATGAACGTCAATACAAAATACGTTAATCCAAGCATGACCGACTTGAAAGAGAATGAATGCAGCAAAATAATTTTTCCTTCCTTCCAGCTTGTAGTAACCTCGGTATCATCATAAGGCACCTGTCAAAACGAAGCACATAAATTATTTTTCAAATCCAAACATCATCCGCAAGTTATATAATTTTTCATAACAAAAAAGATAAAGACTGTTAGTACATCATTTTAACTAAACAGACATTGACGTGAAATAAAACAAAAATAACGTGTGATTTAGAAAATACAGCAACAAGAAGCGGATTATTACCAGGCATTATACAATCGAGGGTGAATTAATCAGCCTCTTATGTATTGTCCCTTGCAATTAAAGAATATTTCTATTACATTCACTGAATGCATGTGAAATAAAATTATATGAAACACATGTATTCATATACAAAATTGTATAAATCACATGTATTCATATACATGGAGCAGGTACTGGTATATGGAGCAGTGCATACATTTCATTTTTAATTGACTTCCATAAAACACTAAACTGTAGATTTGCATTATTAGTAGAGATACAAGATTGAAAAGAGATCAAAACCCATATGTAAACTATCATCTGCATTCAAACTATTAATGAGAAACTCATTATTATTGCAATGAGTCTGGATCGTCTTAAATGGATACCATTATTTATCACTAAAAATTCGGGGAAGTCGCAATTGAAATTAACTCAAATGGTAGCTAAGAAATCAAATTAAAATGAGAAGGTTAAAGAAATAATTACCAAGTGGGGTTTTGGTGGAAGGATGTCACTTAAAATATCAGTTTGGCCAACCATAAATGAAACCTGGTCATGGTCGATCAACAGCATCCTTAATTGCATCAGTCAATACAGAAGTTATAAGCACAGAATACAAAAGGCCTGCACATTTATATAGAGAACCCGGTAACTAAATAGTTAGGAATAAAGGGTCTTACAGTAACAAAGTTATGAATCCAGTTCTAACAAACATTTATACAAAAGGCCTGCACATTTATATAGAGAATCCAGTTCTAACAAACGTTAAAGCTTATTCAAATAGTCTGTAACGCATGCAACTGGAAAATTATGAATACATGCAAGTGCCCTCAAATAGATCCGACATTAGCGCTATATGTGAAACAGACATAAACACAACATTTATAATAGTTTCAATAAGTACTCCAAAACTAACCGAACATACAGGATAAACAATGAAAGGCTTGAGAAAAATGAAGTAATGTAAATAGAAGGATTCTTCAGCTGCAAAAAGGACTTGGCAAAACATTTATTAGCTGTAGTAGTGCGAAATTGTTACATGCATACTTTCTGACTGTGATGCTAGAAAACAGATTTTAAGTGATCAATTAAAGAAACAATTTTTCATCAGTAGATTGTGCGCTAAAGATATTGAGAAAAGGTAGAAAACATAATTATTTATCGCCACACCTCTGTGCTCAACTCTAATTTCTAGCAAAATTTTATAATTTTCTGCAACTACGTATTTTTAATCCTTGCTTATTCCTCTTGATAATTGACACTTTTGGTGGGAATTTTTATTGACCACTTTACACACTCGTGTGACAACAAGTTTGTTTCATGTGGTAAAATTTATTTCTTGTCTTTCTTGTTTGTTGAATTTGTCAAGGAAAAAGTACCTTTGAAATATATCTAACCATGTGGCAACCTCGATCATCACATTCACAAAGTATGTAAATTAAAAACAGATCCACGTCATAGTACAATGTCTTGTGATCAGGGAAAAGTTTAGGCAGAAAACATAGATTCTGCCAATAAACCTTGTTCTTTTTCCCTTCAACCTGCTCACAGTTCACATGATATAGTTATTGCTGATCAGAAAAACATTAAATTAATATTATTAACCATTCTAACGAAGCTGTATATAAGTGTAAGAGAAACTAAATTGCATAATGTGAGCTTGGTAAATGGTTGTAATCATCCAATATAAAAATTGTACCTCAAACATAGACAATGTGCCACTGCGGTAAATCTCATCTCCTGGTGGATGCTTCAAATCACACTTTTTCTGAAACAAAAGAAAATTTATTATTGTTGTAAGAATGGAAGAAAACTGAGCAGAACTGTGAGGAGAAATGCCAACATAACTTAAAGGTAAACGTGGAAGTTGGTAAGATTATTAAATGTGCAAATGGTGGAAAAGTATATCAAATGGTTAAGGAGTCAATATGAACTAACCACTCCCTCCTAAAAGCCAAATTTCTCCAGAGGAGTCAGAATATCAACAGGATCCACAAGTTCATACCCGTCAATTTGTTGAGGTACTGGAAATAAACTAGGTGTCAGCAAGTAAGATACTGCAGCTAGGCATGATATTTTGCTTAAAAAATGACATACAATCTCCTTAATATTGACCGATATTCAATTATGTAGAAAGCTTATTCTCAGAGTGATATGAAGAGGAGGTAGTCATAGTAGGCTAACTAGTTAGATGATATAAATTTTACTCAAATCAAATATAGAGCAATTTAGAATTGTATACGCATCTTTTATATACTTACAGGCTTGCAGGTTCCTGGAAGACATCCAAGGCTAGTTTGTAGATATCAGCTACAGAACCACCACTACTTATAGAGGTAAAACTCTAGAAGAACAGCATAAGGTTACCGATAGTAGTAAGAAGCATTATTGAGTTTGTATAGATTTTTTAAAATTTGCAAAAAGGATGGTTGCAAACACCAATGAAATGTTTCGATAAGCACTAGTAAACCAACACACAGTTGTGTATATGTAGAAGAGATATATATATTATTTAAATTAAGTTTATTTATTATTAAATCAAAATATGAAATGCACACGACAAAATATTTACACTAATTTATATAACTCTGCATACTACTTAGATGATCTTCTTTTATATATAATACAGATGTCAATTTTATATCTTTAACAATTTGACACAAGTATTTCAGACATGAAAATATCAAAATACTGTTTGACAATAAGAGCACAAGAGTGCAAGTTACAACTTTATAAAATTTAAGTTGGTTATAAATATCAAAATATAAAGAGATATTAGAAAGACCTAGTCATAAATATCAAAGTTTCAGACTAACATACTTGACTAGGAACAGGAGGTTGCTCTGTTTTTACTGCATTCAAAGTAGCAAGTAACTTGCCTAAGGTTTTGAGTTGTTCGATCTGGCTTCCATCCCGCATATAAGTGACATGTCAAATTTTGTTCTTTTTCCTATATATTTACACATTTGGGAAAAGAAAAAAATAGCCTGGCAAAGGTATAAGAGAGCTTTTTATTGCATTAAAATTTCCCTAAATTTAAGTCTAATGTACCTTTCTACCAGTGTTCACCATATGTACATGAATACACTGAATGAAGTGGTGATGCATTGCATTATATTCAGTCACAGACCTGGAAAAATTATAATCACATTTAGATGTAGAAAATATCAAGTCATGAAGATGAACATGGAATAGTTAATCGTATGTTGACCAATACAAAGTAAAATATCCTCAAAAGAAATTGAAGTTCTAGGTTTCTAAAATCCGTTTAAAGTATAACTGTGTATAGGTATGGACAAGGACGATTTATCAGATATGAATCAATTTTAAAAAGTTCCAACTTTCATTTTCATCCTATAATTAAATAACAGACATGACCCATGTTTTGAAAGCTACCGCTCGTCGAAGCCAATTCGGATGCAAAGGAAAATGTAGCATTTTGCCTCGAGGCAATGGAGCCAGAAGACAACATTGAAGCAGCAACAGTTGTGGTGGAAGCCGTGGCCATGGCTGAGACTAGAAGTACATGGTTGTGTGTGCCTTCATATGTAGTTATCAATACAAACATGTCATTTTTACATCTCCGCACCTGTAAAATGTATCATATCATGAATATTATGCAACAAGCTTTGAAAAAGGATTTGAATGTACTGTTTGTGTAAAGATTATTACCTGCTTTCTTGCTGGACAATTTGGTGCAACTGTGCATCCATAGTAAGCTCGAGGACATGGGTTTCCCTTTGATACCTTTTGCCCGCATTTTCTCCATTGGCATCCATCGTTCATCTGTAAAGTTTTTCAAAATATAAAATCTGTTTATAAGCCATATATAATCTGAACTTTCAATGTACTATTATACTGAATGAACATATTAACCAATAATTTTCTATCTTTCTTTGATATATCCCCATATACAAATCAAAGGTTGTTCATAAAGTTCGAGACAAATATATCATAAAATTCTTAATCAAAATGAGTTAGGATGCAGATGACCATTATACTTTCAGTCTGAAAATAGAGGAACTCTATAACACAGCTATAATTGCCTAAACAATAATGAAACTTCATGCATGCACCAAAAAAGAAAAAGAAAAAAAGTAAATGCATGGTGCATACAGTCTGAACTTCAACGTTTCGTCTAAATACCTCGCATATGTTCTTACCTATGCAGAATAAACCTTATAATCTAATCTGGAAGTGTCTTTGAAATCCGATAAATTCAATATTTGTGTTCCTCTTGTAGTCCCAAAAAAATATACCTTGTTCGTGCATGGGATCGCCTTCAATTAGCAGGCGATGGATTAAAATTAGGTTTTGAGAGCATGGTATAGATTCGATTTTAGCCTAAGCACCTTGAGAGTGTAGGCATGCCTTGAGAGTGTAGATACCCGGAAGGACAGTGGTGATGTATGATGATTCGCGATTGCAGTATAGGTTTTCTGATGATAATAGTTTGAATCGTCGTCTAAAGAAACAAATTCGGAGCACGACAAGCCTAATTAACGAGCCTCAAGCATAAAATGGAATAGATGGTTGAAGATTTAGTTTTGAGATCGGTGGATATTTAGGGTTTTTTCCTTTTGATTTTTGGGACCAATTTGTTTAGGTGGGAACGATAATGGCAGTAAGAGGGAACTGGAAATTTGGGTAACAGGAGGGAAGTCGAAATTTTGGGAGCAGGAGGGAATCGAAGATTTGGGTAATAAGAGGGAAATCAAAATTTTGGTCTCCGTTGTTCAAGGGCCAAGAGTTAACGTAATACAGAGTTTGAATATATTATTTTGAAGACAAAATAATTTTTTATTGCAAGTTACATCTGCACGTTGTTAAGTCTTGCAATGAAAAATGAATTTTCTTGTAGTGAATTTGAAATATTGTATTTATGTTTTTGTTAAGAGGACTTGCTTTCAGTATTCAATTTTGAAAAGCAATTTTGAATGGCAAATAGTAGAAAAAAATGTTTTTGTTAAGAGGATTCAATCCTTCGACATTCCCTCAGTTGATCTGATCAATAGTAGAAAACAAGGTTTTTAACTGTAAAAAAACACAAACGGCTACTGTATAAATGCATTTTTAAGAAGAAGAAATACACGTACATTCAGATATATTTGAGGTAAGCGACCGCTCATGTAAATTGCAGCCATGATTCAGCCTAGTACCATACCATAAGGATTAGGTCCAGTCACCTATAGCTAGCAAATTGGTAATACATGCTTTTCAAGTTAGTAGGTTATTCATATGATATTTACTTGCATTAAACATATTATGATAATTTACCTGTAACATATTTTGTGCATGTACAACCATGTTTATGTTCACTAAGGCTTTAGCTTGATTTGGCAAGCCAGCAAAAGCAGCGACAAAGGTCCCATAACCAAGCTGTATACAATTAAGCAAATACAACCTTTTACAATTTCTGAATACAAAAATACATATACACGAACACTGGCATTCCAGAAGAAGCTTCTAACTTACTGAGTGTGAAATCGCCTTTTGAAGGTTCAATATTGGTAGTTGTCTTGCTGAATTTATTAGTTTTATTTACATTGTCTTCATCTTCAGATGAAGTGTCATGAAGAACTTCACTAATGTTAGAAGGACCGCTTCTTGATGGCCTAAGGTATGAAACACTATTATATGGAGAGCTGCCGCTGTTTGCCATAGACCTTGCTGACCTGTTGTATATTTTGATCACATTTAACTTGTTATATGATAATGCCTATCGAATAAGATTATGTAGGTTGGTAAGATATAAACAACTCACGTGAAGAACATGTTTGTTCTTGGAGATGTTGGGTTGATGGTGAATATTGGCTTAGCAGGGTATTCCCTCTTTGGATTCAATGGTTCTGTCCCATCATCATAGCTGTCATCTTCCAATATATAGCGCTGAACATCCTGGTGCCCTTCATCAAGCTGAAGCTCCTTGGAAATTATCTCCTTTCCGTAGTACTATAAAAACTATCAAATATAACATCCTGGATTGAAACTATACGGTATACCATGAAAGCATGATCTATCATATTATATATCATGTTCCAAAAATAGACAAGAAAGTTACTACCTTATATACAAGTCCAACACTGTCCAGCTTTGTTTCGTAACCATGCCCAAACACTTCGATGAAGCCTTTTTGATGATGATCATAGCGATCATTCTTGGGTTCACATACACCACCAACATCAAGAACGACATCTAAAGATTCTAGTATCTAGATTTACAATAAGTTATTTAAGTTAAACCGACCATTTATTAGTCTTATGCAACATCTTGAAGTCAGAGTGGCAATCAGCAGCAAACTAAATGAGTGCAGCAGCCAAGAAAATATTAAAGAATAGAAGGATTTAATGATGTAGAAATTTGCTCGAGGTCCTAGTTTTCTTTAAAAAGAACATTTTCCCCAACTTTTGTGGTAAAACACTAGTAAGTTATTAAACAGAGGTTGAAATATTGAAAAAAAAGACATGTATTATGCACTTGTGTCAACACCTAAATGTAGCTAGATGTAATCTGTGAAAAAGATGTTGAAATATGTCCATAAATAATGTTAATTAGCACCTAAAACAAGTCCTGCAACTGTAGTAATTGTTATTTGTAGCAACTTCATGGTTTGTGACAACATGCTCATGCAAATATAAATTATAAAATCCTAAATGCATAGTTAGCATATCTGGATTACACTAACAATTCAAAAAGGGACAGATTGGATATACAATGCATGCCATTAGTAGAGATCCTAAAGGCTGTTTTTGTGCTAAACCCAGTAACGAAATAAGATAACCTAAACAGTCAGTACATATAAGTTTGCAATTAGAGCAAATAATTATACAGAAATAAAAGCAATTTAAATCCCGACTTGGCTTATAAGTACTTAAATACTAGTTTTGCTAATGAATTAACGATGAGGGCAGAAAGTGATGAGATAACTAGCACCAGTACAAGTGAGAATGCTAGTAGATATCGTAAGCATAGGAGTATGCTTTAGGAAAAGTAGACTTGAAAATTCTGGAATAAGCAGTTAATTTACACTATTGGGAACTACCAAAGCTTCCAGTGCAGTAGTATCTTGGTCATCCAAATGTAGAGCAAGCGCTTTTGCATGCTACCACTCGATTGGCTCCGTCTTTCACTACAAACCCTGTTGGACATACCAGGTTCAAATCGTTCAAGCAACCAGCACTAGCACAGTAATAGATAGCCAGAATATATTAAATCTATTGTTGTCTTCTAGTGTTAGTACAGGCAAGTTACAAGAATAACCATGGTTGAGAATATATATCAAAAACACATGTGTTATCAATCAAAAATGTATTTATTTTATTATAGATAAACGGACAGATGACCAACATGTTCCAGCTCACCAACTTATAGATAAACTGCAGTGGATAAACCATGCTTTATATTTTAATAAGCATATCACACTCTATATATATGCATTTGAGTCATTCACCTTAAAATGCTCCATTCTTGTTATACTGATGTCATGGTTGGAGTTTCAAATAGCATCAAATCAATATTTAATAATCTAGTATTGAACAACATACATTGCTTCTATCAATTAATTGAAGACATTCCTTAATTGAACTAATTAATTGTAAACAAATATCAATGAAAAATGAAAATGTTTTGGATAATTGTTAACCAATTATATGGATGAATCCAATATTCAACAACATGCGGCAAACAATGAAAAATGTTTGGATGCTTCTGAAACAAATACCACTTTCAGTTTCTACATTGCAATCTTAAAAATCATAGGTTTCTTGTTTACCTAATATTCACTTATAATATATTTTTCATACATGTAATACACTGTTGACAGTTTGTATGCTTTTCAAGTTTAAACATGTGATGCAAACAGATTATAAGTGGATACTAGATTGCATAAACTTCGTTCATATCCAACACCCACTTATGATTCATAAACTTAATTTATATTTAAACTTTTATGAAATATGGGCTTCAAGTTTATGCCTCATTTGCAGCATAGTTTCAAGCTTGTCTTACTATACAACTAGTGGCATAGTAGGCATGCGACTCTGTAATGATGTCAAACTATATTAACCACATTTTGGTTGAAAGAAGCCTTCATTCAAACACAATCCTCTTTATACTATACTGTAAAATGCTATCAATGTAGCATGAGAAATAATCTTTTAAAGGGGGTAACAAGCATAATCTAGAAGGTCGTTCTAAAACTAAGCTATAGCACCGAGCTTAAGTAACAAGTATGATCTTCGGTAATATTCCTTCTAAAACCGAGCTTCACTCACTTCTAAAACTGAGGTAGCTCAGTTCTAAAACGGAGCTTTCCTTAGTTGTAAAACTGAGTGATGCTCAGTTGTAAAACTGAGATTGGCTCAGTTCTACAGACTGATCTTGGCTCGGTTAGAAAACTGAGCTTGCTTAATTATAAAACTGAGTTGGGCTAAGTTCTAATGTTTAGTTACTATTTAGTATTTAGAAAAATATCCATAGCTTTTGTTTATTTCAGTATACTAATGTTTAGTCACTATTTGCTGCCAAAAAGTATGACCATTATATTCAAAAATTATGCATTAGGGTGTTGTGTATTTTCATAACCGTTACAAATAACCCATTCTGGCTATCTATCTAATAAAATATAACCATACATTATCAACCATAATGATGCAGGTAAACCACCGGACTAGTAGCCCAGCTAGACTATTGTGTATCTTTGTGAAATCTGCTAAAAAACCTTTAAAATGTTTAAAATAATGCGAATGCTTATTGCTAACTCCAAGACAACGAGAAATTTTGGGTGTGTTGCTCATTGGCTCATACGAAAAAATCCAGTCTTTCCTTTTCAACCTTCGAACTTATACTAGGATTTCTTTCCCTAAAGTTTCACTTGCATTAATTCCCCTAATAACACATACCATCTAAATCTATTGAAATATGCACAGATCAAAAGGTGATAATTTGACACAAAAATTACAATTTCGTACAATATTAGAATAAAGTTCCTCCTCTAGGTCCTCAGCGATGCATCAACTTAGGTAGAAAAAAACGTAAATACTTCAAAATCTTAACGGTTTTGAGAAAATATCACAAAAAAAATTATTGATGTATTTACCGTCCAAGTATTCAAAGTTAAATAATCAAACTAACGTAACAAAAGTAGTACTCTTACAGTTTTGCATGGGCTCAAAGTTGAGATCATCCACTTTATTTTCCTTAAATTCCGACTTTGCTTTGAATTTTGCAGCATACATATACGCAAATGATTCAACTTCCAGCTCCCCTGCGCTGAAATCATAAACTAATAAATCCTTGCTCTTTGAACGTGAATTTACCATTACCAACTCAAAATTCTAATTAATCGGTACAAAGCCAAATGATTTTGTGAAGCCAAAGTGTGGGATTTGTTTAGATTGGGAATAGGTGTAACTTTAGGATTCCACAAGTTTCACACTTTCTATTTTAAGAGTGAAGACGAGGTTTTAAGAGCAAGAGTGGAAGAAAATAAACAAATGGGTTTTTTTTGGGATGAAGAAGAGGATGTATTCAGACGGGGTAGAGAAATGAGAGGGATAAAAAAAAGTTGCTGCTTTTGTTATGTTTTAGCGGGTGAGGTCAAATTATAGCACGCCCTATTGATTTTCCAAACCCTAACGAACCAAAAGATGGCAAGTTCAGTTACGACGCTATACTATTGGGCTATCGTTAATATATTTTGTTGTAGTGGCTTTCAAACAAATTTGAAATTTGAAATTATTCCCCAAACCATTTTAATTTTAATCTACATTTTCAAACAATATTTTTTCTAAATAATTTAATAAATGATCTTATTTTTGCCAAAAATCCAAGACATACAAAAGTATGATCAACTCTGTGCAATCATCTTTTGAAAGAAACAATTCACTAGTTGGAAACACTTTTACCACTTTACACAAACAAGTTTTTTTTTCCTTTCGAACAACTAACTTTGAAGACTCATTTTGAAAGAGATAACTAATCTGTTCAATTATTAAAAGATAGTTATCCATCGAAAATAAATTTTTAATTTACTTATTAATTTTTAAATTGTTCTCACAATTTAAAATGATTGCATCTCATGACTTATTAATTTATTAAACCTTGCATCTCTTAATATAGCATGTTAAAACAAATGAACCATTCAAATTCATATTTCCTTTTGTCACAAAATTATATTTCCATATTTTTATCAACATAAAATTAATTAGAGTTGATAATTAACTCAAACTTGTTTTCAAAAGAATTTTACAATTTTATTTCAACAATCCTTAAGATAAAAATTTAAATTTTGCTACTCTTTATTTTCAAATAGCCAAATTCTCAAAACTAACTCCATCTTCAACATGTATAACTCATTTTAAAATATTCAATAAAGTTTTTACTTTTCAAGCAAAGTATTATCTCATCTCAAGTACATCATTTCAATAACAAAACATAATTATATACCGTTTCATAAAATTTCAATTATCATAATGGAAATGCCTGGCCATAGTTTTATAATAAATAACCCTATCGATTGGCTACAGAATTGACCAAATGATCAAAACTGCCTCGCCATTCATCCAACCTGCTATGGATCCATGGCTGCATATGTCATCCAAATAAAATTAATTCTCAAACCATTTTAATTCATTCTCCACTTGATTTATATTAAAACTCAAATTTCATGTCTGATTGTCTCATCACGGCGTTTAGGAAATTCCTATCGATAACGTTGGCCAAACGCATCGACTAGAATTCTTAAAACACTAGGTGGACAACCCAACACAAAAATTCATTTTCTTTAAAAAGAAATACCTCATATATAATACTCAAAATATTCTTTATTTTCTCAAAAATCCAATTTCACTTAAAAACATAACTTCAATTTGAAAGATTTGAAAATTCAATTACAACTTATACTCAAAATCAAAAACACAAGAAGAACCCATTAAATATTGCCATAATACTCGATTCATAAGACCGATGGAATAAACTGGAGCGTTTGTTATTTCGAACGATATAACGAACCACTCACAAGACTCACACCGAGTGTGGAACGCGGTAAGTGTAACGCTATCCTCCACAACTCGTAGCTCATGAAAAATTGGTGCAAGGTCAAGCCAAGGAATGACCTTAGCAACACTCAATAGATTAAAAGAAATCTATGAGATATAAGAGTAATGGCAAGATATCTTCTCGAATGAGAAGAAGAGCACAAACAACACATCATTACTTCAGGTGAAGTAATACCACAAAGTATATCAACAATTGAGTATGCAAGGAGGATATCTTAAAAGGGGTGAGAATGGCAATATCAAATAAATTCAATGAATCACCTCATTTCCCCAGTTGACATCCTCATGGGAGGACGACCAAAAGGCCAAGAACCGATAATGAAGTCAATACAATATTCGATTGCCCGATTGGGTGTCATACCAAAAGCGGACTCATAGAAATCAACAGAGTCACAATGACAGGAATTCGACATATATCATCAACGTCTCAAAACTCAAGAGTGAATACATATACTTTAAAATCATCATAACATTCCGAAGAGTAAGAAACAACAAATCAGCTAAAATTAGGATACCTAAATATAGGATCCTTCGGATCACAGAATACAACTAGAAAATACCGAAGCTACCCCAACTCAAATCATTCCAAACTCTAGATACGAAAAAGCATGCTAATTCACTTGAAAAGATAAGCTATAAGGAAAAATTCCAAAATCCTTATAATCATACCAAATATTACAGATCCGCTCAATAGGATTTGCAATCCTCAAAGAAATCATAAAATAAGAACATCAAAGATCATCAACAAACTCCTTCAATACGGATGGATGTCAAGCACCTGTATTGAAGAGGACTTGAATAAAACAACCACGATTAGGATTACTCCTAAGATCAGATGCCATCAATTAAATTTAGGAATATTACGGAATAAAACATATTCCTAGACATATCCTAAATTATCTACTCCAAAAGACATGATAAGGTAAAGGACACAACGACTAAGGGATTCGTAACACTTGTATTACACTTAGATGTATCGTAATGTGTGTTTCTGTTCTATGTTCATCATACTTTGTTCTGAATGGCTCTGATACCAAGCTATGACTCCCCATCCCGAGATCCACATTAACAAAGAGAATTACCGGGTAATTCTGTCTGCAAATGTGGAGAATAGGGCTGGTTAGCAGCGACCATCTATAATCTTGTCTTAAACGTCTACTGCATACGTCGATAAATGCTATATATATATATATATATATATATATATATTCTATTTCAAGTGAATCGACATATCCAATAAATGCCTAATACAAAACTATAGGTGGCTAATGGATGTATCAGAACAAATTCAATAACAGAATGCATATCACATCATAGAACAATAATCATCATATATATAAATACATATACACCGATACATCCAGTATGATACAAATTGATACTCAAAAGTTGTATAGAAACCACACATATACATCTAATCAAATACATATCAGAGTCAAGCGGAAAGAAATATAAACTACACAAAAGTGCTAGGCTGATATCCAAGCAAATGCATCAAAGCTAAGTCCTGTAACTGATAGCTAACCTGAAACAACTCGGTCTGACCCAAGTGCAAAATACACGGGTCAGTCTAGCTAAAACAATCAGTTAATGAGGATAGACGATAATATAAAGCATAAGACACAAGGTGATAATTCTTTTCGTTTGAGAAAAGGCAACAGAAAGAATACAACCCATGACTTAAGTGAACTAATGTCACTTATGTATACAAAGACCTCAAAAGAGGTAAATTCAATAATAATCTCAATTAATATAAACATTCTCCCCATATCATCAGCGACATCCCAAAATGTCTACATGGTTTCCATGAACCATATCTCCTCAAAAGGAGAAACATCATTACAAACTCTCGCCAAAATGGCAAATATAAAACATTCTCAAATAGGATGATCAAAAACTCAAATATAGAAGAATCTCCAAATTCAATTATACCTCATCTCATTGGTATAAATGTATATAAATCTTAATCTCAACTCCCAAAAATGGAAAAACCCAGAATATCCTATAAAATCATGAAATCATCCAAACTCATGACTCAAGGAACTCAATAAGAGTTCAAAACATCATAAATGAAATCACCACATATATAACATCTTATATAGAACTAGGCTATAAATGTAATAAAACATCTTAAAATGGTGAAATCATAACAAAACAGAAATCCCGGACTGGCCAAATCCCCGATTGCAATGCCGAAGCAATGCTGCTCGTGCTAAACTCAGATGGTCGAAGCCTCAGACAAAGTCGCTAACACCTCTCAAAGCATATTGTCCTCATGACAAGGTCGCTGACACCTTTTTAAGCCGTTTTGTCCAACCTAACAAGGTCGCTAACACTTACCAAAGCAGTTCGTCCTCATGACAAGGTCGCTGAAACCTCTCAAAGCAGTTCTGTTAGGTAAGCATCGTGAATGTGTCACAAATTCACGGATAAGAACCCGAAAAGTGTTAACGTGTGTCCCATACCACACGTTCATACTTAGCGGTTTACTAACTGCTAGTCGATGCCACATTAGGAACAACATAAAAATCAGAAAATCATATCTCTCCTCGTCTCATTGGCGAATGATAAAGAGACACCATACTCGTCTCGTCTCACCGACAAGCATTAAATGGCATCGTAACTTGTCTCATCTCATCGACAAGTGAAACAACATAATGGTTCCTCATAAACCATAAATCTCAAAGTAGAAATTTCAAACCATAAAACTCGCCAAATATTGGCCTTCCTAGATAATTCCTAAAGAGAGGAATTATAATCTCAAAATCCCGCCATGAATTGGCTAAATAACTCAGAAACCAATAACCCGGATAGTTTCGATCATACAAGTCTGGAATTAACCGAAATAGTAAACGCACATGTCCCATACCATGTGTTTTACTAAATCGTTTAATTCTCTTTCTCATACATTCGAACAGAGCAAAAGTGTGTGTCTTATATTTAAAATAGTTTGCTAGAGGAAAGAAGCTTTTAAGACTTTTTCCCAAAAAGATTAATAAAACCAATATTTGAAATTCCTTTATTATAGGAAATAAATATATTTATATTAGAAAAATAATTTTAAAATACTATGTAATAATAATAATTTGAAAGTTATCACATTCTTTCAAGCTTTCCAGAACTTCAAAAAAAATCGAATTCCGATTTAAAATGAAAGAGATATGCTCAATTTACTGACAGTGATTCATAAATGAACATGCAACATTTTTTTTTTTGAGATTTCTTACTTTGAAATCTCAATCTATGCTAGAAAATATGAGCTTTGAAACTCACCTTGCAATTCATGGAGACTAACATAAATAAATTTGGCCAAAACTGAAGCAAGATGAAGGCTTTTGGTAATGGAAAGCTTCAGCTACCTGTAGAAACTTAGAAACAGAACATGCGAAGAAGAAGAACCAGTAATTAACAAACAACCTAAAAACAAAATTGAAATTTGATGAATTCTCTCTAATTTGAAGTAGATTACCTGTTTGAAATCAGCTTTTAATTGATTAAAACATCAAATCCACGAAGAAATTAGGGGATTGAAGGCCATAGATTGAAATAGGGTTTCTTTCTTTTGTTTACTGGATAGAGGAAGGAGATGAGAATAGTTTTCTATATGTACAGGAAATGTTTTCTCATTTCCTTGTCTTCTGGTTCTAGCGTAATGGGTTTTGGACCCAAATAGAGAATAACTTAATTAGCCTAAGGTTTTAATTCACACCTAAATCCATATGCACATATTTATACTATGTTATATAATAAAACGATGCATTTTCTTTCAGGTTTCTACACACATAAAAAAAATGTAAACTTACATACATAAATAAAATAAATAAAACATTTCACATCATATAAAAAGTTTAATTTTAATTTTAAAACATTTTTATTATTAAAACCCTTAATTTACATAAACACACAATTTTACACTAATAAATGCATAACTCCATATTTTTAACTCCAAAAATTATACTAAAATAATTTTTTTATTTAGAAAAATATGACAAAGAATTTTAAACTTAATTTTATATCCAAAACTCATTTTTAAATCAAATTCCATCCCTTTGTTTGAATAAATAATCTTTAAAAATCAAATACTTCCTTTAAAAATTATCAAAAGAAGTAATTAGCAATAATTAATAAAATTATTGCATTTTCTCCAAATAAAAGCCATTTTCCATACATTATTAACTCAAACAAAATAAAATAAAGTTCTAAACTTTATTTACTCATTTTATTTCAAAATAATTCATTGTTCCAAATGAACAATTTAAAATTTAAAATTTTATTTTAATTCACAATATTAAATCATAACTACCGTTATAATTTAATATTTATAGGTAATCTCCAAAACCAGGGTTGTTACAATTCCTCTCTCGAAAACTCGAAAATGAACATCGATAATGCTGCAGTCATCATCGAATTTAATTTCTAGCGACCGAAAAGAGTTTAGAGCTTTTATCCTTTCAAAAACATTTTTTTTTCAAACCTTTGAAAATCATTTTCAAATTAAAAAGGGATTTAAACTTTTATAAATCTCCAAAACTTCAAATCCTTTCAATTTCTTTTCAAATATTTCTCTGGAATTCTATTCAAATTATAAATCACATTTAAAATCTATATTTATGAAATCCCATTCATATATGAATTCATTTCTTAACCTTTAGTTATGATTTTCAATTTCCTATTCAATTTCAATGATGATAATTTAATGTTATCACTTCCTAACATCCAAGCAACCATATACTATATAATAATCTCTGGAAAATGATTTCTTTTCTATACAAAAATAGTTTAGGTAAAATTATTTCTTTTACCCTATTTTAAAACAATATCGTGTCGATTTATTCTATATAAGTGTTTAGAGATCCCTATCGATAGAGTTGTACAGATTATACCGACCAGAATCCAGATACCACTCAACAAACCAATCATTACAATATAAAACAATTTTTATATTCACTGACAAATACGCGCTCATATCTATTATTACACTCAACTCATTCCAGAGTATTACTGACTCTATCTCCAATGAGTAATCCCCACCAGAGCCAAGATTGCCGCTTAACTAATTGCTCTGATACCAAATTTGTAACGACCCAATTTTTCAACGCCGTAAGTCGACATCAATACGTCTACTGTATCAAATGCCGCACAATCGGATGTCGGAAAACCGAACAGATAGGGTTAAAAAAGAAGAAGATAGAAGAAGAACAGAAACAATAAACAAAATCTCACATTTTGCAGCGGAACAACATATAATAGATAAATGAATATCTTTAAAACAAAAGCACTATATCCGTTTATACAATACATTATCAGAGTTTACAACGACACAATACAACACTGGCAGTTATTAAAACTAGCTTACATGAAATTTTGACTTGCACTAACCCAAACGCGGTGGACACTACATAGTATAAGTGATACGGTTCGCCATCCAGCTTGAACTCTAGATCTCCACAGCATACTTTTTTGATTTCGCTTCAGAATAATGATAACCTGGCCCTAGGCTACCCGTGTGGAAAATTATGGGCATCCAGAGTTTAGAAAGGGAACAATAAACTCTAGGTCAGTTATGAGACAGGTGTGAGATCTCAAAAAACAGTTATTTTCACAAAGAAAGGAAAAGAAATCTGCTATGCTTTTGGAAAATGAAACTACCATACGACTTCCCCGCACACACACAATGCAAGCACACAATTAGAGGAGATTTCTTTATATGATAGTCAAACATGCTTAATACACAAAATCTTTTTGATATTATTATTATTAGTGCATAGTGTGGAAAACATTTCGAAAGTGTAATATAAATCTTAGCTAGCATAGGTACCATTATATTATGCTTGCTATAGCTACCTCCTTAGGGGGAAGGTTATACAATTGCAATCGTAAAGGGCTCATATTGTTTCTTTGGATTTGCAACAAATGGTCAGGCTATGGAACTTCCTATTGCCACATGGGTACGCCTCTGGAGGGATGCCCCGGGAACTTAACCAGCTCTCTGCCAACACAAGACCGGATTACCTCTGTAACTAGGAAGCTGCTACAGGAGTATGCCATCCCTAAGTCGTTTGTGACCTTTATCCGAGGATCCTCAATCACAAAGTATAATAAATTTGTAGCAACAACATAGGTAAAATTTCTGTGCTCCATACCATGATACTACCCTTTTCCGGAAAGAAATGACATACCCTCTAGGGGCACAACCCCTAAATAACCATGCCGCATCCTTCCTATTTCGATCATTTTCGGGGTGTGGGGTCCGACGAAGTCTCGTCCACAAAGCTACACTTTCATAAAGGCATGCTTCGATCAACAAATGATCAGCTGCACTTCGTATGCCACATTACTAAATTGGGAATGTATCACAATTAACCATCAACTATATAATCTCTGAGCTCGTACGTCTCAGAAAAGGGTGTTAATCTAAGAGAATAAATTCTCCGCCACCAACAGAAATGTATTTAATAGAAATCAGCTTTACATTTCAAAATGTAATGTCAAACACACATCCATACAAGTCCGTTCCGGGATCGAATGGAACCGAAGGCACTTCAAAGAAGCCCTTGCAATCCGGATATTCACTAATCACGTCCGGATTCCCCATCACAAAGGGTGATCAAATCTCTATACCAGAGAAACTAAGTGCAGAGACATTCGACAGGTAATCCTTTCGCTTTCGAAAATACCCGGTCTCCAACAGCATCTTCAAATGCAATCCAATTTCGTCGTATCATTATTAGGAATGGGTTCTATGACACAAAGTTCTCTCCCAGCTAATCCGAACAACGAGCGCTTATTTTAAAAATAAGTGTTACATTCAGATTTCAAACAAATCACAACAAATTTCCACTTCGATCTTTTAAATAAAAGATCCATCACAAAGATTTGATGTGGTTTTCAGATAACCATTTGGAGTCCGACTCTCAGTTGCATCGAAATTCAAACGCCAATTATAGGCCAATATTGATAGTCGTTTAGTTAACTATCAATCAACATTCACAACAATCACCAAGATTTAAATAATTTCCCATAATTATTTATTTTCAAAAAATCTTCGCACGATATAATTTTAAACACTTTAATCATTTGAAAACAAATTTCAAATCACCTTTCAATCTTTTGAAAACAAATTTCAAATCACCTTCCTCACTTGGAATAAATTTCCAAATATTTATTTTATTCCACTGAAAATATGCCGAGTTCAAATACTTTAAAAATAATTTAGATCACTTATCCAAAATATACTTGGAAACATTTAAAATAAAAATATTTTAAAACACTTACTTAAATATTAGTTATGAAAATATTATACTAATATCTCATATAAAACTTAAGTCCAAAATAATTTTAAAATAAAATTATTAGATAGAGTGTAATTTTTCAAATTACCATTTTCTAATCAAACGCCAGTTAAATTTTTAAATCATTACTTCTATAATTAATTAAATAAATCTTTACTATAAAGATTTCCAAAATAACTTAAGAAACTAATTTCTCCACAATATTCTTTTAAAACCAACTCTAGAACTTTTAATTTTGAAAGCTACTTTAATAACATACTCGGCTTTCCAGGCAAAATACAACATCCATTTAAAAATGGACCATTTAAATCAATAAATAAATTCTTCTTGATTTATCTCAATTTACATTCCAAATCCGTAAATTTTGTTTCCACACTTCAAAAATAAATCAATATTTATTTTTAAACCAGTTTCCCTTTCCTTTTTAATTTCGCATTGTGAATTTAAAATTTCCAAATATCTATTGATATACGATTTTTAAATTGATTTCAAAAAATCATTTCCAAACACCAAATAAATTTCCAAATTGATTTTAAATTTTATTCTGAGCACCAAATCAAATTCCGAATTTGATTTCCAATTTTATTTTCTTTTAAAATAAATTTCTTTATTTCTTCCAAACTATTTAAAATCCGTATTTTAAATAAATCCTTCAGCTATTAAACAATATTATTCAAAACTCATTGATTAAAATATTTTCCCATATTTTGGAATTTATTTAATAAGTTTTCAAAAATAAAACTTTATCTATTTAAATTTCTTCTTTTAAATCCACCCAATTCTTTAAA
Organism: Allium cepa; assembly: GCA_030765085.1. Classification (NCBI taxonomy): domain Eukaryota; kingdom Viridiplantae; phylum Streptophyta; class Magnoliopsida; order Asparagales; family Amaryllidaceae; genus Allium; species Allium cepa. The sequence goes on along the minus strand of CM060940.1, from coordinate 135,513,463 downwards.
TGATTTTATTATAAATTTTCTACCCTGAATTTCATAAAAAATCCCATTTTATTTATTTCTGGTATCTTACGATACCAAAAATATATTCAGCTAAATTATAGCCTTCAACGGTTTCAATCACAAATAATCACACACAGATTATAAATAATCAACACACAATATTGAAACAAATTCAAATATTTGAGGAATCCAGTTGGATCCCTCCAACCTGTTTCCCTACATCCTCAAATGTTAGCACAACAATTAAATACCAATTCCACTTCGAGGTGGAATATCGCGGTATCTGGGATTTATAAAATATCATCCGCTATCATGTGGCGCATAGGGTCTCATCCACTATATAATGCGGGAAATCAATCACTCCAAATACATATATAATACTAATTCCACTTCGAGGTGGAATATCGTGGTATATGGGTTTTATATAATATCATCCGCTATTATGCGGCGCATCGGGTCTAACCCAATATAATTGATAATAATTTATCATCCAAGGACACAATCATCAATTTTAAATTTAACTATTTAAAATTAAATCAGAAAAAATCTGATTGAGTGAGAAGATCTCACCTTTGATTTGCAATCCATTTCCATTCCAGTTCGTTTCCTTCATAATTTTGACCTTGAATGAACATTATATAAATTTATTAACACTTGAATTTTAATCAAACAATTTAACTTATAATTTGACTTAAATTCTTAAACAAAAAATTTCCTTAACCTAATTATTTTTTGTCCAAAAATTGAATAAGTTAATTGAAACAGTTTAACCACCACAACTATCGTTTTTTATAAAATAAACTAATAGAATAAAAATATTTATATATGTATATTAATTTTATTTCTTCTTTGAAACTATTTATACCAAAATAATCCATATATATTTTTATAAAAATCCAATCTTTTTTTTAAATTTTTTTACAGCATCTAAAAATCTCTATATCTTCCCAAAATCATCATATAAATATATATATATGTTGAATTTTCAAAAAAGTAAAATTCCATTCAAACTTATATATTAAAATAAAACATAATTGTTGATATTCAGCTACTGTAATATATATATATATATGTGTGTGTGTGTGTGTGTATGTTTTCTCTGATAATAACAATACGGTAATTTCCTTTACTGTGAAAAGCTTTCATCTTGTAATATATATATGTAAAAATTTATAGATACGATTTTTTTTAAAATCTCTTTCTCTGAATATATATACATATGTATAAAATTCATTCTAACTAAAAGAATTAAAATAAAAAAAACAAGCTGCAAATACCTAAATGCCCAAATCCCTCACGAAATCCTTCTTGAACCAAGCCTCGACTTACACCTTTCACGTAAGTCTAATCATTCCATCACGAACACCTCTTACCACCATCGAGCTCCACGTTGGCCTCCTCAATCGGCTCCACTTGCGGCTTAGACCCCCAAATCGAATATCAAGTGAACCTACAATGCCAGACCTCCCCGCCTTCATGCTTACATCCAGATGCGTTGCCACCCCTTAGCATCTAATTCCAGTGCTTTGCGTCAAAGATTCGAGTAAGGGAGGCACCCTCGAGTTCGAGTCGAACTCGCACGCCCTCTTATTTAGAAAAGGAAACGAATTCCGATTTTGAATTTGTTTAGCTTCAGCCTTTTTTATTTTTATATACTAGGATCGATCTGATTAATGAGAGAGATGTTTAATTTCTAGCCTTGATTTTAATCTTCACCATTTCTTTCGAAGTTTTCATTTATTTTTTTCGATTTCATTTCAGTTTCTTTTTTTTCGGCTAAAGCGAATAGAAAAACATCTGTTCGATTTTTAAAAGATCAACAAACATGTGTTTACAAAGGTGTACAAGTGTCTAAAGAAAAACAGCTATGGGTTGAATCACAAACTACAGTTATTGACTGGTCAAAATATACAATTTTAATATAAATTTGAATTCAAACGTCTTGAAATCGAGCTAAAAATCTCGACCTCCTATCGAGGCGTGCCACTAGGCGATTATAATGTTAAACCCCTATTCCGGACACAATGGAAAAGGTTCTGAGTCCTAATTCGATCGTATGGAGAAGATAGCTTTTTTTGGGCCAGTTAAAATATCGAATTTTTGACTTAAATTTCAACGCGTTTATTGACCGTACGACCAAACGATAACTCCAAACACTACGAAAATTGATATTCAATAATAATACAATATTATGGATCCAATGGAACTAGTTTCATTGAAATCCGAGATTGTGTCTCGGAAGGCTATTTTCAAATATCAATTTAAACGATATAAATTCAAAACTGAATAAAACATTATCAAATTAAATTCTGAAGCTTTAATTATCTTCAGTATTATCAATATAAATTTTCTAAACCTTGAAATGATTTTTAATCAGCTTAAAAATCAAGATTTAATATTTTACCCAACTTCAATAATTTAACTTCTAATTCCATAGTTATATCTGAAATTCAGTTTTAAGCCAACTTCCAAATATTTAAAATCAATTAAATATTTTGATTTCAAATGTTCAAATTTCTGGATCGTCACATTCTTTCCCCCTTTAAAAGAATTTCGTCCCGAAATTACTAGTTAAGAAGAATGATCCTTAACCCGTTTATCATTTTTTCAAAACAAAACAGTTTTATCAACTTGCTAAAACAAATCTTTTTATTAAAGACCATCATTTCAACTAACTTTCCAAATCCTAACCATAAGTTCCAAACAATTTAATTGTTTTCTCAACAAATCAAATTCAAATTCAAATTTAAATTTTCGAAATTTTCTCAAAATTTTCTAACTCTCTAAATTTTGGAAACATTTCGCCAGTGTCTCCTTTGCGCGGCTAGCTTGGTACGACTACAAAATGGCACCATGGTCTCCCAAATTCAAAAAGAACACGAAAAGCCAAGCGGTTGAACAAGAAAATCATCAAATTTCATACAGAAATTTAAATACATATCTTTTCGAGCAATTCAAATTTACCTTTGAAATCAAAATCCCAATTCCTTTTCCTTTATAATACCTGTATGCTATTTAACAACCATATCCAATTTCTACATTCAAAAATCATTTTTCACATTCCATTACAAAGATTTCAATATTTAATTCATTCAAATCCGTACGATATACTGATATCGTTCATACGCAATATCCAATTCGATTGCTCACTCGATCGCACAACTTCACTTCCGAACTAGTATCGTCCACCCGACTTCCTAGTGCAGACTCAGATATGGTTTTGTGATCAGAAACCGTCATTCTCCTTGCATAGCCGTAAACTATGATATAGAATTTCCAGAATCAAACAAAAATCCATATCCAGGTTCGTCGTCGAAAATCGAGTGAAAAATTCCAACTTGGATCGATATAACAATTTCGAAATTCTTTGCTTGAATTCTGGATCAAATCGCTATGCGAGTAAAATAATATACGTACATCCTACGTATTTATTCCAAATTGATTATTAGCTTTATCAATTTCTTTTCTTTTATTCAAATTTGATATTTTTTTATTTCAGTACACTTATTCAATATCGCCATTTCAAAATTTTCCAGTTTAATCTTCATTCGATCATTAACTAATTAAACTCCAAATTTTTCTTAAGAATTTCACCACCTTTTTCTTAAGTTATATAAATATTCTATACACTGCTTATATTATTTTCAATTCACCATTTTGGTTTTATCTATACTTTTATTTGAACTGGATTTCCAATTCCATGTGAATTTAATTCGTTTCTAACCATATTTTCTTTGTCATTCCTTCAATTAGTTTCACTTACTAATTTTTTTATTTCAATACTTCGCTTTGTTTATCACCAATCAAATTCAATTCCAATTCCAATTCTATTTACTTACAAATTCGAAATGAATTTCAAAATTCGATTTCAATTTCATTTATATGCAATTGTAAATTCATTTATTCATTACATTTTATTTTCTACCTTAATAAATTTTATTCCATAACTATTTTTATCAGATTCCTAGTCTTTCCAACATTTCAAAATCATTTTTGAAATTAATTCAAATTTTCTTTTGAATTTCCAAAACTAAACCTAGTTTGCAAACAACTTCCATTTAAAACAATTTGGCAGCAATTCCTCTCTCAGAAACTCGAAAATGAACATCGATGATGCTGCAGTCATCACCAAAGTTATTTTCTAGCGACCGAAAAGAGTTTAGAGCTATTACCCTTTCAAAAACATTTTTTTTCAAAACTTTGAAAATCATTTTCAAACTAAAAAGGGATTTAAACTTTTCCAAATCTCTAAAACTTCAAATCCTTTCAATTTTTTACAAATATTTCTCTAGAATTCTATTCAAATTATAAATCACATTTACAATTTATATTTACAAAATCCCATTCATATATGAATTCATTTCTTAACCTTTAGTTATGATTTTCAATTTCCTATTCAATTTCAATGATAATAATTTAATATTATAACTTCTTAACATCCAAGCAACCGTATACTATATAATAATTTTCGAAAAATGATTTCTTTTCTATAAAAAATAGTTTGGGTAAAATTATTTCTTTTACCGTGTTTTAAAACAATATCGTGTCGAATTGTGCTGTACAAGTGTTTAGAGATCCTTATCGATAGAGTTGTACAAACTATACCGACCAGAATCCATATACCACTCAACAAACCAATCATCAAAATGTAAAACAATTTTTATATTCACTAACAAATACGCGCTCATATCTATTATTACAGTCAAATCAATCTAGAGTACTACTGACTCTATCTCTAATGAGTAATCCCCACCAGAGCCAAGGTTGCCGCTTAACCAATTGCTCTGATACCAAATTTGTAATGACCCAATTTTTCGACGTCCGAAAGTCAACATCATTACGTCCACTGTATCAAATGCCGCACAATCGGATGCTGGAAAACCGAACCGTTAGGGTTAAAGAAGAAGAAGATAGAAGAAGAACATAAACAATAAACAGAATCTCACATTTCACAGTGGAACAACATATAATAGATAAATGAATATCTTTAAAATAGAAGCAATATATCAGCTTATACAATACATTATCAGAGTTTACAATGACACAATACAACACAGACAATTATTAAAACTGGCTTACATGAAAATTTTGAGTTGCACCAACCCAAACGCATTGGACACAACATAGTATAAGTGATACGTTTCGCCATCCATCTTGAACTCCAGATCTCCACAGCATACTTTCTAATTTCACTCCGGAATAATGATAACCTGACTCTAGGCTGCCCGTGTGGAACATTAGGGCACCCAGAGTTTAGAAAGTGAACAATAAACTCCAGGTCAGTCATGGGACTGTTGTGAGATCGTAAAAATAGTTATTTCCAAAAAGAAAGGAAAAGGAATCCGCTATGCTTTTGAAAAATGAAACTACCATAAGACATCCTCACACACACACAATGCAAGCGCACAATTGAAGGAGATTTCTCCTTATGATGTCAAACATACTTAATATGAAAAATCTTTTTGATATTATTATTAATAGTGCATCGTGTGGAAAACATTTTGAAAGTATAATATAAATCTTAGCCAGCATAGGTACTATTATATTATGCCTGCTATAGCTACCTCCTGAGGAGGCAGGTTATATAATTGCAATCGTAAAGGGCTCGTATTATTTCTTTGAATTTCCAACAAATGGTCAGGCTAAGGAACTTCCTATTGCCACATGGGTACTACTCTAGAGTGACGTCCCGAGAACTTAACCAGCTCTCTGCCAACACAAGGCCGGGTTCCCTCTGTAACTAGGTAACTACTACACGAATATGCCATCCCCGGTCGTTTGCGACCTTTATTCGAGGATCCTTAACCACAAAGCAACAACCAAATAGTATAATAAATTTGCAGCAACAACATAGGTAAAATATCTGGGCTCCATACCATGATACTCCCTTTCCAGAAAGAAATGACATACCCTCAGGGGGGGATACCCCCAAATAGCCTTACCGCATCCTTCCTATTTCGACCATTTTCGAGGTGTGAGGTTCAACGAAGTCTCGTCCACAAAGCCACATTTTTCACAAAGCCATGCTTCGATAAACAAATGATCAACAGCACTTCGTATGCCACATTACCAAATTGGAAATGTATCACTAGTTACCATCAACTACATAACTTCTCGGATCGTACGTCTCAGAGAAGGGTGTTAAGCTAAGAAAATAAATTCTCCGCCACTAACAGAAATGTGTTTGATAGAAACTAGCTTTACATCTCAAAGTGTAATGTCAGACACACATCCATACAATTCCGTTCTGGGATCGAACGGAACTGAAGGCACTTCAAAGAAGCCCTTTTAATCTGGATATTCACTAATCACATTCGGAATCCACATCACAAAGGGTGATCAAATCTCTATACTGGAGCAACTCGGTGCAGAGACATTCGACGGGTAATCCTTTCGCTTTCGAAAATACCCGGTCTTCAACACCATCTTCAAATGCAATCCCATTTCTTTATATCATTATTTGAAATGGGTTCTATGACATAATGTCCTCTCCCGGCTAATCCGAATAACGAGTGCTTATTTTAAAAATAAGTGTTACATTCAGATTCAAACAAATCATAACAAATCACTACTTCGATCTTTTAAATAAAAGATCCATTACAAAGATTCGATGTGGTTTTCGGATAACCATTTGAAGTCCGACCTCCGGTCGCATCGAAATTCAAATGCCAATTATAGGCTAATATTGATAGTCGGTTATTTAACTTTCAATCAACATTCACAACAATCACCAAGATTTAAATAATTTTCCCCCAATTGTTTATTTTACAAACATCTTCGCACGATATAATTTTTAACATTTCAATCATTTGAAAACAAATTTAAAATTACTTTTCAATCTTTTGAAAACAAATTTCAAATCACCTTCCTCATGTGGAATAAATTTCCAAATATTTATTTAATTCCACTGAAAATTTTCCGAGTTCAAATACTTTAAAAATAATTTAAAACACTTATCCAAAATATACTTGGAATCATTTAAAATAAAACTATTCTAAAACACTTTCTTAAATATTTGTTATGAAAATATTATACTAATATCTCATATAAAACTTAAGTCCAAAATAATTTTAAAATAAAATTATTAGATAGAGTGTAATTTTTCAAATAACCATTTTCTAATCAAACATCAATTAAATCTTTAAATCATTACTTCTATAATTAATCAAATAAATCTTTACTTTAAAAATTTCCAAAATAACTTAAGAAACTAATTTCTCCAAAATATTCTTTTAAAACCAACTCTAGAACTTTTAATTTTGAAAGCTACTTTAAAAACATACTTGGCTTTCTAGGGAAAATACAATTTCCATTTCAAAATGGACCATTTAAATCAACAAGTAAATTCTTCTTGATTTATCTCAATCTACATTCCCAATCCGCAAATTTCTTTCCACACTTCAAAAATAAATCAATATTTATTTGTAAACCAATTTCCCCTTCCTTTTTAAATTCCCGCTGTGAATTTAAATTTTCCAAATATCTACTGACATACGATTTTCAAATTGATTTCCAAAAACCATTTTCAAACACCAAATCAATTTCCAAATTGATTTCAAATTTTATTCTAAGCAACCAATCAAATTCCAAATTTGATTTCCAAAATTATTTTCTTTCAAAATAAATTCCTTTATTTCTTCCAAACTATTTAAAATCCGTATTTTAAATAAATCCTTCAACTATTAAACAATATTATCCAAAACTCATTTATTAAAATATTTTCCCATATTTTGGAATTTATTCAATAAGTTTTCAAAATTAAAACTTTATCTATTTAAATTTCTTCTTTTAAATTCATCCAATTCTTTAAATGAATTTATTATAAATTTTCTACTTAAATTTCAAAAAAATCCCATTTTATTTATTTCCGGTATCCTACGATACCAAAAATATATTCGTCTAAATTATAGCCTTCAACGGTTTCAATCACAAATAATCACACAGGGATTATAAATAATCAACACACAATATTGAAACAAATTCAAATATTTGGGGAATCCAGTTGGATCCCTCCAACCTGTTTCCCTGCATCCACAGACGTTAGCACAATAATTAAATACCAATTCCACTTCGAGGTGAAATATCGCGGTATATGGGATTTATAAAATATCATCCGCTATTATGCGATGCGTAAGGTCTCGTCCGCCATATGAAACGGGAAATCAATCACTCCAAATACATATATAATACCAATTCCACTTCGAGGTGGAATATCGCGGTATATGAGTTTAATATAATATCATCCGCTATTATGCGGCGCATAGGGTCTAATCCAATATAACTGATAATAATTTATCATCCAAGCACACAATCATTAATTTTAAATTTAACTATTTAAAATTAAATCGGAAAAAATCCGATTGAGTGAGAAGATCTCACCTTTGATTTGCAATCCATTTCCATTCCAGTTCGTTTCCTTCATAATTTTGGCCTTGAATAAACATTATATAAATTTATTAAAACTTGAATCTCAGTCAAACAATTTATTATCATTTTCTTATTTAATTTAACTTATAATTTGACTTAAATTCTTAAACTAAAAATTTCCTTAACCCAATTATTTTTAGTCCAAAAATTAAATAAGTTAATTGAAACGGTTTAACCACCACAATCATCATTTTTTATAAAACAAACTAGTAGAATAAAAATATTTATATATGTATATTTATTTTATTTCTTCTTTGAAACTATTTATACCAGAATAACCTACATATATTTTTATAAAAATCCAATCTTTTTTTAATTTTTTTACAGCATCTCAAAATCTCTATATCTTCCCAAAATCATCATATAAATATATATATATATATATATATATATACACACGTTGAATTTTCAAAAAAGTAAAATTCCATTCAAACTTATATATTAAAATAAAACATAATTGTTTTAATTCAGCTATTGTACAATATTTATCTATATGTATATTCTTCGATAATAACAATATAGTAATTTCCTTTACTGTGAAAAGCTTTCATCTTTTAATATATATATATGTATGTATGTATGTATGTATGTATGTATGTATGTATGTAATCATTTATAGATCATATTTTTTTCTTTTTTTAAATCTCTTTTTCTAAATGTATATACATATGTATAAAATTTATCCTAACTAAAAGAATTAAAATAAAATAAAAAACAAGCTACAAATACCTAAATGCCCAAATCCCTCACGAAATCCTTCTCGAACCCAGCCTCGACTTACACCTTTCACACGAGTTCAATCATTCCATCACTAACACCTCTTACCACCATCGAGCTCCGCGTTGGCCTCCTCAATCGGCTCCGCTTGCGGCTTCGACCCCTAAATCGAACATCGAGTGTGTAACATCCCCGGATTTTAGCCCAGTCTAATTTGATAATTGAATTAATCTTTGAAATTAATTTGTGAATTAAATAGAGTTTTTTAAAATAAAATAAAATATTAGTTGTTTATAGATATTAATTTTAAATTTAATTGAGAATTAATTTGAAGATTTTGGAATAAAAATCTAAATTGTGTTTGAATTTCCAAATTTAATTAGATGTATGTTTTTTTATTTATATAAATGGGTTATCATTTGAAATTAAATTGAGCCTCACACCAAGAATGGTCGAAACAGGAAGAATGCAGCAAGGTTTCAGGGGTAGCGCCCCTAGGGTACGACCATTCCTTCTGGAAAAGGGTGGTATCATGGTATGAAGCCCAGATACTTACTCGTGTGGACACTGTAGTACATTTATTACTGTGTGATGTTGTTGTTGGAGGGCCCTCGGATAAAGGTACCAAAGGACCGGGGGTGGCATATCTTAGGTTTTATTCCCCGAGAAGGGGGTAGCCGGCCTTGTGTTAGCAGAGAGCCGGGTAGGTTCTCGGGGCTCTCGGGGCGTCCCTCCAGAGGCGTACCCATGTGGCAATGGAAACTTTCTTGGCCTGACCATTTGTTGGAAAACCCAAGGAAACAATACGCGCCCAACACGGTTTTAGTTGTATAATCTACCATGGAATGTGGTGGTAACCTGCTATTGAACATGGTAGCTATAGTAGGCATACGACGAAATGTTGTATGCTGGCCAAGATTAATATTATACTTTCGAAAATGTTTTCCACTATGCACTAATAATAATATCAAATGGTTTTCGCGTATCAAGCATGTTTGACTATCATAAGGAGAAATCTCCTCTAATTTTGCGTTTGCATGGTGTGTGTGATGGGAGGCCTTATGGTAGTTTCATTTTCCAAAAAGCATTGCGGAATTCAATTTAAATTCTTTTGTTGTTTCTTAAAAGATAAAATGTTTTTGTTTGCTCATACCAGTCCCATGACTGACCCAGAGTTTGTTGTTCCTTTCCTAAACTCTGGGTGTCCATAAATTTCCACACGGGCAGTCTAGAGTTGGGGTATTCAGATAGTCAGATAGTAGATATCGATTTGATACCCTTCAGCATTCTCTTTGGAATTCTTTGGAGTCTTCGGACGACGGACCAGACTTACTTATCTTTGTGCAACTTGATGGTGGTTTCAAGCTTGTAGTTTGAAGCTTTGGCTTGGAGCTTTGGATTAGGATGCAGTTGTGAATTCATTCTTGTCTAAAGTTCACTTGGAGTTGTCTCTTCTATTGATACTTTTTCCGGTGTAGCATTGTATCACACCTCTGATATTTGTTGAGCATTATTGATATCATTGTAGTATATCTGGATATTGTATTCATTGGAGTTGTATATGATATCATTCATTTCTCTTCCGCTATGTTGTTATACTTAATGTGTTATAAGCTCAGGCGAACCAGATTCGACGTTTGGATCTGCGACATTGGAATAAGAGTGTCGTATTCGATGCCGATTTTCGAAGGTCGAGTCAGGGTCGTTGATTTGGTATCAGAGCTGAAGGTTGAAATTTTAGCTCAGGAGTATAACACATTAAGTGACTCATTAGGGATAGGGTGAAGTATACCCTAGAATGCGTATATCCCTAAGATATCCGTCTGAATGCCTCAGTAAATTCTCTTATTATCCACTGATAGTGAGTATGAGTGCAAGAAGAGAACGAGATAAGGGACAGGGGAGTACCACGACAAATGGTCAGTACCCTGCAATAGCGGAAACAACTTTCTCTATCAATCTCCTTTGATTCGTCTTTTCAATTCTTTGATGATTCCTGGCTGCCCCAGGAAGAAGCTTTGATTTTGCATGGGACACAAACTCCAGATGGGTCAAAATTTTTTATTTGGATGAATTGTTTGCTTTGGTTACTATGGTTGATAGGTATATTTTGGTTGTTAAACTAAAAGTTTTGGGATCGTATCCATATATCTGTCTATTCTTTGGGTATTCCGACTTGAGCTTGGAATCCATACCCAATGTTTGAGAATTACGGAAGATTAAATTCACTTATTTGTTCTTTTGGGTCTCGATATATTCTATGAGTGGTTAGTTATCTTTTGAACTAACCAATACCCCTGTATATTCCGTAGTTCTGGTGACCCGAGTATCTTGATTCATTCTTGTATCCATTAGTGATATTCTGATTTGGTAAGCCAAATGCAGAATAGATACCCAGTTTGATTTGGAAACTGTCTTTCTATCTTTGAATATCCATCTTTTGTTGTCTCCCTGGCAAATTTCGAGGACGAAATTTTCTTAAGGAGGGGAATCTGTAACATCCCCGGATTTTAGCCCAGTCTAATTTGATAATTGAATTAATCTTTGAAGATAATTTGTGAATTAAATAAAGTTTTTGAAAATAAAATAAAATATTAGTTGTTATAGATATTAATTTTAAATTTAATTGAGAATTAATTTGAAGATTTGGGAATAAAAAACTAAATTGTGTTTGAATTTCCAAATTGAATTAGATGTATGTTTGTTTATTTATATAAATGGGTTATCATTTGAAATTTGACTCGAAGTCAGAATATAAATGTATTGAAATTAAATTTGATTGGAATTCAAGAATGAATATTTTAGAAATAAGATTAGATTTATTAATTTTATATTTCCAAGGAACTAATATATATGTGGATATATATATTTAATTATTTATTTGTAATGAATAACTTTTCAAATCATTCGTTTTAAATTGTATTAGTACAAAATAGAATGTAAGGAAACTAAATAAAATCTTGTTTTCTAATTTTAGCAACTATGTATTTTGATGTAAAGATTTTACTTTGAATTTAATATGGTAAATTTTTGAATGCCATTTAAAGGATAACTTCCAAGATGATATTAAACAAGGTTAAATAAAAGTTTTAAAAATATACATAGGTTTTGGAAATTAATAAGGCAAACATTTAAATAAGTATAGTAGCTTAGGCTTGGATTTGAAATACATTTCTTTTGAAGAATGAATAAATATAGTTGTATATTTAAAAAATTTAAAATTTAATACATATGTTAAGTTATAAAACATGAGAGATAAATTGATTCAAAAATCTTAAAATGAAAAGGGTTTAAATAAAAATTATAAATTAATTATAAACCAAGGTTTAAAACACAATTTACAAATAACATTTGACATTTGTAAGATAAGGAGGTAAATACAATTAACAAGTGTTCACCCATTTAAACAAGTGGCATAAAATAAATTTTCTTTTAATTTAAATTTTATAAACATGCATAAGAAAGAGTTAAAATCATATTTCTCAAGCTTTTTCAAAACTGCAAAACAAATTTGAGAAACCAAAACCTAAAAACCAAATTACTTCATCTCAAAGATAAAATCTGAAGAAAAGAAACAGAAAAACGCAAAAGCTAAAAACCAGATTTCAATCTTCAATCTGGAATCAAAGCAATGCTAGTTCAGTTTCAAGTAAAAAAACAAATCTTTAATAATCTTCAACCTGTAAATCTTGAAACAAGATCAAACTCCAAGAAATCAATTTCCAGTTCCAGGTTTTTCAAAATCTATAGCTTCTCTGTTCTTCCAGACAAGTGAGCAAACTCTTTTTTTTTAAATTTATTAAACCTGATATATCTTAATGATCTTTGAAACATGATATAAATGTGCCTGAATGACTGTGTGAATATACTTGCATGCCTTTATATGTAGGGGAAGAATGTTGTGCATGTCTGTTTAGAGGTTACAGATTTAAAACCTGATTAAAATTTTAATTCATTCCACCTACAAACAATTTTAAACATTGATCTCTGAAAGAAAGGTGTTTGTGTGTGAATAACATCATTTCTAAAAATAAAATCAAGAGAAAATATTGAGTAAATGTTTTGGAAATTATAAATAACAGTGAAATTGAAAGAACAGGTGAAAATTCAAACTCAACGATTTGTAAATTCAAGTATAGATCCTGAATCCTCTAAGAAAAACATGATTTTTAAAATAAAAATTGTGATTTTTAGTTTAGTATTTTGGTTGCAGTTCGTAGATGAACAGAAAACACTATTTGATCGATTTCTGACAATCGCGTAATTGTAAAATCTTGGAATTGTTTCTGGAGGTAGATGGAGGAGTATAGATTATGGGCAAAATGTTAAAAAATATTTATTATAAAAAAATTTGGGTCTACATGGAATTAGGGTTTAACGTGCAGTAATCAGGTTAACTCGAAGTCGTACTCGAAGCATTCGCGAGGGATAACTGAAGTAAAAGTTTAAAATATAACAGAAAAAAAGACAGGAGTGGGAAATTTTGTCGGGAAGGATTCGAATGTAACTCAAAGTTGAGCTCAGGGTTTTTCGAATTTGGCCCGGGGAAGATTAGTTTGGGGCTTGGGTTGTCGTAAGTTGCCAGATTTTAATAAATTTTAAAGAAGATTTGTTCCAAGGTTTAAATTTGAAAAATTTTGTTACCAGGTTTCAATTATAAAGCATGAATAAGTTTTAATTTTTAGAAGTCAAAATGTTTTAAAATTTGTTTTGGTTTATAAATTATCTTGTTGAATCTCTAATGGTTTCAAAATAAAATGATTTCAAGCATTCAATTTAAATGATGATTTAGTGATTGAGAAAGATAAATGGTTTATATTTGTTTATTAAAGTTTTAAGTAACTAAAGTATAAATACATAATGTAGTTGACAAAGTAAAATTAATTAAGAAGAAATTATTGATTTAAGGAGTAGTTAAGACTAATTAATTTGTTAAGTGATTAATGTAAGTAATTAAAGGTAATTACTTACTTAAAAATCTATTAGTTAATGAAAGTAATTTAGGATAATAGGTTGATGATTTATGATGGATTAATCAAGAAATAATTATTCAATGAAATTAATTAGTAATTATTAAGGACAATCACTTACTGATTAAAGAATAATTAATTATGTAATTAACTTTAAGGTTAATTTAATTAATATGATTAATTAAGAATAATTAATTAATTAAGAATAATTACTTAAGATGATTGATTAATTAATTTATATCAGATGATTTGTAATTGATTAATCAAGATTGGATAATTAATTCATGAGTAATTAATTTAATTGGAAATTAATTGAAATAATTAAGGATTAATACAACTGATTAATCCTGATTATAAATGATTATGGAATGCTTAAATTACTTATGAATATGTGGATTCTATTGGATGATCTAATTGTTTGATATCCCTGATATATGATGCGTTATGAATTATCCTGATTTGTGCTGTGATCTGTGATGTAATTTATTATCTACGATGAACTTATATTATTCATCCATGATCTGTAAATGAAAATAAGTGTTACAGATTATACCGCTTATCGATATTTCTGTGTTTGAATCTGTAATGGTTGATGTTGTTGTACTATTGTGTGTGAAACCCGTGGACCACATTATACACACACAAATATGGATTTCACGAGGAAATCAGTTAAGTCACAGATATTTGAATTTAATATTTTGAAATGGTTTTAAAAGTTGGATTTTGAATTCAAATGGTTTTGGAAATGGAATTGGGTTAAAAGTGAAAAGCTTTTGAAAAGGAGTTTTGAAGATAAAAGTTATTTTAAATAACTTAATTTAGTTTGAAATCTGAAATATTTTGATTTGAGTTTGAATTCAATATTTGTAATTGAATTCAATGATTTGGAAATTTTGGCTTAAAAAGATTATACAAGTTATAAAAGTGTTTATATGGGTTTAACCCTTGAAAAAGTATTGGTTTGGGAATTTAAATTTAAACCCAAGTTTACACTTGTATGGCTTTAACTTAGGTAAATGTAATCAGCTTTTCCCAAAATGAAACTATTTGTTTTCAATTAATAATAGCTTTCATATAAGGAAAGGGTTTTCAATTTGTGTTGAAAGATTTCAAATCGAATAGAAATAGTTTTGAAAAACTGTTAACTAATCTTTGTAAAAGATAGTCAAACCTTGATTTGAAATTGAAGAGCATTTAAATGGTGTATCTTTTATATAAAAGTTTTGGAATGGAAGTGTTTTGTGGAAATGATTTTGAAAGCTATAAAATGAGTCTTTGATTTAAATACCGGATGAGTTAATCCAACTTGAAATGGAATTGTTTTGAAAGGCTATGACTGAATCTCTGTTAAAGATCGGCGATCCTCGTTTTAAATTGAAAGGGGGTTTTAAAGATAAATCTTTTGGTTAAAAGATTTATGTATGGAAACTGTTTAAACCATTGAAGGTTTTTGAAATGAATCTTTTTGTTTAAAGGATTGGAAATGGTAATTTGTTTTAACCATTTGAATGAAAGGTTTTGGGCTTTAAGCTGTGACTTAACTGAGACCCCATTATCCATATTTTTTTAAATATTGCGCTCATTATTCGGTTTAGCCGGGAGAGGACCTTGTGTCATATAACCCATTCCAAATAATGATACGATAATATGGATAACATTTGAAGACCGGTGGTGAAGACCAGATACTTTTGAAAGAGAAAGGATGACCTGTCGAATGTCTCTGCACTAACTGGCCTCGGTATAGAGATTTGAGCACCCATTGTGATGGGGAGTCCGAACGTGATTTGGAATTACTCGGATTTCCAAGGGCTTCTTCGGAAGTGCCTTCGGTTCTGTTCGAACCCAGAACAAACTTGTATGGATGTGTGTCTGACGTTACACTTTGATATGTAAACCGGTTTCTATCAAATACATTTATGTTTGGTGGCGGAGATTTATTCTCTTAGCTTAACACCCTTCTCTGAGACGTATGAGCCCAGAGGTTATGTAGTTGATGGTTACTAGTGATACATTCCCAATTTGGTAATGTGGCATACGAAGTGATGCTGATCATTTGTTGATCAAAGCATGGCTTTTGTGAAAAGCGTAGCTTTGTGGACGAGACTTCGTCGAGCATCACACCTCGGAATGGTCGAAACAGGAAGAATGCAGCAAGGTTTCAGGGGTAACCCCCCTAGGGTATGATCATCCCTTTTGGAAAAGGGTGGTATCATGGTATGGAGCCTAGATACTTACTCGTGTGGACACTGTAGTATATTTATTACTGTGTGATGTTGTTGTTGGAGGGCCCTCGGATAAAGGTCCCAAAGGACCATGGGTGGAACATCTTAGGTTTTATTCCCCGGGAATGAGGTAGCCGGCCTTGTGTTAGCAGAGTGCCGGGTAGGTTCTCAGGGCGTCCCTCCAGAGGCCTACCCATGTGGCAATGGGAAGTTCCTTGGCCTGACCATTTGTTGGAAAACCCAAAGAAACAATACGCGCTCAGTACAATTTTAGTTGTAAAACCTGCCATGGAATGTGGTGGTAGCCTGCTATTGAACATGGTAGCTATAGTAGGCATACGACGAAATGTTGTATGCTGGCTAAGATTAATATTATACTTTCAAAAATGTTTTCCACTATGCACTAATAATAATATCAAATGGTTTTCGCGTATCAAGCATGTTTGACTATCATAAGGAGAAATCTCCTCCAATTCTGCGTTTGCATGGTGTGTGTGGCGGGAGGCCTTATGGTAGTTTCATTTTCCAAAAAGCATTGCGGAATTCAATTTAAATTCTTTTGTTGTTTCTTAAAAGATAAAATGTTTTTGTTTGCTCATACCATTCCCATGACTGACCCGGAGTTTGTTGTTGCTTTCCTAAACTCTGCGTGCCCATAAATTTCCACATGGGCAGTCTAGAGTTGGGGTTTTCAGATAGTCAGATAGTAGATATCGATTTGATACCCTTTAGCATTCTCTTTCGAATTCTTTGGAGTCTTCGGACGAGGGACCAGACTTGCTTATCTTTGTGCAACTTGATGGTGGTTACAAGCTTGTGGTTTGAAGCTTTGGCTTGGAGCATTGGATTAGGATGCAGTTGTGAATTCATTCTTGTCTAAAGTTCACTTGGAGTTATCTCTTCTATTGATACTTTTTCCGCTGTAGCATTATATCACACCTCTGATATTTGTTGAGCATTATTGATATCATTGTTGTATATCTGGACATTGTATTCATTGGAGTTGTATATGATATCATTCATTTCTCTTCCGTTATGTTGTAATACTTAATGTGTTATAAGCTCTGACGAACCAGATTCGACGTTTGGATCTGCGGCATTGGAATACAAGTGTCATATCCGGTGCCGATTTCCAAAGGTTGAGTCAGGGTAGTTAGAGAATGACCCTACAATGCCAGACCTCTCCACCTTCGTGCCTACATCTAGATGCGTCGCCACTCCTTAGCATCTAATCCCAATGCTTTGCGTCAAAGATTCGAGTAAGGGAGGCACCCTCGAGTTTGAGTCGAACTCGTACACCCTCTTTTTTTGGAAACGGAAACGAATTCCGATTTTGAATTTGTTTAGCTTCAGCCTTTTTTTATATACTGGGATCGATCTGATTAATGAGAGAGAGATGTTTAATTTCTAGCCTCGATTTTAATCTCCGCCATTTCTTTCGAAGTTTTCATTTATTTTTTTCAATTTTATTTCTGTTTCTTTTTTTTCTTTTTTTTCGGCTAAAGGAGATAAAAAAACATCTCTTCGATTTTTGAAAGATCAATAGACACGTGTTTACAAAGGTGTACAAGTGTCTAAATAAAAACAGCTATGAGTTGAATCACAAACTATAGTTATTGACTGGTCAAAATATACAATTTAAATTTAAATTTGAATTCAAACGTCTTGAAATCGAGCTAAAAATATTGATCTCCTATCGAGGCATGCCACTAGGCGTTCATAATGTTAAACCCCTATTCTGGACACAATGGAAAAGATTTCGAGTCCTAATTCGATCGTATGGAGAAGATAGCTTTTTTTAGACCAGTTAAAATATCGAATTTTCGATTTAAATTTCAACGCGTTTATTGACCGTACGGCCGACGATCACTCCAAACACTACGAAAATTGAAATCTAATAATAATACAATATTACGGATCCAATGGAACCGGTTTCGTCGAAATCTAAGACTGTGCCTCGGAAGGCTATTTTCCAATATCAATTTAAACGATATAAATTCAAAACTGAATAAAACATTTTCAAATTAAATTATGAAGATTTCATTATCTTCAGTATTATCAATATAAATTTTCTAAACCTTGAAATTATTTTTAATCAGCTTAAAAATCAAGATTCAATATTTTACCCAACTTCAATAATTTAACTGCCAATTCCATAGTTATATCTGAAATTCAGTTTTAAACCAACTTCCAAATATTAAAAATCAATCAAATATTTCGATTTCAAATGTTCAAAATTCTGGGTCATCACATCAACCAACTACTTAATACCTTCTATTCCAGAAGCAGCTTTCTAAAATCCTATAACCCAAATAACATGTCATAAATAGCTAGCAGTGCAAGAGATAGTACCCAAGCCACTTAATATCTTTTATGGAAAAATAGGCAAACTCTGATCTAATATCTTAATTAAGGAAGACCCGATCATTTAGCACATATTTCCAAGGCGTGCTCCTCAGTGGTACTATCTAGCTAGCATCATATGGAATCTCAGGTCACTTAATACTTCTTTATTTGGAAAAAGCAGACCCTCAATCAGTCACTCAATACCTTATCCAAAAGCGGACCCCTTTAGACATACCACCTAACATGTCCCCTAGGCCATTTAATATATCATTTGGGGAAAAGAGGTGGGACCTCAAACAACCACCTAATACCTCAAGACCCCGAAGCAGGCCCCTCCTATTATGGTCCATACTCATAATGACGTCTCACATTAGTCCGACTATTCATGGAAACTGGTTGCCAGATTAGGTGGGCAAATTTCCCATACAGAATTTGGTACTAATCTTGCATTAGTATAAATATTTATCATAATGATATCTCACATTAGTAGGAAGTGTACACAACTATTGGTAGCCTCAATTGAAGGGCAGACTTTCGTCATGTAACTCTATTGATCTCGCATCCTTATGACTTAGACATAAATTAAATACATTCCATATATATAATAATACTCATCTCACTGTTTCATAAATAAGGCCTTATAAAGAATCTTCCTTATTACGCCTTAGAATAATAATTAGGCTATATAAGAGTTTCCTCTTATTTTTACCTGACAGTCAATTACATTCCTAATAGGGGAAATAACCACCTAATTAACTACACCATATATGTAATGATTGCACGTTAATTACACTAATAGAGACAAATATATATATATATATATATATATATATATATATATATATATATATATATATATATATATATATTCGTGCCTAATAAATTCTAAACACATGGATTTTACACCCTAAACTAGCGTTAAATGTCAATTCTCTAACCAAATACTGTTACAAGTCCTTTTTCTTGAAACTCCCAAGATTTCACTTATCAAAATAAGGGATTATAATATCCAAAATAGAGAATAAATATTCATAACCGGAACTATAATAATAGATTAGTAAATAAAACAGAAACTCAATTTGTTACATCAATTCAATGGAATATCCTAAACAATAGGAATTGCAATGTAAACTCCATATTCTATTTAACTCCTCTTTTACGAAGAAATAGGTAAGATGGAAATTTGTGTGGAATAAGTGATTTAAACTACAAATAAAATCTGTAACCTAAACCTCTTATTTCATTGAAGAATCACAAATTGAACCAAAGAAGAAGGGGAAGTGGAATAGAATAAGAAATTATCAACGCTGTAATAAAAAAACAAATTCCATTGAATTAATGTAAATAATTGAGAATTTCAATATAGAATTGACATTTGGAAATAAAAAGAAATTTATCGGATTATTATCTAACGTATTTTTGCAATCCCAAAATCCATAAGGCATATTCAAATCCATAGAGATATACTAAACAACTACTGAAAAAGCAATACTAAGGTTTCCACTCATAGAGCAACCTTAGCTTCACTTTCTTTGGATTTGCATGCCTTTTAATCTCCTCTAGAATCTCTTTTTTTATACACACACACAATAGGAAAGATGTATATATTTTTATTATATTAAGAACGATTTGAGAAAAAATAAAATAAGAATAGGCTAGAGGTAGAAGAAATAATTAGAGAATGAATTGAATTCTTATATGAACTCTCTATGGTGTTTTCAAATCTAATTTGAAAAGATAAAAATGATAAAGTTTTATCGAATTCCCTAAAATAATATGAATAAAAAAAAAGTGGAGAGGGTAGGGTTCTATTTATAGAGGTTGAAATACACCAAAACCGTAGGATGGAAATAGGCAAGAAACGGATAAATCAAGAGTGCACAACTCAATATAACATAGCTTCAAATCCTAGGCGCCATTGGAAACTTTTGTTGCCAAGCAGTCGACCGCCTATGTGCAACCAGTTGACCATTACCATTGACCTATATAGGTCGGCCGCTCCTCTTTTTTGCAGAATGTTTATTTTGTTCCATTTCAAATTTATTTATCTCCCAATTAACTTTTTAACATTAAATGTCAATTAAACATTTAATTAGCCCCCAAGCTAATTTTTGACATCTGAATTTGAATTCAAACAAAATTAATTAAAAACTAAAAACATTAAATGCTCATAACTTCTTTACTTGAGCTCCGTTTTCAGCATATTATATATGGAAACAGATCAGAATTTCACCATAAACGCAACAAAATAAATTTTGTGGTCAAATTCTAACTTTTATAAAATTTACATATTTACATTATAATATTAAACTCAATTTAATCCATTTAATTGTGGTTAATTTTACAGGGTGTTACATAGCCACTTCGAATGTTGTTGTTGATGGTGGTGCTCCGGTGCAGGCGCCCAAAGCCGATTTTACCAGCTAAATAGATACTTTACTAGTCTTAAAGGAAGACTATTTTTTGGAATGGAGTCGGCAATGGAAGTTCAGGATTGGCTCGACACTTGTGAGCAGATATTCGATGATCTTGAACATAACGATGCTATGAAGAGGAGGTTGGCCTTGCTCTAACTCTAATGTAAATTAACTAAATCTCCTATTTTTTGTGACAATACCAGTGCGATTAATCTATCAAAAATCCTATAAATCACTCAAGAATAAACACATTGACATTAGACACCATTTTCTATGAGATAATGTCAAAAATAATAATATATAATTAGAATTTGTTAATGCAGAAAGACAAATTGTGGATATATTTTCTAAAAAAGCCGCTTTGTGAATCTACATTCTTAAATTTACGACATAATCTAGGAATATGTTCAATAGAGGATTTAGGTACATAAGTGATAGTCGCAATTTTCAAAAACTTTATAAATACTAAAATTAGCTACTCAGCAACTACTGATGTATAAATTGTTGACCAAACAATGAATGATAGAAATAGAGAACTATTATAATTAAAGTCAATTAAAAAACATTTAAAACCAATCTACTGTCTAAAAATGTGAAACTACGATTCTACACACTCCTTAATTGGTTTTAGCTTGCCCTCCTCATATAGTGAATACCCTTGGCCGACCCATCAAACTCCTCCTTCAATCAAATCATCATCTATGTAAATCATTCCTTCTTCACCAAATTATACTGAATTCTCCCTTAAAGGTAAGAAAATTAAAAGAACTATCAATTTTGTACCTTCTTCTAATGCTAAAATTGACGAAATCCATCACTACCAACAACAAATGATGGGTGTCCAATGAGAAATGTACTACAAACTAAAATGCCAAGGAGCTCACATAATTTCCTCGAGCATTGTGTGCTTGTTATATGTGGTCATTCACTAACTAAGAAAAGCATTCGTCAATACAGCCCTTGTATTTCTTAAGCTCCAATCATTATCGATAATACTCCTATAGGAAACAACTGGGAATCAGGACCATCCAATGCAAATGGAACAAAACTCCAATTCATACAAATAGATGGTCTCCAATATCTCCACTGAATGAACATAGAAAATTGGATCCAAATTCATAGGAGCATATTTTGAACAATAATTTTGATGGATCGAAAAATGATTAAGTCTTTTAATGTTCATAACATTCACATATTTATTCTACAATAAAATACTTATGTATTCATATGAAATATAATTTTCCATAAAATAAAAACAACTTATATAGGTTTATAAACAAAAATATGCCAGTTTGGTCGATTAAAATCCAGATAACTCCCGTTCAATCGAGTGAACTGGGTTAAGTTTGAACCCAAGAGTAGGTTGGGGTATACTCGACTAGAGTTATGAATTGAAGTCGACTGAATTAAAATCCATATAATTCCCCTAGTCGACTGAACCTGGGTAGTTTAGTTGAAGAGCTCATTCGACTAGAAACGACCCTAGCTCTTTGTCTCAAAACATGCCAGTTTATTCGGTCGAACTCCCAATTCAGTCGACAGAACGAGCCTAAAACCATCTATCATGAATCAAATCTTCACGTATCTTTTCATGATTTCACCATCTTCTCCAAACTCAAAACTCAAAAACCCTAGATCCACTCTAAAGCCTCTCCGTCCAAAACTTCCAATCAACAAAAAGACCTCAAAAACGAAAAGAGGCAAGTTCTTCTGCTACTTCATCTTATTCGGGGTTTGCATCTGATGGTCAGATCCTCGAATGGCTCAACAGAAGTCCAAAAGCTCTCCAAATATTCAACGACCTAAATGATAAGAGAATCTTCCAAGAAACCTTATATAAATTAAGCGATTTTAGAATATTCGATGTTCAGTCCATTGCTACAGAGCACGAATTCATTTCCTTGATTGATGATCGTCATAACAAGGTAAAAATTTATCCATTCCTTATCAAATTGTTCTGTGCAAACTTGTGTGGAAATTTTTACTCAACTTCCAACAACGATAACGATGGCATCTTGTGTAGTATAGGGGATATATATTTTACTATCTGTCAGAGATTTGGGTAATATTCTTGGTTGTTCTAACATCAGGATTTATCTTGATGATATTGATCACCACAACTTAGCTTACAATTCCATTAGCTATCTATTTTGTACTCTAAATACCGAAAATACAACAGTGAATTTACGTCCCCAAGCTCGTATTCTAAACTAAATGATTCTTTATACCATCTTTCCAAAGACCGAAACTTATGAAAAAATGTATGAAAATAATTAGAAAATTTTGTATGTCATTTGTTCAAAACAAAAATTAAATAATGCACTTATTATTCATGACGAAATTAAATGCTTTCACATACGATCTAGACATACCATTTTCTATGGTTCTTTCTTGACAAAAATATTCGTGCACTCTGGAATCAATGTATATCAAATGCAAGACCTCGTTCTTCCGAAAGCTATGGATAAAAAAAGCAGTTATTCTTATGAAGCCACCCGCTACAATGGAAACATAGTGTTTTCTTATCAAGGTTTATTCAGGAAAATATAGCTCAATCTCTTTTCGGCCAACTCCAGCTAATGTTCAACCGAAAATTGAGGAAGAAATTAACTGGTCTATAGACGAAGATCAAAATATTTCTTTAATGCAACTTTCAAAGACTGTCTCACCAACCACTGCCATTTTAAAGAACCAAAAAATAATCTTCAAGCAATAAAAAGCTCTTATGAAAAGGCAGATATCATTTGGAAAAAATACCTTCGCCTTTGTAGAGAAAATTTGGAACAAGCTGCATTATGTTTCGCTCACCTTCACCTGCTAACTCGAACCAGGAATCATGAACATCTCAACGAAGGTAGTTTCATAAGTATCTCCTTTGATGAACTTTGTTATATGCATCTCTACTATGTTAAGTATCTTAAACATTTGTCTTTTCATCACCTTTGTTCTCTTGTGGTACATTTGTTATGTTGTGTAGATGTGGTACATTAATGTGTTGCAATGTGGTATGTTTACCTTGTGATTTTAATTTATGTTTGTCAACTTGTGTTTTTATTTTGTCATTTTACCTTCTATTATCAACTTGTTTAATCTTTTTGTTGATGCCAAAGGGGAAGAAATATTGATAGCGGGAGCATTACATTATAAATATTTCAAAATATTTTTTATATAGTTGTCATCGTCAAAAATGGGAAGATTGTTCGAACCTTAGATTGAAGTTTTAATGATGACAACTATATATATATTATATCACAATATTTAAAAAATAATAAGCTACCAACCAAAAAAAGACAAGTAAAACATGAAGGATCATGAACACTCCAAGAAGACCAAGATACGAATCATAAAGAGTCAAAAGTATGTATATTGTATTAGAATAAGTTGTAAAATCTCCTTTAAAATTCACACAGACATACAAGAATCAAAGAGTGAAACACAAAATGAAAAATCAAAACCAGTTTATAAAAACTGTTTTAGCCCAGTCAAGGCCATTGGCCTAAGTCGATTGAGCACAGTCGACTGAGTCAATTGACCAATCGAATGAACCTGCTTGATTTACTTTTTTTATATGTTTTGAATTTTGGCATGAAATGACTTTGTTGTTATTCAGTAGACTGATCACTTCATTCAGTAGACCGAGACCCTATAAAAGCTATTTTTCTGAAAAGACATTTTTTGAAGGTCACATTCGTTCATGGCATCTCTACGATCTCCAAAGGTTTTCTATGAACAAATGCATCTCTTTAAAGCCATTCTTTGATCACTATAAATAATGTTTAACATTTCTTAAAAACTAATTCATTCTCTTATAAATCTCTTGAAATCTATTATCTTATTTTCACCCGAATCTTTTGTGCATTCAATCCTATTAAATTATTCAAGATACACTTGCTATATTTCCATAAATCTGTGCATACATAAATCATTAAGGGTATTATAGGAAGTCCTATAGTATTAGTCAATATCTGTATTAGTAGAATACAAGATTGTGAAGCAAACTCCTTTATAAAAGAAAGTCAAAATTTGAGAGGTGTTCAGATAATTTGATTTGTAAACCTATTTCTCCAAGTCAAGTGAGGGAATTCGCAAAGAAATTTCAAAGAGATGCTTAGGGAGTGGACATAAGAGAGGTGCTCCAAACCAGTATAAAAACTCTGGTATGATTACTCTTTAACTTTATTGCTTTAGCTTACTTTCATAATTAATTTAGCTATTTTAACTATTAGATTGTCTATATATGATCATATAGATTTTTCATTCGGTATTAGAGCACGGTTCATTTAAAATCATAATGCCATTTTGAATAATATGGCCAATATGAGTTATTACATATTTCAAGAAGGTCAATCAACTAAACGTCCATCATTTTTCAGTGGGTCTAATTGTACGTATTGGGCTACGTGTATGAAAGTTTTTATGGTATCAACTGGGCTTGATTTTTGGCTACCTGCTCAATCTCAGTATGAAGCACCTTCCATTGAAATGAGTACCTAGACAGATGCTCAAAAGACTGCTATTTCCAATAATGCTAAAGCTATGAATATCTTATATTATGCATTAGATAAAAATGAATTTTCAAGAGTCATGATGTGTAAATTTGCTTATGATATTTGGCACATGTTATAAGTTGCTCACGAAGGAATGACCCAGGTAAAACAAACCATGATTAGTTTATTGAAAAATCAATTTCAGTCGTTTAAAATGGAACCAAATGAAAGTATCATAGAAATGTACTCTAGGTTTTAAACGATTCAACATGACCTCATGGCTTTAGGAGTAATATTCACCCATTTAGATCTAGTTTCACTAATCCTTAATGCTTTAACTAATGAATGGGAAAGGAAAGTTCTTACTATAGAAGAAGCTAATCATCTTTTTACATGTAAAGTAGAATTATTTAGAAATTTAATGTCTTATGAAGCAAATTTGGAAGCTAGAAAAGATCTAGCCTAAGAAAAATGAAGTATTGCTTTTCAAGTAAACAACGATAGTGAATCGGATCCTGATGATGAAGATGTAGTATTTTTGCCAAAAACTACAACAAATTCAAAAAATTTAGAAATTCGATTCGAAAACAGAAACCTGATAACTCAAAAGACGCATCTTCATACAAATGCTATGGGTGCAACAAATTTGGACATATGAAGAAAGATTGCCCCAAATTAAACAATGACAAAAAGAACTTCAACTAGAACTTCAAGAATGAAAATTCTCGAAGAAGAAAAAACGTGCATTTCAAGTGACATGGGATGACTCTTAAAGCGAAAGTAATAGTGATAGTAATAGGGAACAAGCTAATGTATGCTTCATGGCTTCCAAAGATAGGGTACTTTTCGATTTATCTTTTGAAGATGTAGTAGAAATAACATCTGAATTAGATAATAAATATAGTAATCTAAGAAAGACTCATAAATAATGTTCAAAAAAATTAACAGATTAGAGTTGGAAAATGAAATGCTAAAGGATGAAAAAACTACTTTGGAAGAATAAATTTTAAAGTTACAACTTCTTTGTAAATCGCGTGACGATAATAGCATGCATATTTTGAAAGAGGAAAATTCTGCTTTATCTAATGACAATCTAAATGTAAGAAAAATTATTGATGTTTTAGAAAATTAGATAAATGAAGTGAAGATAAAAACATATTAGAAAAGAAGGTAGATGACTTATCTATGAATATTTGTAATTTAATAAAGGAAATGAGAATTTATCTCGCTTAGTTAGTATAACCAAACTATGAAGGAACAAAAATGGTTTAGGATTTTAAAAAAAATCAAAGGTACAACCCAAGTATGCTACTCTCTATTCCAAATTTCAAAATCCCATGAATAGTCAACCAAAAATACATAACAAAAAACCGTCGAAATATAGATACCAAAAACTAATAATAATTTAGTTAGAGCAAAACGTATTCATAAATTTTTGAATGACATTCATTTCAATAAAAAATTTAGCTTCAAATGTTTTACTAAACACTCCTGGGTATGGTTACCTTTTACCTAACTCTCAAGACCATAACGGAGGAAGTAGGTACCATTAAATATTGTCTATTTTTGTAGGTACCCCAACATAAATAGGAGAAATGGATTCTTGAAAGTGGATACTCCAAATATATGACTGGAAATGCTGAAATGCTAAAAAATATATCATACACAGATGGTGGAACCGTCACATTAGGAGATAATTCCTAGGGCTATGTTATTGGACAAGGAGATGTCGCTTCTGTCGGTATATCTAACTCTCCTCTAGTTTTTAGTGTTTATTTAATGAAGAATTTAAAACATAATCTTTTAAGTATCAGTCAATTATGTGATAAAGCTTTTAGTATAACCTTTGAAAGAGGAAAATGCAACATCTTTGATAAGGATAATAATTTAATTTTTGAAGGAATTAATGTAACGACCCAAAATTTCGACCTCGAAAATTCGAATGCCGGAAATTTCAAATTGTTAAAGATGAAGAAAAGAGGTAGAAGAAGAACAGAAAGCAAAACATAGAATCCCACATTTCACAACGGATCAAAATATAATAACAAATAATAGCATTTATACAAGAAAGCTGTAGTTGTTAAATTACATACATTTCATCAGAGTTACAACATTACACAAATGCTGGACAGTTAAAATTAACTTGTCCCAGATATAAACAATAATACTCAGCGGTAAACTCCATAAGTTCCTGCCATCCAGCTCGCCTCCTGAGCTCCAGAACATCCTAACCTAGAAAGCGGTAATACTCGGTCTGACCCGAGCATTACATCAAAGTAACACCTGGGTCAGGCTAGAAACCAGCGTGAGTAAACCCATCTAATCATAAAATACTTAGATAAAACTTAGTTAAAACCCGGGGTAACTCGTACTTTACTACAAGTTCTTAACTTGTTATAGTCAACACTTATTCCACAAATCAACCTCTAAGTACCCTTATTTAGTTTTCAAAGGTCCATATTATTCCATTCCAGCCTATTGATTCCACATATCAAATCTATATAGAATTATTGTAGATTACAAATCGAAGTGGTTTCGGGTATTTACTGATACCCAACTCCGGTCTCTTCAAATCCCATGTCACCTTAACCCAAGTTATTCAAGTGAATATAATTCAATTTTAAATACAGGATGCCAACTTTTGCACAGTAATTCATCATCGATAGATAACCACATTATCACTGTTCAAACCAAACATATCATATCACAAAACATTTCATATCAGAAATATCAACCAATCATTCATAAGTAATATTAATTAGTCACACCATTTCTAATTAATTTAAATAAGTTAAATTAATTATTTTAATCATTTCTAATCCTACTTACATAACAGTAATTAATTACAAACCATTAATTAATCATCCCTTAATTATCTTCTCTAATTACATTAAGCAATTAGCCTTTAATTAATTACCCAAATTAATTTAACTTCCACCTATTCACATTAATTACATTTATCCTTAATTAATTACTCACATTAATTATCCGATAATCACTTACATTGATTAATTATCCTTTAATTAATCACACTCATTAATTAACTAATCCTTGATTTATTTCCTAAATTAATCAATCCTTGATTTATTTCCTAAATTAATCAATCCTTAATTAATTAATCATTAATTAATCAATCCTTAATTAATTACACTAAGTAATTAATCCTTAATTACATCCATTAATTAATTTCCCTTTAATTACTTTTACCTAGTAATTATCCATTGGTTAATTATCCTCAATTAATTAACCATTGATTATTAATTAATTTAACCTTTAATTACCAATTAAATTAATAAATCCTTAACTAATTTATCTTTCAATTACTTACATTAAGTTATTATCATTAATTATCAAAGACCCTAATTAACTTTAAGATAACCCATTTACCTTTATTAATTACTTAATTATGATTAACACATAAATTCAAAACATTTTACCTTTCATAAACTACTTAATTACATATTTCATCTAAGTTTAAAAAAACTTAAGAATTTAACTTAATAAATTTAAGTTAAAAAATATACCCCTTTTCTTAGAAACCAAATATTTAAAAACATAAATTATAAAAGAAAATTTGATTTATACTTAAAACCTTAAAAACTTGCTTTTAAAAAACCTTAAACTTGTTATAATTATTTACTTCGGGTCCAACCCGGTAAACACTCGAGTCCAGACCCGAGTATCCCACTTTTTCTCTTTTTTTCCTAAACTTAGTTTTAATTTTAAAGTTAAAGCTTGTTAGCGTGCAACACTCATGAACTCGAAGACAACACGAGCTGCACCCTCATTTTCTCCGAGTTCCCACCCGAGTGAGCTTCCTCTTCTCCTCTCGAATCAAAACCGATACACAGCCACCACCGTGCACGTGCACACGGCGTCCCATCCTCTTCGATCATCATTCAGGCCACCTTCAAGTCGGCGACATAACCCTAAGTCGATTCGACCCCCTAGAACTATCGATCGTGCTGGAAAGCAAAATCAAGTTAGGTAGATCATCGCTGGAACCAAAACCACTCCTTCTCCCCCTCGTCTGATCACCACAAGCCACTAGAAACCATAGCCCATTGACAAAGGCTTCGCCTGACCACCCTCTGCCTTTTCCTCTATGACCGATCACGACCGATGCAACGAAAACGCCTCATTTGCTTCGAGAACAACCACTACTCAAAGCCAGGCCTAAACCCTTAATCGACCATTCTCCCTCGCCACGGCGAACTAAAAATTCGCCTGCCATTTTTGTCGAGCTCACAAACCCCTAGGATAGATACAGCAGAGACCCCGACCTTCTGATGCACCCGATCACCAGAAATTGTCCAAAACCCCAAATCTGATCAACTATGAATTACACACTCGATCAAGCATGAAAAATCTGGATTTGCTTCTTAAAATTCATGATTCTTGATGGCGAACAAGATTATATAAATGAATCTAAGAATTGCGATATTTGATTTTAACATGTTTCCAAAGTCTTCACTGTCCTTTCCATCAACCAGATGATATTCAAATCTATCCTACTTAAATATATTTTCAAATTTTAATTTATGTTTAAACGAACATACTTTGTTTAGAGATCAAACCCTAAAAATCATGCAGTTGAATGAGTTAAAATTTTGAATCAGGATTAAACCTGTAATATTTGGAACAGAGGCATGTTTTGCCTGTTCTTAGTTATCAACACAGATACTAACACCCATATGTATACATAAAATCATTTTTTAACAACATGCACAAAAAAATTCATATCATACTTCAATAATTCATCACATGACAATTCAATATATATCAGATTCTAAGAGTTTACTCACCTCTTTTGTTTGAACAGAGTAGGTTTTGAAAATATGAAAACTGAACTTGAATGTTGATCATTGAACTTCCGTTTGATTATGATCTGAACTTGATTTAGTTGATGTTTGAGCTGACTGTTTGATTGCTTGCTTCCAGATTTTGAAAGTTTTGAACTTGAATCAGTTATTGAGATGATCGGATCTTGCTTTAAACTTGCTTTTAGACTTGAGCTTGTTGCTTGATTTAATTTTGAATTTGATTTCAACTGAAACTTAAATTTTATTTTCTAGTTTTAGTTTCTTTCTAGGTTTTGGCTTGAGCAAAAAAAAAATTTGAAAATGAAAGAAGATGTAGGAATGTATTAATAACCTTGTTTTAATTTTATTTATTATTTTTGAAAATAAAAAGCAAAAAATAACACTTGTTTAATTTACTTCCATTTGTCCCTAGCATGAATTAATTGATTTACATTTATTGAACTATATACACTTAACTTACAAGTGTAATTTTCTTGAATTATTGAATTTCTAAATGATTTTTATAAAACTTATATATATATATATTTCTATTAAGTAAATACATTATCTTAATTTATACAAATAAATTTTTTCAAAGAAAATAATGTAAAACCAATTATATAAAAGAAATAAAATCATATATAATATATTTTAAATCCAAAATATTTTAGGATATCTATCTTTTTAAATTTCAAATTCAAATTCAAATTAAATTTTAAAATCCAATTTAAAATCAACTCAAATATATATATATATATATATATATATATATATATAAACACAAACTTAATTTGTAAATGATAATTCTATTAAAAATCTATTTATATATATATATATATAAACAACACATAATTATTATTGTTTGAAAATAATAATTTCGCCAATTTAAGTAATTATACTAGGACGATTATCAAACCAATACTTATTCAGATATATATTTATATTACCCAAATTATTTATTTAACTTATAAATCAGTATTTCTACTAATTAAATCCAATCAATTATAAATTTCTTTGTAATCATCGAAAAATATTTTTTTTCTCATGGCAGCCGATTCCTGTCTTGTCCCCCTTCCTCCCATCTTACCTACCCTCATACCTACCACTGTTCCGTCCCTGTCGACCGTGTCCCATCCCTTGCACCCGCCTGCACCTATTCCCCCTCCTCCGGTTCCCCCGATCTCCATTTTCAAAATTCTTCAGTTGCACCGGCACTAGCTCCCCCATCATTCCTCTTTGGAACTCGCTCTTCAAATCAAAACCAAGAAACGCCGGCACTTATGTTCCTACTCTCATTCCTGTTTCGTATGAGGGTGATGTTCTCGTACCTCCTCCTGAAGTCATCCATGCCGGCAACGTGGTATGGGGTGAGCATCTCGTGGGGTTTTTTTTCTTGACAAACCACTATCCTACACCACAGTCATCATGCACACTTGAAAAAAGTATGGAAACTAAAAGGTTCCATCACAGTAAAATCGGACGGCACCCTGTTCCTTTTCAATCTTTCATCTACGGATGATAGAAGGAAAATTATTGAAGCATATCCTTTGATAATCCGGAACAAGTTATTCATTGTAAAGTCTTGGGATCCTACGATTGGGAATAGTTGCAGCACAATTAAGGCTGTTCCCATTTGGTTAAAACTATCTAACATTCCCATGTTTGCTTGGTCACACATTGGGATTAATTGGTTATCTTCCAGAATTGGAAAATTACTTTGCCTAGACGAAACAACTGAAAAGATGTAGAGAATTGGGTTTGCAAAATGTATGGTTGAAGTTACCCCTGAGCAATGCCTTCCTGATGAATTTCCTGTTCGTATGCTAGATGGGAGCATCCAATATGTTAAAGTGAGTTACCTCTGGAAGCCCTCTATTTACTCCATCTGCAAAGAATATGGGCATGATAGCACCAGTTGTTCGAGGGAGAAGCGTGAAGAATTTTGTGCCTCCTGATAAAATTAGTAATGTTCCTTCTGATATAAGAAATAATCCTGCCCTTAAGGTCAATATAAAAGGAGTAGCAAAACAGAGAAGTAGTTGGCAAAAAACTGGGAATTTTAAAGCAAAAGATAGCAACAGGAAGCATCTTGCTTATGATATGAATAAAACTGCTAAAATAATTGTTAGCACTGAAAAGAGTAGCTGTCTAATCAACCAACATCCCTTGTTAGACATGGTGCATTCAGTAACTAGTAATAAGTTCTCCATTCTTTCTGATGTGAATGATATAGATATTGAAGAACGTGGCAACAATTTAATACAAGAAACAGTTGAGGAAGGAGAAATTGCTCCAAAATGTAATGGAATTATGGTTCAAGACAGTGAAAAATCCCCCGCTACTATATGTGTTTCTTCTGGAGAGTATGTAGTGCCTTGCAGCAGTGAAAATGTCGTTCAAGCTAATGATATCCCTGCAGTTGATGTTAGATGTGAGTTTGAGAATGATACTATCCCTCAACCTGATGATTTAG
This sequence comes from Allium cepa, assembly GCA_030765085.1. NCBI lineage: Eukaryota > Viridiplantae > Streptophyta > Magnoliopsida > Asparagales > Amaryllidaceae > Allium > Allium cepa. Next base: position 135,480,602 of record CM060940.1, on the reverse strand, counting down.
TAAAATTTACAGAGGCAAAGAATACTGGTGGTGAACAGGAAAGGAGACAACATAATGTACATAGTGGTGACTACTGTTCTGGAAGTGTTCTTGTTGTAAATGAAAAATGTAAAACTCATGAAAGTGCTTTTCCTATCATTAACTGACATGTGAACAACCATAATGGGCTTCACACTGTAGCTAATTTGCTGCAGTCATCAGCAACAAATTGTGTGCACGTGCACACTGATCCTGTGCATGACAATTCATCTCTCCCCAAATCATCCTCTTCTATCCCCCTCACCGCAACCATTTCCAAGCCCACTTCTTCTTCCTCCACTGATCCACACCCTACCAACACATTCTCTGACCAATTGCAACCGACTCCTTCTCCTTACGTTTTTGTTGGAAAACTTCCTGGGTGGAAAGACAAATTATCAATTCATGTAACTACCACATGCTTCACTAACTCTGTTAATCCTAATCCATCTTCCATTCAAATTGGCCCCTGTTTCATTGATGAAAGATTATCTAAAGGATCTCCTTCAACAAGGAGCAAGCAAGGAACGATTCATATCTCTCTTAATCCTTAATGAATACCCATCAATTAGCTTCATGGAATATTCATGGAGCGCATAGCAAGGAAAAATTGGATCACAGTAAATCCATTATTCAAAAACACAATCTGGACTTAGTAGCAATGCTAGAAACCAAGCTTAATCAGCAACTTACCGTATCAGCTAGCAATTACATTAATAGGAACTGGGTTTTGCACCATAATCTTCTCGAAGCCCCGTATGGGAGAATCATGGTTATCTCCAACCCCCAAAAATTCTCCCTTTCTCCTATCCTTATCTCCCCTCAATACATCCATTTCCATGCAACTTTCATCCCTGATTCCATATCCTTCTACCTCGCCATTGTCTATGCTTCCAACTCTCCCTCCATTAGGCAGTCCTTCCTTCGTCAACTTCTTGCTTTCAGACAAGAATCACATCCCTGGCTAATCCTTGGTATTTTAACTATGGTTTGAACCTTAATGACAAAGTGGGTGTTTTGCATTTAACTCCTAAAGATATTCAACCACTTAATTCTGTCATTGAGGAAGACAACCTGATCTCAATAAACAAATCTGGTTCGAAATATTCTTGGAATAACCGTAGTCGATCTGGGCACAGAATAATGTCCACCATTGATCACTCCTTTTGTAACTTCAAATCATTATCCTTCTGGCCTTCTCTATCTGCCCACCTTCCTTTACCTGTCCTATCTGACCATTCCCCCATCATTCTATCCTCTAGCCCCCCTGCTTTGTTTGAGAAAAGAAGTTTTAAATATTATAATATCTGGGCTAATAAACCAGAGTATACTGATATTATCAGAGAAGCTTGGTGCACCAATTGTTACAGTAATCCCACTTTTAAATTTTGCAGGAAACTAAAGCATGTCAAACACTCTCTTAGAAGCTGGTCCAAGAGCAATTTTGGCAATGGTACTTTGAAGTCGGAGACTATCAAGAAGCAATTAGATGAAATAATCCAAACGATGAAAACATTGCGGCACACGAAAGTGTCCTATTTTTATCTCTTACTGATGCTCTAAAGATGGAATGCTCTATGAGGAGACAACAACTTCATAATAAATGGATGACTGAGGGAGACTGCAACACTGCTTATTTCCACGCTGCGATTAAGGCTAAGCAAGTTCATGAGCAGATATATCGAATTCAGGACACCAATGGTGATATGCTTACCACACCGTCAGATATTGATAATGCCCTAATTAGATATTTCTCTTGCCTCCTTGGAAATTCTGATAACTTTTCTACTAATCTTCACCACATTGATAGCACTGACCTCCCATCCATTAATCAGTCTCAAGATGATCACCTATTTTCTATTCTCTCTGATGATGAAATAAAACTCTCTCTCTTTAGTATGAATAAGAAACCAAGCGGAGATCCTAATGGATTCAATGTGCAGTTCTTCACTCATAACCGGGAAGTTATCAAAACTGATTTCTGTCAAGCAATTCACAACTTCTTTTCAAAATTTAAGTTCCTTAATGAAGTCAATGCAACTAATTTGGTTCTCATTCCCAAAACCCGACCTCTTACTGATGTCTCATCGTTCAGGCCCATTGCCTGCAGTAATGTGTTCTACAAATTCATAGCAAAGATTATTGCTTCCAGACTCAAATCTGTGTTGCCTGATCTCATATCATCTAATCAGGCTGCTTTCCTGCCTGGAAGAAACTCCTTAGATAATGTGATGATAGCGCACGAGCTTCTTAAGGGATATGGTCGGGCTAATACATCCCCGAGGTCCATGCTAAAACTTGATCTCTCTAAGGCCTATGACTCTATTCAATGGTCTTCTATCGTTAGAGTTATGGCACAGATGGGTTTCCCGAAGCCATTTGTTGCATGGATCTACATTTGCATATCCACTCCTTCCTTCTCTCTTAATTACAATGGTAAGGTCGCTGGGTATTTCAAAAGTAAACAAGGCATGCGTCAAGGTGATCCATTATCTTCTTACCTTTTCCTCCTCATTATGGAAATTTTAACTAGAATGCTAAATGCTAGATTTCGAGCAAAAGAGATAAAATTCCATCCTTAATGTAAACAGCCTCTGATCAGTTCCCTTCTCTTCCCGGATGACATAATGATCTTCACTTCCTCTGTTCATGAATCCATAGATAAAATTAAAGAAACCCTTGACATCTTCTATTCCTGCTCTGGTCTTAAGCTCAACCTTTCCAAATCGTCTATCTTGTTTGGTGGCATTCCTCAATCCTTATCAACTGCAATGACAACTTACTCTGGTCTTCAGCCAATGCAAAGTGACATGGTCTACCTGGGCATCCCTCTTTGCACATCAAGAGTCACTTTTTCCAACTGCCATACGCTCTACAATAAAATCACTAGAATGCTTACTAATTGGGCCAATCGATTTCTTTCTCAGGCCGGTAGACTTGTCTTGATCAAATCTCTGTGTTTTTCCATAACTGTTTACTGGGTTAGATCATATCTTTTACCCAAAAACTGCTCCGACTTGTCAGATGTTCTATGCTATGGTTCTTCTGGACCGGTAGCATTCACAATATGAAGCTTATTCCAAGCTCATTTGATAGCATTGAACAGCCTATGTCGCGTGGTGGCTTGGGAATATTAAATATTGAACGATGGAATGTTGCTGCAATCAGTCATCATTTTGACTCAATACTCTCAAACAAAAATAGCCTTTGGGTTCAATGATCTGTCACTCACAATTTAAGAAATAGAAGCATTTGGCCTTTAGATCCCCCTAGTGGTTGCAGCTGGATCTGGCGCAAGATTCTTTCTTTGCGTTATGTTTTCCTGCCCTATCTCCAATTCTCTCTCTCTCAAGTCAAAGCGTTATAAATTTCTGGAATGATTCTTGGTTAAGTAAGGGTCTCGTTCTATCTGCCATTTTATCTCCTCGGCAAATTTATCAATCTGGCATAAGTAGTACTGCGAATGCTGTTGACTTCATTGTGGACAATAAATTATCCCTTCCGTATACTAGCAACCACAACTTGAGAGTTTTCTGAGCTAGTTTTAGTAGTTATCACAATTCTTACCCTAAAACTGATTTGTTATGCTGGGATGGTAAGCCTCACTCTATAAACCATGTATACCACTTACTGTCCAATACTCGAAACAAACCAAAGTTCCCATGGCATAAAGTCATCTGGAATAAGCACTCCACTCCCTCTGACAATCTCTTATTATGGAAAGTTATATCGAATGCTATCATGACTAAAGACAGGTTGATAGGGTTCGCTTCTGTTTCTGATCACCTGTGTGTCTTCCGCAAAAGAGAAATTGAGAGTAGCAAGCACTTGTTCTTTGAATGTAGCTGTCTGCATCGAATTTGGGAGAGGTTAATGGTCAAGCTTGGTTGGCCCGGTTTGCCTGTTCAGTCTTCTTTTCAGTGGGACTTGATTCTAAAAGCAACTCGTAAGAAGGATGAGGCAGGTGATCTCCTTAGCTTCTGTCTCAAGAAATATGTTCGATCAATTTGGAAGGAGAGGAATTAGAGATGTTTTAATAACATCGAGCAATCTCAACTTCAGTTATGGTTAGTCTTGAAACATTCTATCATTAATGAGTTACAGATGCGCAAGTCCATTCTTCAACCTCTTCTTCGGGATTGGTAGGTCAAGTTCTTGTAGTGGTTTCGGGGTTCTTTTCAGTTGCCTTCGGTGGTTCTTCGAGTCATTGCAATCTTGGTTGTTACTTGGTGGCTTCGGGGTTCACTTCGAGTTCTTCTCGACATTTGTTGCATGTTGCTTGCAGTCCTCCCTGTGCAAGTTTCCTTTTTTACTTGGTTTTGTTCTTTTTGTTTGGCTTTATTTATCTTATCTTTTTGCTCTCTCTTCCCTTTTGTTCTTTCTTGCTCAAAGCATGTTTTGAGTAAGTTTTCTTTTTCCATTTAATAAAATCTGGTATTGGACCAGCCAACTTCGCTAGCTTTGCTATAATTTTTTTTACAGATATTCTAAAATCCGGGTTATCATAACTAAAAAACATAATATTTATGTTTTAAATATGAAAATCGGACACAATAAAGATATATGTTTATTTTCAGATATTTCGAATCCTAGATTTGGCACAAACGATTTTGTCATATTAATTTTAAAAATATATAGAAATTAGCTAAAAACAATATTGTTCGAGGATTCCCGAAAATTAAATTTAAAGTTAATAATTTGTGTGATGCATGTTAAAAGGGAAAACTTAAAAAATCTTCATTAAAAGCTAAAAATGAAATTTCTACTAATCAACTTTTAGAATTTTACATTCAGACTTATTTCGTCCAGTGCAAATAAGATCGATCAACCACAATAGATTTGTGTTTGTTATTGTTGATGACTAATCGCATTATACTTGGACATTATTTTTAAAACATAAGAGTGATACGTTTGAAACTTCTAAAGTAATTGCTAAAGATATTCAAAACTTAAAAGATATGAAAATCAAAATTATTAAAAGTGACCACAGAGGAGAATTTAAGAATGAATTATTTCAGCGTTATTGTAAAAAAGGGAATAAGTCATAATTTTTCATTTCCTGGAACACCACAAAAAAATTGTATTGTAGAAAGAAAAGTCAAACTCTACAAGAATGTGCAAGAACTTTATTAATCGTGTATCGTTAAGACCATTAACTAAAAATACTCCATATGAATTGTTTTTTAAAAGAAAACCTAAGCTTTCATATTTTAGTGTTTTTAGTTCTAAATGTTTTATCTTAAATACTAGTAATCCTCTTGGAAAATTTGATCCAAAATCTGATGGAGGACTTTTTTTGAGATATTCAGACCAAAGTAAAGGATATCAGACTTCTAATACAAAAACTAAAATAATTAAAGAAACATTACATATATCTTTTGACAACTTCAATATCAAAATGGATGATGACAACATTAGTGTACCATCCGACTCATCTGTTCAAAATAATCAAATTGAATCAATTAAATGAAGAAAATGAAGAACTGAAATATCCACTTAAAACATTAAAGGACCATTCACTAGATAATGTAATTGGTGATATCAATACAAAAGTCTCAACTTGACCACAATTAACTCAAATGGGTCATATATCTTTTATATCAAATATTAAACCAAAGAATGTTAAAAAAGCATCTACATACGATTATTGGATTATATCTATATAAGAGGAACTCAACCAATTTGAACGTAACAATGTATGGAAACTTGTAACAAGACCCGATGATCGATCAGTTATTGATACTAAATGGATTTTCAAAAATAAAATGGAAAAACGATGGTATAATATGAAATAAAGCAAGACTTGTAGCTCAAGGATATACTTAGGAAGAAGGAATTGACTATAAAGAAACCTTTGCTCCTGTAGCACATCTTGAAGCTATAAGAATTGCATTTGCTTGTCATCATAATTTTACATTATACCAAATGGACGTTAAAGGTACATTTTTAAGTGGTTATATCAAAGAAAATGTTTATGTTGAACAACCACCATTATTTATTCATGAACAATATCCAAACCATGTGTATAAATTAAGAAAGGAACTTTGTGATCTTAAACAAGCACCACATGCTTGGTATGATAAACCAAATAATTATCTTTAGAATTTGGTTTTCAAATTGACAAAGTTCATACTACTCTTTTTATAAAAAGAAATAAAAAATGACATTTTAGCTGTATAAATCTATGTAGATGATAGTATTTTCAGTTCAACAAATAAAGATTTATGTTATGATATTTCTAATATTATGAAAAACGAATTTGAAATGTCCAATATGGGGGAATTGAATTATTTCTTAGGATTACAAATTAAACAATTAAAAGAAGGAATTTTTATTTTCAAGAAAAATACCGTAAAGATTTAATTAAATGATTTGGAATGGAAAAATCAAATAGTAAAAAAGCTCCTATAAGCACCAGTATTCATTTAAATATAGATAAAAATGGAAAAGATATTGAATAAAACTTTGTAGAAGTATGATAGAATCTTTATTATATTTAATAGCTAGTAGACCAGACATCTTCATGAGTGTTTGTTTATTTGCTTGATTTCAAGCTAGTCCCAAAGAAGCTCATTTGGAGGTAGTTACATGAATTTTGCGATACTTCTCTAATATTAAAAATTACAGACGTTTTTATCCAAAAGGTTGTCCATTCAAATTAGTATCATATAGTGATGCTGACTTTGGAGGCTGTAAATTGGATCAAAAAGTACAAGGGTACTTGACACTTTTACTGGTTAATCTTTGGTATCTTGGTTTAGTAAGAAACAAAATTGTTTTCCACTGTCTATATGTGAAGCAGATTAGCTTTAATTTGTAATCAAGTCATAATATGCAACAAACATTACGTGATTTCGGAGTAAATTTAACCAAATCTCCAATTTTTTATGATAATACTAGTGCAATTAATCTATCAAAAAGTCCTATAAATCACTCAAGAACTAAACACATTATATTAGACATCAATTTCTACAAGATAACGTCGAAAAAAATAGTATATCATTAGAATTTGTTAATACTGAAAACAAATTTTGGATATATTTATTAAACCACTTTGTGAATCTACATTCTTAAATTTACAACATAATCTAGGAATATGTTCAATAAAGGATTTAGATACATAAGTGATAGTCACAATTTGCAAAAACTTTGTAAATACTAAAATTAGTGACTCAGCAACTACTGGTCTATGAATTGTTGACCAAATAATGAATGATAGAAAAGCATTTCCAATCTAACTTAAGATAAAATTCTAAAACTACCAGCAATTAACTTTTTCAAAATAGCAAATTTTATTTATATAGACTGAGGACTACTGTAACTAAAGTCAATTCAAAAACATCTAAAACCAATCCACCATCGAAAAATGTCAAATTACGGTTCTACACACTCCTCAATTAATTTTAGCTCGCCCTCCTCATGTAGTGAATACCCCGTCGCCGACTCATCAAACTCCACCTTCAAAAAAATCACCATCTATGCAAATCATTCCTTCTCCATTGAATCACAATAGACTCTCTCCTAAAGGTAAGAAAATTAAAAGTGCTATCAATTTTGAGCCTTCTTCTAATGCTAAATTGAGGAGATCGATCACTACCAACAACAAATGATAGGTGTTCAATGAGAAATGTATTGTAAACAAAATTGAAGGAGCTCACTTAAATTTCCTTGAGCGTTGTGTGCTTGCTATATGTGGTCATTCACCAACTAGGAAAAACATTCGTCAATATAGCCCACATATTTCTGAAGCTCTAATCATTATCGACAATACTTCTCCAAGAAACTCCTGGGAATCAGGAAAATTCAATGCAGATTGGAACAATGCTCCAATTCATACAAATAGATGGCCTCCACTAACTCTGTTGAATGAACACACCATATCGGATCCCAATCTTATAAGCATATTCTGGACAATAATTTTGATGGCTTGGAAAATAATTAAGTCTTTTAATATTTGTAATATTTATGTATATTTTTTTAATAAAATAATTATGTAATCATATGTAATAGAATTATATAATAAAATGTATGTATAATAATTTTTCATAAAATAAAAAAACTCATATAGATTTATAAATGAAAATATGCCAGCCCAGTTAACTAAAACGAAGATCGATCGACTGACTTATAGTGCAAAATATAATTCAATCGACTACAATTCATAACATTAGTCGACATACCCCAACCTGTTCTTGGGTTCAAACTTAATCCAGTTCAGTCAACTGAACGGGTCCCCTAGTCGATTGAACCTAGGTAGTTTAGTTTACAAGATCAGTCGACTAAAAACGACCCTAGCTCTCTATCTTAAAACATTCCAGTTCAATCGACTTAACTCCCAATTCAGTCGACTGAATGGACCTAAAACCATCTATTATGAATCAATTCTTCATGTAACTTTTCATTATTTCACCTTCTTCTCCAAACCCAAAACTCCAAAATCCTATATCCACCGCCTCCCCGTCCAATCCAATCAACAAAAAATGACCTCAAAAACGAAAAGAGGCAAGTTCTTTTGCCACTTCATCTCATCTGGAGTTTGCATCTGATGGTCAGATCCTCAGGTGGCTCAACAGGAGTCCAAAAGCTCTACAAATTTTCAACAACCTCAATGATAAGAGAATCTTCCAAGACATCTTCTTTAAATTAAGGTATTTTGGAAATTCGATGTTGAGTCCATCGCTACAGAGCATTAATTCATTTCCTTGGTAGATGATCATCAAAACAAGATAAAAATTTATCCATTCCTTGTCAATTTATTCTATGCAAACTTGTCTGGAAATTCTTACTCACCTCCCAACAATGATGATGATGGTATCTTGTGGAGTAGAGTTTTGGGAATAGATATTGTACCATCTGTCAAATATTTGGTAATATTCTAGGTTGTTCTACCATCGAGATTGATCTTTATGACATTGATCAACACAAATTTGCTTACGATTCCGTTAGCTATCTATTTCATACTCCAAATACCAAAAACATTGCAGCGAATTTACATCCCCAAGCTCGTATTTTAAATAAAATGATTCCTCATACCATCTTGCCAAGGATCGAAACTTATGAAAAAATGTATGAAAATAATTAAAAAAATTATATGCCATTTATTCAAAATAGAAGTTAAACCGGGCATGTATTATTCATGACAATATTAAATGTTTTCACACACGATCTAGACACACCATTTTCTATGGTTCTTTCTTAGCAAAAATATTCATGCACTATGGAATCAGTGTTGATCAAATGCAAGACTTCGTTCTTTCAAAAGCTATGGGTCAAAAAGCTATTATTCTTATAAAGCTGCCCTCTACAATGGAAAATTTTCCACCATATAGTGTTTTCTTATCTAGATTTGTTCAGGAAAATATATCTCAATCATCTTTTCGGCCAACTCTAGCTAATGTCCAATCGAAAATCGAGGAAGAAATCAAATTGTCTATGGACAATAATCAATATATCTCTATAGTGCAACCTTCAAGGACTCTCTCATCAACCACTTCCATTTTAAAGAGCCAAGAAATAATCTTCAAGTAACAACAAGCTCTTATAGAAAGGAAGATATCAATTGAAAATGCTACCTTGGCCTTTTAGAGAAAATTTGGAACAAGCTTACCTCATGTTCTTGCTCACCTTCACCTGCTAAATCGAACCAGGAATCATGAACATCTCAACGAAGGTAGTTTCATAAGTATCCCCTTTGATGAACTTTGGTATATGCATCTCTACTTTGTTATGTATCTTAAACATTTGTCTTTTCATTCGCCTTTGTTCTCTTGTGGCACATTTGTTATTTTGTGTTGATGTGGTACATTATTATGTTGCAATTTGGTATATTTATCCTGTGATGTTTAATTTATGTTTGTCAACTTGTGTTGTTATCTTGTCATTTTCTCTTATGTTATCAACTTGTTTAATCTTTTTGTTGGTGCCAAAGGGGAAGAAATATTGATAGGAGGAGCATTACATTACAAATATTTCAAAATATTTTTATGTAGTTGTCATCATAAAAAAGGGGAGATTGTTAGAACCACAGTTTTAAGTTTTAATGATGACAACTATATACATATATATAATATCACAATATTCAAAAAACAACAAGTTATCAACCAAAGAGACAAGCAGAACACTAACGAAGGATCGTCAACACTTCAAGAAAATCAAGATACGAATCATCAAGAGTCAAAAGTATGTATATTGTCCTAGAATATGTTGTAATATCTCCTTGAAAATTCACGTACACACACAAGAATCAAAGAGAAAAATACAAAACAAAAAATTAAAGCCATTTTATAAAAATTGTTTTAGCCCAGCTCAGTTGGTTGGGCATTGGCCTCACCTGACTGAGTACAGTCAATTGACCAGTCGACTAAGCCTGCTTGATTTTTATTTATTTATATGTTTTGAATTTTGGCACAAAACAACTTTGTTCAGTAGACGAAACCCTGTAATGGTTATTTTTCTAAGAAGGCATTTTTTGAAGGTTGCATCCATTCATGGCATCTCTGTGATCTCCAAAGGTTTTCTATGAGCAAATGCATCTCTTTAAACCACTCTTTGATTACCACAAATAGGGTTTAACATTTCTTAACAAATTAACCCATTCTTTTCTAAATCTCTTGAACTCTGTTCTCTTGTGTTCACCCGAATCTTTTGTGCATTCCGTTCTATTAAATTATTCAAAATACTCTTGTTATACTTCCACAAACATGTGCATACACTTCATGAATCATCAAGGAGATTAAAGGAAGTCCTATACTATCATTTAACATCTGTATTAATAGAATACAAGATTGTCACACAAAATCCTTTGTAAAAGAAAGTCAAAATCTGAGATGTGCTTAGCTAATTTGATTTGTAAACCTATTCCTCTATGTCAAGTGAGGGAATTCGCAAGGAAATTCCTAAAAGGTGCTTAGGGACTGGACGTAGGAGAGGTGCTCCGAACCAGTATAAAAATTCTAGGGTGATTGCTCTTTAACTTTACTGCTTTAGCTTAATTGAATAATTAATTTAGCTGTTATAATTATTAGATTGGCCATATATGATCATTTTTTTAGATGCTTGGGGTATTGGATTGGGTGCGGTATTGATACAAAGGGGCAAGGTCGTTACATATGCTAGGCGACAACTGAAGCCACATGAGAAGTAATATGCGACCTATGATTTAGAGTTAGCATCAATTGTGTTTGCACTAAAGATTTGGAGGCACTATCTTTTAGAAGAGAAGGTTGATCTGTTCATCGATTGTACATCATTGTAGTACCTAGTTTCATAGAAGGATCTTTACCTTTACTAGCAGCGATAGTTAGTGTTCCTAGCCTCCTATGGTTTGATATTGCATAAGCATTAGGTAAAATTAATGCAGTTGCAGATGCCTTGAACTAGAGAATTACTAGCTTAAGAGCTATGTTCCTAGAGTGGACACAGTTACTGGTTATGATTTCCAACCAACATGTGGTCTAGAGCCAGAGATATTATCGAGCATGTCTATTAGACCTACTTTGATTGAGCGGATTGGTACTAATCAGAGGCGTAATTCTAGATTAGCTGAGATCATTAATAAAATTAAAGCTGAAGTAGAGTCTGAAGATGTGAGGCAATATGGACTTGACCAAGATGGTTGGCTCCACAAGAACAGAAGATTGTTTATTTCTGATGTCGATGGGTTGAGGGATGAGGTGCTTTGAGAGTGCCGTTAATTGAGATTGATTATTTATCCCGGTGGTAAGAGGATATATCGTGATATCAGGCAGACTTCTATTGGGAATGGATGAAGAGAGACATTCAGACATTATCTCAAAACGCATGAACTGTCACTTGGTGAAGGTAGAGCAGAAGAAGCCTAGTCGTTTTATACAATGACTAGAAGTTCGCGAGTGGAAATGGGAACAAGTACCAATTGATTTCATAGATGGACTTCCGAGAACTTAAGCAAGGTACGATAGCATTCAGATCATAGTTGGTCAATTGAACAAGAGTGCTAGATTCATATCCGTCAAGTTAGGTAGAATGATAGCCAAACTGGCCTAATTATATACGAAGTGGATTGTAAGATTCTATGACATAATGAAGAACATTGTAAGTGACCAAGACCCTTTGTTCACTAGTGGGTTTGGAAGAGCTTACATAAGGCATTAGGGGACGAGCTGCACCATAACACAACTTATCATCCTCAAACTAATGATCAAACTGAGAGAGTGAATCATATCTTAGAGGATCCCTTGTAGGCTTGCATACTAGACTTTGGAGGCTCATAGGATGATCACTTACATCTTGTTGAATTAACGTACAACAACCGTTATCGGTCTGGAATCGGTATAGCACCATCTGAGGAATTGTATGGCCAACCATGCAACGCTCCTTCGTTTGGTGAGAAGTGGGCTAGCAACTAATACTTGGGTCGGATATGAATAGAGAGACATCAGAAATGATCGATATCATTTGGCAATGAATGAAGGCTGCCCAATACGGACAGAAAAGATATGCTGATAAGAGACGTTGAGATTTGGTATTCTATGTCGGTTACTAGCATATCAAAAATCTCTCCATTGAAGAATATCATTCGGCTTGGGAGTAAAAGGAATTTGGCATAGAATTTGTAGGTCCTGTTTCAATACTAGAGAGGATTGAGAACCATGCTTAAAGAGTCGACTTACCTCAAAGAATGGTAGGAGTGCACAATGTACTCCTCGTTTTGCACTTGTAGAAATTTATGCATGAATCAAGCATTAGTATCGCACCTTATCAACTTGATAATATCGAGATTGAACTAAAGGCTTTGAGATCTCATAGACTTATTCGTACCATCGAATGTGATAAGAAGCAGCTTAGGAGGAAGACGGTAAAGCTGGTGAAGGAAAAATTCCTAAATAGGGGAGAATGTAACGATCCATATTCTACATAACAAAGGATTATAGAATATTAATTGATTCAAAATTTTTGGAAAATGACTCTTAGAGACATTTTCCACATCTCTAATTTTTTCTAAATTTCTGTATGACCATTATGACCCTAAAAATCTTGTATGACCTATAACTTTTGATAGGAGCCGAATTAGGGTTTGAAACTATCATTAGATCAGCATGACGATTTCCCTTTCCGTAGAGTGGTCACAATAGAAAAATGGAAGTAATATTAGAGAGATATGGCTGTTTGAAGTTTCACTTGATCTTAGACATCTTAATAGGTAAGTAGCAAGTTAATGGGTAGGCCCAAACTCCGTTTTGGGATTAGTATGGGGTTAGGGATGATGCGACTCTCTTCCATCATTTCTTTCATACCAAAAATAAAGGGATCCCCATTAAAAATATTTACCTAAAAAGATACCCAAAATCTTACTTTGATTATCCAAAAAGTGTAATTAGAAGGAGATTAGTGAGATTAGCATCTTGGAGTAGAGATTAGCTGCTGGAGATCACCTTGAAGCTGCTGTTCATACTTGGATTCATGGATTTTGGAGCTTGGATTGGATTGCTTAAGAGATAGATGAGTGGTTTTAGCCCCTAATCACTAATTAGCCCTTATTAGACGTTAAATGATGTTTTCAAATGATTTTAAACTCTAAAACATGTTTTTAAACCTTTTTAAACAACATATGTAAATTTCAAGTAATTTTGATTAGTTTTACAATTTCGTGTTCTTAGGGATACTGCCCTTAGATTTAGGACTCATATTGATGTGTTTGCCTATATACTTGTTAGTATAGATCATTTATAATGATTTCTTGATTTTATGATGCTTGAATGCTTGAAAAGCACCAATCTAATCACGACTAAGTTCTAGGAATAACTTAGGGATCGATGGGGATTTTGTGCTTAGGGATGGGTGATGATCCTTGATTTTTACCCCAAATTTAGGGCAATTGATATAAAGTGACAAGGTAGGCCCCAAAGAGTACCTTCTTAGTTTAAAGTCATTTGGAGTTCATGCGCTTGAGTTATGACCATTTGAAGTAGGGATTGGTGGTTATCTTTTATGCTTGGGGATCAGTGGTGATCTTTTGTGCTTGAGGATCAGTGGACAGTTGGTTGATTCACGAATGGTAAGGATGGTTCATGAATGAAGAATGGATTGATTGCTTGAGTATGTGGATAGATCGCTTGGGAATATACATGGATAAGTGGAGAGCCATGGGTTGGAGCATTGGGCTGGGTAGCGAACCGTGGTTTAGAGTAAAGAAATGGTGTGAAGGGAGGTGGGGCCAAAATCACATGATTTTGGCTTGGCATAGGATCGTTCCCATGGATCTGTACTAATATGTGAGGATTCACGAACGATGTGGAGGCATGTTGAGGTGTGTTCTAGCCTTTTATGATGTGTGGGATCGAGGTGAGCATGAATCGATGGTGATTTCCGAGTCTATGGATCGATGATTACGGATCAATGATGATCCATGACTTTTGTTCCAAACTTGGTGAGATCCATGTGGAGTAACAAGGAAGGACCCATAAGGCTACATTTAAATTTCAAGTCGTTTAGAGTTTGTATGGTCAAGTTATTGCTTTAGGAAGTTCAGATCAATGGAGATGGATTGGTGTAGGGTATGCTTCGGGCTAGAAAGGAAAAAATGGGTTTGACCTAGGGCATTCTTAGAGTAGTGAAGGTAGGAGAAAGAAATAAGCTAAGTTGGGGATCGATACTGATCCCTAGACGTGCTTTGGGCATTTTTTAAAATTAGTTAGGCATGACTCGGGACAAGGTTTGCTTCGGGCTAGACATAGGATTTCTCAGGCTCTACTTTGGGCCAGAACCTAGGAAATTCTAAGTATTTTGATGAGATTTTCATTGACGATGACTCATCACCCAACGATGATGATTTCGTGATGTGGAGTGATGGCATTGATGATGGATAGTTGTACTTCGAGACTTAGAGTAGATGACGATGAGTTAAATTGAGGAACTTTTTGGAGGAAGATTGCAGGATGCATGACGATATTCTACAACTAGTGATGGTTCCCGACCTTAGTGACTTCATAACGGAAGATGTAAGGATAGTTCAAAGATAAGCTCTGCTACTAATGACGTGTGCAAAAGGATCGATGATATTCGAAGGTTCAAAGAGTACTCGTAAAGCAGGGGTAACATATGGTACTTATTTGAGCCACGACGAGCGATCTTTCACCCTGAATTAGCCTTGATGGGCATTCTAGTATTCTAGCCTATCGAGTGGAATGGATTCGAGTACTGAGGAACTGAGATGTTGAATAGTCCTTGAGGATGCTGGGTCATTTGAGTTATCATGTTCCAACGCACCGAGTGAGTGAATATGAGGATGGATGTTGTGTTTACTTGATGCCTTATCACCATACAGATGTCACAAGAGGCCGATATTATTAATATAGATACCTAGCCAACCCTTAGTACTTTGCTGTATAGTACACCCATAACAACTATGATGTAAAGTAGCTTATATTTTGTATATGTGCTAACTCTATGGATGCGGGGACGGGTCAGGTATGACTCTTCACACCATTGTCCTATTATAGTGGCATATTAGTATTTAGAGATTTACTACCGCTCACACCAGACTATTGTCTGACCAAGGGTTTTATGCTTTACTTCCTATTACTCTGGGTACTCTTAAATGAGTAGATTAGGGATATCAGGCCTGGTGAGCACGTGGAGCTGGACAGATGGCGAGCGGTAGTCTATTCTCTGGTATTATTATATTTACTCATTTGCTATTCCATTGCACGGCACTATGAAGCTTGCTAGTGCCTTACTATTTAGAGTAGTTTATGAATTATTATTTGGTGTATAACCCTATTTCTGATATTACATACTGTAGGGATCTATTACTCTGATTCTGTAATTCATTCAGTTATTTACAATCCTGCAAGTTTAATATATGAGATGTTTACTATTATATTTTCTTTGATATGCTGTGAGATATGTAACATGTTCTGTGTTTTTTATTTACTTTACAAACCCTTTATATTGTTCTACGTCGATCGGGCAACTGCTACAACGCGCTATATAGGTTTATTAGGTGCCGATGGTGTAGGGCGATTGTCAAAAAAACTCTTTTAATATATTAGTGTGCATATATACTTTCAAATAATACTGTTATAATTTTCTCCAAAATCTTATAAAACATTTTCAAAGACATTGCGATTTAATTTCTCAAAATATCAGTTTAAATCCTCTTTGTTTACAAACCATATTTATATAAACCATACTTTCATAGAAAATTTATATTTAACTTCTTTCATTAAAGCTAACTGTTAACTCGAACGCTCTACAGTCAAACTGTGAAATTTCAATTTATAAAGTGTTCAATTTAATGCACCAACAAATACTATCTACCCAACCTATGTAGCAAAAACGGTAAACTATTCATAAACTAATCGAGCACAAACCAACAATCACCACACAATTGCCAATGCTCATAAATTGGCTGAGAATGACTAATTAATCTACAAATGATAAAAGTGCTCGTAATTTGCCGAGCATTGCTAAACCAATCAATGAGGGATAACAATGAACATCATTAATCCTAACATTAGTTAAACTACATTTTAATAATTCATACTTATATAAGTTACCTTATATAAGAATTTTTAATTTTTATAGCTAAAATATATTCAAGGCATATGTTTATAACAAATACAAATACGCTCTCATATATATAATACACTCAACTAATTGTAGGACTCCACTCACCCTATCTCTAATGAGTTATACCTAACTGATGCCATGGTTCTTGTATAACCTTTAGCTCTGATACCGGTTGTAATGACCCAAGTCTACCCTTAAAGGTGGTGGATAAAAATGGAAATCTCGTATTTGATTTTATGACCAGCCCCTTGACTTCACAACTAACTCTTGAAGGGACGTGTAGAGGTAAGAGTCAAAGCTTTGCCACAGTTCAAAGTGCAAGAACCCACTATCATGCACACCCGGTGCAAACCATAAAAAATTGAATATGGAATTCAAATCTCGTATAATTATCACGTTTATGATATTCTCAGCTTATTCTATCCCTCGGTCAAGAGGAAAGCTGGTAAGTTAGAGCACTGTTTGTTTCTAAACCCTACTCGAACATCATTCTTAACTCTTACAGATAATATTAATCTACTTTGTTGGCTTTTGGTGCTATGTACATGACTAAGTACTTCCCATAGACAAGTAAACACACAAAGCATAGTTAAGTTACACAAGACACGACCAAGTCATAAAAGTGACTTTTAATCCAATTTTTTAATTAATTCTTTTATTAATGAAAACTTCTTTGTAAATACTTGTATATATATTTTAAATACATTTACAAAAGATATATACATGTATACTACTATTCCACTATTCATTTCAACTCTTTTCCATACATAGAAATGTATTCATATTCTTATCTCAAAAGTATAAGAATATTCATAAATCTTTTAACAAAATTTCACATTTTAAAAGTATATTCAGTGGGTTTAAACATGTTATTAAAACATTATCACGATAAATACAAAACCATTTTATACTTATTATAATCTTTAAAATATTCATTTTAAAGATCTAATTACATTTAATTAACTTCTTTAAATCATTCGTTATAATCAAGTGTTATAGCCAAAATCACTTGCTCTTTTATAAAATACTTAACTTACTTTTCCAAAACTTGATTTAACTTAAACATGGTTATATATAGGTTTTAAATATCTATATAAATATTATTTAAAAATAATATTTTTAGAATTTTAACAATTTTTTTGTAAAAGCACGTTCCACGTTTCAAAACCCTTACTGTAAAACTTCAGACATAATTAATAAAAATAAATTTAAACTTCAGACCACTTTAAAATACGCTAATTAATGTTATTAAACATCCCAAAAAAAGTATCACAAACACAATTAATTTAGTTATCATTTAACCTCACTTTAAATCACAAAAAGTGTTAAATATAACATTGCACATCTAGTGTTGTAAAAAGAGCCTAAAAATGCTATCGTGGATCAAAGACAACATAAGTATTGTAAATGCTACTAGACAGAGAACACTAGGAAAATTGCACAAATTTTTCCCTCGTTTTGACAACTTAAACAGTGGTTTTAAGATCTAATTTTTTTATATAAGTAGTATACATAGACTACTTAAAAACCATGCAAGGAAACCTCTAAGAATATTCACCAAATATTATTGAAAATTCCTAAAAAATAAGCTATTTAAAGTGCTCATATAGCGACCTTTTTCGCTGTAACTTTTGCAACTTCGTTCAACCAGTTTTACAATAATTTAAACCTTGATAATTTTACAGTAAGAAGCATGCATACAGTACTTATTAAAATAGCAAAGAAACCCTAGATATGTTTCTCAAAATCATATTAAAAATCGTCGAAGATATGGGAGTTTTAAAGTGCTCATATAGCGACTATTTTGCTATAACTGTTGCCACTTTATTCTACAAGTTCTATAATTTTTCATAACTTTCAAACCACTTTCCTACTGTCCCATAAACTACTACATGTTTAGATCACAATCAAAATATATACATTCGCAATATATTCACATACAACTAATTTTAACAAGTTTAAACACAAGGGGATTCAAAGTGCTTTCATAGAAACTATCGCTATACAAACCATTCCATAACAATTCCAATTTCAACTTACAATCCAAATAACCACATATACACAATATCAAGGCCACGCCACATGTTATAAAAGGTCATATAAGTGACAATATACAATATAAAGTTGTCATTTTCCTTTCAAAAGCAAGTATAGTCCAAAAGTTATAACTTTAATTAGTTAACTTTACTAACTTTATATTCAAGCCCAACACATATATGACACAATTTATACTTGTTCGATAGTGAGTAAACTCACCCCATAACCAAGATAAGACTAGCTTAACCCATAAGCCAAAAGAACTACGTGAACACTTCCTACCATCATCAAGCATCCAAAAGACTTCACCTTTGCTTCCATTTTGAACTAGGCCACCTCCATCTCCCTACTAATGCTCTCGACCCAAACAAGTTAGAGGGGTTTTGCTTCTTTTATTTAAATTTTGACTTCTTTTCCCTTATTTTAATAATGTTCTAAGACTTTTCCAGAGTTTGAGAGGGATAAGAGGTTATTTGTTCTGATTAGAGATTGATTAGTGAAGGTGGAAATTGATTAAGGCCAACTGTTTTAACCTTTGAAAATTAGCAAATGTGTTAATGTCAACATTTGAAAAGCCCTATCTAAAAGTGTCCAAGAGGTAACCACTCACCTCTTACACTCCTTGAAAAGTCACTATGCATGCTACCCTCCATTGCTTTACACCTCACACCCTTAGGAAAATATCTATTAACTATTCACCAAAATATCTCTTTCCTTAATGACTTGCTAATCTTTTTACTATTCACATTTAGTTTGCCATAACACACAAAATATTTTTATTTGCTAATTAAATACACATTAATACATTAGGCAAGCGCTAAAATTTTGAACAACATTTATTCGATAAAACGATTTTCGACCACATTATCGATATTTCTTTGAAGTATTTATTTTTGTAATAATTTTTCAAAAATAAGTTTACCATCGTTAGTTATTAATCGAAAGGGGATTAACAATATTATAAAATCCATTTTAATTACATTAAATCCAGATTCAAATATTTAAATAATTCAGATATTTAAATACAAAGTGTCTATAACACCCCATATTTTATTGACCTTTAAATTAAAATAAATTTAATTGATAACTATGAAAATAGTGAAAAATGAATTTTTGCTAATGTTTGAACTTATATTATTGTGTTTGTGTTAATTTCCAGATCAACTTCCATGTATAATGTTTTCTGAGTGGACTTCAAACGGAGAAGTTATGGTCGTTTGAAGTTTTTTAACCTTAGAAACAATTACATAGCAAACATGGAAATTTTATGAATTACGAACATTTGCAATTAATTTAGTACGATATTTATAAAAGTAGTAACAAATTTATTATGTTTGTAATGAATGTAAATTATTACGAGAATTAGATGTGCGAGGAAAAAAATAAGGGAAATAATTAACATTGCAAACATAATCAGCTAAAAAGTGTAATTAATTAATATGTGAATTAATATTGGAGATTAATATATAATATGTGTGTGCATATATATCAGAACTCTCAATTTAAAAAGGTCCACATATAAATGTAATGAATAAATGTTCAAATTCAAATCTAGATAAAAATACATATGCATATTAAATATATATGTTAATTGAGTAGTGGAATTAATTGACATGCCAATTAATAAAACGTTACAATGTGCTTAATTAAGGAAATTAACAAATAGAGGTGACATGTTAATCTATTAATGGGGCTATTAATTAGGATTGTAACATAATCAGTGGAAAATGTCAATTAACAAGGAATGGAAATAATAGTTGACCTAGATTTGAATGTGTACATATAGGCAGTATATTGCTACACATAAAAATTAATTGAAGGATCAATTAAGTAGAGGATTAATTAGATAATTGGTGGACTGCATCTATTTAATAGAGAATGTGGTGTAGTTCGTTCCATCAGCCGTCACTTTCTTCATCCCTCTTTTGTAGTAAATAATGGCTTTTTTCTTTATTCTTTTCTCCTATTTCTCACAAATCTTCACCAAATAAATCAAAATAAAATATATATAGGAACAAATTGGCAAGAAATTAAAGGAGAGAAGTTGTAGAATGGTGTAGTAATTTCAAAAGATAGAGATTTAAAGCTAAGCACGTGAGTGGATTTAATTATATATCTTTTACATTTATGATATATTATCGTTAGATTCCTATTAAATAATTTTATTCAGTATTTATTTCAGTAGTTAATTCTGTTAACTAGTTATGCTGATACTGCAAATTTTATAAGAGAGCTTATATTTAATTAATATTAGGCTTGATAGTTAGAGAAAGAATTAAGCCTAAAAGTAAGGAATTTACAATTACTTACATCTATTTTAAAGTTGAAATTTAGCCAGTAAATGTTAGCTTCTTTTTATTCCTTTTTATGCAAATAAAATAGTAAGGAGAAGAATTCACAAATACAGACTAAAATTGAAGAATACTAAATTTACAGAAATTAGATGTAAAATAAGATAAGCTGTAATAAAAAGAGAAAGATAGAAATTTGCGGTAAACTATGCTAAAACGGGCAAAAATAAATTAAAAGGGGAAAATTTAATAGCTTTATAGGGAAGTTGGTGATAGATTAATTGATTGGCTTACAAAAGAGAACACATGTCCATAGTTTAACATTTAAAAAATAAAGATAAACGTAACTACAAGAATAAAAGAAAGAAAAAGGGAATTAGTGTAACATAGAGACACTATTGTATTTCACACTACCCAAAAAGTAAAGAAATAATAAAAAAGGAATATCTTGCAATTACAGATTATTGTTTATAGCATTATTTGGCACTAAAATATGAAAATGGATTTTTAGCATAGTTTTTGTAACCAACCAAATAGAATAGATCTACTTCCTTGAATATAAAAAGTTAAAGTGAAAAATTAAAGGAATTAAAGAAGGAATCAAGTTAATTATTAGACAAGATTAGAAGCGATAGACAGAAATGTAACCGTACTGCGCAGATAATAAAATAAAGTAAAGCAGTTATTATGATAAGTAAATTTGCGACAACTAGACATAGTCCAAGCCAAGATCATCACATAATATAAGAGAATTAAAGAGAATTCAATATCATAAAAAAAGACAGACTAGAATAGAAAAAAGATGCTTGTAATTATAATTATAATATATAGATTAAAAAGAATATAGTAGTGACAATTGCAAGTAAAATCATGACATAGGTGATAATTAAGTAGAAAGAACTGGAAAGGCTTCTTTGAAGACGTAAATTAAGTTAATAAGCATATAGAGCAGAAATAACAGAAGAGGCTTATTTAAATAAACTAAGATCTTGGATTAAGTTCATAAGCAAGATAATAGAAGTGGCCCATACCCACAGCATTCCCTTTCAGTCAGAAACTGATGGTCTCATAATAGTTAGGTGAGGCCGGGACAAGATTATGCTAATTAGGGTAAATAAGTAGCCAACAGATAAGAAAAGTAAACTAAATGCAAACTAAAAGATTAGACTTAGGGTCTAATAAAAGAGTGAGACGCGTTTGGAGTAGCCCAAAGGATGAAGAGCCTAATGAAGCAGTTCATCACATATTTCAGCACAGAAGAAACACGTCCAACTTAGTTATTTTGGGCCAGAAGGAAGTACGAGACTTCAATAGGACGTGAGGGTACTCTAGGATGGCCCTCTGGGGTAAGCATAGCGAAGCACACCTTTAGAGGTAGGTCTGTAGGTGTTCCACCAAAAAAGTATGCCTTGACTGCTTTCTGCATGGTAGTTACATTGTAGGCAGTCAAAAGGGGTTGTATTTGGAGTAGGATATTCGTATGTCCCCGTACTTGCAAGTAAGTTTTAATGGGCGGACCCAAAAGGATAGTCGCATGCGGATATCAGGCCAGCATCAAAACCAAGAGCGAGTTCGGGAAAGACTAGAGTCAAACCGACAGTCTAATGATTCTTTCACTATTAAGACATTGGATGAGGGGCACAACCAATTGGATGTTTAGATTGTTTGTAGTAGGGCACAACCATTTAGCTCTTTAGAGGTCTTTCGATTAGTTGAGGGGTGACTGCATGGGGCCATAGCCATGATAAGAAAAGGGATAGAACAAGTAGAATATCTGTATTGTAAGCCTAACAAGGCAGTCCTTTACAAAGTAGAAAATCCCAGACCGAGTTCCGTACAAGGTAGACCTTGTTAAATAGGATTCAGGGAGTAGACAGAACGATTACATATACTCCTCGAGGTATGCACTGGGTGGTACATTGTGGATGTCCGAGCATTAGTATAGGCTAGTGCCGACATAGTTTTACGTTTTCATAGTTGATGACGAAACATATGTACTGTAGGCCTTACGAGGTAGTCCTTTACATATGTAGTCACATAACGCTATAGAAGCAAGATGATGGAGTCCTTTGCAAGGAGGATACGGAAGGTACTATGGGTAGTACTTAGGACCGATGCGATCATTGGACTTATAGCTACATATATATATCAGTTATTAGGTTTTAATCTACCAGGGAGTAGATAAGCATGATTCACGCACAAAGGCGAGAGTATTATAAACCCAATGAACCTAATATAACAGTAAATGGAAATAAAATGGTATATGTAGAATTAAGCTTAGAAGTGTATAATTTGTCCATTCACCAGAACTTTAGTTCTGACCCCTTCCTCATAACATCCTACAGATTAGGTAGAAGGCAGAGGCTTTTTAGCTTTGAGATACTTGTTTATAAAGCGTTATTATATTAGTGAATATTTACTTACTATTATATTTTAGTCAGTTCCGCTATGAGATATTTATCTGAGCTCTGATATGTTTGTCTTTGCCTATTTGTAGGATACCAATAACCCAACTCGGGCTTCAGTGAGCTTGGATTATAGCATTTTTGCGAAAAAT
Source organism: Allium cepa (assembly GCA_030765085.1). Classification (NCBI taxonomy): domain Eukaryota; kingdom Viridiplantae; phylum Streptophyta; class Magnoliopsida; order Asparagales; family Amaryllidaceae; genus Allium; species Allium cepa. The sequence goes on along the minus strand of CM060940.1, from coordinate 135,457,148 downwards.
CCGGACCCACTAAAATTCGGGTTGTTACAGTGTCCAAAATTCTACGTCGTTATAATATGTGTGTGTGTGTGTATAATTCAGGTTTTCTATTAAATATCTTAAATTATCCTAGATCTACAAATTATAATATACATTTTATATTACTAATTTAAAACAAAACTAAAATAAAGATATTTTGCAAACACAACGTATACACTCATATATTCATTTACAAAAACAATACTGTTTGCGCCAAAATTGGTCACAAACCCCAAGTATCGTGAAAGCACCAAACAATGAATATAAATCAACAATATTCAAGCACAAGTCTCAGATCCAAGCAATAGCAATCACAATAATACAAAAATAGCAACTGGAAACGCAAGATTTATAGTGGTTCGGCTATCTCCGGCCTACGTCCACTTCAAAGTTTTAACTTTTATTGATGTTCTTTGCTGGTTACAAGTGATTATAGCATTTACAATGATTGGATTTCGGCTATAACAGTGATAGAAGGAAGTAGAATCGAATCCGGCAGAGTCTGGACTTTGGATGGCCAAAAGATCCTTTTTTTTGTAGCCTTCAAGGGGCTATTTATAGGCGTAGGAGGCTGATATCACGCTGAAACTTCTGGAGAATTCTTCTGGCATGTGAGTGAGCCCACGCGACCGACCCCACCAAGTTTCGACTCGATCTGTGATCGATACGTAGTGGTTTCGTATCTATCAAAAAATGATCCAATCGAGCTTAAACTTGGCAGGATTGTTCTTTACCTTGTATGGAAGCTTCTGTGAAAATTTCATCCCATTTGGATCTGTAATTTAGGAGATATGATCGATGCAAGATCACGTTTTCGTGTACACTGTCTCGTTCAAATCCATCTGTTCGAATCCATCACCTTCGACTCGATGGAAGCACTTGCGCGTGCGACGACATGTTGCGAAGTCCTTGGGTCGATCCGCTCTTCGTGGCACGTTGACTGGGTATGCGCCTTGTTCGTTCCAAGATCTAAACTATATCCCATCTTGTTCGCATTGACCTGGTATTGATAGCATTCTTTGGTTCCCCTGTTCGCATTGATCAATTGTGGTTCTGTTCGCATCGATCGACTATCGATGGATACGAAGGTGATCGATACGAACCGAATAGTTTAGAGGGATGCGAACAATACCGAAGCTTTACTCTAGAGCAATACGAACAAGATGGTCATGATTTGCATGATCACGGATCGATTCGAGCGTCATCGACTCGAAGATGATTGATTCGAAGTCACTCGCCTTTGATGGATTCGAACAAAGAAAAACTTGATGGATTCGAAAAGAGCCGAGGCGAGGCCTATCTGATCGTCGAAACCGATCGGTTCGAATGGACCGATATCATGTTATAGGTTGATTCGAACTCGATCGATTCGAAGTACGCAAAACCTGATGGATTCGAACTTGATGGTTGCGGACATGACCCAGCCGATGGATACGAAGGAAGCAACGTCGATGGATACGAACGACACATTTTGCCTAACTTGTATCGATCATATCTCATTCATATGAACTCCGATTAACCTGAAATTTTAACTGCTGGCTTTCACGGCTTTGCTTTTCATGTCTTGTCAATTATAGCCTAATCCGGACTCGGACAAAATTCATCGATATCCATGGTTAATCTGCAATGCATAGTCGATATTCAAGACTAGTAATCATCGATTTTCAGTAAATTTTGGATATCTCAATTTTTCCAAAAAGTGGGATAACATTTTGCTCCCCAAAACATGCCTTTTTGTAAAAGGTGTGTTTTGAACAGTTTAAATCGAGTGTAGTAAATCCATGTTTTATTCATAGCTGCAGTATTATCAATCAAGTTCATGGCTGTTCGGAGCCAAAATGTTATCAATCCCTTCCAGTGGAAGTTAAGAATGAAATTCTTCAGTCTCTCTGGACTATCGATGGTCACTCCGGACCCTTGCCAAGCCCTTTTCAGACTTAGCGATTGAATAGAAAGATCCTATTGCACTCCGGCGTTGCCTTCTATCCCGTGCACTCTGGCCCCAGCTAGGGCATATAGCGATGTCTTGGTTGTTCTAAACCGATCATAGCCTCTCCGGGCTCTTGCTGGATCCCATCCTGTCACTCTCCGGTGAAGGGGAGGCAGCGTTAAGTGAGTCGATCCTGTCGCTCTCTAGCGAAGCAACTCAATTCTTGCACTCCGATTCAGTGTACCTGAACATTAAGCGATGTCATGGCTTAAATCGTGGGCCGATCACAGCCTCTCCAGGCTCTTATAGAATCCCGATCTAATCACTCTCCGGTGAATGGGAGACGACATTAAGTGAGTCGATCCTATCGCTCTTCGGCGAAGTAACTCACTTCTTGCACTCCGGACCCCGCCTCTCCGGGTAGGGTCATAAAGCGATCATTTTCATATTGGTATTCAATATTCATCCTTTGACTCTCCGGTCAAAGGTTTGTTTCAAGAAATTCTAATTTATTTAAATTCAGGTCCTAGATGTTCAATCTCAAACATCAGGAAAAAGCTAAACATTGCCTCTCCGGGCATATCGGTCTATCTCCATCTCAGAGCATGCCTAGGGATCTCTCTGGTTCCCATACATGAGTCAGTGGAGTATATTCTGAAAATAAATCTAATGAAATTATTTGACCGAAGTCCAAATCCTAGACTTGGTCCCTGCCATCTTTAATCAGTGGATGACGAGTCGTGATCCCGATCCAGGATCGTTCCTGTTAGGTGGAGGTGGTAGTTGTTCAGGCCTGACCACTGTTGTTCGTCCTCTGACATATTGTGGCAATCTACCACTTCTGGCATGTTCTTCCACCTCATTCTTTAGGTGACGACATTCATCTGCAGCGTGCCCATCCAGCTCATGGAATAGGCAATATTTTCCAGTTCTGCGCTCGCGCTCAATGGGATCTCTCCTGGGTGGCTTTCGATAAGGGAATTGCTCTCGAGTTTCAGTGTAAATTCGTTCCAGGCCTACAGTCAGATCTGTGTATTGCCTGAATCTAGGTTCTCGGAATTTCTTCCGTTTATCAGGACCATCGTATCTGTCATCCTGTTTCCTCTTTCCTTTATCTACTCCAGACTGTTCCCTGGAGGTTCCTTCGCTTTGCGCGGCGTTTGTTTCCTGCCTCTCGGCTCATGATTCTTCTAATCGGATGAAATTTTCAACTTTATGATAGAACTCTCCGAGATCTTGCGGTGGATCTTTAGTCAGAGAATCTTTGAATTTGATGCCCTTCCGAACTCCTGCCACCGCCGCCATCAAAATCATTGATGGATTTGGGCGATCTACAGAAGTCACTGTTGCATTAAATCTCAGTAGAAAATCTTTTATGGACTCTTCGATCCTTTGCTTTATCGAAGCTAAGGTCATCACACTCTTGGGTCGCGTCACATGGACCCTAAACTGTCTCATGAAGCAATCTACAAGCTCGCTCCATGTTCTGATTGATCCGGTCTCCAGTTGCCTGAACCAAAGCGCAGCTAAATCTGATAAAAATAAGGGGAAACATTGTGCCATTACCTCTTCGGATGCTCCGAGCACTTCCATATGCCTAATATATCTGGTAATGTGCATGGTCGGGTCTGACTTCCCGTCATAGGGAGCCAACATTGGTAGTTTGAATTTTGGAGGGTTCCTTGCATTTCTGATGTTTGGAGTGAACGGACTCTGACTGACTTCTTCCAACCCTCCGCTAGACAATCCTCCTCTCATGATTCGTTGCATTAGACCAATCATTCTCTCATCTCCGTCCAGGGGTTGACCCTGGCCACATTCCTGTCCTTCTCCCCAAGTCTTGAAGGGAATTCGGGTACATACTCTTCGTGAGGCTCGTTAGCATAAGCATTGGCTCCAGCCTGTTGAGCTCCGTCAGTTGGTCTTCCAGTATCGGACCTTGAGGGTCTACCCCCAAGTCCTTGTTGATTTCCTTCAGCTCCTGCATTCTGGTCTTGATCCTGACCTTCATTAGCTTCTGTAATCCTGATTCCTTGTCCCGCACTTGCAGTTGTTGTAGTTGGTCCAAGGTTTTGCATATTCGCCGCCCTCATTTGTTCGAGGAAATTCTACAGCATCTCCTGTTGAGTCTTCATCATTCTTTCATGCATAGAATTTTCCATAGCCTCCATCTCGTCCCTAGTGATGTAGATCGAGGCTTGTCCTTCTCCAGCTCCAGAGGATGCCTCCTGACTTCCTCCCTGTTGGCTTCCCTCCACACTTTGTCTTCTACTGTTCTGTCGAGTCATTGTTGAATCAGTCCGAGTTCTTCAAACTTTCAAATCTGAACTTTGAATCTGGTGTAGTGAGTGTTAGTCTTTCTCAGTGAAAGCACCAAAGTGTTTGCGCCAAAATTGGTCACAAACCCCAAGTATCGTGAAAGCACCAAACAATGAATATAAATCAACAATATTCAAGCACAAGTCTCAGATCCAAGCAATAGAAATCACAATAATACAAAGATAGCAACTGGAAACGCAAGATTTATAGTGGTTCGACTATCTTCGGCCTACGTCCACTTCAAAGTTTTAACTTTTATTGATGTTCTTTGCTGGTTACAAGTGATTACAGCAGTTACAATGATTGGATTTCGGCTATAACAATGATAGAAGGAAGTAGAATCGAATCCGGCAGAGTCTGGACGTTGGATGGCCAAAAGATCCTTTTATTGTAGCCTTCAAGGGGCTATTTATAGGCGTAGGAGGCTGAGATCACGCTGAAACTTCGGGAGAATTCTTCTGGCATGTGAGTGGGCCCACGCGACCGACCCCACCAAGTTTCGACTCGATCTATGATCGATACGAAGTGGTTTCGTATCCATCAAAAAATGATCCAGTCGAGCTTAAACTTGGCAGGATTGTTCTTTACCTTGTATGGAAGCTGTTGTGAAAATTTCATCCCATTTGGATCTGTAATTTAGGAGATATGATCGATGCAAGATCACGTTTTCGTGTACACTGTCTCATTCGAATCCTTCTGTTCGAATCCATCACCTTCGACTCGATGGAAGCACGTGCGCGTGCGATGACGTGTTGCGAAGTCCTTGGGTCGATCCGCTCTTCGTGGCGCATTGACTGGGTATGCGCCTTGTTCGTTCCAAGATCTAAACTATATCCCATCTTGTTCGCATTGACTTGGTATTGATAGCATTCTTTGGTTCCCCTGTTCGCATTGATCAATTGTGGTTCTGTTCGCATCGATCGACTATCGATGGATACAAATGTGATCGATATGAACCGAACAGTTTAGAGGGATGCGAACAATACCAAAGCTTTACTCTGGAGAAATACGAACAAGATGTTCATGATTTGCATGATCACGGATCGATTCGAGCGTCATTGACTCGAAGATGATCGATTCGAAGTCACTCGCCTCTAATGGATTCGAACAAAGCAAAACTTGATGGATTCGAAAAGAGCCGAGGCGAGGCCTATCTGATCGATTCGACACCGATCGGTTCGAATGGACCGATATCATGTTATTGGTCGATTCGAACTCGATCGATTCGAAGTACGCAGAACCTGATGGATTCGAACTTGATGGTTGCGGACATGACCCGGCCGATGGATACGAAGGAAGCAACGCCGATGGATACGAACGACACATTTTGCCTAACTTGTATTGATCATATCTCATTCATATGAACTCCGATTAACCTGAAATTTTAACTGCTGGCTTTCACGGCTTTGCTTTTCATGTCTTGTCAATTATAGCCCAATCCGGACTCGGACAAAATTCATCGATATCCATGGTTAATCTGCAATGCATAGTCGATATTCAAGACTAGTAATCATCGATTTTCAGTAAATTTTGGATATCTCAATTTTGCCAAAAAGTGGGATAACAAATACCTTTCATTTTCCTTCTATTTAAATGATGCACACGTTCCTTGCAAAAAATAGTATCCAGGGGTTATAGGTGACATAAGTTGAAGCGGACGGACACAACTGAATTCCTCTTAGGAGTTTACGGATCCGCCGGATTCTCCTACATGTATGCCAAAATAAAAAATTGATATGTTATATTATATACCAAAATGAATAATTAAAAAATAAATATGAATAAAATTTTCAAAATAAAATCTTGATATGAAATGAAATATTAATTTTTTGTAATCAAAAAGAAATTTTTTATTAAACAAAACTAGGATGTTAATTTATATGGGTATATACATTAAAACAGGTCTTCTTTAATATATAAACACATATATGTGTGTATATATATACATATATATATATATATATAAATTGTTAATACCCTAAGTATTGATATTGATGACAACAACCATACAAACATTACTTCTAACGTTTATCAAAGTTGGTAGTATCTTTAGATATATCATAGAGACATTTTACAAAGACAAAAAGAAGTTAGTGGAAGCGCATATATATATATATATATATATATATAAAGATTAATTAAAGAAAATGGAAGAGAAAAACCAAGTCAAGACAAATGGAACACGGGTACTTTATCGATGGAGATATTTGAAGTATTTAATAAGTGTCCGAGTTTTAAATTTTTTGTTAAAACCCTATAGAAAATATCTTGGATATTTCTCTTTTATTAAAGTCTATTTTCATCTTTAATATGTTTTATAAATACAAAAATAGTTTTTAAAAATTAAGAAAATCAATTATTTTTTACAAAATGATTTTCAAAATTGGTTGGTATATATAAACATACTTCAAGAAATCGACATGCTTTGAAATAGGCTGGGATATGTCGGCATGCTTTGAGATTATATGTCAATATACTGGCCGTTGGACAAAATTTCAAATTTAAACGAATGGACATGTCTTTCGATCCTTACATTCATGTCTTTTCATCCTTTATGAAATGGCTTTGGAAAACGAGATTTTTCCAATAATTTTCTCATTTTCTCTTTCTCTCTCATTTTTATACTCGAGAAAAATTCTATTAAATATTCTTCCACTTATTTGCAAATCCATCTCTTTTAATCCAATTCTTCAAGGATTTGCAAACCATATAATATCATAGATTATGTACTTGAATTCTTAATCATTCCTCCCCTGATCTCATCCTATTCCTCAAAGATTTCATAGATAAATAAATATTATAGATATGTAAAATCATTGTATTGAATCCACAAGAATTTATATTGAAGATACAACTACTAGCCCCGGTCTACAATATATTAATCGGAAAGCCTTTCCACCCAAAGAAAGTCAAGAGGAAATGTGTATCTTACTATCCAAGAAAAGTCACGATTGTAAAGATGTACTTTCCACCCGCGGAAAGCAAATTTTGACAGTGGAAATTTTGTACAGAGCACAAGACTGGAGGTAGATTGAGAATCCAAATTAGTATAAAATTTTTGGTGCAATTTACTTTATATTAACTTTATGATTATCTGCTTTTTTGATTTTATTATTGGTCTTAGAAAATAAACTTTGAATTCATAAATTAGCTTTTTCACCCCTTTCAAGTGTTTTAATAGCCACAAGATCCATTCCACATAAGTATATTAGGATCCTGCATTTAGTATCAAGGCAACAAATTTCACTTGGTAATAGAGCATACAGTTTTCAAAAATTCATTAATTGACTTTTTGGAAAAGTTAACGGCTAATAACACCAATACTGCACTCTTTAACATTTTTGAAGAAGAACAATCAACTAGTAGGTTACATTATTTAATGGTGGTAATAATGATATTGGTCTTGTAGAATGAAAGTTTATTTGCAATCTAAGGGTTTAGATATTTGGAGCATCACACAAACTAAGTACACCGAGCCCTAAATGAATTATGCACAGCGGACTAACGTACAAAAGACATAAGCATTCAATAATTTAATGGCTATGAATATTCTATTATGTTCGTTAGATACAATTAGTTAAAATGATTTTCTATTTGTAAAAATACATATGAATTTAGAGGTCTTTACAAGTCACAAATGAAGACAACTTTAAGGTCAAAGAAACTGAGATAGCTATGTTGAATAACCAATTTCAACTTTTTAAAATGAAATAAACTGAATCCATATATGACATGTATTCTATTTTTTGTGTATTTTGTGTGCATTAGTATCATTAGGAAAGACAACTTTTAAATAGACCAAGTCAGAAAGATCTTAAATTCACTTACTTGTTGAGATCCAAAGCATGTAACGTTCGCGATTTTTCGTCCACGAATGCCGACATCAATACGTCCACTGTATCAACTGTCGAGCAATCGAAGGCCGGAAAACCGTACCGTTATGGTTAAAGAAGAAGAAAAAGATAGAAGAAGATAGAAAAGACAGAACAGAACAGAAAGAAAACAACAGAACAATAACAGAATCTCACAATCGCAGCGGAACAACATATAATAAATAAATGAATCATCTTTAAACAAAGAACTATATCAGTTATTACATTACATTTCATTTCATTTCATTACATCAGAGTGTACAACAACAAACAACATCAACAGCGAAAAAGAAATACTATATGCTAGTGAATACGCCATGCCATCCAGCTTGCCTCCTGCAACTCCTGAATTTCTGAATATCCTGATAAACCTTAACTCTTGACTGCCCGTGTGGAAATTGGTGTGCACCCAGAGTTTAGGAAGGAAAACAATAAACTCCGAGTCAGTCATGTGACTGGTGTGAGAACTAAAACAGTTTATTTTTCTTTTAAAAATCAAAATAGAGGAATATTTTTAAATTCAATTCGCAATGCTTTTAAAAATGAGACTACCATAAGGCCTCCCGCACACACAGACAATGCAAACGCAGAATCGAAGGAGATTTCTCCTTATGATAGTCAAAGATGCTTGATACGCATTAAAAAGAAACATTTGATATTATTACTAGTGCATAGTGTAGGAAAAATCATTTCGAAATAAAGATATAAATCTTAGCCAGCATAGGCATTCCGCACTTATGCCTACTATAGCTACCATGTTCAATAGCAGGTTACCGCCACATTCCATGGCAGGTTATACAACTAAAACCGTACAAGATCGTATTGTTTCTTTGGGTTTCCAACAAATGGTCAGGCCAAGGAACTTCCCATTGCCACATGGAAATGCCTCTGGAAAGACGCCCTGAGAACCTAACCGGATCTCTGCCAACACAAGGTCGGGTTACCTTGCAAACTTGGTAACTACTGACACGAATATGTCATCCCCCGATCGTAACCGATCTATCCGAGGATCCTCGATTTCCAACAACCACAAAATTTGCAGCAACAACATAGGTTAAGTATCTGGGCTCCATACCATGATACCACCTCTATCCAGAAGGAATGACATACACTAAAGGGGCGCTACCCCCTAATAACCTTGTTGCAACCTTCCTGTTTTGACCATTTCCGGGGTGTGATGTCCGACGAAGTCTCGTCCACAAAGCCACACTTTATACAAAAGCTGTGCTTTGGGTCAACAAATGATCAAAGTAATGATCACCAAGATAAATGATCAAATAAATGATCCTATCACAAATGATCAAACAATGATCATCCCACAGCAACACTCAGCATGCCACACTACCAAATTGGGAGTATATCACTAATAACCTTCAACTACATAACCTCTGAGCTCGTATGTCTCAGAGAAGGGTGTTAAGATAAGAGAATAAATTCTCCGTCACCAACAGAAATATATTTGAAAGAAATCAGGTTTGTATCTCAATTTGTAATATCAGACATACAATCCATACAAGTCTGTTCCGGGCTCGAACAGAACCGAAGGCACTTACAAAGAAGTCCTTGCATTCCGGATAATTTTTAATCACGTCCGGACATCCCGTCACTAAGGGTGATAAAACCTCTATATCGGAGATCAGCCGATGCAGAGTAACTCAACGGTAATCCTTCCATTTTCAAAAATATCCGGTCTTCAACACCGGTCATCAAATGCAATCCATTATGACGTATCACATATTCGGAATGGGTTATACGACCCCAAGGTCCTTTCCAGGCTAACCCGAATAGTGAGCGCTTATTCAAAAATAAGTGCGGCATTCAAATTCAAGCAATCACAACAAATACCTATTTAAAGGTAAATATTGATAGTCGGATTATTTAAATATCAATAGGCGTGTTCAACATCACCAAATTCCAAATAATTTCCCAAATTATTTACTTTCCAAAATATCTTTACTAGATATAAAATTTCCACTTCAACCATTTGAAAACAAATTTCAAATCATTCCCCTTTACGAGATTACTTTCATTTCAATATGGTTCATTTAAACCAATTAAATAAATCCTTAACGATTTACTTTATATTTACGTTCCAAATCCGTAAATTAATTCCCATACTTAAAAAATAAATCAACATTTATTTTTAAACAAATTTCCCTTTCTTTTATAAATTCATTGTAAGGACCCGATTCTTCGACTTTCGAAAATTCAACATCGATACTCACTTTATCGACTGCCGAGCAATCGAACGACGGAAAACCGAACACTTAGGGTTTTAAGAAAAAGAAAAAGAAGAAAAAGACAGAAAAGATAAGAAGATAGAAAATGGAGGGAAAAGAATAGAAAATAGAACTGAAAGAAAACAACAGAACAACAACAAAATCTCACAATTCGCAGCGGAACAACATATAATAAATAAATGAATAATCTTTAAACAAAAACTATATCAGTTATTACATTACATCACATTTCATAACATCATCAGAGTGTGCAACATCATACAACAACAAACAGCGGAAAAGAAATACTATATACTAATAATACGCCATGCCATCCATCTTGCCTCCAGCAACTCCTGAATATCCAGAATATCCTGATAAACCTAACTCTTGACTGCCCGTGTGGAAATTGGTGGGCATCCAGAGTTTAGGAAGGAAAACAATAAACTCCGAGTCAGTCATGTGACTGGTGTGAGAACTCAAAACAGTTTATTTATCTTTAAAATCAAAATAGAGGAATATTTTTAAAGTCAATTTGCAATGCTTTTAAAAATGAGACTACCATAAGGCCTCCCGCACACACACACAATGCAAACGCAGAATCGGAGGAGATTTCTCCTTATGATAGTCAAAGATGCTTGATACGCATTTAAAGAACATTTGCTATTATTACTAGTGCATAGTGTAGAGAAAAATTCATTTCGAAAGTAGAATATAAATCTTAGCCAGCATAGACATTCCGAACTATGCCTACTATAGCTACCATCCAAACAGTGGGGCGCCACCATAAGTGAATGATAGGTTCTACAACTAATACCGTACAAGATCGTATTGTTTCTTTGGATTTCCAATGAATGATCAGGCCAAGGAACTTCCCATTGCCACATGAGAATGTCTCTGGATGGACATCCCCGAGAACCAAACCGGATCTCTACCAACACAAGGCCGGGTTACCCCTAACTGAGTAACAACTGACCGAATATGCCATCCCCCGGTCCTTTGGGACCTTTTCAACCGAGCGCTCGTAATCAATTCACACAATCATAAAGTGTTTTCAACATGAGTAAGTATCTGGGCTCCATACCATGATACCACCCTTTTCCAGAAGGAAATGCACATATCCTAAAGGGCGCTACCCCTCATAACCTTGCTGCATCTTTCCTGTTTTGACCATTCACGGGGTGTGAGGCTCGACGAAGTCACGTCCACAAAAACATACTTTATACAAAAGCCATGCTTTGGGTCAACAAATGATCATAGAGATGATCACCAAGATAGACGATCAAATAAATGATCCTATCACAAATAATCAACACAATGATCATTTACAGCAACACTCAGCATGTCACATTACCAAATTGGGAATATATCGCTGATAACATTCAACTACATAACCTCTGAGCTCGTACGTCTGAGAGAAGGGTGTTAAGCTAAAAGAATAAATTCTCCGCCACCAACAGAAATATATTTGAAAGAAATCTGCTTTATATCTCAATTTGTAATGTCAGACATACAATCCATACAAGTCTGTTCCAGGCTCGAACAAAACCGAAGGCACTTACAAAGAAGTCCTTGCAATCTGGATAATCTCTAATCACGTCCGGACTTCCCATCACATAGGGAGTCTCTATACCGTAGCTACTCGGTGCAAAGACAATCGACGAGTTGCCCTTTCGCTTTCAAAAAGATCCGGTCTTCAACACCGGTCTTCAAATGCAATTCATAACGACGTATCACATATTCGGAATGGGTTATACGACCCCATGGTCCTTTCCCGGTTAACCCGAATAGTGAGCGCTTATTCAAAAATAAGTGTGGCATTCAAATTCAAACAAATCACATCAATTACCCATTCAAAGGGAAATATTGATAGTCGGTTATTGAACTATCAATGGATATGCACACATCACCAGATTCCAAATAATTTTCCAAATTATTTATTTTCCAAAATATCTTTACTAGATATATAATTTTCACACTTCAAAAATAAATCAATATTTATTTTTATCAAATTCCACTTTCTTTTATAAATTCCTTAGTGAATTTATAATCCAAAATATCTATGAATATTCGATTTCAATTATTCATTTCAATTTATCTTCAAAAAGATAAATTCTTAAGATATTCACTTTATATTGGAAAACACTTCCATACTTATTTATTCATAAGTGATTCACAAATTTTATTTATTTTCAACACTTGGAAAATATTCAATATACTTCAATCTAAATTAAGTATATATTTCATTCTTTAAGGAAATCATTCTCTTAAACATATTTATTTGGGCCAAAACGAATGTTGCGTAAAACATCGTTACAACGTCCCAAAATCACTAGTATAGGGATTCGAAATTAAAATAGATATATAAATCCCAATACTATACAAAACATTTCCTTTCGGAAATCATTTACCATAATAACAATGTTATAGTCCACCATTTCCTTTTATTTCTCGAAAACGTCTATTTCAACAATGAATATTGAAATCTATGGTTTCGAATCTCAACACCTTTTAAAAACATCGTTAGATAGTTTTAATTCTATTTAAAACATCATATCTAAAACAATTTCTTTAACATGTTATTCACTATTCAAAAACGTGAATATACTTCGTTAACAAATTTCATCATTTCTATTCTTTTTAACTTAAAGGATTATTCGCTGTCTAAAACGTGAATATAACTCCATTTATAAGTTATAACAATTTACTTATCAAAATAAGTCGTTGGTGAATTTATAAAACAACGTTTATAAATTCCTTTTATTAACCTATTCAATTTATAACTCAATTATATACCAAAGGTTCACATTATAAGTTAAATACTTATAATTTATTTGTTTGCAAAAACGTTCCTTTGAACTTCCCAATTTATAAATCTTATAACTCATAAGATTTGTTTATTTATCAAAAATCCATTCTTTCAATAACTTTATAAATTTTATAAATCTACTGTTTATAAAATTCCATTTATAACTTCACTGTTTATAATCCTATAAATTTCATTCACTTACAAAATTCATTTTCACTTCATTCAAACACTTATAAAAAATCATTTTATAATGTCAATATTTCAATTTATAAATATCCATTTATAAATCTCTTAATATAAATCAATTTATATTAATATTTAAAATGTCTTTAAACTCCTAAATAATTTCACCATTTTCTTTGATTTATAAAATAGTCAAATTTTATAAATTCTATATTTAAATTTTTTACAATAAATTCTAAAATCCCGATTTAACTATTTTATAAAATCATTAGCCTCATATTTTCAAAAATCAGTTTTTAACTATATTTCTCAAAAATCTTAATTTTTATAACACAAAAAAATTATATCGTTTATTTATTTATAATGGATCGATTCCAAAAATATAGTATATTTTCAAAAATCAGTTTTTAACTATATTTCTCAAAAATCTTAATTTTTATAACATAAAAAAATTATATCGTTTATTTATTTATAATGGATCAATTCCAAAAATATAGTATATTTTCAAAAATCAGTTTTTTAACTATATTTCTCAAAAATCTTAATTTTTATAACATAAAAAAATTATATCGTTTATTTATTTATAATGGATCAATTCCAAAAATATAGTATATTTTCAAAAATCAGTTTTTAACTATATTTCTCAAAAATCTTAATTTTTATAACATAAAAAAATTATATCGTTTATTTATTTATAATGGATCAATTCCAAAAATATAGTATATTTTCAAAAATCAGTTTTTTAACTATATTTCTCAAAAATCTTAGTTTTTATAACATAAAAAAAATTTATCGTTTATTTATTTATAATGGATCAATTCCAAAAATATAGTATATTTTCAAAAATCACTTTAAAAATCATTTTTAAAATTCCAAAATTTGGCCTAGTGATGCTACATACCAAATAGTCAATCACGACAACAACGACATCATATATCGATATGATAATCCATCAAATATCAAAATATCTGAAATCAAATAAATATTGTTGAGGAATCCAGTTGGATCCCTCCAACCTGTTTTCCTGCATCCACAAGCATTAGCACAATACCAATTCCGCTCCAGTACGGAATTATCGCGGTATATGGGATTTAAAATATTATCCGCTTAATAGACGGCGCAATAGGGTCTCATCCGCTAAACAAATGCGGGAAATCAATAACTCCAATATATACATATGCCAATATATATATATATATATATATTGCTATTATATATAATACCAATTTCACTGTTTATGAAATATTCGCGGTATATGTTTTTAATAAATAACATCCGCTTACTAACGGCGCATAATGTCTATTTTAACAATCAATAGATAACAATCATCATTCAAACATGCATTCAAATATTTTAAATCTAACTATTTAAAATAAAATCGAAACTGATTCGACTGAGTGAGAAGTTCTCACCTTGATTTTATTTCCCGTTCAGCTTTTATTTCGAATAAAATTAAACGCGCGTTTAATTTTACCCGAAATTTTTGCTTGCTCCAAACAACTCCAAATCAGTTGCATTGCGAAGAGCTCGTCAAAATGGACCCGTCGCAATTTGTTTCGTCCCAATCGGACCTCGCATCAAAAAGTTATAGCATTTTGAAGTTAATACAATTTAAACTATAATTTAATTACAACTTAAACCAAAACTTCATCATCACCGTTCGTTCCAGAGGGGAAAATCACGGCCGCATATGTTATCATCTTCCTCCCCAGGTCAAACTTCACGCAACCGAACCCAATCACGCCTAACTAGGGTTTCGAACACACCCTCCATTCATCGACGAAATCCCATCACAACAGCACCACATCGAAGCTCGTCTCGAGCTCGACCCACGCCTACCACCACGTTGCACTCGGCCTCCTCATCTCGCCTAAAAATGCATGCGTTCGGCCTGACTTCAAGGTGAAAATCCCACCACCACGTCGCTCCGATGATCATCATCACCGTATGGATGCGAAGCCCACACCATCCCCTTCGATTTCCTAGTTGAAAGTTTCTCGCGAAAGGTTGTGGATGGAGAGAGATTAAGGGGAAAAGCCTGGAAGATTTCGGCCATTCAACATAAGTTGCGGCCGGCCATTTATTTTTGAAACCCTAGTTATTTTTTTCTCTATTTTTTTTTGATTAAATTGCCTATTTATAGAAAACGACGAATACTATTCATCCGGCTAAACCAAACTCCGATTTACACGCCAAAATAGACGTTCCTAGGGTTTATCCCGCGTTCGAGACACAATGGAACAAGTTTCGGAAGCTAATTCGGTCATCTGTGTGAGTTATGGCTTTTAACGATCAATTTAATTTAAATCGATTTAAACGATTTTCTAGGGGTTTTAATTTGTACCGGACAAACGATAAATCCAATTGACTTGAAATTTGAAACCATACAACAATATCACATTACGGATCCGATGAAACTGGTTTCGTCGAAATCCGAGACTTTTTGAAAAATGGCTATTTTAACTCGCCAAATTAAAATTAAAAATAATTCGATGCGTTTCGAGTTGCCACGATCAAATGATAACTCCGATTGCTACGAAAATTAAAATCCGGTAATAACTAACTATTACGGATCCAATGGAACTGGTTTCGTCCAATTATGAGACTGTTCAAAAATTGACTATTTTCACTAGTCGATTTAAATATTAAAATATTCAATTTTCACAAATTAACTTTTAATTCGATTTTAAAAGTTCTAAAATATCATTCTAACTTCAATATGATAAAATAAAATTTTACAAATCATTTTCAATCATATTTAACCCAATTTTCAATTATTTCCATAATTTCACATATTAAATTATCGATTTAATTATCCAATTAAATCCAATAATTCGAAATAAAATTTATTCGACTTATAAATTCACTTATTAATATTTAAAATTAATTAAATATTCAAATTTTTATTATCAAAAATTCTGGGTCGTTACATCCATGATGAATTTACAATTCCAAAATATCTATGAATATATGATTTCCAAATCGATTTCTAATATTCATTTTCAATTTGTCTTCAAAAAGATAAATTCTCAAAACGTTTCATTCCACATTGGAAAAACATTTCTATACTTATTTATTAATAAGTAATTTACAAATTCATTTATTTTCAACACTTGGAAAATATTCAATATACTTAAATCGAAATTAAGTATATATTTCATTCTTAAGAAAACATTCACTTAAACACATTTATTTGGGCCAAAACGAATGTTGCGTAAAACACCGTTACGACGACCCGAAATCACTAGTATAGGGATTCGAAATTTAGATAGATATATAAATCCCAATACTATATAAAACATTTCCTTTCGGAAACCATTTACTATAACAACAGTGTTATAGTCCACCATTTCCTTATTCCTCGAAAATGTCTATTTCAACAATAAATGTTGAAATCTATGGTTTCGATAGTTAATCCATTTTAAAACATCTTTAAATCGTTTTAATTCTATTTAAAACATCACTTCCCAAAATAAATCCATTTTGTTTAATAATATATTCACTGTCCAAAATTGTGAATATAATAATTAACTTATCAAAATAATTCGTTTTCGGATTTATAAACAATGTCTATAAATTCCATTTCTATATTTTATAACAACTTCGTTTTATAAATCTCCTTTATTAACCAATTCTATTTATATTCCATTTACATGTCGAAATCCGGTTTATAAGTAAATTACTTATAATTCATTTATTCACAAATCCATTCTTTTATATCACCAATAATTTATAAATCAAAATTTCTTATTTACTTATGAATCTAGGTTCAAACTTTATTTTAACACTTAAAAAAGCTCGTTTTATAATTTCTATATTTTAATTTATAAATATCAATTTTATACAACTTTTATATAAATTGTTTATAATAATTCCAGAATCCCTATTTAAATAAACCAATCTCTTTATTAATTTACAAAACGTTATTTAAAACTTATATAACTCCAAAATTACACTTAAGTATTATTTTCCCAAAAATATAACTTTTATAACCATAAAATTAAAATGTTTATTTATTTTAACAATTCAAAATTAAATAAAACGTATACTTTCAAAAATCACTTTAAAAATTCTTTTAAAAACCAAAATCATTATTTTAAAACTTCAAAAATGAATCCGATGATGCAACAGCACCAAATAGTCAATCACGACATCCAAATATCATATATCGATATGATAATCAATCAAATATCACAATATCTGAAAATAAATCAATACAGTTGAGGAATCCATTTGGATCCCTCCAACCTGTTTCCCTGCATCCAAAGATGTTAGCACAATACCAATTCCGTTCCAGTACGGAATTATCGCGGTATATGGATTTATAAAATATTATTCGCTATTATGCGGCGCAATAGGGTCTCATCCGCTATATAATGCGTTAAATCAACAACTCAAATATACATATGCCAATATATATATATTGCTATATATAGATATATCCTATATTATCTAATATCACAACCAAACAGAAATCAATAACTGCAATCATCATTCAACATACATTCAAGAAAATTTTAAATCTAACTATTTAAAATTAAAATCGAAACCGATTCGATTGAGTGAGAAGTTCTCACCTTGATTTCAATTTCGTTTTAGCGATTTATTTCGAATAAAATTAAACGGACGTTTAATTTTACCCGAAATTTTTGCTAGCTCCAAACGACTCCAATCCAATTCTATAGCGTAGTGCTCGTCCATACGATTCCAACGCAACTGGTTTCGCGCGTTTTCGACCTCGTATGAAGAAGTTATCAATATTTAAAGTTTACACAATTTTAATATAAATAATTTGACATTTCCTTTTATAATTTTTAACTCAATATCTTAGTCGTCCATTATCCCACTAGCAGATCACAGCCGCACCTTGCCTTCTCCCTCAAAGCTGTTCCAGTACGTGCGTGAGAACCCATATAGCTCGATCAAAACCCTAATTGTCGATCTCATCACGAACATATAGGACTCGATCAGGTGATGTCGTTCAACTCGCCATGACGAGAGCTACCCACGCCTGATGTGCCAAGAAGCTCGGCCACCCCATTACTCCTAGATTTTCATGCGAACGGCAGGCCTTTGTGGCACGATTCCCATAAATCCACTCGCCTAAATACGATCACAGCCGTTGGATCTGGAGATCTCGTTGCTCTCTACAAGATTGTAGTTGGGGGTTTGTTGAAACGATTGACGGATTGAAAGAAAAATGGGGAGGAAGTGTGCGAATTTCTGGCCGTTGTTTATTTAGGAGGCGGCGGCTCTGTTAAACCCTAGGGTTTTATTATTTTGCAAAAGTGAAGAGAGCAAGGGCTTTTATAGAAAATTTTCCAATTTACTATTCATCGAAAATTTTCCGAACTCCAAATCTCGCGCGGTGACTGGCGTTTCTAGGGTTTACCCTGCGTTCCGGACACAATGGAACAGGTTTCGGAAGCTAATTCGATCATCTATGCGAGTTACGGCAATAAACGATCGATTTTAAATTAAACCGATTAAACGATTTTCTATGCGTTTTAGCTTGCACCGGACAAACGGTAAATCCGATTGACACGAAATTTGAAACCTTACAATAACATCACATTACGGATCCGATGAAACTAGTTTCGTGTAAATCGGAGACTGTTTGAAAAATGACTATTTTAACTCGCCAAATTAATATTAAAAACAATTTCGATGCGTTTCGAGCTGCCACGGTCAAACGACAACTCCAATTGCTACGAAAATTAAAATCTGATAATAACGAACTATTACGGATCCGATGGAACTAGTTTCGTCCAATTCTGAGACTGTTCAAAAATTGGCTATTTTTCAGTCGATAATTAAATATTAAAATATTCAATTTTCACAATTTAACTTTTAATTCGATTTTAAAAGTTCAAAAATATCGTTCTAACTCCAATATGATAAAATAAAATTTTACAAATCATTTTCAATCACATTAAACCCAATTTCCAATTATTTCTGGAATTTCAATTATTAAATTATCGATTTAATTGTCTAATTAAATCCAATATTCGATAAATAAATTATTCGACTTAAAATTTTCACTTATTAATATTTAAAATCAATTAAATATATAATTTTTAATTGATAAAAATTCTAGGTCGTTACATACTTCCCCCCTTAAAAGAATTTCGTCCTCGAAATTACCAAATAAGAAAAGTTACAGAATTCATTAATTTTCCAAAATCCATAGTTAAACTTCTTACAATAACTTACTAAGTTTCCAACTCATACTTAGTTATATTTTCAAAACCAACTATATTGTTTAACTTTCAACTTCAAACCAAATTTTTAGTTTTCACAAAATTTTTCCAATTTTCTCAAATTTTTTCTAATGCCTTAAATTTTCGAAAAAATTCGCCAGAGTCTCCTTTGCGCGGCTCGATCCGAAAAAAAAAATGACAGTATATATATCACAAATATACATCTCATCAAGTGACGAGGCATCCCGTAGGGAAAAAGTGTAAAAGTACGGTATGTAATCCGAGATATGTACCTTATATATTATTAGCGAGCATATACGGCTAATATAGCGCGAAAGCGAGCTCCAAATGCGAAGCAAACGCGATCCGCACCTACTAAACACTCAACAACCCATGAGAAACATGTATATATGAAAGTAATATCAATATACAACATATAACAACTTAACAACTACATATGCCAACATAGCAAATGTAACAAAAGCAACAAATGCAACCATCAATCAACTATCATCCAACAAATTCATAACCAAATCAATATTCATTCATTTCTCATTAATATTAATGAATTGGTTTTCAATTTAAATCACATTTGATTCGTTAACATTGGATTTTACTAACATTCATTCTCAATTCAATTAGCTAACATT
This sequence comes from Allium cepa, assembly GCA_030765085.1. Lineage (NCBI taxonomy): Eukaryota > Viridiplantae > Streptophyta > Magnoliopsida > Asparagales > Amaryllidaceae > Allium > Allium cepa. The sequence continues at coordinate 135,436,948 of CM060940.1, read as the reverse complement.
CACTAATTTATTTCACATTAGTTTACTTTCAATCCAAATCAAATCAATTTCTATTCAAGATTCACTTAACTTCCAATTGAATTTCAATTATTTTAGCTTTCAATTTCATTAACACTCAATGAATTATATACAATCAATCAACAATCAAATAACAACCAATGTTTATTCAATACAACCAAATTTATTCACTTTACATTCAATTTGGTTCAACACTTTTAATTCCAATTGGATCATATTAAATTGACTTCCATTCAATTTATTCAACTTCCAATAACATTAGCTTTTAATGAATTAACACTTTCATCCATTATCCTATATCAATTTTATTTACATTCAATTGATTTACATTCAATTCATTAGTTCAATTCAATTGCTAATTCCTTTAACAATATAATGTTGAATTTCATTTATATAACTCAAGTTCAAATTCTTAATGACTTCACTTCATTAATTCACTTATTAATTTACTTCGATACCAAAATTAACTTCATTCAACTTCACTTAAGTTATATTTCATTTCAAGCATCTTTTCAAATCCAAATCAATTTATTTAACTTTCCTTTTGTTAAATTTCAAATCACATATCTTTGATGACAACTCAAATTTATTTCAACTTGGATTTTATTGATTTACTTATACTTCCTTTAATTTAACTTCATCCTTTAAGTTAAATTTATTCTATCAAAATTCAAATTCGTAGAAGTTATCAACTCATTTATCATTCCCATAAATATCTTAAATAGGATTCCAGAGTCCTTTCAAATCTTTCAAAACCATTTTTGAAATCAATTCAATTATCTTTTGAATTTCAAAACCCAAACTCAAAATTTTCCAAACAACTTTTATTTAAAACAATATGGCAGCAATTTCTCTTTTGGAAACCCGAAAATGAATTCTAATGATGTGGCCAACATCATCAGGATTATTTTCCAGCGATCGAAAAGAGTTTAGAGCTTTAATTTCTCCAAAACAATTTTCCAAAATATCAATCCTTTCAAAACACTTCTTTGGAATTTTATTTTAGATTATAAATCACATTTACAAACCTTTTACTTATAAAATTTCACTATTTATATATAAGATTATTTCACAATTGTAATCATATCAATTATAATTCCATACTTATAATTCTATTTCTTATGCAATTATTCTTTCACAACTGTTGTTTTTATTTAATTTATTCAAACAACTTTTGTTTACTTGCATACATTCTTATATTTTCAACAATCAACAATCAATTTATATACACTTAATAATCCTGAAAAATTATTCCTTTATATATAAAATATAATCGAGGTAAAATTATTTTATTTACCCAATTCAAAATGATATTATGTCGACTTGCCTTGTTTAAGTGTTTAGAAATCCCTATCGATAATATGGCGTCCCACACACCGACCAGAATTCACAAACAGCTCAACGGATAAGCAAACACAATATAAAACAATTTATATTCACTAACAAATACGCACTCGTATATATTATTACACTCAAACTCATTCTAGAGTACTACTGACTCTATCTCTAATGAGTAACACCCAACAGAGCCATGGTTGTCGCTTAACCATAAGCTCTGATACCAAATGTAACGTTCGCGATTTTTCGTCCACGAATGCCGACATCAATACGTCCACTGTATCAACTGTCGAGCAATCGAAGGCCGGAAAACCGTACCGTTATGGTTAAAGAAGAAGAAAAAGATAGAAGAAGATAGAAAAGATAGAACAGAACAGAAAGAAAACAACAGAACAATAACAGAATCTCACAATCGCAGTAGAACAATATATAATAAATAAATGAATCATCTTTAAACAAAGAACTATATCAGTTATTACATTACATTACATTTCATTTCATTACATCAGAGTGTACAACAACAAACAACATCAACAGCGGAAAAGAAATACTATATGCTAGTGAATACGCCATGCAATCCAGCTTGCCTCCTGCAACTCCTGAATTTCTGAATATCCTGATAAACCTTAACTCTTGACTGCCCGTGTGGAAATTGGTGTGCACCCAGAGTTTAGGAAGGAAAACAATAAACTCCGAGTCAGTCATGTGACTGGTGTGAGAACTAAAACAGTTTATTTTTCTTTTAAAAATCAAAATAGAGGAATATTTTTAAATTCAATTCGCAATGCTTTTAAAAATGAGACTACCATAAGGCCTCCCGCACACACACACAATGCAAACGCAGAATCGAAGGAGATTTCTCCTTATGATAGTCAAAGATGCTTGATACGCATTAAAAAGAAACATTTGATATTATTACTAGTGCATAGTGTAGGAAAAATCATTTCGAAATAAAGATATAAATCTTAGCCAGCATAGGCATTCCGCACTTATGCCTACTATAGCTACCATGTTCAATAGCAGGTTACCGCCACATTCCATGGCAGGTTATACAACTAAAACCGTATAAGATCGTATTGTTTCTTTGGATTTCCAACAAATGGTCAGGCCAAGGAACTTCCCATTGCCACATGGAAACGCCTCTGGAAAGACGCCGCGAGAACCTAACCGGATCTCTGCCAACACAAGGCCGGGTTACCTTTCAAACTAGGTAACTACTGACATGAATATGTCATCCCCCGATCGTAACCGATCTATCCGAGGATCCTCGATTTCCAACAACCACAAAATTTGCAGCAACCACATAGGTTATGTAACGACCCAGAATTTTATATAATTAAAATTTGGATATTTAATTAATTTTAAATATTAATAAGTGAAATTTATAAGTCGAATAAATTTTTATTTGAATAATTGGATTTAATTGAATAATTAAATCGATAATTTAATATGTTAAATTATGGAAATAATTGAAAATTGAGTTAAATATGATTGAAAATGATTTGTAAAATTTTATTTTATCATGTTGAAGTTAGAATGATATTTTAGAACTTTTAAAATCGAATTAAAAGTTAATTTGTGAAAATTGAATATTTTAATATTTAACCGACTAGTGAAAATAGTCAATTTTTGAACAGTCTCAGAATTGAATGAGACCAGTTCCATTGGATCCATAATAGTTAGTTATTACCGGATTTCAATTTTCGTAGCAATTGGAGTTACCGTTTGATCGTGGCAGCTCGAAACGCATCGAATTATTTTTAATTTTAATTTTAATTTGGCGAGTTAAAATAGCCATTTTTCAAAAAGTCTCGGATTTCGACGAAACGAGTTTCATCGGATCCATAATGTGATATTATTATAAGGTTTCAAATTTCGTGTCAATTGGATTTACCGTTTGTCCGGTACAAATTAAAACGCCTAGAAAATCGTTTAAATCGGTTTAATTCAAATTGAACGTTTATTGCCATAACTCGCACAGATGTCCAAATTAGCTTTCGAAACCTGTTCCATTGTGTCCGGAACGCGGGGTAAACCCTAGAAACGCAGGTTACGGCGCGTGAATCGGAGTTCGGAATTCCCGGATGAATAGTGATTGAAAATCTTCCTATAAATAGACCCTCCTCTCTTTAGAAAATAAAAAAAAAATTAAAACCCTAATAACTGCACAACCGCCACCAACAAATGAAAGGCCAAAAATCAATATCTTTCTCCTCTCAATCTCTCATGATCCATCAGCAATTAGGAAAACTTATCAACTAGAGAATTCAAGAGCATATGAAGATCTACAACTTCAACGGTGGAGATCGCGAATGGAGTTGTATATTGTGAGTTATGGGGCCGTGTTCCCTGGATGTTGCGCACGACTTTTCATGCAGAGGAGGGGGCCGAGCTTCTCATGCTCACAGCCGAAGATAGTGGGGGTGATGTGCTTCGAGATGGCGGTGGTATGATGGAGTATCGATGCTTGTGGGCGGAGCAAAAATTAACCCTAGTATGTGTATTTGGGTTCAAGTATCGGCCTGTAGATGGAGGCACGCGTGAGATGAGGGAGAAGAAGGCAGGGACGGTCACGATGGTGGGGTGCAGGATCTTGTGGCTAGGATTTGCTGTAGGGTTTTAATTATAGAGGTTATGTTGTAAATTATAATTATAAAATTCGTGTAAACTTGTAAAATTGATATCTTTTTCATACAAGGTCGAAAACGCGCGAAACAAGAAGCGTTGGAATCGTATGGACGAGCACTACGCGATGGAGTTGGATTGGAGTCATTTGGAGTTAGTGAGAATTTTGGGTAAAATTAAACGTCCGTTTAATTTTATTCGAAATAAATCGCTAAAACAAAATTAAAATCAAGGTGAGAACTTCTCACTCAATCGAATCAGTTTCGATTTTTATTTTAAATAGTTAGATTTAAAATACTTGAATGCATGTTTGAATGATGATTGTTATCTATTGATTGTTAAAATAGACATTATGCGCCGTTAGTAAGCGGATGTTATTTATTAAAAACATACACCGCGAATATTTCATAACAGTGAAATTGGTATTATACATAATAGCAATATATATATATTGGCATATGTATATATTGGAGTTATTGATTTCCCGCATTTGTATAGCGGATGAGACCCTATTGCGCCGTCTATTAAGCGGATAATATTTTAAATCCCATATACCGCGATAATTCCGTACTGGAGCGGAATTGGTATTGTGCTAATGTTTGTGGATGCAGGAAAATAGGTTGGAGGGATCCAACTGGATTCCTCAACAGTATTTATTTGATTTCAGATATTTTGGTATTTGATGGATTATCATATCGATATATGATATCGTTGTTGTCGTGTTTGACTATTTGGTATGTAGCATCATTGGACCAAATTTGGAACTTTAAAATGATTTTTAAAGTGATTTTTGAAAATATACTATATGTTTGGAATTGATCCATTTTAAATAAATAAACGTATAATTTTAATGTTATAAAAATTATGATTTTTGAGAAATATAGTAAAAAACTGATTTTTGAGAATATGATGCTAATGATTTTATAAAATAGTTAAATCGGAATTTTTGAATTTATTGTGAAAAGTTTAAATATAGGATTTATAAAATTTGATTATTTTATAAATCAAAATGGTGAAATTATAAAGGAGATTAAAGATGTTTTAGAATAATAATACAAATTGATTTGTATAAAAGATTTATAAAATGGATATTTATAAATTAGAATATTTTGAATTATAAAACGAGTTTTTATAAGTGTTAGAATGAATTGTGAATGAATTTTATAAATGAATGAAATTTATAGAATTATAAAAGGTGAAGTTATAAATGGAATTTTATAAGCAGTAGGTTTATAAAATTTGAAAAGTTAATTGAAGAATGGATTTTTGGTAAATAAATGAATCTTATAAGTTATAAGATTTATAATTTAGAAAGTCTTAAAAAGAACGATTTTGTAAAATAATCGTTTTATAAGTATTTAACTTATAATATGGACTTTTGGTTCATAATTGAGATATAAATTGAGATAGGTTAATAAAGGAGATTTATAAAGGAAGTAGTTATAAAACAAATAGAAATAGAATTTATAAACGTTGTTTTGTAAATTCGCAAACGACTTATTTTGATAAGTAAATTGTTATAACTTATTTATGGAGTTATATTCACATTTTAGATAGTGAATAATCCTTTAAAATAAAATGAATAAAAGGATGAAATTTGTTAACAAGTATATTCACGTTTTTGAATAGTGAATAATATGTTAAAGAAATTGTTTTGAATGTGATGTTTTAAATAGAATTTAAACGATCTAACGATGTTTTAAATGTGTTAAGATTCGAAATCATAGATTTCAACATTTATTGTTGAAATAGACGTTTTCGAGAAATAAAAGGAAATGGTGGACTATAACACTATTGTTATAGTAAATAATTTCCGAAAGGAAATGTTTTGTATAGTATTGGGATTTATATATCTATTTTAATTTCGAATCCCTATACTAGTGATTTTGGGTTGTCGTAACGATGTTTTACGCAACATTCGTTTTGGCCCAAATTAATACATTTAAGCGAATGATTTCCTTAAAGAATGAAATATATACTTAATCTCGATTTAAGTATATTTGAATATTTTCCAAGTGTTGAAAATAAATGGATTTGAGAATAACTTATTAAGTAAGTATGGAAATGTTTTCCAATATAAAGTGAATGTGTTGAGAATTTATCTTTTTGAAGATAAATTGAAGTGAATAATTGAAGTCGTATATTTATAGATATTTTGGAATATAAATTCACTATGGAATTTATAAAAGGAAGTGGAATTCTTTTAAAAATAAATATTGATTTATTTTTGAGATATTGAATTATATATCTTGTAAAGATATTTTTGGAAAATAAATAATTTGGAAAATTATTTGGAATCTGGTGATGTTGTGCATATCCATTGATAGTTCAATAACCGACTATCAATATTTCCCTTTGAATGGGTATTTGTTGTGATTTGTTGAATTTGAATGCCACACTTATTTTTGAATAAGCGCTCACTATTCGGGTTAACCGGGAAAGGACCATGGGGTCGTATAACCCATTCCGAATATGTGATACGTCGTTATGAATTGCATTTGAAGATCGGTGTTGAAGACCGGGTATTTGCGAGAGCGATAGGATGACCTGTCGATTGACTCTGCACCGAGTTGCTCCGGTATTGAGTTCTCCATATGTGATGGGGAATCCGATCAGGATTGTGGATATCCGGATTGCAAGGACTTCTTTGTAAGTGCCTTCGGTTCTGTTCGAGCCCGGAACAGACTTGTATGGATTGTATGTCTGACATTACAAATTGAGATATAAAGCCGATTTCATTCAAATATATTTCTGTTGGTGGCGGAGAATTTATTCTTTTAGCTTAACACCCTTCTCTGAGACGTACGAGCTCAGAGGTTATGTAGTTGAAGGTTATCAGCAATATATTCCCAATTTGGTAATGTGACATGCTGAGTGTTGCTGTTAAATGATCATTGTGTTGATTATTTGTGATAGGATCATTTATTTGATCGTCTATCTTGGTGATCATTTCTATGATCATTTGTTGACCCAAAGCATGGCTTTTGTATAAAGTATGTTTTTGTGGACGTGACTTCGTCGAGCCTCACACCTCGGGAATGGTGAAAACAGGAAAGATGCAGCAAGGTTATGAGGGGTAGCGCCCTTTAGGATGTGTGCATTTCCTTCTGGAAAAGGGTGGTATCATGGTATGGAGCCCAGATACTAACTCATGTTGAAAACACTTTATGATTGTGTGAATTGATAACGAGCACTCGGTGAAAGGTCCCAAAGGACCGGGGGATGGCATATTCGGTCAGTTGTTACTCAGTTAGGGGTAACCGGCCTTGTGTTGGCAGAGATCCGGTTTGGTTCTCGGGGATGTCCATCCAGAGGCATTCTCATATGGCAATGGGAAGTTCCTTGGCCTGATCATTCGTTGGAAATCCAATTCCCAATACGAAACCTTGTACGGTATTAGTTGTAGAACCTGCCATTTACTTGTGGTGGTCACCACTGTTTAGATGGTAGCTATAGTAGGCATACGATAATGGTCGTATGTTGGCTAAGATTTATATTCTACTTTCGAAATATTTTCCTACACTATGCACTAGTAATAATATCAAATGTCTTTTTAAATGCGTATCAAGCATCTTTGACTATCATAAGGAGAAATCTCCTTCGATTCTGCGTTTGCATTGTGTGTGTGTGCGGGAGGCCTTATGGTAGTCTCATTTTTTAAAAGCATTGCGAATTGACTTTAAAAATATTCCTCTATTTTGTTTTCAAAGATAAATAAACTGTTTTGAGTTCCCACACCAGTCACATGACTGACTCGGAGTTTATTGTTTTCCTTCCTAAACTCTGGGTGCCCACCAATTTCTACACGGGCAGTCAAGAGTTAAGGTTTATCAGGATATTCTGGAGTTGCTGGAGGCAAGATGGATGGCATGGCGTATTACTAGTATATAGTATTTCTTTTTCCGCTGCACTATTTGTTGTTGTATGATGTTGTACACTCTGATGATGATGTAATGAAATGTGATGTAATGTAATAACTGACATAGTTCTTTGTTTAAAGATTATTTATTTATTTATTATATGTTGTTCCGCTGCGAATTGTGAGATTCTGTTATTGTTCTGTTGTTTTCCGTTCTATCTTTCTATTTTCTATCTCTCTCTCTTTTCTACCTTCTTTTTTTTTTCTTAAACCCTCAGTGTTCGGTTTTCCGACATCCGACTGATTGGCATTCGATACAGTGGACGTATTGATGTCGATATTCGGGAGTCGAAGAATTGGGTCCTGACAATGTGGTATCGGAGCATATGGTTAAGCGACAACCATGGTTCTGTTTGGTGTGACTCATTAGAGATAGAGTCAGTAGTACTCTAGAATGAGTTGAGTGTAATAATAGCTATGAGAGCGTATTTGTTAGTGAATATAAATTGTTTTGTATTGTGTTGACTTATCGGTTGATTGTTTATAGATTTCGGTCGATGTAGTCTAGCTAACTATCGTAGAAAGGGGTTTCTAAACTCTTAAACAAGTTAAACCGACACGATATTGTTTTAAATTGGGTAAATGAAATAATTTTACCTTGATTGTATTTTATATATAAAGAGAATAATTTTTCAGAATTATTAAAGTGTATATAAGTGGATTGTTTAGTTGTTAGAATAATCTAAATAAAAAAATAATTGTATAAGCAAAAGAATTATAAGAATTGAATTATAATTAAAGTGATTTACAATTGTGAAATAAACTTATATATATAAGAAGTGAAACTATATGGATATATTTATGAATATGAGTTGTAAATAAAAAAATGAATTTAAAGTTAAATGGAAATTTACTTAGAATTGGAATCTGAATTTATTTATAAGTGGGAATTTAAGTTAAGTAAAAAAACCAAGTGATGGTGTTAAACCAAATTGAATGAATATAAGCAAAGGAATTTGGTTGAAATTAATATACATTGGTTGTTATATGATTGTTAGTTGATTGTATATAATTCATTAAGTGTTAATGAAATTGAGTTAATGAAATTGAAAGCTAAAGTAATTAAAATTCGATTGGAAGTTAAATGAATCTTAAATGGAATTGAATTTGATTTGGAAGTGAACCAACTTGAATATGAATTAGTGAACATAAACTAATTGAAAATGAATGCTAGTAAAAACATCCACTTTTAATGAATCAAATGTGATTTAAATTGAAAACCTATTTCATTGAATATTAATGAGAATATGAATGAATATTTATTGGTTATGAATGCTAGTTGGTTAATGGTTGAATATATTGCTTTTGTTTCAATTGCTATGTTGACATATATAGTTATTATGTTGCTATATGTTGTATATTGATACTATTGTCTATATACATGGTTCTCATGTTCTTTGTTGAGTGTTTAGTAGGTGCAGATCGCGTTTTCTTCGCATTTGGAGCTCGCTTTCGCGCTATATTAGCCGTATATGCTTGCTAATAAAATATAAGGTACCTATCTCGGATTAAATATCGTACTTTTATACTTTTTTCCCTGGGGATGCCTCATTACTTGATGAGATGTATATTTGTGATATATATACTGTCATTTTTTTTCGGATCGAGCCGCGCAAAGGAGACTATGGCGAATTTTTTTCGAAAATTTAAGGCGTTAGAAAAAATTTGAGAAAATTGGAAAATTTTGAAAACTATAAATTTGTTTTGGAATTGAAAGTTAAACAATAGTAGTTGTTTTTGAAAATATAACTAAGTATGATTTGAAAACTTAGTAAAGTTATTGTAAGAAGTTTAACTATGAATTTTGGGAAAATTAATGGATTCTGTAACTTTTCTTACTTAATAATTTCGAGGACGAAATTCTTTTAAGGGGGGAAGATTGTAACGACCCAGAATTTTATATAATTAAAATTTGGATATTTAATTAATTTTAAATATTAATAAGTGAAATTTATAAGTCGAATAAATTTTTATTTGAATAATTGGATTTAATTGAATAATTAAATCGATAATTTAATATGTTAAATTATGGAAATAATTGAAAATTGAGTTAAATATGATTGAAAATGATTTGTAAAATTTTATTTTATCATGTTGAAGTTAGAATGATATTTTAGAACTTTTAAAATCGAAATAAAAGTTAATTTGTGAAAATTGAATATTTTAATATTTAATCGACTAGTGAAAATAGTCAATTTTTGAACAGTCTCAGAATTGAACGAGACCAGTTCTATTGGATTCGTAATAGTTAGTTATTACCGGATTTCAATTTTCGTAGCAATTGGAGTTATCGTTTGATCGTGGCAGCTCGAAACGCATCGAATTATTTTTAATTTTAATTTGGCGAGTTAAAATAGCCATTTTTCAAAAAGTCTCGGATTTCGACGAAACTAGTTTCATCGGATCCGTAATTTGATATTATTGTAAGGTTTCAAATTTCGTGTCAATTGGATTTACCATTTGTCCGGTACAAATTAAAACGCCTAGAAAATCGTTTAAATCGGTTTAATTCAAATTGAACGTTTATTACCATAACTCGCACAGATGTCCGAATTAGCTTTCGAAACCTGTTCCATTGTGTCCGGAACGCGGGATAAACCCTAGAAACACTGGTTACGGCGCGTGAATCGGAGTTCGGAATTCCCGGATGAATAGTGATTGAAAAATTTCCTATAAATAGACCCTCCTCTCTTTAGAAAATAAAAAAAAATTAAAACCCTAATAACTGCACAGCCGCCACCAACAAATGAAAGGCCGAAAATTAATATCTTTCTCCTCTCAATCTCTCATGATCCATCAGCAATTAGGAAAACTTATCAACTAGAGAATTCAAGAGCATATGAAGATCTACAACTTCAACGGTGGAGATCGCGAATGGAGTTGTATATTGTGAGCTATGGGGCCGTGTTCCCTGGATGTTGCGCACGACTTTTCATGCAGAGGAGGGGGCCGAGCTTCTCATGCTCACAGCCGAAGATAGTGGGGGTGATGTGCTTCGAGATGGCGGTGGTATGATGGAGTATCGATGCTTGTGGGCGGAGCAAAAATTAACCCTAGTATGTGTATTTGGGTTCAAGTATCGGCCTGTAGATGGAGGCACGCGTGAGATGAGGGAGAAGAAGGCAGGGACGGTCACGATGGTGGGGTGCAGGATCTTGTGGCTAGGATTTGCTGTAGGGTTTTAATTATAGAGGTTATGTTGTAAATTATAATTATAAAATTCGTGTAAACTAGTAAAATTGATATCTTTTTCATACGAGGTCGAAAACGCGCGAAACAAGAAGCGTTGGAATCGTATGGACGAGAACTACGCGATGGAGTTGGATTGGAGTCGTTTGGAGTTAGTGAGGATTTTGGGTAAAATTAAACGTCCGTTTAATTTTATTCGAAATAAATCGCTAAAACAAAATTAAAATCAAGGTGAGAACTTCTCACTCAATTGAATCAGTTTCGATTTTTATTTTAAATAGTTAGATTTAAAATACTTGAATGCATGTTTGAATGATGATTGTTATCTATTGATTGTTAAAATAGACATTATGCGCCGTTAGTAAGCGGATGTTATTTATTAAAAACATACACCGCGAATATTTCATAACAGTGAAATTGGTATTATACATAATAGCAATATATATATTGGAGTTATTGATTTCCCGCATTTGTATAGCGGATGAGACCCTATTGCGCCGTCTATTAAGCGGATAATATTTTAAATCCCATATACCGCGATAATTCCGTACTGGAGCGGAATTGGTATTGTGCTAATGTTTGTGGATGCAGGAAAACAGGTTGGAGGGATCCAACTGGATTCCTCAACAGTATTTATTTGATTTCAGATATTTTAGTATTTGATGGATTATCATATCGATATATGATATCGTTGTTGTCGTGATTGACTATTTGGTATGTAGCATCATTGGACCAAATTTGGAACTTTAAAATGATTTCTAAAGTGATTTTTGAAAATATACTATATGTTTGGAATTGATCCATTTTAAATAAATAAACGTATAATTTTAATGTTATAAAAATTATGATTTTTGAGAAATATAGTAAAAAACTGATTTTTGAGAATATGATGCTAATGATTTTATAAAATAGTTAAATCGGAATTTTTGAATTTATTGTGAAAAGTTTAAATATAGGATTTATAAAATTTGATTATTTTATAAGTCAAAATGGTGAAATTATAAAGGAGATTAAAGATGTTTTAGAATAATAATACAAATTGATTTGTATAAAAGATTTATAAAATGGATATTTATAAATTAGAATATTTTGAATTATAAAACGAGTTTTTATAAGTGTTAGAATGAATTGTGAATGAATTTTATAAATGAATGAAATTTATAGAATTATAAAAGGTGAAGTTATAAATGGAATTTTATAAGCAGTAGGTTTATAAAATTTGAAAAGTTAATTGAAGAATGGATTTTTGGTAAATAAATGAATCTTATAAGTTATAAGATTTATAATTTAGAAAGTCTTAAAAAGAACGATTTTGTAAAATAATCGTTTTATAAGTATTTAACTTATAATATGGACTTTTGGTTCATAATTGAGATATAAATTGAGATAGGTTAATAAAGGAGATTTATAAAGGAAGTAGTTATAAAACAAATAGAAATAGAATTTATAAACGTTGTTTTGTAAATTCGCAAACGACTTATTTTGATAAGTAAATTGTTATAACTTATTTATGGAGTTATATTCACATTTTAGATAGTGAATAATCCTTTAAAATAAAATGAATAAAAGGATGAAATTTGTTAACAAGTATATTCACGTTTTTGAATAGTGAATAATATGTTAAAGAAATTGTTTTGAATGTGATGTTTTAAATAGAATTTAAACGATCTAACGATGTTTTAAATGTGTTAAGATTCGAAATCATAGATTTCAACATTTATTATTGAAATAGACGTTTTCGAGAAATAAAAGGAAATGGTGGACTATAACACTGTTGTTATAGTAAATGATTTCCGAAAGGAAATGTTTTGTATAGTATTGGGATTTATATATCTATTTTAATTTCGAATCCCTATACTAGTGATTTTGGGTTGTCGTAACGATGTTTTACGCAACATTCGTTTTGGTCCAAATTAATACGTTTAAGTGAATGATTTCCTTAAAGAATGAAATATATACTTAATCTCGATTTAAGTATATTTGAATATTTTCCAAGTGTTGAAAATAAATGGATTTGAGAATAACTTATTAAGTAAGTATGGAAATGTTTTCCAATATAAAGTGAATGTGTTGAGAATTTATCTTTTTGAAGATAAATTGAAGTGAATAATTGAAGTCGTATATTCATAGATATTTTGGAATATAAATTCACTATGGAATTTATAAAAGGAAGTGGAATTCTTTTAAAAATAAATATTGATTTATTTTTGAGATATTGAATTATATATCTTGTAAAGATATTTTTGGAAAATAAATAATTTGGAAAATTATTTGGAATCTAGTGATGTTGTGCATATCCATTGATAGTTCAATAACCGACTATCAATATTTCCCTTTGAATGGGTATTTGTTGTGATTTGTTGAATTTGAATGCCACACTTATTTTTGAATAAGCGCTCACTATTCGGGTTAACCGGGAAAGGACCATGGGGTCGTATAACCCATTCCGAATATGTGATACGTCGTTATGAATTGCATTTGAAGATCGGTGTTGAAGACCGGGTATTTGCGAGAGCGATAGGATGACCTGTCGATTGACTCTGCACCGAGTTGCTCCGGTATTGAGTTCTCCATATGTGATGGGGAATCCGATCAGGATTGTGGATATCCGGGTTGCAAGGACTTCTTTGTAAGTGCCTTCGGTTCTGTTCGAGCCCGGAACAGACTTGTATGGATTGTATGTCTGACATTACAAATTGAGATATAAAGCCGATTTCATTCAAATATATTTCTGTTGGTGGCGGAGAATTTATTCTTTTAGCTTAACACCCTTCTCTGAGACGTACGAGCTCAGAGGTTATGTAGTTGAAGGTTATCAGCAATATATTCCCAATTTGGTAATGTGACATGCTGAGTGTTGCTGTTAAATGATCATTGTGTTGATTATTTGTGATAGGATCATTTATTTGATCGTCTATCTTGGTGATCATTTCTATGATCATTTGTTGACCCAAAGCATGGCTTTTGTATAAAGTATGTTTTTGTGGACGTGACTTCGTCGAGCCTCACACCTCGGGAATGGTGAAAACAGGAAAGATGCAGCAAGGTTATGAGGGGTAGCGCCCTTTAGGATGTGTGCATTTCCTTCTGGAAAAGGGTGGTATCATGGTATGGAGCCCAGATACTAACTCATGTTGAAAACACTTTATGATTGTGTGAATTGATAATGAGCACTCGGTGAAAGGTCCCAAAGGACCGGGGGATGGCATATTCGGTCAGTTGTTACTCAGTTAGGGGTAACCGGCCTTGTGTTGGCAGAGATCCGGTTTGGTTCTCGGGGATGTCCATCCAGAGGCATTCTCATATGGCAATGGGAAGTTCCTTGGCCTGATCATTCGTTGGAAATCCAATTCCCAATACGAAACCTTGTACGGTATTAGTTGTAGAACCTGCCATTTACTTATGGTGGTCACCACTGTTTAGATGGTAGCTATAGTAGGCATACGATAATGGTCGTATGTTGGCTAAGATTTATATTCTACTTTCGAAATATTTTCCTACACTATGCACTAGTAATAATATCAAATGTCTTTTTAAATGCGTATCAAGCATCTTTGACTATCATAAGGAGAAATCTCCTCCGATTCTGCGTTTGCATTGTGTGTGTGTGCGGGAGGCCTTATGGTAGTCTCATTTTTTAAAAGCATTGCGAATTGACTTTAAAAATATTCCTCTATTTTGTTTTCAAAGATAAATAAACTGTTTTGAGTTCCCACACCAGTCACATGACTGACTCGGAGTTTATTGTTTTCCTTCCTAAACTCTGGGTGCCCACCAATTTCTACACGGGCAGTCAAGAGTTAAGGTTTATCAGGATATTCTGGAGTTGCTGGAGGCAAGATGGATGGCATGGCGTATTACTAGTATATAGTATTTCTTTTTCCGCTGCACTATTTGTTGTTGTATGATGTTGTACACTCTGATGATGATGTAATGAAATGTGATGTAATGTAATAACTGATATAGTTCTTTGTTTAAAGATTATTTATTTATTTATTATATGTTGTTCCGCTGCGAATTGTGAGATTCTGTTATTGTTCTGTTGTTTTCCGTTCTATCTTTCTATTTTCTATCTCTCTCTCTTTTCTACCTACTTTTTTTTTCTTAAACCCTCAGTGTTCTGTTTTCCGGCATCCGACTGATTGGCATTCGATACAGTGGACGTATTGATGTCGATATTCGGGAGTCGAAGAATTGGGTCCTGACAGGTTAAGTTTCTGGGCTCCATACCATGATACCACCTCTATCCAGAAGGAATGACATAGACTAAAGGGGCGCTACCCCTAATAACCTTGCTGCATCCTTCCTGTTTTGACCATTTCCGGGGTGTGAGGTCCGACGAAGTCTCGTCCACAAAGCCATGCTTTATACAAAAGCTGTGCTTTGGGTCAACAAATGATCAAAGTAATGATCACCAAGATAAATGATCAAATAAATAATCCTATCACAAATGATCAAACAATGATCATCCCACAGCAACACTCAGCATGCCACACTACCAAATTGGGAGTATATCACTAATAACCTTCAACTACATAACCTCTAAGCTCGTATGTCTCAGAGAAGGGTGTTAAGCTAAGAGAATAAATTCTCCGCCACCAACAGAAATATATTTGAAAGAAATTAGCTTTATATCTCAATTTGTAATGTCAGACATACAATCCATACAAGTCTGTTCCGGGCTCGAACAGAACCGAAGGCACTTACAAAGAAGTCCTTGCATTCCGGATAATTTCTAATCAAGTCCGGACTTCCCGTCACTAAGGATGATAAAACCTCTATATCGCAGATCAGCCGATGTAGAGTAACTCAATGGTAATCCTTCCGTTTTCAAAAATATCCGGTCTTCAACATCGGTCATCAAATGCAATCCATTACGACGTATCACATATTCGGAATGGGTTATACGATCCCAAGATCCTTTCCCGGCTAACCCGAATAGTGAGCGCTTATTCAAAAATAAGTGCGGCATTCAAATTCAAGCAATCACAACAAATACCTATTTAAAGGTAAATATTGATAGTCGAATTATTTAACTATCAATAGGCGTGTTCAACATCACCAAATTCCAAATAATTTCCCAAATTATTTACTTTCCAAAATATCTTTACTAGATATAAAATTTCCACTTCAACCATTTGAAAACAAATTTCAAATCATTCCCCGTTACGAGATTACTTTCATTTCAATATGGTCCATTTAAACCAATTAAATAAATCCTTAATGATTTACTTTATATTTACGTTCCAAATCCGTAAATTAGTTCCCACACTTCAGAAATAAATCAACGTTTATTTTTAAACAAATTTCCCTTTCTTTTATAAATTCCATGATGAATTTACAATTCCAAAATATCTATGAATATATGATTCCAAATCGATTTCTAATATTCATTTTCAATTT
Source organism: Allium cepa (assembly GCA_030765085.1). Lineage (NCBI taxonomy): Eukaryota > Viridiplantae > Streptophyta > Magnoliopsida > Asparagales > Amaryllidaceae > Allium > Allium cepa. Next base: position 135,420,456 of record CM060940.1, on the reverse strand, counting down.
GTCTTCAAAAAGATAAATTCTCAAAACGTTTCATTCCATATTGGAAAAACATTTCCATACTTATTTATTAATAAGTAATTTACAAATTCATTTATTTTCAACACTTGGAAAATATTCAATATACTTAAATCGAAATTAAGTATATATTTCATTCTTTAAGGAAACATTCACTTAAACGCATTTATTTGGGCCAAAACGAATGTTGCGTAAAACACCGTTACGACGACCCAAAATCACTAGTATAGGGATTCGAAATTTAGATAAATATATAAATCCTAATACTATATAAAACATTTCCTTTCGGAAACCATTTACTATAACAACAGTGTTATAGTCCACCATTTCCTTATTCCTCGAAAACGTCTATTTCAACAATAAATGTTGAAATCTATGGTTTCGATAGTTAATCCATTTTAAAACATCTTTAAATCGTTTTAATTCTATTTAAAACATCACTTCCCAAAATAATCCATTTTGTTTAATAATATATTCACTGTCCAAAATCGTGAATATAATAATTAACTTATCAAAATAATTCGTTTTCGGATTTATAAACAATGTCTATAAATTCCATTTCTATATTTTATAACAACTTCGTTTTATAAATCTCCTTTACTAACCAATTCTACTTATTTCCATTTGCATGTTGGAATCCGGTTTATAAGTAAATTACTTATAATTCATTTATTCACAAATCCATTCTTTTATATCAACAATAATTTATAAATCAAAATTTCTTATTTACTTATGAATCTAGGTTCAAACTTTATTTTAACACTTAAAAAAGCTCATTTTATAATTTCTATATTTTAATTTATAAATATCAATTTTATACAACTTTTATATAAATTGTTTATAATAATTCCAAAATCCCTATTTAAATAAACCAGTCTCTTTATTAATTTATAAAACGTTATTTAAAACTTATATAACTCCAAAATTACACTTAAGTATTATTTTCCCAAAAATATAACTTTTATAACCATAAAATTAAAATGTTTATTTATTTTAACAATTCAAAATTAAATAAAACGTATACTTTCAAAAATCACTTTAAAAATTCTTTTAAAAACCAAAATCATTATTTTAAAACTTCAAAAATGAATCCGATGATGCAACAGCACCAAATAGTCAATCACGACATCCAAATATCATATATCGATATGATAATCAATCAAATATCACAATATCTGAAAATAAATCAATACAGTTGAGGAATCCATTTGGATCCCTCCAACCTGTTTCCCTGCATCCAAAGATGTTAGCACAATACCAATTCCGTTCCAGTACGGAATTATCGCGGTATATGGATTTATAAAATATTATTCGCTATTATGCGGCGCAATAGGGTCTCATCCGCTATATAATGCGTTAAATCAACAACTCCAATATATACATAAGCCAATATATATATATATATATATATATATATATATATATTGCTACATATAGATATATCCTATTATATCTAATATCACAACCATACAGAAATCAATAACTGCAATCAACATTCAACATACATCAAGCAAATTTTAAATCTAACTATTTAAAATTAAAATCGAAACCGATTCGATTGAGTGAGAAGTTCTCACCTTGATTTCAATTTCGTTTTAGCGATTTATTTCGAATAAAATTAAACGGACGTTTAATTTTACCCGAAATTTTCGCTAGCTCCAAATGACTCCAATCCATTTCCATATCGTAGTGCTCGTCCATACGATTCCAACGCAACTGGTTTCGCGCGTTTTCGACCTCGTATGAAGAAGTTATCAATATTTAAAGTTCACACAATTTTAATATAAATAATTTGACATTTCCTTTTATAATTTTTAACTCAACTCATCTTAGCCGTCCATTATCCCACTAGCAGATCACGGCCGCGCCTTGCCTTCTCCCTCAAAGCCGTTCCAGTACATGCGTGAGAACCCATATAGCTCGATCAAAACCCTAATTGTCGATCTCATCACGAACATCTAGGACTCGATCAGGTGATGCCGTTCAACTCGCCATGACGAGAGCTACCCACGCCTGAAGTGCCAAGAAGCTCAGCCACCCCATTACTCCTAGATTTTCATGCGAACGGCAGGCCTTTGTGGCACGATTCCCATAAATCCACTCGCCTAAATACGATCACAGCCGTTGGATCTGGAGATCTCGTTGCTCTCTACAAGATTGTAGTTGGGGGTTTGTTGAAACGGTTGACGGATTGAAAGAAAAATGGGGAGGAAGTGTGCGAATTTCTGACCATTGTTTATATAGGAGGCGGCGGCTCTGTTAACCCCTAGGGTTTTATTATTTTGCAAAAGTGAAGAGAGCAAGGGCTTTTATAGAAAATTTTCCAATTTACTATTCATCGAAAATTTTCCGAACTCCAAATCTCGCGCGGTGACTGGCGTTTCCAGGGTTTACCCTGCGTTCCGGACATAATGGAACAGGTTTCGGAAGCTAATTCGATCATCTGTGCGAGTTACGGCAATAAACGATCGATTTTAAATTAAACCGATTAAACGATTTTCTATGCGTTTTAGCTTGCACCGGACAAACGGTAAATCCGATTGACACGAAATTTGAAACCTTACAATAACATCACATTATGGATCCGATGAAACTGGTTTCGTCTAAATCGGAGACTGTTTGGAAAATGACTATTTTAACTCGCCAAATTAATATTAAAAACAATTTCGATGCGTTCCGAGCTGCCACGGTCAAACGACAACTCCGATTGCTACGAAAATTGAAATCCGATAATAACGAACAATTACGGATCCGATGGATCTAGTTTCGTCCAATTCTGAGACTGTTCAAAAATTGGCTATTTTTCAGTCAATAATTAAATATTAAAATATTCAATTTTCACAATTTAACTTTTAATTCGATTTTAAAAAATCAAAAATATCGTTCTAACTCCAATATGATAAAATAAAATTTTACAAATCATTTTCAATCACATTAAACCCAATTTCCAATTATTTCTGGAATTTCAATTATTAAATTATCGATTTAATTGTCAAATTAAATCCAATATTCGATAAATAAATTATTCGACTTAAAATTTTCACTTATTAATATTTAAAATCAATTAAATATATAATTTTTAATTAATAAAAATTCTAGATCGTTACAAAGCCTCTGGCCATTGAATAAGCCAATTATATTAGCACCATGAAAGTAGGGGAATTATTAGGAAATCTTATGCTTATGAAGTACAATTACAAGATAGAAACGCAAGTCGAGAAAATGTGAAGAAATCACCAGAGATGACCACTGCAAATAACAATTATGAACCATATGATAATGATGATGAGGAAATCGATTTCAAGATCAAGAATTTCAAGAAATTCTTGAAATGCAGAAAAATGAACAAACTTCGGAAGACTGATAAATATATCAAAGGTAGAAATGTTGTTAACTTCTCTAATGAGGTAAAACCAGTTAATAAATGAGATTTCTCTAAACAAAAGAAATTAAAGTACTCTGCGAATATTGACATATTCAACAAGAAGAGGAAATGGGCTTATAATGCGACATGGACGATTTAGACATATCATTAGATGATAATGAATCAAAAACTGAAAAATCCAATATGTTCTTCGTGACAAATGATGACCAGGTGTGGAATTATAAGGAAGAAATAATAAATATTTTAAATGATATGTATTAGGGATATCAAATTCTTAGAAAACAATACAAGGAAAGTTTGGTCGAGAAAGGCAGATAAAAGATGTTTAATAAAATTTTAACTGAAGAAAAACAATGTCTAGAAGATGAGATTGAAAGTCTTAACGAACTTAATAAAAAAAATTAAAATCGAAAGTTTTGAAAGACTAGAAAGTGAAAATGAATTTTTGAAATTAAAAATATATCAATGAATTAAGAGATCACTGATTTGAATGACAAAATAGCACACTAGGTAACGTTTTCTTAATTGTGGTAAGGATATTGATAAAACTGAAAATTGATATCGATAGGTTTAATAAAGGAAAAGATAATTTAGAAAATTTATTGTCTGCATCTACATTCTTAATCAATAATCAGAGACTTATATACACCCCTAAGCCTAACGCAAAGAAAAATAGTACTCCAGGTACTGAATTTATTAAGACTTCCAAGTTCAAACACAATCCTAGAAAACTAAGATTAAAATATCCCAACAAATTCATTAAGATATGGGTTCCTAGAAGTTTATTTATAATGAAAAGGAAAAATACTTTGATGATTTTTTTGATAAAATTAGATTATTAAATGATTATATTTTTAAAGGGTATTCAAACTCTTCTTGGGCACATATTTTTTATATTTCGGGCCAATATTAACGCAATAAAAAGGAGAAATGGATACCAGGCAATTGATGTTCAGGCATGTGACGGGAAATCTACATAAACCGAGTGACATTATATATAAAGATGTGAAACCATGACTTAGTTCAAAAGAATATGTTATTGGCATCAACAGTTTCAATAACTCTAAAACTTCTTTTATTTTTATTTTTTTTAAATATTGATTTTGATTCCCTTGGTATTTGTAGGTTATATATATTCATATAAATCTTTATAGATGATATCTAAACATATTGTCAAGTCATGCTTAAACGATATTTTTTTCTCATTTTTATTCATGACAAAGGGGGATAAAGTGTGTAACTATTGTAGGCAAAATGCAACGACCTATAATTTACGATAATTAAAAATTGTTAATTTAATAAGATTTTGTGTTTTAATAATAAGAATATAATTGGAACGAAATGTAATAGTGTTGATTTATGGTAATTGATAACTGCTTTAAATGTAACTCCAATTAATTGAAATGATTTAAAAATTATAATTGGTTATAGATTGCAAATTAATTGTAATAACGTGTGTATTAATTGATAATTGGATTAAAAGAGTAATTGATAATTTAAATGTTGTATTGATTTAGTAATAACAAGTTGTGATGCCCCACCTCGAGATCCACATTAACAAAGAGTATTACTGGGTAATACTGTCTGCTAATGCAGAGAATAGGGCTGGATAGGAGCGACCACCTATAGCTTTGTCTTAAATATCTATTGAATATGTCGACAATGCCATATATTTTTTGAGGTGGATCGACATATCTAATAAATACTTAATACAAAGCCATAGGTAATAAATTGTAATTGAATAAAATTAGTGTTGTGTAAATAACTATAACATTTGTGTGTAGATAACAAACATACAAATGTGATTAAATACAGAAATAATGACAATTGTATTTGTTACCAATTTATTTATTCAATTGCAATTAAATGTAATTTAATGTTACTTTAATAAGAGTTAAGACGATAAATTTAAAAGGTGATCGCAATAAAAATGTACAGAAATGTCAGTTATATTCATAAGGCAATAATTGATTTAATAAAAAAGTGAAACCTAGATAAATTAATTAATTGGGATTTCAAATTTTAATTAATGTGAAAATAAAAAAATAATATAATTGAAATAATGCAAATGATATGGTAAAAGATGAAATTTGGAAATATTAGTGTAATAAGATGTAACGTAATGTTAATTTTATTCATAATCTGACAATTGATTGAATAAAAAGATTGAAATCGAACTAAATCAATTTATTGTAATTAATTATATACATAATTTGATTTTTATTGTAGTTGAAATTAAACACTGTAGTTAGTGTAATATTAAACACTGAATTGATATGTAAATTTGTTTTAAATTATTATAAATTTCTAAGTAATCAAAAATAATAAAATCAGTTAATTATAAGATTTGAAATTAAAATGTAATTTATCCAATTTAACAATGATTTATTTAGTTAATGTGAAAATAGTCATTGGCCACTGTCTCAGATTTCGACGAAACCAGTTTCATCGGATCCGTAACTGTGAATTATTATAGGATTTCAAGTTTTGTAGCGATCGAACTTGTCGTTTATCGTACAAGCTCGAAACGCATAGAAATCAATTTGTAATAAGCTGATTTTAAGCTAACCTTTTCATGCAACGGAATTAGCACTTAAAACGAATTCCATTAAGTTTGAAAATATCGAAAACATCTATTTTGATATATGGGATGACCCATTTTCGTTTCGAAGGCAGAACATGCGTTTTGGGTCGCTATTCGTCATTCGTACCAATTCGATTGTTTTCATTCATTCTTATCGGGCCTCCGTTATATAAGTAGTTTTTCCCTTAAACCCCAGCAGCCTTTCATTCCTCATTATTGTACGTACAATTCTCTTGCTTCGCCTTTTCAATGGAAGAAACCAAATTCCTAAATCCAAACCCTAAATCCTATTTCAAAATCAATTCCAAAAAAAAAAAAATCAAACTCCTCCAAATAATGACAAATTGTATACCGTTCTCTCGACGAGCATAACCTAGATCTGCAATTTTTTTTGCCATCCAATTACGATTTGGCCAGAAATCATTGATTTGTTCTCTGCCGTCCATAGGCCATGGCCTCATATAACGGGGGAACTTCGACGATAGCTCCAACGGACGGCATGGGCGCGTAAAGGGTGATGAGTGGTGTCAATCTATACGGTTCATTCGGGTCTTAGGAGCATTGGATCACCAGAATTTGGCTTGGAAGGTGCGACGGAGGCAGTCGTTTCTAGCGAGCGTGGCACGACCGGAGTTAGCTATTCTCTGGTCGAAGGTGGAGGATGGGTGGGCGAGCTCGCTGGTGTAGGTGGATGCAGTCGAACATCATCATGGAGGCGCTAGTAGGAGGTATTGTCGCTGGTGGCTAGGTCGTTAATGGGTAGGGTTGAACATGTTTGTTAAGAGGAAGGTGATGTGTACCCATTTGGCTTTTATTTGTTTTTAATTTAAAATTTAAATTTCAAATGTTCTAATCATCATAAATTTTGCATACGAACTTTGATTTAGATGCAGTTTCTTCTACTGCGATCGTATCGGAATTCCCGACAACATGGAGCTAGTTTGGTCAAATTCCGAGACCGTTTGAATTTTTGGGCATAAACTGGATTTTAAATCGATTTCAAATCAAAGGTGAGTGTTTCAACCCACTCACAACTGATAAATTATCTTACGTTAGTTAGATAAAATTTGTGATGTGATTAGAAATTTATTTATGGCTATTTGGTATATTTAAGTCGTCATTCCAGTTAATTTGAATTTATTTTGAATTTCATTGCCATTTAATTTAATATTTGATTTAAATTGCCAGTTAATTACCTGTTAATGACAATCAGTTATTTGTTGTAATTTATTGGTAGAACTGAATGATGATTATGATGGATATCTGATTGTTGATATTAGATGATTGGATGTTATGTTTAATTTATATATCATTATCACTTTGCAAGTTCTATTAGTATTGTTAAGAAAATCACTATGGGTTGAAATGATACATACTCGAACGATCTATAGATTAGAAAAAAATTGTTATGGGTTGAAATGATAGACTCGAGCAATTTTATGGATTTTAAATTTTAATTCGGGATTGCAGGTTTGAAATGATATATACCCGTGGAATTAAATTATTTGTGGATTGAAATGATAAATATCCGTATCACTCGACCATAGGATAGAAAATTTTATACGGATACTGGATTGGTTAAATCAAACGATTTTAAATCCTTAAAATTTGAATTAAGTAAATAGATATTTTGAAATGAAATTTGATTTGTACAACCTGGATTATTTTTGAAATCCAAGCTTTAAATGTTAAATTGGAATCGATTTAATGAATCGTTTAAAGAATTAAACTGGAATTTCAAAGTTGAATTTTAAAGTATAAATTAAATTTATCAGAATTGATTTACTGAAATTGTTTGAAATATAACTTTGAAATATACTGAAATTGGAGTAGCCTAAATTGATATTTCAAACATGGATTGAAATCGATATAGAATTAAATAGTTTATTGAGAATTTGAATTGAAAGATTTGAAATTGGGTTTTGTTGATTTGAAAATTTAAATGGTCCATATGTGTTAAAATGAAGTAAACATTTTAAATTGATATTAATTTCAAATTCATACTTTAAATATAAAATGTTTAAAAATATATTATTTTAAAAAATGTATTTATTAAGATTTTCAAATTATTAAACTATTTTAACCTATACTAAATTATTTTACCCTATTTTAAACCATGTTATTTATTTCAATCTATTATAAATCCACTTAATCCAATTTAATTTTCCTTAAACTAGTTAACCCATTTTAATTTATTTTAAATCTATTTAATCTATTTTAACTATTTAATCTATTTTAAATTGATTTAATCTATTGTAAATCTAATTAATCTATTTTAATTCTACTAAAACTATTTTAAATCTATATAAACTATTTCAATCCACTTTTTAAATTATTTTAAAGTATTTAAAACCATTTAAATCATATTTTCAAACTATACTAAACTATTTAAACTATTTATAACTATCTAAACTATTCTCTACATTTCAAACTAAGTAAAATGGAAGTGGTTATATTTAAATCCTTGATTTAAAAGAAAATATTATTGAATGATGTAATAACCTAAGTGGGGATTTAAATAACATATTTTGAGTAACTACGATGATTTTGAAATGAGGGTTTAACCTATGTTGAAAAAATGATTTCGAAAGTAAATATGATTTCGAAAGCGATATGGTTTGAATTGAATATAATATTTTGATATCTATATGAAATGGTTTTGAAAATGTAAAAGAACCATCTGGTCTGTAATAAGCATTTGGTTGTTAAAGAGACCGGGATTGGATATTGTCATACTCTCTCCCAATAACGACAATTGCTTTAAACAATATGTACATGATAGAGATTCCAGAAATGAAGTAGGATAGTTTGGCGAACGGTTCTGTATGAGGTATTATGTGACCCTGACTCTCGTGAGTCAGCTTAGATGTGAGTAAAACAGGAGCTATACTGGGCTAACTGAGGTCATTCCTCATATCGGGCACATTTCTTAGATACTATATTTTGACCTTGTGATTGATTTGGTAGCCACCCCATGATTTTCTTATAGGAGTGTGCCCAAGGTGGGCAGTAGTAGCTGCTATGCGTTACCATCAGTTCGAGAGTGCAATTGGTATATCTACCTAGCATTGCCTCGAGTGCCATGTTCACATGCCCTGTCGCGCCTTCTAAAAGTTTGTTTTGTACCATACCTGTGGAGTGCCCTCTGGGTAAACCTCACGGAGGAGCGTACGGTATTGTATAGACAATGCGAATATATAAAATGTGTAAAGGAGGATATGGCTGAAGCCTTAATGCTATTTTAATAATTTACTTTATTATAGACATTATTATAGCGTATTGTACTACATAGTAGATAGTTTAACGGATCCTTAGGAGATGGTAATCCCAAACATCTTTTAAGTTATTGCACTCACGGTTGACACTGGATAGGAGATGTCAAACCCCGTAAACGTCTCTTACGCCGTTAAACTCATATTTATCTACTGTTGACTTAACTTACATAAGATTTTCAGTTCTGACTCGAGTATTTTGTCTTTTCAATTCACTCGGGTCAGTCTGAGCTTTTCAGTTTATCGAAGACTGCTTTTTGGAGGATGAAGATAAAGATTTTGTGCTATTATTATTTATTATATTTATTCCACTGCATCATATTGTTCTACTGCATTTATTTATTATTTATTCTTGTTGTATGTAAATCTGATATGTATTGTAAAAGTTCAATCAATGTTATTTTGTAAACAGCTTCATGAACTGTTTATTTGATTATTATATTTTGTCATTCCACTGCGAGATTCTGTATTTGTTTTCTTTCTTTCTCGTCCTTTTCTTATTTACCTCATACCAATCTACCCTTTTGAATGGTTTGAGTCTGACATGTGTAGTTTATCGTCGATTTAAACCATCCAAAAAAGTGGGTCATTATAGTTGGTATCAAAGCTTTGTTTTAGCAATAATCTTAGCTTTGTGGGGACTGACTCATTAGAGAATAGGGTATTAATACCCTAAAATAAGTCGCTGAGTGTATATATAGGAGAGAGCGTATTTGTTAGTGTTATAAAAGGTTTTTATATTTTGTTAATTTGTTATGTTTCGTATTTATAACTTCCGGTTGGTACATAGGACACTATGGCATCGATATGTGTTTCTAAACACTTAATAGGGCAAACCGATACAATATTATTTTGAAATATAGGTAAATGAAATAATTTTGCCTATTATATATTTTTAATAAATGATATAGTTGGATGTTATATGATGTTTGATAGAAATTCAAAATTTTATAAACATTTGTTGAAAAATAATATTGTAAATAATTGAAATTTAATTGAAAGTTGAGAACTTAAGTTCCGTGAGTTTGAAAATTTCTTTCAAAAGATTTTGGAATATAATATTAGTATTATTTGAAAGTATTTCCGATATAAATATTTTAGGATGATTTGAAATAAATACTTAAAGGGATTTTGGATGGAAATAAGTTTGTTACTCCCCTCTCTGTTGCTGAAAAATTATTTCGGTGATGAGTGCATGCATCATCGACGTTCATTTTCAAGTTTCAAATTGGGAAGCATTATAATAGTTTACTATACAATTGTTTTGATAAATAAATCTTAATTTTAATCTATGAATATGATTCGATATATATAAAAATATGATTATATATATATATATATATATGTATCATTTTAAAATAATTGAAAAGGAACCATTATTTATTTCTTAAGTTTCTGTAAATTGGAAATTTCAATTATTATAATGAAATGAGACCTTGACTACATTAATAATTGGAAACTTCTAAAATGAAAATTAAGAAAGAGTTAAATGATTAATGAAATGTAAAGAAATTGAAGGTTGTCACTTATAAATTAAAGAATAATGAAATTAGAAGAGGTAATTATTGGACATTTTTGTTAATTAAAATGAATAAGATACTTGTGTAACATTCTATTATATTCTAAAAGATACACACACACAGATATATATATATATATATAACTTACCAGAAATGTTAAAAGTTGAAAATGTTATAGAAATATGTAATAAAATATTATACTAGTGAAATTTTAGAAATGAAGATGTTCAATGGAATTACTTCTATAAATAAGAATTTTGATGTTATAAACTGTTATAAACTTCAATAATAATTTGAAATGTGACTAATTAAAATTATAGAAAGAATGAATACCGTAACTAAATAATTATAAACTTAAGTTAGTGCTTGAAGTCATTTATAATTAAATTGAGTAGCAAAGGTGAATACTATATTAATTGAATGGTTATAACTTCAGAAAACATTGAAATGACTTAGAAATAAATTTAATATTCAATAATGCTATACATGAAGCAAATGAATGTGGAAAAGAAATAATCTATTAATGGTGAATTTAATTGTAAAGAGACTTACATAATAATGAATACTCTAATAATTGAAATGGAAATAACTTATGTGAGCAATGAATGTAAGGTAATGAAAAGAAAAAATAATATTATATAAATAAATGGAAAATGAATTTTTTTGAGTGAAAAATGTGAAGAAATTAAACAATCATTGTATGAACAAATGAAAATGGACAGTGAATAATGTGAAAAAGAAAGAGTAATAAGAACAAAACTTAAATATTATTTGAAATTATTGTTTGGTTGACTTATGATTGGTTGGGAAATGATACTTCTATTGTGTAAGATGTACAAATGATCTATTGAGTTTTGTCTAAGACTGTTGAGTGTATGGTATACTTAGTTGTTTATTTATCATTTTATACGATTAAAAGTTTCTGAACCTAAACAAATCCTTTGTTTGGATTGTTATGGATGGATGGTCGATTGCTTTGATTGCATATGATGATTGTATGGTTTTGTTTCTTGTGACTGTTGTATGTTGTATTGATTTGGTTGTGACTAATAGAGATAACATAAATATTCTCTTTTACATAATTATTAACTCTTTTGGATTGTATGAGTGAAATACATGCTATGGAAGCAATTGCTACTGCTTTTAGTTTCATAAATTAAGCATTGTTTGCCTGACAAATAGGTACGTTTTCGGATTGTGGTTTTATAGCGATATTATATTGTTTTTTCATGGTTTGGGATATATTATTTTGAAAATATGATATATGTTGTTATTATTGATATTATTATTTCTTAACTGTTTCTTTTCTTTTCCATGGACGAAAAGTTTTGAGTGGGGGAGAGTGTAACGACCCTTAGTTTTTTATAATTAAAAATAGTTAATTTAATAAGATTTTGTGATTTAATGTTGGAAGAAATGAAAATTTGTGATTTAATAATAAGAATATAATTGGAATGAAACGTAGTAGTATTAATTTAAGGTAATTGATAACTGCTTTAGATGTAACTCCAATTAATTAAAATGATTAAAAAGTTATAATTGGTTATAGATATTATAGATTGTAAAGTAATTGTAATAATGTGTGTATTAATTGATAATTGGATTAAAAGAGTAATTGATAATTTAAATGTTGTATTGATTTAGTGAAATAGTAAGTAATAAATTGTAATTGAATAAAATTGGTGTTGTGTAAATTACTATAACACTTGTGTGTAGATAATAAACATACAAATGTGATTAAATATAAAAATGATGACTGTATTTGTTAACAATTTATTTAATCAATTGCAATTAAATATAATTTAATGTTACATTAATTTGAGTTAAGACGATAACTGTAAAAGGTGAATGCAAGAAAAATGTACAGAAATGTCAATTATTTTCATAAGACGATAATTGATTTAATAAAAGAGTGAAACCAAGATAAATTAATTAATTAGGATTTCAAATTTTAATTAATGTGAAAATCAACAAAAATTCAATATATTGAAATATTGCAACTAATATGGTAAAAGATGAAATTTCGGTATATTAGTGTAATAAGATGTAATAATGTTAATTTCATTCATAATCTGACAATTGACTGAATAAAAAGATTGAAATCGTATTAAATCAATTTATTGCAATTAAATATATACTTAGTTGGATTTTTATTACAGTTAAAATTGAATATTGCAATTAGTGTAATATTTAACACCGAATTGATATGTGAATTTGTTTTAAATTATAATAAATGCCCAAGTAATCAAAAATGATAAAATCTTTTAATTATTAGATTTTAAATTAAAAAGTGATTTATTCAATTTAATAATAATTTATTTAATTAAAGTGAAAATAGCGATTTTTGCCACAATCTCGGATTTCGACGAAACTAGTTTCATTGGATTCATAACGGTGAATTATTATAGGATTTCAAGTTTTGTAGCGGTCGAACTTGTCGTTTCATCGTACGAGCACGAAACGCGTAGAAATCAATTTAATTAAATTCAATTGAAATCAATTTGTAATAAGTTGATTTTAAGCTAATCACTTCATGCGATGGAATTAGGACTTGAAACCTATTCCATTGAGTTTAGAAATATCGAAAACAACTATTTTGATATATGGGATGACCCATTTTCATTCCGGAGGCAGAACGGGCTTTTTGGGTCGTTATTCGTCGTTCGTTCCAATTCAATTGCGTTCATTCTTTCTTATCGGGCCTCGGTTGTATAAATAGTTTTTCTTTTAAACCCTAGTAGCCTTTCATTCCTCATTACTATATGTACAATTCTCTTGCTTCTCCTTCTCAAAGGTAGAAACTAAATTCCTGAATCCAAACCCTAAATCCAATTTCAAAATCAATTCCAAAAAAAAAAAATCAAACTGCTCCAAACTATGACATATTATATTCCGATTCGAAGCTCTCGATGAGCGCAACCTATTTGTAATTCATTTTTTTGTCGAATCAAGATTTGGCCAGACATCATTGATTTGGTCTCAGCTGTCTATAGCCCATGGTCTCATTTAACGAGAGATCTTCGACAATAGCTCAATCGGAGGGCATGGGCACGTAAAAGGCGATGAGTGGTGTCGATCTGCATGGTTCAACGAGTCTTTAGTGCAATGGATCGCTAGAATTTAGCTTGGAAGGTGCGGCGGTGGCAGCCGCTTCTAGCGAGCCTGGCACGACCGAAGTTGGCCATTCTCTGGCCGAAGGTGGAGGATGGGTGGGAGAGCTCTCTGGTGTAGGTGGATGCGGTCAAAGATGGTCGTGGAGGCGCTGGTGGGAGGCAGTGTCGCTGGCGGCTGGGTTGTGAATGGATAGGGTTGACCATGTTTGGTAAGAGGAAGGTGACGTGTATCCATTTGACTTTTACTTATTTTCAATTTAAATTTCAAATGCTTTAATCATCATAACTTTTGCATATGAACTCAGATCTGGATGCGGTTTCTTCAATTGCAATCATATCGAAATTCTGAACAACATGGAACTGGTTTAGTCAAATTCCGAGACTATTTGAATTTTGGGCCTAAATTAGATTTTAAATCGATTTAAAAACAAAGGTGAGTGTTTTAACCCACTCACAACTGCTAATATGTCTTATGTTAGTTAAATAAAATTTATGATGTGATTAGAAATTTATCTATGCTTGTTTGGTGTACTTTAATCGTCATTCCAGTTAGTTTGAATTTATTTTGAATTTTATGCCATTTAATTTAATATTTAATGTATATTGCCAGTTAATTACCTGTTAATGACTATCAGTTATTTGTTCTAATTTATTGGTTGAAATGAATGATGATTATAATGGATGTTTGATCATTGATATTGGATGATTGGATGTTATGTTTAATTTATATACTGTTCGTCACTCTGTAAGTTCCCTTTGTTATTGTTAGGAAAATCACTATGGGTTGAAATGATACATTCCCGAACGATATATAGATTAGAAAAAAATTATTATGGGTTAAAATGACAAACTCGAGCAATTTTATGATTTGAAATTATAATTCGGGATTGCGGATTGAAATGATATACCCGTAAAATTAAATTATTTGTGAATTGAAATGATAAATATCTGTATCACTTGACTATAGGATAAAAAATTATATACGGCCACCGGATTGGTTAAATTAAACGATTTTAAATCGTTCAATTTTGAATTCAGTAAATTGATATTTTGAAATGAAATTCGATTTGTATAAACTAGATTATTTTCAAAATCCAAGCTTCAAATGTTAAGATTGGAATTGATTTAATGAATCGTTTAAAGAATTAAACTGGAATTTCAAAGTTGAATATTGAAGTATAAATTAAATTTATCGGAATTGAGTTATTGAAATTGTTTGAAATATAACTTTGAAATATATTGAAATTGGAGTAGATTAATTGATATTTCAAACATGGATTAAAATCAATATAGAATTAAATAGTTTATCGAGAACTTGAATTGAAAGATTTGAAATTGGGTTTTGTTGATTTGGAAATTTAAATGGTCTAGATGTGTTGAAATGAAGTAGATAGTTTATAAATTGATATTAATTTTTAATTCATATTTTTAATGTAAACTGTTTTAAAAATATATTATTTTAAAAATTCTAGTTATTAAGATTTTCAAATTATTAAACTATTTTAATCTATATTAACTATATTAAATTATTTTAACCTATTTTAAACCATGTTATTTATTTTAATCTATTTCAAATCTATTTAATCCAATTTAATTTACCTTAAACTAATTAACGCATTTTAATTATTTTAAATCTATTTAATCTATTTTAAATCTGTTTAATCTATTTTAAATCTAATTAATCTATTTTAATTCTACTAAAACTATTTTAAATCTATATAAACCATTTTAATCCACTTTTTAAATTATTTTAAAGTACTTCAAACAATTTAAATTATATTTTCAAACTATACTAAACTATTTAAATTATTTATAACCATCTAAACCATTCTCTAAATTTCAGACTAAGTAAAGTGGAAGTGGTTATATTTAAATCCTTGATTTAAAAGCAAATATGATAGAATGATATAATAACTTAAGTGAGGATTTAAATAACAAATTTTGAGTAAATATGGTGACTTTGAAATGAGGGTTTAACCTATTTTGAAAATATGATTTCGAAGGTGAATATGATTTCAAAAGTGATATGGTTTGAATTGAATATGATATTTTGATAACAATATAAAATGGTTTTGAAAATGTAAAAGAATCATCTGGTGTCTAAAAAGCGTTTGGTTGTTAAAGAGACCAGGATCAGATATTGTCATACTCTCTGCCAATATCGGAAACCACTTTAACAACTGTGTACGTGGTGGAGATTCCAGAAATGAAGTAGGATGGTTTAGCGAATGGCTCTGCATGAGGTATTTACATGACCCTGACGCCCTGAGTAAGCTTAGATGTGACTAAAACAGGAGCTATATTAGGCCAAGTGAGGTCATTCCTCCTATCAGGTACATTTCTTTGATAGTATATTTTGACCTTGTGATTGATTTGGTGGCCACCTCTCGATTTGGTTATGGAAGTGTGTCTGCGGTAGGAGGTAGTAGCTATAACGAGTTACCACCAGTCCGGGACTGCAATTGGTATATCTACACTGGCATTGCCTCGAGTGCCGTGTTTACACGCCCTATCGCACCTTCTATGAGTTTGTTTTGTACCATACATATGGAGTGCCCTTTGCGTAAACCTCACCGAGGAGCGTACGGTGCTGTATAGACTATGGGAATATATAAAATGTGTTAAAGGGGATATGGCTAACGCCTTAATGCTATTTCAATAATTTACTTTGCTTTAGACACTATTATAATAGCGTATTGTAATATATAGTTGATAGTTTAATGGATGCTTAGGAGATGGTAATCCCAAACATCTCTTAACTTATTGCACTCATGGTAGACACTGGATAGGAGATGTCAAACCCTATAAACATCTCTGACATCGTTACACTCATATTTATCTACTATTGACTTAACTTACATAAGATTTTTAGTTCCGACTCGAGTGTTTTGTCTTTTTAATTCGCTTGGGTCAGTTTGAGCTTTTCAGTTTATCGAAGACTGCTTTCTGGAGGATGAAGACGAAGATTTGTACTATTATTATTTATTATATTTATTCCACTGCATCATGTTATTCCACTGCATTTATTTTTTATTTATTCTTATTGTATGTAACTCTGATCTGTACTGTAAAAGTTTAATCAATGTTATTTGTAAGCAGCTTCATGAACTATTTATTTAATTATTATATTTTCTCATTCTGCTGCAAGATTCTGTATTTGTTTTCTTTCTTTCTCTGCTTTTTCTTATTTACCCCATAATATTATGCCTTTTTGAATGGTTTGAGTCAGACATGTATGGTTTATCGTCGATTTAAACCGTCCAAAAAGGTGGTTCGTTATACAAAACGATCGGGGGAGTGCATAGAGTTGACAAGAGTCAAATATAAAAATATTATATTTTAGCTCTCAAATATTTATAAGGTTGTCATCGCTCAAAGGTAAAGATTGTTAATATCTTGAGTATTCATTTTGATGACAAAAACCATATTGATATTACTACTAATATTTCTCCAAGTTGTGTAGAATCTTCATATATGTTATGGAGACATTTTATAGATATAAACAAAATCAGAGTGGAAGAAAAATATATAAGATTAATCAGAGCAAATGGAACGGAAAAACTGACTCAAGGAGAATGAAACACAAGTGATTTATCTATAAAGATATTTGAAGTATTTAGTAATTCTGTTTGAGTCTTAGAATTTATTTAAAGACCCCACAAAAAATATCTTTGATATTTCTCTTTTATTAAACTTTATTTCGTCTCTAATATCCTTTTATAAAATACAAAATAGTTTTAAAAGCTATAGTGATCAAAATAATATATATATATATATATATAATGATTTTCAAAATTGGTTGGTCTATGTTGACATACATTGAAATTATATGTTGGTATACTTTGAAATCAGCTGGGATAGGTTGACATACTTTGAATTATATGTTAACGTATAAGCCGTTGAACAGATTTTTAAATTTAGACGAATGGACAAGTCTCTTCATCCTTTCGCCAATAGTCACATCTCTTCGTCCTCTATATAAAGGCTTTGGAAAATGATGTTTCTACAATAATTCTCTCAACTTCTCTTACACTTTCATTTCTATCCTTTGTGAGAAAATTTCTATTGAATATTTTTCTACTCTATTTGCAAATCCATATCCTATCACTCAAATTTCTTCTAGGATTTTCAAACTACACAATATCAAAGAGTGTTTACCTTGATTCTCAGTTATTCTCTCTTTAATATCATCTTATTCCTAAAAGATTTCATAGCTAAATTACGATTGGCGGTCTATTGTACTAAATCTTTAAGAATCCATATTGAATTTAAAACTACTTTCCATAGTCTATGATTGATTATAAAGGGAAAAGTGCTCTTTCCATTTAAGGAAAGTCAAGAGGAAAGGTGTATTTTGCCACTTGAGGAAATTCAATATTGTAAAGGCGTACTTGCCACCCGTGAGAAGCAAGTATCGATAGTAAAAATTCTATACGAGGTACATAACTGAATGTAGGATTAAGGAATTTGAATCAATATAAAATTTTCTAGTGCTATATACTTTATTGCTCTTACTTTTACTTTACTTCATATTTACTCTATGATTATTGTCTTTTTGTGATGGATTATTGATCTAAGTAGATAAACTATAAATTCACAAATTTATTATTTTGCCTTCTTCTGGTGTTTTAATAGCTTTAAGATCCATTACACATAAGTATATTAGGATCCCTCATTTACTATCAAAGCAGAGTGATTTTCATATTTAAATATTTTGTTGCTTATGTTAAACAATTCATTGTTAAAAAATTCAAATTAATTCTAGTATATACACATGTATATGCGTTGTGAAGTAGATACTAATCATGAATCAATGGAAATAACATTGATATTTAACTAAAATACATACAATAAAATAACAAATTAGCCGTTAGATCTAGATCAAAAAAACATCAACAGCAATGAAATAAACAATAGGACTAATAATCAAAATCATTATTATTAGTTTCAAATCTAATACAAAACAACAAACTCTTAAAAATTTCAGATCTATGCATGTATAAATTAAAACTAGACAATAAGTGGGTATACAAATTCGTTAAAATAATTAAATAACTAGATCTACACCATCATGATAAACTATATAAAGTAGAATAGGATAAACCTTACTATTATATACACACCTATTTAATTACCAATGACTCCCTAAAAATACTAGTGGTGCCTAATACATAAAATAAATAATTAACTAATATTTTGTAAATATTAATTATCTTATAACAATTTATAAATCAATTTAATTATGTGGTTTTTCAGAGAATCTGTCAATGTGGTTGTAGGACTCGCAAGTGTGAATTCGGTCAGTGATTAACATCGAACTGTTCGAATACTAATGTTCACAATTTACCCTAGCTAGTGGTATGATAGTTTGGCCGAACTTATCGCTTATAAATCTTTTCTGGTACAATCCAATTTTACAGTCCAACTTTATAGTTTTAAGTAGTGCATTTTAGAAATTATTATTTACACTAATTCTCTTCGTTAACGCTATATCACTTTACGACTTATGGAATTTGGTTTTGGTCAAAATTCCAATATCGTCCACATTCAACTTAATTAGTTTATAAATAAAATCATTGGTCCAATAATAACATTTATTATTAATCATACTGCTCTGGCCAAAGGCCTTAACTTTGAGTTGACTACAGTTAACCGTGATACTAACCTCATATAATCAAGGAGACGAATTCTCTATTGTATAGTGTTTCGAGTCTAATGTTTCAACTTAGACCCAACTATAGTCTTTCATCGGACATCATGACATGATTTAACTATAATCAATGTGGAGTATCCACATGGAAGTTCAATAGTGCTCAAGTTAAGAGAACTATGTAATATAGCCACTTTGAGATTTCTGTTTGACATTATTTATTATTAACCAACAGAAAACTCTTAAGTGAGTCATTATATATTTATCCAATAATTATTAGTACGTAAATATTTGGCACCCTCAACGGTCATGAGTTATACACTGTCGAACATTTGGAGAGTATTACGTACTTTGGTCTTAAAGGATGTATCAATATTCTTTCTCGAAACATCTTGACCATGTGTATTTAAAATATTATATTATTTTAGATTTCAATAATTTTCTCATGATTACAACTACTTGTAATTATTATCACATAACATATCATTTAAGGAATTTCTGTCTTAATATATTTTAAATTTATTTATCTAATTTATTATACCATTATATAACAAAGTACATTATATATATATATATATATATCAAATACCATTATTACGAACAAGATTGAATATAGAGTTACATATATAACAAATTCAATAATTTCCCGTAGGCCATACTCCTAACTCTCTCAATCTCTCACTTGAACTTGAGATCAATTGTGGAAACTTATTACTTTGAAATAGACTTTTTTTGAACTAATCGAGTTATTCCTTTTGTAGATGGATATGTTATATTGTCTTAACTATCCACTTTGTTAATTAACTCTCTCTAACATTGAAAAACTACATTTATCACATGGAACTTTTCAGAGCTTTTCCCTCAACTTCTAATGAGCTATAAGTTCTTTCGCAATCTGTTTTATGGCATTTTTATCACATAACAGTGTTACGTGATTCTCAAAAACTGGAATCACCACCATCTCAGTTATAATTTTTTGCGTTTTTGATATATAGTTTTGCCACGATGCTATACAAGGAGATGCATTTTGCTTTTTTTTGAATCAGTCATGCCCTTTCGTTTGAGACATTTCTAACATAAGGTTCCTAGACTAAGTTAAACATGAATTTAGGATTGTCATATTGTACTTAAAAATCATTTATGAAATTCGAACCTAAACATTCCTTCATAAGAAGTTTGTTGTTCCTATAAACTTCATAAATATTTAAGAATAACCTTTACTATCATTTGGTGATCTCAACTTGGATTTGATACTCGCTTATTGAACCAATTACATAA
This sequence comes from Allium cepa, assembly GCA_030765085.1. Taxonomy (NCBI): domain Eukaryota; kingdom Viridiplantae; phylum Streptophyta; class Magnoliopsida; order Asparagales; family Amaryllidaceae; genus Allium; species Allium cepa. Next base: position 135,399,639 of record CM060940.1, on the reverse strand, counting down.
GTGATTAGTGATGTAGTAAACATTGTATATAATAATTCCTGTTATTGATCCATGAGGAATTTATCTTAAATGCTCTGTATTAAACATTTTTATATAGTGTCCATGTATATAGTGTTTGACTATCCCAATATCCTTTTACACTAGTTATAGAAGATGTCATTTGCAAATCCAATGTCGAGTATTAAAAAACAAACTAGAATGATGTTGACAATGGTACATCTTTAATAATTATAAGTTTGTCGTTTACTTATAGTTTTAGAACTATTTTAGTACTTTTTATAGTTTTTCTTACATATATACCTTTCCTATGCATTTTGACTGAAAATCAAACTGTTCAATTTTTCTATCAAAATATTTGCTTAATTTTGATGCTTTCATACCAAACTTGTCCCCACAAAATGTAAAAATGAAAATAAGCATGGTGATCACAAATGAAAATAACAAACATGTCCCCACAAAAGTAAAAAAAAGCATGTACGTATTGACTATTGAAACTTAACTCAGCAACAAAGACTATTTTCTTTACCTTTTGTTGATCAAATGCTCAAATCCTTAGCAAGACATGAGTATTATTGTTTTCTTGATGGGTACATTAGCTATAACTAAATCCCTTTTACGCTATAGGACAAACATAAAACCTTACATGTACCTTTGGAACTTTTCCATACTGTCGCAAGCCTTTAGGCTATTATAGTGCCCCACCACCTTTCAAAGATGTATAATGAGTATATTTTCTTATATGATAGAGGAGTTCCTAGAAATATTTATGGTCGATTTATCAATCTATGGATCATCATTTGATTAATATCTTCCTTTGTTTAGAAATTGTCTTATAACATTGTAAAAGAAATCACTCGTGCTTGATTGCCAACCTCCCCTCTCTTAATTATATAAAGGATATTCGTTCATTACTTGATCGTGCATGATTTCATAGTAGATTCATCATGGATTTTTTGAAATTTCAAAACCACTCTTGAATTTGCTTAAAAATTTGTAAAATTTGAATTTTTAATGAGTGTAAATTGCCTTTTGAAACCCTTAAATTGGTCTTAACCACAGCTCCATCATCCAACCTCCGGATTGGACCCAGACTTTTGAACTTATATATGATATTTTTGATTTTGATATAGGAATTATCTTAGTTCAACGAATTGATAAATTTCCTCATGTCATCTATTATGCTAAAAAAACATTAAACGATGGCCAGTTGAATTACTCAATCATCGAGAAAGAGTTTTTAGCAATTGTCTTTGCTACCGAGATGTTTTGACGATATATCGCAAGTTCTAAGGTCATGGTTTATGTTCATCATGTTGCACTACAATATTTTCTCTCAATGAAGGATGCCAAGGCTTGTTTGATCCGTTGGAACCTTCTACTTCAAGAGTTTGACCTAGAATACGAGATAAAAATAGTTCTAAAACTATTGTAATTAACCCTCATTCTTGTATTATGCACAAAAGTGTTCCGATATTGACAATTATTTTATCACAAACAAAACGCCTCTTCAATTTCGAAACAAGATAAATAAAAGTTTCACTCCAATGTTCGGCATTTTTATTAGGATGATGTGTCTCTTCGAATATTACCCCGATCGGATATTTATAGATTTGACTGAAAACATAAATATCATAAACATAAACACAAGAACAAGTATATATGCCTATATAACAGACTTGCACAGATATGTACACACATATCTGTATACATACAACATATTTACATATACCCAAACATTTTTCCACAGCTTCATTTCACAAACAACCAATTACAAATCAATAAAAAGGAGTTTGCTCACCTTGTTTTAAAGCAGAGAACTGGAACCTGGAAGTTAGATTTACACTGAAACCTGATTTTGATTATTATTTTTTGCTTGATTTTGAGATGATCTTTAGCTTGCTCTAATTTGATTTTTACTTGAGTTGATCATCCCAGGTTGAAACTTGGAAATGGTGGCTGTTTGATTTACTTTTAAACTGAGTTAAATCTTGTACTTGATTGAATCTGATCTTCGAATACTTTGAATTGGCTTTGGTTGCTTCAGGTTGATTCAGGTTTTGTTTTTAGTTTTGATTTTTCTTTTCTCTGGTTTCATTTCCAGGTTTTGATTTGAATTCTTTTCAAAAGAATAGGAGAAGTAGAGATGTTTATACAGATAGCCTTGTTTCTCTAATACAGTATAATGTTTATAATTAAATTCTAATAGTAAATAAAGTGTGCCACTTGTAAATTCCAAACTATACTTAAGTGAACACTTGTTAATTCATGTTGCAATTGTTTTTACAATTGTCATATGCATGTATTCATGATCTTGCAAATGTAAATTTGTATGTATAAATCTTTTAATATGATTTTCTATTTAGTTTAAATATGTGTACATGTATATATATGCTTTATGTTTATATTTTTCTTTTTCTTTTTAAGTATTTAATTTTGAATTTCAAATTACAATCTATATTTATATATAAATAAACAAACACATATCTTATTTGATTTGGAAAAATTCAAATTAATTCACAATTAAATCCAAAAATTAAATTAATCATTAAATTAAATTCGGCATAAAAACGGGATCGTTACAATTGCTATATATTTTGTTTTTCGACCATGTGGGTCGATGCATATATATTTATCTCTCTTGTTATATTATAAAAGGCCTCCGTTAAAAGGAGACTGTCAAAAAAATTTAGAAATTTAGGGTGTTAGAAAAAATTTGGAAAAATTTTGTTAACTAGAAAAGTTGATTTTTGGAATTGTATTATAAATCAAGGCTTTTGAATTAGAAATGAAAGCTAATGGTTTTGGATAAAACTAAAGGGTTTGAGAAGTGAGTGTAATTTTTTTAGCTAAGTGGGGTTTTGGATAAGGTAAATTGGTTTGGGAACATTCTTCCTAACTTAGCAAATTTCAAGGACGAAATTTTTATAAGCGGGAAGAAATGCAACGACCCGGGATTTCGGTCGATAATTTTGAACATTTAATTCATTTTAAACATGGAGTTATTATATTGGGCTTTGGAATGAAATTAAAAAGTCGGCCAGTTAGAATTTGGAATTTATATATTTATTTAATAGTGAAACTTGATATATAGTAATAGTGTAAATAATTGAACCTTGATTTAAAAAGAATCAGAATGATTTCTAATATAAATATAAACTCTATTCGAATTATAATTGAGTTAGTAAGTTTTAAAAATTAAAATTTTAAATGATTTCAACGATTTTGAGAATCGCTCGATTTAATCGACAGTTAAAATAGCCTTCCAGGGCAAAATCTCGGAATTCGACAAAACCAGTTCCATTGGACCGTAATAGTTTATTATTATCGAATTTCAAAATTTGTAGCATTTGGAGTTACCATTTGGTCGTACGGGAGTCAAAGATTTAATATTTTAAATCGATTCAAAAAGCTATCTTCCACATACGATCGAATTAGGCCCCGAAACATATTCCATTGTGTTCAGAATATGGGTAAAACATATAAATGCCAGGCGGCACGTTTTGTTTGGAGTTCGTTTGAAAAGCATGTGACAGTTTAAAATAATATTAAAATAATATGGTATACGTGTGTATATATATGTGAATAGCACAGTAAACCCTAGTAATTGGATACAGCCACCACTTGTTCATTTAATGGCCGAAAACTTATCCCTTTCCTCCTCAATTTCCACCAAATCCATTACTTTATTTTGAAAATTTCCTAAACAAAGATCAAAGAGCTCGTTGAGCTTTGTAGTTTGAACGGTTATGATTGAAATTAGAGCTCCGAATTGTCAGCAAATCGAGATGGGAAGGCGAACGTTCGTTCATGGACTACAGTGACTAGGGGAGGCTGAGCTTCACGAGATTTTGGGCTTTGAGGGAGTTCAAGATGCTCCTCATTGTGGTGGGTTTCGATCGTCGTATATGGCGACATGGTGGTCGCAATAAAATCAGGAGGGAGACGGCATCGGGTTGCGTTTGAACCCTGGAACGATTGATATATCGCATGAGGGAGAAAGAATTTTGGCCGCCAGATCTTTTTTTTGAATATATGGCAGATATGGAGGGTAATATTAATAAAAAAAAGAAAATATTATAAATATATATACAAACTTTATAAAATTTATATCTCTTGCATACAAGGTCGGAATCGGATGAAACTGGCGTCCTGGAATCACAGCAGCGACCTCTATGCACTGGATCAGACCTAGAGGTGTTTGGAGCTTGTTAAAATTTTGGTTTAAATCGAACGTGCTCGATTTAACTTAAAATTAGAACGTTTGGCAACGTAAAACTCAAGGTGGATTAATCTTACTCAATTTTGGACTGCCAATACTGATTTTAAATAGTTAAAATTAATAAATAATTGGTTGGTTAAATTGATGCATTTTTATCAGTTGGACTTGATATTATATATAGTAGTATATATATTGGAGTGATTGATTGATATATATATATATATATAGCGGATGAGATCCTATGCGCCCCGCATAATAGCAGATGACCCTATATACCACGATATTCCATCTCGAAGTGGAATTGGTATTTTAATGTTGTACTAACATCTGTGGATACAGGGAAACGGGTTGGAGGGATCCGACGGGATTCCTCAAAATGTTGAATTTAACTGCATATATAGTAATATAAGTTTTTGTTGAGATAATCTGTGGCAGGTTATTGTGTGATTCGGATTGGTTGGATGTTGTGACAGATTTTTGACCTAGATTCTAGTATTTTAAATACTAGTAATATATGTTTAAATTGGAAAAGAAAATTAAAAGGGGTTTTGAAGCAAAATGTTTACAAAAATTTTTGGGTTAACCAATTGGATAAAATAAATGGTTTTGAAAATGGGTACTTAGCCAACCCGAAATATTGTGAATTGAATTTTGGAATAAAAGTATTAAATAAAGGTTTTAAAATCGGGAATGTAGGCTTGTTTTAAAAAGAGGATTTTTAATTTATTAATTTGATAATTTCTAAAAGTGTTAAAATATTTTGGAAAATTAGTTGTTTAATTATTTTAAATTGTTTAAACATATTTGATTATTTACCGGTAACCTTATAATGATTTTGAAAGATTTATTATTATTATTCTAGAAATGGTCAGTATTTTTTTTAAAAGGATAATTATCAATTTTCAATATGGTTATGTATATTGACTTTTAATTGAGTATAATTGCCTAGATTTAACTTGAAATTTAATTTAGAACTTATGAGCATTATTCTGAGACAATTTTTAAAATAAAGTTTTCGGGAAGTAATGGTATACTCACGTGGCGTAATCAGAGGCAGTGAGTGCCTGCTGCTAAGACTTGAATTTCTCTGGGAAAGAGACCTAACCATTGAGCTGTGACCATGGTTTGATACCGCAGTGGTACTTTCCACCTTTATTTTGAAAAGGGTTTACAAATATTTTTTAAAGATAGTTTAAAAAAATATTACTAAAATTGATAAGGCAAGGATGTATAGTTTCGAAAAAAGAGATTTAGTTATTTAAATTTTAATTTAAAAAGAGATTTAATGTTTTCAGTGGAAATGGAATTTTTGGTTGATTTGATTATTTATTTGAGAGTTAAAAAACCGACTATCAAATCTGGAACCAAATATAACTTTGGGAATATCTAGAAGATGTACGGAAATTATATGGTACAGTTACCGTTCGAGGTGCTATACAGTACGTGTAAACTCATTTTATTCTTCTAGGACGTTGATAAGGAAATCCGTCCCCTAATGGTTAGGAGGTAATCTCCGATCATATCAACGTCTATGTATTTCCTAAAGAACCGGGGTTGAGTTTACCGGAAAATACCAAACGTTGATTTCGAAGGGACCGGGATCGGATTTATGATCTGAAAACCTCTTCGATCCGACGATTACGTTTTCATGACAAAGACAAGAGCTTGGAGTCGAAGATGGAGCAGTGAAGTGCAAGGGCTAATCGCTACTAATCCCGAGGGTGATTCCAAAATGGATGTAGTAGGAATAGTGCCATCGGTTCTGCTCGGACTGAGAACGGACTTGTATGGACGAATGCTTTCAGAACATTGTCATTGGAGGACAATAAGCATTCTAATAATTTCCTAAAAAGGTAATCGTATCCTCTAATCGCATCAATCGGGAACGACTGAAAATCAGGGAGGATGCAGCAAGGCTAAGTGGGTCGCACCCAAGTAGGGTATGTCTCTCACCTTTCTAGATAACCTCGAATATTATCACTACTTGTGAAAGGAGCTCAAAAAGGGTGGGAACACCTGAGGTGATAGCATATCCGGTCTATTCAGGTTAGGAATAGTCTGGTCTTGTGTAACAGGGGATCCCAGAGTGATCCTCGGTACGGTGTTTCTAGAAGGATACCGTGACAGGTGGTATACCGGTGCCTAGTCATTTAGTTGGAATCCATTCTCCAATACGTGCCTTTGCGGTTTTGATTGTAGAGCCTAGTATTACTGGAATTTAATTAATGTAACAATTTCAATTATTTGAATAAGTATTCGTACTTAGACACAATTATAATATCAGAGGATTTTGATACGAAATGTTTTAGTTATCGTAAGTTAAAAACCCAACATGTTTATTTGTGGCGTGGTCTTATAGGATACCTTTGATTTTCAAAGAATTTTGAAAACTTTAATAATTCAATTGAGTGTGTTTCCTCACGCTAGTTTCCCAAACTGACTCGGGAGTTATTTTATTATAATGCTCAGATCAGACCGAGTATTACAGGTTTAGGATTGGATACTATGGAGCTCAGGAGACGAGTTAGAGACCGAGATGTATTCTCGTATTTGTTTATTCCTTTCGCAGTGTTGTTTGAAATTACTAGCAGTTGTGATGACACGATATTATAATTGTCCAGGCTGGTAAATATTAAATTGTGTACTCTGATCTAAAATATGTATATTACAGTTTTGATTTATGTAAAGAGCTAGTGATATTATATATTGTTCTGTCCGCTATGAGATTCTATTTTGTTTAGTTTTCTTCTTCTACCTATTTTCTTTTCCCTCAACAATCTGTCTTTCGAGCACTCAATTGTTCGGCATGTTGTACGTTGAGCGTATTTATGTCGATTTTCGAGGGTCGTGAAGGGCGGGTCGTGACATTGATAAAAAAATTTCTTTTACATGTTATAATTTTGATTGCTTGGTTTTAGAAATATATGTGTTACTATTGTATATGTGTGTAGAAAATTACATTTGGTGTTGTAAATGGTTTTTACTGTGTCATGATTGATTGTGTTATGCAGTTATCGTGTACTACCCTAGAAGAAGTTATTTATAATTAGCATACTTCCCTAAATTTTGTAGTTAAACTTATGATTATGTTTTATCGATTAGGCTAAAGGTTATTTTGAGGAACTACGATGGCACTATTTTTTTAAAGGGAGAGAATGCAATAGCCTACAAATTTGACACATTATTAATTAATTAATTGTAAAATAATTGGCTAAATTAAATTAACAATAAAGAGTTAATTTTGAGTAGAGACGTCTTTTTGGGAATATTGATGTTTCCATTCTTTTACAAGAATTAAAAAAATTTGTTATATGTGTGTATGTAACATGATATACTTCCACTAGTATTCAAAATGGGCTTTTCAGCGACTTTGTGACTGTTTGGTCTAGTACTTTCTTTTTTACCAAAAAATTTAAAGCTTTTTGGAAACCTCAAGATATCTGCCACTATATTCTTCTTTATTTTTATAATCTCTTCTTCAGATCTGAATCTCCCTAGACTAACAGGGATTATCTCTTCTAATTACAAAATAAGATGATTTGCAAATCAGCTTGAAACTAAGCAAAATACATATATTAAAAAATCCCAATGAGTGGAGTAGACAGAAAGCGATCGTTTTTCGAGACAATGCTCGGTTTGGCCAGAAAACTCGGTTAAACCCTTATCGGGTTGGGTTTGACCATGCTTAAAATGACAATGAGGGTAGTCAAGGTCAGTATGGTCCAACGTCGAGCATAGAGGCAATTGGTGGTAGCAGCGTATCCTGACATAGTCGGAATCAGCGAGAAGAACACAACTAAGGTTTCACCTGAAACTCTTCAAAACCCTTTATTAGTGGTGGTTCAGTTGATCTCAGGTGATGGCGATAGTTGTGAAAGAGGGAGAGGGTGTCGTGGATAATCCTAGGTCATGGGCGGTTTATTTCGTTGGATTCGTGACGAAATTTCAAACAATTTGGCATATAGTTTGATGATTTTTGTAATTGTTTCAAGAGGATGGTAAGATTAAACAGTCGTAATTATTTATATGTTGAAAATATTAAATAAATTTTCACCGATAAAAATATACATCTATCGATATATGTTATGCTCTTTTGATGATTGTTTGGTTGTTACGGTGTTTTGAGATGATACGTGTTCCAATTTGGTTGTTTAGTTATTTAATTATTATGCAATTTGATGTACATATTTTACAATAATTAATTGTAGATTTGAGGGGAAATAATTATTTAGTAGAAAATAAGTAAAATTGAATAATTTTGGGAGACATGGAAAAATTAATGGAAAGTAATTATTTACAAATTCTTAATGATATTTTTGAAGAATAATGATCTAACAATTTATACTGAAATTGATATGCAAATTTTGCAAAGATTATTATCTATGAATTTCTAGGGAAATTCAAATGTTATGACAAAAAATCTATTTTAAAGTGAATTTTGGAGAATTTTTTGTTAATTATAAAGTAAGGCATAATTTAAGTAGGATTTTTAGGATCGATTTATTATTTTTGAGTAAAATAATAATGCAACTATTTTTTTGGAGCTTATGGTGTTGACAAGAAAACTTGTCAACACCTCAAATTAAAGTTTGGAATACATATCATGCCCTCAAAACCACCTTTCGAACAAGTGAAGGTTGCTAAGAATTTTCAGGTAGGTAAAGATAGTTGAAAACATTTCTTTTGTACCTTTCATGTAACGACCTCCTATATCGAGCGATTCAACGCAACAATCATACACACATGTCAGACTTGAATTTCTCCAAACAACAAATTGTTGATTTATATTTGGAAAAACTTAGCATATAGAGTAAATAAATCAATCACAGAATCACAGACACAGAGTTTTACAACAATAAGCAGTGGAATAGATAAATAGTAGTTCATGAAGCTACTATATAGACAATAGAGTCTGAAATAAAATACAATAGAATCTCAAATATAAGTAAATCTCTAATACATAAGCAATTGACATGTTTGAACATAAATGACTAAAATAAACTTAAATAACTGAAAGCTGGATAAGTAGATCTTCAAACAAAGCTCCAATCTCCATAGGTGAGTCTCAAATGCTATGACACTCAGTCCTACCCAAGCATAAAACAAAACACAAAACACTCGAGTCGGGATTAACATTATTATACTAGTAAATTCGACTCAAGTGAAATGTCAACTAAAATACAAGTAACTTAAAGGATGTTTGGGATTTCCATCCTCTAAGAATCCATTGAACTATTTACTATGTAGTAATATACACTATTACGATATGTCTATCAGTAAAGTATTAAAATAGCGTTAAGGCGTTACCCATATCCCCCTTAACGCATTTTATATATTCACATAGTCTATACAGTACCGTAAGCTCCACCAAACCGATGGTTTGCTCAAAGGGCACTTCATAGGTACGGTACAAACCAAACTCGTAGAAGGCACGATAAGGCATGTGACAAGGCACGCGAGGCAATGCTAGAGAAGGGTTCTACCGTTTGCACTTCCGGACTGGTGGTAACGCATAGCAGCTAGTACCGCCCACCTCGAGACACACTCCCAAATCAAAGGTGCACCCAATCAAATCACAAAGTAATAGAATGGCATCGAAGAAATGTGCCCGATAGGGGGAGCGACCCTACTTGGCCCGGTATAGCTCATGTTTTAGCAACATCAAGCTGACTCGCAGGAGTCAAGGCTGCATTAATATCTCATACAGAATCATCGCCAAACCATCCTACTTTGTTCTGGATTCTCCACCACGTACACAGTTGTTAAAGTGGTTTTCGGTATTGGCAAAGAGTATGACAATATCTGACCCCGGTCTCTTTAACAACCAAACGCTTATTTCACACCGCGGTCATTTTATTTCAAAACAGTTCATACTTCATACCAAAATATCATATTTATTTCAAAATCATATCACTTTCGAAATTATATTCACTTTCGAAATCATATCATTTTCGAAATCATATTCACTTTTGAAATCATAACCATGAAATGGTTTTAAACCATCATATCAAAATATTCCCATTTAAATCCATTAATTATAAATCATAACAGTTCCGACTTAAATAGTTTAAATATTGAAAATAGTATATATTGAAATAATTTTAAAAAATAGCTTAAATTTCAAATAAATTATAGATTTGAAATAGTAAATATATTGAAAATAGTTTATGTATTAAAAATAGTTTATATATTAAATAAATATATATATATATATATATTAAAAATAGTTTAAATAAGAATTGTTCCTTCCAATTTCACAAATCAATTAAAATCAACTTTAGTTCATAAATCCAACTTAAATCAATCTCGGTTCAACAATTTCGATTAAAAAGGTTAAAGGTTCAATTCAAATTCTCATTAAAGCCATTTTAATTTATACCGATTTTCAATATAGATTTGAACTACAAATTTAAACCATTTCAAATTCAACTGATTTCAAAGTAAATATTCAAACAATTTACAATTCTTAATTTGATAAATTTTATTTATATTTCAAACTTTAACTTTATTTAATTCGAAAATATTCATTTTATCATTTCATGAGCATATAAATAAAATCCTAGATTACAAATTCAAATCAAAATTAAAATATTAAATATCTAACTTCAATTTATTTAATTCTAAAATATTCACTTAATCACCTTTTATGGACATTTAAATAAAATCTCAAATTCAAATTTAAGTATTCTATTTTTACTTTAAATTTGAATATATTCGTTTAATCATCTTACTCAAAATAAGGTTATGAAGTTATGAAATCATATTCTTAAAATCTCAAAATCAATAAGTTCAAGTCCATTCTTATTTATATCCAATTCTTAAAAAAAATTCAAATCAATTCCAACTTATCTTTCCAACCTTACTTTATTAAATTTATTTCAATATCTATTTTTAAAATATTAACGTAATTTTATGTAAATACTTAAACATATTATATATATACTAATTAAATTAAATTTTATTAAATTAAATCTTATTATTAAATTTTATTTTATATTAAATCTTAATTTATATTTTTAAAATAAAGAATTATAGTTAAAATCTCAAAAATTATATTTTCAAAACTAACTTATAAATTTAAAAATTCCCAAAATGTATAATTTTAAAAAAGTAAATTTTTGTACATATGTTGAAATTTAAAATCTTTCTATTTATTTAAAAATAAATATTTAATAAAACCCATATATTTTCATTCAAATTTTGGAAATCATTTTCAAAATATAAACCAACGTTGTCGGTGTATAATTTTCTATCCTATGGTCAAGTGATACGGATATTAATCATTTCAATCTGATGTTTAAATTTAATATTTGTTGGTATATATCATTTCAATCCGTTATCCCAAAATTTAAATCAATGAAAATCGCTTGGGTTTATCATTTCAACCCATAACGATTTCTCCCTAATCGATATATGATCGTTCGGGTATGTATCATTTTAACCCATATGGAATTCTGAACTAACATGGAACTTGTAGAGTGAGAACAAATATGATAATAACATATCAACAACAGACATATATCATCAGTAGCAAATTTAAATATAATATATGCAACAGGTTATGGTGTCATATGTCATAGTGAAAAACTGCAGATAATGACATATCATATTTAACAATTACATAACTTAACAATCCAAAATTTAACAGCATATTTCAATCGTTATTTCATGTGAATTAAATTTACGAAATAGAAAAATGTTAATCGTGAGTGATTTCTCACTTTTCAAGGCTAGAGAAACAACGAGAATGAGATGCAGACAAACACGGATAAGCACAGATACGAGCACAACATGTCAAAGAGCTGGGACAAGCACAAAACAAACTTAAGTGATTGGATTCAAAAATCTAAGTATATATAAGTGAACTTATATATATGTACGTAGATCAAAGGAACATATATATACATATACATACATATATATATATATATATATATATATATATATATATATTGTGTGTGTGTGACATATATAACTTTTCAGCCGATAATTATATATAGGCACATATATGCAACATATAAGCTTTTCCTTTCTTTTTTTTAAACAAGAGGGGAAGTGATGAGCAAGATCTCATGCATAAATAGATGCTAACATGTATACACACACAAATGCATATATACATGAGCACACTAGTTCAATATATAACATATATTTTTGTTGCTAGAAGGAGGAGATTGAGAGGCTAGCTGTAGGCAGGTCGGATCTGGAGGGCTTGATGCATGGGTGGTGAAGGTTAGGGTAGAAAGTGCTGTTGTCATGTGGAGGTGGGAGGCGATGGAGTTCTGGTCGACTGGGCATACGGGCTGCTGTGAAAGGCAAGGAGGCACGGGGTTGGCTGGGCTGCTATGGTGGAAAGCTCAGTTATGTTGACTGCCTTGGAGGGATAGAGAGCTTCTTCGGGTTTGGTCGCGGGCTGCGTGGTGCGGAAAGCAAGGCGGCATGTGGAATTATGGTCGGAGCGAAGGAGAATGGCTGGAGCAGAACTGAGTGCAGCCACAGGAAGCTTCGGGTGGCGGTAGGCATTAGGGGAAGCTGATGGGTAATTTCGGGTTTGGAGCACAAGGCGGAGAGGTCAAAGGGAGTAGGCTGACGTGGGAAGTGGTGGCGGTGGTCTTTAGATGTGAGCTGATGGAATTGGGAAGGCGATGCGTCGGAGTGGTGTTGTGGCAGTGGAGAAGGTGGATGGGGTGGTGCAAGGGCTGATGGAGGTGGTGGAAACTAATGTGTGAGGCGTGGGCTAGATGTGATGTTGACTGCATAGCTAACTTGGTGGCAGTTCACTACCGGAGGAGAGGAGATGCGAGCGGAGTGGAAAGCAAGGAGGCGAACTGTTCCCAGGCAGAACGAATGCAAACATGAAAATATATTTATTATTATTATTATTTTTAAAAATTTATGCACCGAAACAACTAGAGAAAGAGTGGAGAGGGACGAATTGTTTCTCAATGCAGCTGTTATACCTATATTATAATATATTTTCATCTCTGGAAATCAAGAATAGAAACGAAGGGAAAGAGAGAGAACAGGCGGACCAAAGAAATATATATCGAACAGATAGGAATCTTTAAAGCCAAAGTTGAATTCATGAAATATAAATAGGCAATTGGATATTGGTTGACTTGGAAAACAAATGAAAACACGCATAACCCAAAAGGCTCAAATACAAAACCGATACGGATAACCGTTCACCGATTTCACCACGTATCGGATTTTGAAATACACAAATGAATATACTGGCATGACGAGATGTATAGAATGGTATACAAATATCAGCGATACGATCATCCTATCAAAAATCGATATTCGCTGTCAAACTACTGGTATTTCACCAAAAATAAGATAAACGAAGATAGAGCAGTCCAAATTTGGTGAAACGAATTACAACTTCTCACTCAAAAAATGATTTACATTTTTATTATATAAAAATATTTAGATTTCGAAAATATTTTAATTTCATTAATTTTAATTGGCTTAAATTGAAATTGAAAATTACACAACAAAATTTACTTTCACATTTTTCAAAAAAAAAATATTATTGCTATGTTTAAATAGATGTATTACAAATAGTAAATTTTCATTACCAAATTGAATTGTTATATTTTCATGAAAAATTCAGTTTAAATACATCATTATAATCGTTAAAAATTCCGGGTTGTTACATTTGACGTAGTCGAAAGTCTAACTTTGTCCTCAATAAATCCTTTCGAATTGACTGGATAATGTCCCTGTCGAAATCATCTTTCGACACAGACTAGGTAGCTTTGGATCGGGACTTAATGATTTTTGGGAATAGGAGAATTGGAAGGGCTTCAACTTTTTCAAAGGGTGTGGTACTTACTATCTTATAGGTTCGAGCTAAAGCTTCCAAGAAATACGAGAAGTAAAGGTTTCGATCCGGTCGAAGGGAGGGCTTTCGATCAAATGACTGCAGGTTAGCATATTTATGAAAAATTGGAAAATTAGGGTTGCTAAGTAAACAAGGTTATCACAATTCTCTTTTATTGTACTCAATTGTATAATTTGACCAAATCCCTAATTTGATTTAGGAATTAGGGTTTACAAACTTTAGAAAATACAACTGAGAAATAAAAAAGACCGGATCCTTTAAAACTGACCCCTAGGGTCTTATTTATAGGTGCGGGTTGGCAACTTTTGAACCCAAGCTTTCAACGCGGTCGAAAGGTTAACCTTCTTGCATTTGCGCATATCTTTTGACTTACAGCTTTCGACCTAGTCGAAAGAGTTACGTGGCCGCTTTTCTGCTACTGACGAAGAAGATCTTCCTTCTATCTCTCTTTGTCTCCTTTCGACTTCATCGAAAGGTATTGCTTGGTAATTTCCATCCTCATTGAAAGGTCTATTAATGTGCTCTTTATTTGGTTGTTAATGTGCCGAATGAGTTGGCTTGGGTGCCGGCCTTCGATGTTGTTGAAACATGCTCTTTTTGGTTTCGAAAGAGTCGAAACACCTTTTGTTGTAAGTATCTCCGCTGGCTAGTGCAGAACCTCAACTTTTGATGTTGACGTATGCTTAATTTTTCCTTTATTAATGAGTGTGACTTTAACCAATTTGAAAGGTTGTTAAATGCTTTCAAAAAGGTTGTTTTTGCCGAAAATTATTCTGATGAATAGACGAAGACGAAATCATTCGTTTTGAATGGTTTGGTGCATGTGTAGAAACTATGATACTCGTTGCCTTTGAAAGGAAGCTTTCGACCTTATCGAAATTTGTCTGCTTATTGACTTTGGAAGTTTGCCTTCGATCTCGTCAAAAGGTGCTGCTGGCGCTTTTATCTTCTTGTCGAAAGCATCACTTAATGTTTAAATGGACCACCATAGTGCTTTCGAATCTTTATCAATATTTTTGCTCCTTCTTTCATACTTTTCTTTTATGTATATTTTATGGATAATATTTGGGCCCCTAGTATGAAAGAAGCTTTTGTTCTTTAGGAAAAACACTCCAATAATCTTTTCTCTTTATTTCATGTAGAACAGTTAATAGCTTTCACTAGAATCATAACCTTATTATGAGCCCTTAATAGATAATCTTAGATTCATAAAGTCAATGGTCTAAGTATCATTTGGTAGCAACTTTAGGTAAAGTATTCTGAGTATTACACGATCAAGCCTCTTTTAAGAATGTGGAATAATATCACATGATCACCAGGCATTGGCTCAAGTAAAGGAAACTTTGGAGAAAATCTACCATGTACTCTTGATATTCCTTTCTTGAATTAGGTTTCCTTCAAGCATCAGATATGACGAAGAATTTTTTTCCTTGAAATCTTATTATAATTTAATTTCATCCTTACATTTTTTGTTAGTAATTTTCAATTAGTGAAAAAGTAGTAAGTAGTTTAGTACTAATTCCATTTGGCGTTATCAAGATCTTGTATCGAAACCAAATTTTAAATTCAATGAAAAATTCACAAATCATCATAAAATTCAATAGTGGAATATAGAATTCACAAAGTTAGGAATCCAATATGAGACCCATAAGGAAATTAGGAATATGAAATCCATAAATTACCATCAAAATCCACAAAGAAGTTTAAAATCCATAAAATCAAAAAACTAACAAGAGATATTCCAAAATCCAATGAGGACATCAAGCATATGAAATCCATAAATCATAATGGAAAACCCATAAGGAAATTTTAGAATTCTCTAAACCATAAATTCAATGAGAAATTATCAAAAAATTTACTATGGAAATCAAGGATATGAAATTCATGAATCGTCGTGAAATGAATAAGGAAATTCAGGATTCACAAAATCAAAGATCCAATATGAGATCATCAAAGATCCAATAAGGCAATCTGGAATCACATATCATTATGAAAATCAATAAGGAAATTTAGAATTTATCAAAACAGAAGACCATAAGAAACCAAAAAACTCATGAATTCAAGAATATAATCAGAAAGTGGTCGGGATCGCATCCGTCAAATAATCTGCTCGAAATTTATTCTAATTCAAAGTCAGGAAATCAATGGAAAGTTCATGAATCATCATGGAAACTCAACAAAGGGGTTAATAAATCGAGACGTCGTAAAAAAAACAATCAATAGGAAATCATCATGGCAATCCGCATATGTAAAGTCCATAAGTTATCATGAAAGCCAATGAGGGAATTGAGAACTCACAAAACCACGAATTCAGTAAGAAAGTACTATAAAAATTCGTTAATTAAGTTAAGAATATGGAACCAATAAATCATTATAAAAGTCAATATAGGAGTTTGGGATTGGCAAAACTCAAAATAAAATCTTCATGACAAGAAACTAAGAGTTTATAAAATTAGGAATTTAACCAAAATCTGGTTGGGATCGCATCTTACAAATAAATATGTTAGAAATTTATTATAACCACAAAATTATAAATTTGTCCAATAAAGGTAAACTTGTTAAGTTTAAGCCAAAGATTCCTAGACATATTAGTAATGAGTATTTCTGTAGAGTTATGCAGTCACTCGAAATAGTGGTTCCATATATAATATATAGTTTCTTCTACCCTTAGGGGTTATCCTATTTCTATGGATTCAAGAATGATGTTCTCAATCCATTCCTGAGATAGAATCACTTTAATTTTTGTAGTAAGAACTCGCTATCTATTTCATTCCTTTAACTTTTGTATAGATTTCCACTTTTGATATCATATTATGGATTTATTTATCCATTTCCTTGCCTCATGCCTCTTAATAGTATGAAAGTTTCTTGATCCTTCAGCGTGGAAACATTTTCCAATGATTGGATGTTCTGAAATTTGTTATCTCATGTTCTGCCTTTTCTGATTATGATTTTGGACTCTTTTTCTATTTTTGATTATGACATTGGATATCTTCATCCTTTTGCTTTTTTTTATTTCCCTCGGGTTTCAAGTTTATCTCAGATGAATGATAGATCTCTTTTTTTTACCTTTATTCTCTTGGGTTTTGTCTTAGATAGTAGATAGGTTTCTTTCTTTAACCCTTTATTTTCTTAGGTTTTGACTTTTGCTCTGAGCTGTAGACATCTTTGTCTTTCTTCATTTATTGGATGCCTCTTTTGGGCTTCCCTTGGCTCCAAGGGATGTAGTGTATGTTGAGCTAACCTGTAACAGCCCGCAAATCCGTACCCCTTGAGTCAACACTGTTCTACCTAAATCAACTCAAGTTGTACAGAAATACGAACCATTTGGGTTAAAGAAGAAAAGGTAGAAGAAGAAAATTGAAAACAACAATAGAATCTAACCATCGCAGCGGAATAAAATATAATAGATAATAAATGATCTTTACTCAAATCAAATATCTCTGTTTATATATTACATCATCATAATACATCAATCAAAGCTCAACATCAATATCATACAATGGATACACAACAACTCAAACACAGCGGAATATATATATATATATAGGTAAACAAGTACGGAAGTACGTATCGTCATCCTGCCCGTCTCCTGAGCTCCACAACATCATATCCTGTATCCTATAATACTCGGTCTGATCCGAGCATTACAGTTAAATAACACCCGAGTCAGTCTGGAATACCAGAGTGAGAAAATCACACCCAATTGATTATTAAAGTTTCAAAAATCATTTGAAAACGAAAGCGTCTCGTAAGACCACGCCACAAATAAACATGTCGGGTTTTTACCTTACGATAGCTAAAACAATTTTTATAAAAATCCTCTGATATTATAATAGGGTCTATATACAAATACTTATAAAATAGCCGAAATTGTTGCATTCATTAAATTCCAGCTACTAGCGACGGAGTGGGTAATACAAACAAAACTCGTACAAGGCTTGTAGGGAGAATGGATTTCCAACTAATGACTAGGCACTGGGGTACCACCTGTCACAGTACGGGTCCTAGATCACCGTACCGAGGAGTACGCCCGCTCCTTTGCAACACAAGGTCGGGACTACCCCTTACTGGATAATCCTGAGTGAGATCACCCCGCGGTTGGGATCAGCAACCGCCCACTAAGCCGAAATAAAAAGGGACATCTAGACTGGAATGACCTCACCCTGCTTGGGTGCTACCCACCTAGCCTTGCTGTATAACCCCTGATTTTCAGTCATTCCCATTTGATGAGGCTTGAGGCTAAGCGTTACCTCTTTAGAACATATCCCTTTGAATGCCCATCGTCCACCTGACGATGTTTCGCAAGCATTCATCCATACAAGTCCGTCCCGGGTTCGAACGAAACCGAAGGCACTATTCCTACTACATCCATTTTAGAAATATCCTCAGGATTAGTAGCGATTAGCCCTTGCACTTCACCGCTCCATCTTCGAATCCAAAATCGTTTACACGAAACGTACAAACCGGATCGAAGTGGTTTTCGAGAAATAAATCTCGATTCCGGTCTCTTCGAAACGATCAACGCATTTGTCCAATATTGATAGTCGGTGATTTAACTATCAATTAATATTCATAACATCCATCACACAATAAATAATTTTCCAAATTATTTATTAACTTCAAAATACCTTCACGAGATATATTTTCCATTTTCAAAAACCCTTTGAAAAACAGTTTCTAACCATTCTTTCTTTTACCCAAAATAAACTTTCCCAAATATTTTCTATCTCCATTGAAATCACTAAGCACCAAAACTAGATTATTAAAATAATTTAAAACATTTTACTTTGAAATATACTCTAAAATATTTAAGATAAGATTACTTCAATAATTTGTTGAAAATACATACTATATAAATATTTGAAATTAAGGTTACTTAATAAAATATAAAACTAAATTTTTCTTTATTTATATATTTTTTTTAAAAAAACAAGATACTAAATCACTCTTTAAATAACTATTGCTATAATAGATTAGAGGAAATACTTACCTTTAGAATTTAAATATTTAGAAATAATAAATTTTTCAGAACATACTTCTTAAAACAACTTTAAACTTTTAATTTATACTTAAAAATTTACTTTGAAAACGTACTTGGTTATTCAGAGAGAAATTTCCAATCTCAATCACTTAAATCAATTTTCCAAATTGATTCCCAATTTAATTCCATTTGAAACAAATTTCTTTACTTATCAGTTCGTTTCAAAATTCATTAATTATGGACTCTATTATTATTTTCAGTTCGATTTTTAAATCCTTTAGCTGAAATATACAAATTTTAGGTTATTCCTAATTTCTTCTTTATGCTTCGTAAATAATTTAAAGCAAAAATTTTAAATAAATGTTTTGTTCTTTTAAATAATAATTCTGAAGTTTAAAATTCATTAACTTCTGTTTATTCAAATTTTCCTTCCCATACTCAAGATTTATTTATTAAAATTTTAAAGTCACTTTATTTCCTTTCCAGTTCATTCATAAATTTATTCAACTTTTCTATAATTATTTTACTTACAATTTCTCTTCTTTATTTTCATTCCCGAACTCAAATTATATATATTTGGTAATTCATTATTGCCTGATTCTAACAATCAAGCCATAGCATTCAATATTTCCACATAATTCATTACAGAATATCAAATATTCAGAACAGAGAATATTAAATAATTAAATAAAGTTGAGGGGTCCAGTTGGATCCCTCCAACCTGTTTCCCTGCATCCACGGACGTTAGACAACAAAATATACCACTTTCAGATTATACCATACTATATCACATCAATCAATCCAAACATTCAAACAATTATTTAAATTTAATCATTTGAATTTAAATTTTAAATTTAAATTTAACTGAGTGAGATTAACTCACCTTTGCTTTTTATTTGCAATCCACTTCAATATTGCCTTGGTTTCCTTGATTTTTGACCTTGTATAAACATTAGATGTTTTTATTAATATCAGCGTCAATTGAACAATTTAATTTCCATTTGGTAATTCAATTAACCAGTGATTCCATTTTAAACAATTAAATTTAATTTTAAACTAATCCCCTTTTTTAACAGATTATTTAGTAACCAAATGATTAAATAAGTTAATTGCTTTAGTTAATCTCCTTAATATATTTTAACAATAATTAGCTGGTGAAGATATGATCCTACATTTATATATATATATATATATATATATATATATATATATCCTGATTACAGTAAATAATGTGTGTTTATACACCCTAATTATCACTATTTTTATCAAATCTGTCATACATTATTTTCTTCAATAAATAACAAAACTGTAGTTTTGTTTACAGTAAACTTTCTTAATATGTAAATATCTGCAAAACAGGAATTACTGTATGAATACATCGATATGAACTCTTTATTGTGACTATATCGTATATACTAAATAAAAGAAATTTACCTCAAATTCGAATTGGATACGAAATCAATCAGCTGCGATTTCGAAATGTCCAAACCAATCTCGACCTGGAATAATCCTCCAAAGCACGCGCGGGATCTGACATCGCTATCGAGTCCATTTCCCCCTTTCCATCGCGAGCTCACTTCCCCAGGCCAAGACACACGCGAATGAACTGAAACCCCAACCTCGATTCGAGTCGCCTTCCTCAACCCAGTTTCGCCCCTTTCGACAGAAAACCCATGCCCTAGCTTCGCGACTCACGCTGACGAACGAACGCCCCTTCTCGCGAGTGATGCGAATGATTTCCTCCAAGCAACGATTCAAGAAGCTGCTCGATTCCAAACTACCGAGCACGATCGCGTTCGAACTTAAATCGACCCAGATCCCCTTTTTTTTCTTTTTCTTTTCTGAATTTTGATTTGAGGAATTTAGGGCTTCGGCCATTGTATATATTTTTTGCTTTGATTTCATTTGTTCTCGAGAGATGAAGCTCGGTTTATAAAAAGGGGAAAATAAAGGTTACGTGATTATATAAAAAAAACATTTCGGCTTGGCTTTTAGAAGAAGCCGCGAGTAATACATATATATTTTTTTTAATTTTATTTTAGGCTTGCAAAAGAAGGGACGAAGTTATAAATCTTATTCGATTCGATTAGGAAAACCCAGAATAAAAAGAAATTTCGATATAAAATCTCAACGCGTCAGTAAATCGTATACTCACACACTAGCTCCGATCAATACGAAATTTCAAATCCGATAATAATCCAATATTACGGACTCAATGGAACTGGTTTCGTCGGATTCCGAGACTATGCCTCGGAAGGCTATTTTTAAATTCAATTTAAAGGGTATATTTTCAAAACTGAAAAAATCATTGTTAAATTTGATTTTAACACTTCTATTATCTTCAATGTTATCAATATAAATTTTATGAACCTTCAAATTATTTTTCACAAGCTCAAAATTCCAGATTCAATATTTTACTCAGCTTCTAATTGTTTAATTCAATAATTTAATTATCAAATAAATTGTAATATTCGTTATTCAAGTTAAAATTACTCTATTGAATATTGAAAATAATAAAATATTCCGATTTTAAATGCTCGAAAATCCCGGGTCGTCACATTCCTCCCCCCTTAAAAGAATTTCGTCCCCGAAATTACTAACTAAGAAGAATGGTCCAAAACCCGTTTACTATTTTCCCTAAAACCAAACAATCCAACATCTAACCAACTATTTTTTTTATTTTATAAAAGACCCATTATCATTCTTATTAACTCTCAACTCTCCCATAGTCACAAACTATACCATTGTTTAACTATTCAAGTTCCAGTTTAAAACCAAATTTCGAATTATCAAAATTTTCTCAAAAATTTTCTAACTCTCTAAATTTTCGAAAAATTTCACCAGCATCTCCTTTGCGTGGCTAGCTCGGTACAACTATAAAATGGCTCTACGGCCTCCCAAATCCAAAAAGAAAACAAAAAGCCAAGTGGCTCAATCAAAAATCCCGATCAAATTTCATACCAAATTTAAATACATACCTTTTTGTCGGCAATTCAATTTATCATCTGAAATCAAAACGAATTTTCCTTTTCCTTTTTATAATGCCTGCATATCCTGTTTAGCACCAATATCCAATCACAATATTCCCAAAACATTTTATCGACTTTCTGACAAAATGTCCATATCTATTCATTTCAATATTATCTTAGATTATATTTGTAATATCAATTTCCAATCTAGAATTTACCATTCCTTTCTTAAGTTAGTATAAACATTTTATATGCTTCTTATATTTATCCCCACTTTACCACTTTAGTTTATATCCAATTCTATCTAAATTGATTCTTTCATTTCCATATGAATTCAATTTATCTTTAACTCTGAATATTTCAATTTTATTTTTCATTTATAACTAATTTATGTCATTAATTTAATCAGTTTCATTTACTAATTAATTTCAATTTCCAAATTTGAAATCGTTTGTCGCTAACAAAAAATTTCCAAAATTTTGAAAAAAATTTCTAACTCCCAAAATTTCCGAAATTTTTTGGCAGAGTCTCCTTTGTACGGAGGAGCTTTTGCAATTTGACAAAAGATATAAATATATATATATCGACCCACCCAGTCGGAAAAACCAAAAACAGTTCATATTTCATATTTTTATTGCGTAGGCGTACCTTATTTAGCATTTTAAGTAAGTGGTTTATTATTTTTAGCAAATAGCACAACCAAATCCAGCCACACGACTTCCAGGTACCTGTACTTACTCAATTTAAACACGTAAGTGCCAAATATATGCAGTTTAACTATATTTCACTTAGTTGCAATGGTTAAAACATATGAATTCTAAAGAAATGCACATCAAACATTTTCGGTAAGCAATTTATACAATTTTAATACTAATTCAACTGTTTCAATTAATTTACAAACCATTTTCATTCAATTTGAATGGTTTTCAATCCATTCGTATACCACTTCATCAATTTGAATGGTTTAAAACTCAATCGCTTACATTTAATTTATTCTTAAGCAAACTGAACTCATATTTAATTCAATTGCTTTCAAAATCAATTTATTTTACTTCTATCAACTCACAGAATTTTAATTACTTCCATTTACATCAAATGACAATTTATTCTATGCAGTTTGACGAGATCTATGTGAATAAACAAGTATTTATGTTTTATAATCAATTTAAATGGATTTCAACTCAATTTATACTTAATTCTATTCCATTTTCAATTCATTCACAATCCCTATATTCTCATTTTCATTGCACTTTAAATTTGAATCCATTCACTTGCATCTCATTTACTAACCAAACTAGTTTCATTCAAAACCCTTAACAATTTAGGTTCATCTTCGTTTCCAATTAAATTTCCTTTTTATTTTAATTCATTCACAACCATTTATTAAACTCGACACATTGTATTCCATATTTGTTTATTCCAAACTGTTTTATTTAGCTCAAAGACAATCTAAGCTATTTCATTCAATAACCATTTCAAATTTCTTTATAGACTCCAAGTTATTTCAAATCCTTAACAATTTAAATGGTTTACAATTATTTATTTAAGAATTCATTCCATTAAATATTATCTGTAACTCACCGAATTCTATTTCGATTTAAATTTATTTTCACTTGATTTAAATCCAACCCAATATCATTAAACTTAGTTTAAGTTGAATTAAATTCAACTCTCTTCCATCTATTCAGCTTAAGTCAATTTACTTCAATTTATTCAAATTTTATACTTAAGCTCATTTTCATTTTACAAGTAAATTTTCTCTTTTATACTCAACTTAACTCAATTGATTCCAAGGCCATATCCAATTTATTTCCACATATTTGAATTTTATTCGCAATACAAACCATTACTATTTTAATCCAATTTCATTTTTATTCGATACCTTTCCAATTATATTTAATTTGTCAACACTTTAAGTTAAATTTTAGTTTATAACTCAAGTTCTGATTCCACTATCCATTTTCAAATTACCATTCACTTTTATGAACTCACAATTCAATCTCATTTACTTCACCAACAATTTGAGTCGAATTCAATTTATAACCTGAGTTTTATTTCCAATCTTCATTATTAGCTTGTAATTCAGCTTCTACTTTACTACATTGAACTCCATTTACACATTTCATTAACTAATTTATTATCTAATTAGTTCTTCCCCTATTTATAATCCAACGCTTTAATTTTAATTCCAAAAATCACTCCATTTAATTTTCTTAGTTCAATTTAGTTTATAATTCAAGTTTTGATTTTCATTTTATTCTTCAACTCATCAAAAATATTTATTTTGGATTTTCTATCCCACTTTTCAATTTATAAGTCACAACTCATTATTTTATACAATCACATTCATTCTAGGCTTAAATATATTCCTCTTTTATTTTTAATTCAAGCCTTATGCTTATTTATATCCAAGCATATTTTATTCCATGCATTTTAATTCTTTTACAAGTCATTCTAATTTATTTATTTCAATCCAATCCTTATCCAACTTATTTTCCATTTATTCAGGTAAGAATCTAATTCTATTAAATAACGTAATTGAATTCTTATTCCAATTCAATTTTATTTTAAACCAAATTCATTTAACTCAATTCAATTTCAACTTGATTCGAATACAATTGGATATTATTTTCAGCCTATTCAATTTATTTCAATCTAGTTAAATTTTATTCTCCAATCCAAGCTTATTTCATTTTTAACTTTTCACTTAAAATTAAATTCTCAACATTCAAAGCTTATATTTCCTTCCTGATTTTAAAAATCATCTCAATTTATAAGTTTACAACCTATCTTATCAGGATTTTGATGGGTAAAATTAGGTTTAGAAATTCAAGCCAACTGTAACGACCCGCCCTTCTAACCCTAGAAAGACGTTTCATCATTAAGAAAGAAAGGGATAGAAATAGAAAAGGATAGAAGAAAGAATAACAACATCAGAATCTCACAGCGGAATGGAACAAAATATAATACATCACATAACTGTTACATAATTATACATACATCAGAGTCATACAATATCATATAACAGGACTGTCATACACATATAGGTCCATACATACATCCAAAATACAGCATACACTAACTACACAGCGGAACTACATATATAGATACATACGTCTGGTCTTCTTCCCAAAAGCTTCTCCAGAAAATCAACGCTCCCAATACCTATCACTTGGCTACTCATAAAAATTTGAGTACCCAAGAGTTTATGAAAAACAAAATATAAACTCCGGGTCAGACATGGGTCTGGTGTGAGTAAACAGGTTAAAATTGCTTAACTTTGAAAATTATTTGAAATAAAGGTATCACGTAAGACTTCCCACAAATAAATCTTTTCAGCCTACAAATTTTGCAAACCAAATCTTTGCTCAACATAAACAAATATTTCTTGTACATTAAAATATCTTGCCTAAATATCATCACCCTATGTGTTTCTCCTATATATACCACCCTATCTTTCATTCTCTTTCATACTGAGTTTATAAAAAAAAGTGAAATAGTAACTACATCATCTTCAAGAGCAAATCATCAGCAGGGATTGAATAGCAAGAACAGACTGGAAATACAAACTCTATAACATTCAAACAACTCTCTGTCTAATTTCACATCAGGTGAGTAAACTTACCTATTTTCAATCTAAACTTGTATCTTTAGCTTATAAATGGTGTGTGTTTTGATATTTGCTTAAATAAGTAGCCTTGAGTATTTTTTGTTGCTCTGGAAGCATATATAATTGATCTTCAGAAATATTTGAGTATCTGAACAAAGTAAGCAAAGAAATCTATAAACACTTATTCATATAATTGTTTGAACTTTGGTGTTGTTGCTGATTCAGGTTGGTTATCTTAAACATAGGCCTGCAAACTTGTTTTAGAGTTTAACAGTATGTCCTAAATACTGTTATTTCAAGTTACAGGTAAAAGGAAGAAAAAGGTCAAGCTTTGAATGTTTAAATTTATAAATTCAATAACATATTCTGATTTCATACTCATAGTTAGGATTTTTAACATAAAAATTATGATTTTTAAGCAAGGGTATTAAGAGCAGTTTTAAAATGAAACTAAAATGGGTTTTTGTCGATTCTGGATGATTGGGTAAATTTTAATTGCTGTAAATTGATATGAAGCAAGCTTGTAATCCATTTGACACCAGAAAAATGTCAAAATAATTTCGAATGCATAGATTTTGAGATTGTGATTAAAGTAGGATTTTGAACATGAGTTTTACACAGCTCTGTAATTTTCATTTACGACTCACCGGGTTGATCGAGTTGCTTGTGATTCGGGGTGAAGGCCGAGGAAGGTCTGGCCATTGCGTGGGGAAAGGGGATTGGCTTCCGGTCATGGATGGTGGCCGTGCGTGGGGAATTTGGGTGGGTGTTTGTGTCGCGTGTTCGAACTACAGGCAATTTTTTTGCCTTCGACCAAATCGTGATGATCTGTGTGATGTACTCGTATGAGTGGTCAATTTAGGGTTTCTGGGTGATGTCGTGAGTCGCCGGAGGCGAGGCGAACCACTGTGCACGTGCACGGTGGCGAGTTTCGAATTTCTAAGTAAAGAATTGCTACCAAATTGATTTTTTAGAAAAGCAAGTTGTTTTTGAAAATTTCAAAGGAAATTTGTTGGGGATAGACCAGGAATGGTAAGATTTTTGAGAAATGTGACTTGAGATGTTGGAGATTTCAAAATGATTTGAACCCAAAAGTCGAGTGTTTAAAAAATTCCTGATGAGTTAGTTGTCAGCTTATAAATTGAGATGATTTTTTTTAAATCAGGAAGGAAATATAAGTTTTGAATGTTGAAATTTAAATTTAAAGTGAAAGGTTAAAAAATGAAATAAGCTTGGATTGAGGAAATAAAAATTTAACTGGATTGAAATTAGTTGGATAGGCTGAGAAATAATATCCAGTTGTATTCGAATTAAGTTGAAATCGAATTGAGTTAAATAAATCTGAGCTTAAATAAAATTGAATTGAAGTAAAAGTTCAGCGAGTTATTGAATGAAATTGGATTCTTATTTTAATGGGTAAGAAATAAGTTAGATAAGAAATAAATTTGTTAAGGATTGGAGTGGAATAAATAAATTAGAATGACTTGTAAAAGAATTAAAAAGTCCATAGAATAAAATATGCTTGGGTTATAAATAAGCATAAGGCTTGAGTTAAAAATAAAAGATGAACATATTTAAGCCTAGAATGAATGTGGTTGTATAAATAAATAAGTTGTGACTTATTAAATTGAAAATGGAATACAAAGCCCAAAATCCATATTTTGATGAATTGAAAAATGAAAAGAGAATCCAAACTTGAAGTATAAAATAAATTTGAACTTAAGAAATTAAATGAAGAGATTTTGAGATTAAAAATCAAGTGTTGAATTTTTTCCAGGGGAAGGATTAATTAGATAATAAATTAGTAATGAAATGCGTAAATGGAGTTCAATGTAATTAAAAAGAAGCTGAATTGTAAGCTAATAATGAAGATTGGAAATAAAACTCAAGTTATAAATCAAATTCGACTTGAATTGTTAGTGATGTAAATGAAATTGAATTGTGAGTTAATAGAATTTGATGGTAAGTTAAAGGTGAATGGTGGAATCAGAACTTGAGTTATTAATTAAAATTTGACTTGAAGTGTTAAAAAAATAAAAATGGAAAGGTATCGAATAAAAATGAAATTGGATTAAAATAGTAATGGTTTGTATTAAGAATAAAATCCAGATATGTGGAAATAAATTGGATATGGCCTTGGTATCGGAGCTTAGGTTGGAGATAACCTTGGATTTGGTGGGAATTACTAATTTAAATTACAGTCCGAAGTACTCTAGAATGAGTTTGAGCGTATTAATAAATATGAGCGCGTATTTGTTAGTGAATATAAATTGTTTTAATATTGTGTTGATTGGTTTATTGAGTGGCATATGAACCTTCGTCGGCACAGACTATACAACTGTATCGAAGGGGTTTCTAAACACTTGGATAGAACAATCGACATGGTATTGTTTTAAATATGGGTAAATGAAATAATTTTACCCCAAGACATATTTTGATATAAAGAATAGTTTTTGAAAACTATTTAGCTAATGTATGGTTGCTTGGATGTTAGAAATGATAATATTAAAGTATTATCATTGTTAAGTGAAAATTTAACTAGAAATTGAAAATATAACTAAAATTTAAGGGAATAAATTCATTATAAAATGAAATTTATAAATATGAATTATAAATGTAAATTATAAATTGAAATATAATCAAATGAGAATTTGAATGAGAATAAGCTGTGCAAATGAATTATAGTTAAAATTGGTTTAAGCAGGATTTGGAAATTTAAATCCCGGAAATTTGGAAGTGTTTATCGAAGTATTTGAAGATGAATAATAGCATTATTGTTTTGGAGATATTTCTGAAAGGAAATTTGTTTTAAAGGGAGTTTGAAAGTGATATAGCATTGGAATCACTTGGGTTACTGGAAAATGAAAACTGAGTTACATAGTCCTCAACTTATGCAATTCCTCCAAAAGGTTGTTGATGGGTGCTTAATCCAACCCATTCCCTAAGAGGTGATATGGATGTTAAAGGTTTATCTCTCCCTCTAGGAGATGCTACGGAATAGCCTTGTAAGCTTATGTCCCTCCCTCTTCCCATGTCCCCTCCTCCCTTAAGGAGGTGATACGGAAGAACGTCGTAGGCTTAAGTTTTTGTGTACGAAAACCATTTTTGTATGAAAATCAATTTTGGCCAATTAAAATAGGGTCTCTATTGAGAGAAAGAATTTTATAGTTGAACCCTTTTAGTATATCAAGGGGTTATCTTTTGAAAAGAGTTTGGATACATGAATCCTTTTGATAAAAGAATTTTTTTCTCAATGTTGCCTTTCGCAAGAACTTTCTTGCTTTTCTCATAATAGAGACACGAATCTCAAATAGGAGACTGGAAGGTCATGATTCATGAACCAATAGTCTTTTAGTCGAGAATAGGATTCTCTAATCTAAATTTCAATAAATTTTTGATGACTTTAAAATGTTTCTTGAAAAAGTATGAATAGGCTTCTCTTTGCCCATAGCTTTGGGAAAACTTTGAATACTAAGATTGCTTAGTAAGAAATCCTTTGTGTGAATTCACTAATGCTACATGATAGATCACATGAATTAATTTTCAAAATAGATAGATATTTGTTTTCCCGAAGCTGTGCGGTAATTTGAAAATAACTTTCTTATGAAGATATGTTTGAGAAATTTCTTCTAAAACAATTTTCCAAAAATAGAGTTGGTATATATGGCTTTCTCTTAGATTAATGTAAGATTGGTAGTGATCTTGTAACGACCCAGAATTTTTATTAACTAAAAATTTGATATTTAATTGATTTTAAATATTAACAAGTGAAATTAATAAGTCGAATAATTTATTTTTCGAATATTGGATTTAATTTGGACAATTAAATCGATAATTTAATATTGGAAAATACAGAAATAATTGAAAATTGAGTTAAATATGATTGAAAATGATTTGTAAAATTTTATTTTATCATATTGAAGTTAGAATGATGTTATAGAACTTTTAAAATTGAATTTAAAGTTTATTTGTGGAAATTGAATATTTTAATATTTAATCGACTAGTGAAATTAGCCATTTTTCGAACAGTCTCAGAATTGGACGAGACCAGTTTCATTAGATCCGTAATAGTTTGTTATTATCGGATTTCAATTTTCGTAGCAATCGGAGTTTTCGTTTCGTCGTGGCAGCTCGAAACGCATCGAAATTGTTTTAATATTAATTTGGCGAGTTAAAATAGCCATTTTTCAAACAGTCTCGGATTTCGACGAAACCAGTTTCATCGGATCCGTAATGTGATATTTTTGTAAGGTTTCAAATTTCGTGTCGATCGGATTTACCGTTTGTCCGGGGCAAACCAAAACGCCTAGAAATTTGTTTAAATCGGTTTAATTCAAATCGAACGTTTATTGCCATAACTCGCACAGATGACCGAGTTAGCTCCCGAAACCTGTTCCATTGTGTTCGGAATGCGGGGTAAACCTTAGAAACGCCAATCGGCACGCTTCATTTGGAGTTCGGAAATTCCGGGATGAGTAGTGTTTGCAAAATTTTCTATATAAGCCCCTCCATTTTCACAGTACAGTGAAATTGGTATTATTTATGTACTTGGAGTTGATTTCCCGCAGTATATAGCGGATGAGACCCTATTGCACCGTCTATTAAGCGGATAATATTTTATAAAATCTCATATAGCGCGATAATTCCGTACTGGAGCGGAATTGGTATTGTGCTAACATCTTTGGATGCAGGGAAACAGGTTGGAGGGATCCAACTAGATTCCTCAACTGTATTGATTTATTTACAGATATTGTGATATTTGTTGATTATCATATCGATATATGATATTTGGATGTCGTGATTGACTATTTGGTGCTGCTGCATCATCGGATCCATTTTTGAAGTTTTAAAATAATGATTTTGGTTTTTAAAAGAATTTTTAAAAGTGATTTTTGGAAGTATACGTTTTATTTAATTTTGAATTGTTAAAATAAATAAGCGTTATAATTTTATTTTCGTAAAAGTTATGATTTTTGGAAAATAATACTTAAGTATGATTTTGAAGTATATAAGCTTTAAATAACGATTTTTAAATTATTAAAGGAATAAATTTAGTTAAATTGGGATTTTTGAATTATTATAAACAATTTATATAAAAGTTGTATAAATTGACATTTATAAATTAAAATATAGAAATCTAAAACGAGCTTTTTATAAGTGTTAAAATAAAGTTTGAACCTAGATTCATAAGTAAATAAGAATTTTTGATTTATAAATTAGTGTTGATATAAAAGAATGGATTTGTGAATAAATGAATTATAAGTAATTTACTTATAAACCGGATTTCGACATGTAGATGGAATATAAATAGAATTGATTTATAAAGGAGATTTTTAAATCAAAGCTTATAAATAGAAATAGAATTTATAGACATTGTTTATAAATTCGAAATCAATGGAATTTGATAAATTGAAAGTTGAAAATTGGTTAAGGAAGTATATTCACGATTTTGGACAGTGAATATATTATCAGATAAAATGGATATGCTTGGGAAAATGAATATTATAAATGAAGTTAATCGTTTTAACGGTGTTTTAAAATGTATTAACCATCGAAAACATAGATTTCAACATTCATTGTTGAAATAGACGTTTTCGAGAAATAGAAGGAAATGGTGGACTATAACACTGTTGTTGTAGTAAATGATTTCCAGAAAGAAATGTTTTGTATAGTATTGGGATTTATATATCCATTTTAATTTCGAACCCCTATACTAGTGATTTTGGGTCGTCGTAACGATGTTTTACGTAACATTCGTTTTGACCCAAACAAATGTGTTAAGAGAATGATTTCCTTAAAAGAATGAAATATATACTTAATTTCGATATTAAGTATATTGAATATTTTCTAAGTATTGGAAATAAATGGATTTGTGAATTACTTATTAATAAATAAGTATGGAAATGTTTTTCCAATGTGAAATGGAACGTTTTGAGAATTTTATCTTTTTGAAGATAAATTGAAAATGAATAATTGAAATCGTATATTCATAAATATTTTGGAATGTAAATTCACTATGGAATTTATAAATGGAAAGGGGAATTTGATTAAAAATAAACGTTGATTTATTTTTGAAGTGTGGAAAGATATATCTAGTAAAGATATTTTGGAAAGTAAATAATTTGGGAAATTATTTGGAATTTGGTGATGTTGAGCATGCCTTTTGATAGTTAAATAATCCGACTATCAATATTTACCTTTAAATAGGTATTTGTTGTGATTGCTTGAATTTGAATGTCACACTTATTTTTGAATAAGCGCTCACTATTTGGGTTAGCCGGGAAAGGACCTTGGGATCGTATAACCCATTCCGAGTATGTGATACGTCGTTATGGATTGCATTTGATGATCGGTGTTGACGACCGGATATTTGTGAAAACGGAAGGATTACCGTCGAGTTACTCTACATCGGCTGATCTCCGATATAGAGATTTTATCACCCTTAATGACGGGAAGTCCGATCGTGATTATTGAATATCCGGATTGCAAGGACTTCTTTGTAAGAGCCTTCGGTTCTGTTCGAGCCCGGAACGGACTTGTATGGATTGTATGTCTGACATTACAAATTGAGATATAAAGCTGATTTCTTTCAAATATATTTCTGTTGGTGGCGGAGAATTTATTCTCTTAGCTTAACACCCTTCTCTGAGACGTACGAGCTCAGAGGTTATGTAGTTGAAGGTTATTAGTGATATACTCCCAATTTGGTAGTGTGGCATGCTGAGTGTTGCTGTGGGATGATCATTTGTGATAGGATCATTTATTTGATCATTTATCTTTGTGATCATTACTTTGATCATTTGTTGACCCAAAGCACATCTTTTGTATAAAGCGTGGCTTTGTGGACGAGACTTCGTCGGACCTCACACCCCGGAAATGGTCAAAACAGGAAGGATGCAGTAAGGTTATTAGGGGGTAGCACCCCTTTAGTGTATGTCATTCCTTCTGGATAGAGGTGGTATCATGGTATGGAGCCCAGATATTTAACCTATGTTGTTGCTGCAAATTTTGTGGTTGTTGGAAATCAAGGATCCTCGGATAGATCAGTTATGATCGGGGGATGACATATTCGTGTCAGTAGTTACCCAGTTAGGGGTAACCCGGCCTTGTGTTAGCAGAGATCCGGTTTGGTTCTCGGGACGTCATTCCAGAGGCGTTTCCATGTGGTAATGGGAAGTTCCTTGGCCTGACCATTTGTTGGAAATCCAAAGAAACAATACGAGACTTGTACGGTTTTAGTTGTAGAACCTGCCATGGAATGTGGCGGTAACCTGCTATTGAACATGGTAGTTATAGTAGGCATACGATAATGGTCGTATGTTGGCTAAGATTTATATCTTTATTTTCGAAATGAATTTTTCCTACACTATGCACTAGTAATAATATCAAATGTTTCTTTTTAATGCGTATCAAGCATCTTTGACTATCATAAGGAGAAATCTCCTCCGATTCTGCGTTTGCATTGTGTGTGTGTGCGGGAGGCCTTATGGTAGTCTCATTTTAAAAGCATTGCGAATTGACTTTAAAAATATTCCTCTATTTTGATTTTAAAGAAAAATAAACTGTTTTAATTCTCACACCAGTCACATGACTGACTCAGAGTTTATTGTTTTCCTTCCTAAACTCTGGGTGCCCACCAATTTCCACACGGGCAGTCAAGAGTTAAGGTTTATCAGGATATTCAGGAGTTGCTGGAGGCAAGCTGGATGGCATGGCGTATTACTTGTATATAGTATTTCTTTCCGCTGTTTGTTTGTTGTTGTACACTCTGATGATGTGTTGTAATGTAATATGATGTAATGTAATAACTGATATAGTTCTTTGTTTAAAGATTATTCATTTATCAATTATATGTTGTTCCGCTGCGAATTGTGAGATTCTGTTATTGTTCTATTGTTTTCTGTTCTGTTTCGTTCTATTTTCTATCTTCTTCTATATTTTTTTCTTCTTCTTAAACCCTAACGGTACAGTTTTCCGGCCTTCGCTTGCTCGACAGTTGATACAGTGGACGTATTGATGTCGGTTTTCGTGGATGAAAAATCGCAAACGTTACAGATCTGATATCTCATGGAAGGAAGCCTTTGTATTGCATTGATTGAAATATTGAAAGTCATCTCGTATCTAGAATCCGAGCTGTCTTTTTCAAGTAGCTAGAAGTTCGTTGTTCTTTAAGAGTATGTTGTATGTTGTGGATTGGTTTTGTTTTACCTGTAATGACACTTGAATTTTAATCAGTACATGGTAAGTGCATAAAAGAAATCTAAATTCAAAACAAAGTACAAATTGAGTTTAAATGATATGAAAAGGGAGAGAGTTCATAGTTGAACTAATGTCATGAGACTTTCATGATTTGATTGAGATCTGCATTCAGAAGTCCCTAGGCTGCTTTCTTCTTAGCTTGAATATGATGTCTTTTAAGTTTATTTTTCGAATTCTTTTAAGAGTCCTATCCTAGTCATACCTTGAATTGCCTCTGCTAAAATACTATAGTCATCGGTTTTATGTCCATTTGCTTTATGGTAATTGTAGTAATCACCTCCTTCATTTTGTTTCGAAGCACTCCACATCTTAGATGGAGCATTAAAATTTTCGTTGCCCTTTACCATGGCGAATACATAGGGGAGAGGTTTGTTTAGGACTATGTAATTTGATTTGGAAATCTTTCTACGACTTCCCTTTGGGAGTTCACTTTCCCCTGGTCTCTTTCAAGACGCCTGGGTTAGATTTATATTCTTTATATTCTTGTTGAAACTCCTTCATAACATGAGGCTTTTCGTCCATTGGAAAAACTTTTTAGATCGGAGAAAGAAATGTTGTAGATCTTTGCATCCGTTAACATAAAGGTCTTTCCAGAATGGTAATTGTTTGATTAACCTTGACCGAACTACCATAAGCTTTTCTCTATTGATTGTACTTTCTGCTTTTAATGCTTTTAAGCTAAATCTGTTCAAGTATTTGCCAGGAAGCTCTACTTGTTTTTGTCTAATTGTTGCCAACAAGCTAAAATCCGTAGTTGTATCTCTAAATATAGAAAATTGGGCCACGAAGTTGCAAGTAAATTGTTCCCAAGAATAGATGGTTTCATTTGGTATTCCCTATACCATTTTATAGCTGCTTGCTGTAAAGTAATAGGAAAAAGTTTGTAGCGAATTGACTTGGGAGCATTATATAAGTTCATCCAGTTTTCAAATGCCACAAGATGATCATTTGGGTCAATTGTCCCATCATATTTCACTAAAGGAATTTGGAAGTGAGGAGGGAGATTAACCACCATTATTTCTTCTAAAAAGGGAGTCTTTTCCAGGATAACATATTCCTCTGGGTTAACAATTACCTATTCTTAAGCGGATTCATCATTATTTGGTATTGAATGTCGTCTTGGACAGCCTCATTTCCATGGCAACCTTCATTTTTCCTTGGATTAGACTATTTGACTGCTCAAGGGACCTCTTTGCTTGACTTTCTCGGCTTAACTCTTGATCCTCTACCTCGTGGAGGATGCACTTCATCCTCTACTTCCATAATCCTTAATGATTCTTTAGATCTTTCAATAAATCCTCACATTGCTCTCATTTGTGATCGTTGATTCTGGACTTTGATCTCGTTGTTTTCCAATCTTGTTAGGGTCGAAGGTTGCCCAATTCCTGTATTCCCTAAGTTTGAGTTTGGGACTATGTTATCTTTCAAAGTTGATTGTGAAGCAGCTTCTTCCTTTGGATTGCTACTATTATTTCTTGCTCGTACCATTCTCCTCTTTTGAATGAAGGACTCTATGCAATTAATCTGTGATTAGAATTATTAGGAATCAGAGGTTCAAGCCCTCCTTCTAGCGCTAAAAGATGTTGAGAAAAAAACTTGTCAACATCTTAAATTAAAGTTTGAAATATATATGATGCCCTCGAAACCTCCTTTCGAACAGATGAAGGTTGCTAAGACTTTTCAGGTTGGTAAAGACAGTTGAAAACACTTCTTTTGTACCTTTTGACATATTCGAAAGTACTACACCAAACATACCATTTTGTAACACTTTTTTCATTTCAAGTTGCAAACAGAAAGCAAACCTATTACTTTAGTCGACTAGACCGGTCGACTGAATCTACAACATAACTCTCGGGAAAGTAGTTCATGCACTATTCAGTCGACTGATCAAATACAACCAGTCGATTGAATGACCAAACAAAGAGCATATTAGTTATTTTAGTCGACTAGACCGGTTGACTAAAGCTGCTGCAGAGCTCTTGGGAAAGTGGTTCAGTCGACTGACCACAAATATTCAGTCGACTGAATTCACAGTTGAAACGTACTTTCCACCTTTTTTACCTACTTTTTACACCTAAAACCCTCACTTCCTCTTTTACTTTTTACTTTTACCTCCAATCTCCAGAATTAAAAAACCCTAGTTCCTAAAATTTTCAAAAATTTCTTCAATTCTCTTGATAAAATCAAATGGCCCCTCGACAAACAAAGAGATCTAGGCATGCTTCTTCTTCCTCCGAGCCAATTGATTCACAAATCGCTCAATGGCTATACGATGCAACTGCAGTTCAACGATGGAATAAGATGAAAGAAGCTCGATTCTTTGAAGATTCTTTTGTTGTCTTTACTGATTTTACGTCATATAGGATTCAAGAATTAGCAAGAAGAAGCCATTTAGAATCACTTTTAGATCATAATCAAAACAATATCAAGATAAATCATATCTTCGTGAAACTCTTCTGTGCGAACTTAGACTTTGGCCATCAAATCCCATGCAATTGTGACAATTGCGTTTGGAGTTTGGTATGTGGGCAGCAAGTGTTTCTCTCTTTAGATAGAATCGGTCATATTCTTCGTACTTCGACAAGAGGTGTTGAGTTACAAGAATTGAATATTGTCGTAGGCGAGAGAGATGAAGTAAGTCATCGATTTCTAGAAGTTGACATGAACGAGCTTAAGTCTATTGCATTACGACCCACTGCCAGAATAATGCACAGAGCTTTGATGCACACAATTTTACCCCGCACTGGCTCGTATGAGCTTGTCTATCCAAACAACTATTAGGCATTATATGCTATTTGGGGAGAAGTTGAAGTAAATTGACCAAAACTCATTCTAGATGAATTTCTGACATTCAACCAAGGTTGTATGAATATTATTTATTTTGGTGAATATATTATGCGGTTGCTTATGAATCTCCAGGTTCCTATTCCGAAATCCGATACCTCTATTTCAAAAACCTTGAATAGCCGCACCATTAGCCTTATGAAACTACCACCACGACCTCTCACTATTATGAGCTTTCAAGAATGGAAATCTCGACCTCGCCAAGAAACCTCTACTCAACAACAACATCAATCACGAGATGACATCCGTATTCCAACTCCATCCCAAAGTACTCGGGAATCAATTGATTTAATCGTCAGGAATCAAGTTATCTTAGATTCCCGTATTAGAAATCTTGATAAAAAAATTGACAAAAAATTTGATAAAATCAAGAGTTTCTTCAGGATTTTATGGGATGCGATATCATGCTCCTCTTCCACCGCTACGGAGGTTTCTCAACGTGATCCAGGCAAACGCCTGGCCCCTCACTTTACTTGGTCAACGTCGGAAGAACATACCAGTTCCGACATAGGCGAAAATGGAGGTGGTAGACAATTTGCAGGAAGTTCCTCCAAAGGAAAAGGACCAATGCAAGTTGAAGAAGAGGAGACAGAATCTGATTCCGAATGAAGGAGTTATCTTTTTTACTGGTAGTAAGCTAGTTATTTCTTTCTTTCGTACATTCTATAAGTATGTATTCGTAACATTTGAAATTAGTTGTTTCTGTGATTGCATCTAGTATTTTATTGTTTCTACTGTGTTAGTTTTATATGTACATTATCTTTTCCTTTTTGTCAATGACAAAGGGGGAGAAATTTGTAAACTAACCATTTTATGCAGGGATTAAAAGTATTACCTTATATTCATGGGCAGATATATAACGCCCGTTATATATTTCTCAAAAATAGTATCATATATAACAGGTGTTGTCATCAATCAAAAAGGGGGAGAACGTTGAATCATATATTTTGATTCATGACAAAGCAATAAATTATACTAATGGATAAGTGACAAAAAGAAAAGGAATTATGCTGTTCAAACTACAAAGGAGACAAGGCTACAAAACTACGTATAGTATGTTGATTTATTGAAGTTTTTTAGTCTTAGTAATGTTAAAATCTATCCTCAAGTAGTTAAGTTGTTTTAAAACTTTAAACTTTTTAAAAAAATGTGCAAATAATGCTTTGACTGTCAGGTCGGTCGACTGACTGTATATAGCCAGTCGACTGAACTTGTACAGGTGCACAGAAACGTTCTGTTTTTAAACAACTTTGAATATTCGGTTGACTGATCATTTTGGGTCAGTCGACTGAATTCTTTCAACAGCTATTTTTTCTGAATGGACACTTCTTTTCGCCAAGAGTCACGTTCTAATATGAAGAAGTATGGATGCTTCTGTTGATCGGTACTCTTCATGAACGGTTGCATCTCTTTAACTATTATATAAACACACAAAATCCACTTCACATCACCAATTTTATGATTACTTTCTGATCTTACTTTCTACTATCTCTTCATTCTAAAAAGCAATCATAACTTTCATATATTGCTTGAATCTTTGAAACAATTAACTTATTCTTTGATTCTAAGCAATATTTTTCCTTTCTAAATCTTTATACACACATATATACTTGAGGAAAGATTATAGGAAGGTTGTGCTATCAAAGACATATTAGTGTTATTAAGAACACATAGTGTCAAAGCAATTCTACTTAAAATGTTGAAGTCCTGTTCGGTTGTTCAGGCGGGTAAAGTCCTCTTTCGGTTGTTAGAGGCGGAAAAATCATGTTCGTTTGTTCCAGTGTTGTGTACCTATTCCTTCAGGTTAAGAGAGGGTTATTGTGAGAAATTCCAGAGGGAAGTCTGGGACTGGATGTAGAACGGGAAGTTCGAACCAGTATAAAAATTCCTGGTGTGCTCATTTTTATTTACTTTGCTATTATCATCTATTTGCGCATTTATATTTAATTATATTCCATATTACACGATCCTAAGTGATAGCTAGCCACAGTAGTCACTTTCAGTAAATTCCTCTTTTCCACGGTTATAACTGTCGAAAAATATGTTACAGATTTTGTCACGTCCCTATTACTAACAGATATAACCATTACAAATTCGATTTGTAACAGTGATAACTGTTGGGAAATTGCAATTCTGATGTAGTGTGCAGCTAGCTTTGGCCTTAATAAATCCTTTCGAATTGACTGGATAATGATCCTGTCGAAAACACCTTTCGACACAGACTAGGTAGCTTTGGATAGGGTTTTAATGATTTCTGGGAACATGAGACTGGAAGGGATTCGACTCTCTCAAAAGGTGTGGCACTTACTATCTTATAGGTTCGTGCTAAGGCTTCTAAGAAATACAAGAAATAAAGATTTCGATCCGATTGAAGGGGAGCTTTCGATCAGATTGACTACAGGTTAGCATAATTATGAAAAATTGGAAAATTTAGGTTGCTAAGTAAACCGGGTTATCGCAATCCTCTTTTATTGAATTCAATTGTGCAAATTGACCAAATCCCCAATTTGATTTAGGAATTAGGGTTTACAAACTTTAGAAAATACAAGTGAGAAGTAAAAGAAATCAGATCCCTTAAAACTGACCCCTATGTTTTTATTTATAGGTGCGGGTTGGCACCTTTCGATCCCAAGCTTTCGACGCGGTCGAAAGGTTAGCCTTCTTGCTTTTGTGCATATCTATTAACTTACAGCTTTCGACCTAGTCGAAAGGGTTGTATGGCTGCTTTTCTACTGCTGTTGAAAAGGAACTTCCTTCTATCTTGCTTTATCTTCTTTCGATTTCGTCGAAAGGTATTGCTTGTTAATTTCTATCCTCATCGAAAAGTCTATTGATGCTCTCTTCACTTGAATGTTGATGTTTTGAATGAGTTGGATCAGATGTTGGTCTTTGATGCTTTCGAAACATGCTATCTTTTGGTTTTGAATGAGTCAAAACACCTTTTGCTGTAAGTATCTCTACTGGCTAGTGTAGAACCTCAGCTTTTGCTGTTGACGTATGCTTAATTTTTCATTCATGGATGAGTGTGACTTTAACCAATTCAAAAGGATGTCAATTGCTTTTGAAAGGGTTGTTTTTGCTAGAAATTTTTCTGATGAACATAGACGAAGACGAATCATTTCGAATGGTTTGGTACATGTGTAGAAAGTATGATACTCATTGTCTTCGAAAGGTAGCTTTCGACCTTGTAACACACAGATATTCTAAGGAAAAAAATAGTTAAAAAGGATTGAAATAGAAGAAGTTATTATTAAAAGAAAATTTAAAGGAAACGTCTAAATCAAAGTACACCTCACGTTTTTTATATTAATTAACTAATGGAAATATAATTAATAAACTTAGACAACTGCAAAAGATGGACATTTTGCAAATATTAGAACTTGGAAATGAAACTTATGCCATTGTGTTCATAGCAATTTTTTGATTAATTTTCATATATAATGTTTTCCAAACGGAGTTCAAACGAGGAAGTTATGACGATTTCAAGTTTTGGCATTAGAAATAATTACACATATGAAATTGGTAACCTGCATTAATTATAATTGATTGATTGATTGGTGATGTGTTTTAAACTACATATCTACACAGTCAGCAATGAGTCAGTAGAATTTATTAAAAAGGGAAACATATTATATACATTAAGTTTGGAATTATTTCAATAGCTTATGTGTTTATGCGCACATTTACACGTTTGAGTTTGATTAATAAAATTAATTGGAAACAAGAGTACTGTATTAATACACACACAACACATATGTATAAGGAGAGAAATGGTAAAAATATTTATTGACAATAAATACACATTATTATTAATCAATGTACGTTACAATTGTAATTAACATGCGTTACAACATTTACTAACGTACGTCAATTGGAGATTGACGTAGATAGTAAACATGTAAGACGAGGAAAGTAAATTTGTTTATATAATATATTCTTGAAGTTTAAATCTTTGATGTTTATAAACAAAAAATTTAGAAAGGAGGATAAAACGTTAATAAATAAATATTGTAAAAGACAAGAATCAATAAGGAATAGCTAAAATTAGTAAGTAATCAATTAATAAAATTAATTATGAATGAATAAAATTAACCGAGGGATTGATTAGTTTAAATTGTATATGTATATATACATATACCCTAATTAATTGTACACATTCAAAAGTGTAAATAAATGTGTAACGTACCCAATTGATAAATAGATAAGGATTGGGTATAAACTGTTTGGCTGAATTAGCGACATAATTGACATTAATGAGAATGTATAACAAAATAAATATTATGGATGTAAATTTGGCAAATTAAGATGTATTGATTGCTAACAAATGCAAATATTTAAAATAAAAATCTAATATGTTATAGAATAAAGAAAATATGAATCCATTAGAGAGAGTGGCAGAAGACACATTATTTATTCCTGAGAATAGATTATCTATTTACATTACATTAGCACATTTATATAGAGGCCTAGGAGCTTGGGGTAGAACTAATCCCACGATGTGGGACTAAATACAAAACAGTATATAGCATATTCACTATTTATATTTACATATATTATAACACTCCCCCCTGAATATGCGTCTTCAAAATCTTGAATCCTCTGATAACTAGAAATTGTCCGTTTCGAAACGTGTATGATGATTGCTCCCCCTCATTGTTATCTTGCTTGCATTTATCCATTCAGTCGATATAGATATTGTCCGTTGCCTTATCAAAAACCTCTGGAAGGAAAACCCAATGGGAAAAACCTTGAAAGAGGAAAAGAGTGCAACTTGTGAAATTATAGATATCATACTAAAAATGATATTCCTTCTAAGAGTTTGATACTTCGGGATCAAAATAATGCGTCATTAAACCCTTACTAAGAAAAACCCAATGGGAAAAATCTTCGTGAGGGAAAGAGAGTACAATGACATATTTTATTTTCTTATTTCTTTAAATGAAGCTTGATACTTCTGGATCAAACTAACGCCTCATTAAAACCTTACTAAGTAAAACCCTATGGGAAAAATCTTAGTGAAGGAAAAAGAGTACAATATAGTATGTCATATTTGAATAATTTATTGCATCAGATAGAGTTTGATACTTCTGGATCAATTTAATACGTCAATAAAAACCTTACAAAGGAAAACCCGATGGGAAAAACCTTAGTCAAGGATAAAAATATAATTCAACTTAAATAACATATTTGAGATGTTATTTCTTGAAAAGACGTTTGATTCTTCTAGGTCAAGATAATGCCTCATTAAAACCTTACTAAGAAAAACCTAGTGGGAAAAATCTTAAATAAGGAAAAAAGAGTACACTATAGCTTATTTCAAATGTTACTAGGGAGTTTATACTTCTGGATCAAGGTAATGCCTCATTAAAAACTTACTAATAAAAACCCAGTGGGAAAAATCTTAGTTAAGGAAAAAGAGTGCATTATAAAATACTTATGAATTCTCCCCCTGATTTTAATTTTTCCTCTGAATTCATATTCGTCTTTCGATAACTTAAATTGGTTATAGATACTTCTGGATCCATAAATATGTATCTCATTCATAATACAATTTATTAGTAGTTTTCTTTGATACAATCAAATTTTCTAAGATTGTTTCTTCCAAATATGGTTTGCATTTTATGCATTTGTATGCTACTTTTATGAAAAACACTTCATGTGCTTTCATTTTTATGCTTCAAATTAGTTTTGCGCATTGCAACTATACATCTCTCATGAATATTAAAATTTTCACTACAACATTACTAGAAAGCAGGAAGTAATCTACTCATCTTGATGTATCAAGATTTTCATTACAACAATACTTAGAAAAAATTTGTAATCTACACTTCATGTCTTTTTCATTCTTTATAACTACAAAAGTTATATATATTCTTCAGAAGTTTGTATACTTTAATAAGTATTTGCATATCGCAACTATCACTTCAATGGATATTAAGAGTTTCATTACAACGATACTTAAAAATAGGAAGTAATCTACT
This sequence comes from Allium cepa, assembly GCA_030765085.1. Taxonomy (NCBI): domain Eukaryota; kingdom Viridiplantae; phylum Streptophyta; class Magnoliopsida; order Asparagales; family Amaryllidaceae; genus Allium; species Allium cepa. Next base: position 135,356,926 of record CM060940.1, on the reverse strand, counting down.
CATCATGAATTATATTAAGATTTTCATTACAACAATACTTAAAAGTAGGTTGAAATTTACTCTCCTTGTTCTTTGCATTCTTTATAACAATGAAAGTTATTTATATTCTTCAGGAATTTGTATACTTTCATTATTTAATATGATTTTATACCACATTTATACCTTCGGGGTATATTAAGCAGTTCAAGTACTTTTGGTACTTTGCGGACTACAAGTTCGGATTTCTTATTAAGGAGAATTTCATGATGGCCAACCATGTTTTTCTCTAATCCAGGATCTTTAATCCATTTATTAACATAAGCGCTTTATTATTTATAAATTTATTATCGATGATTATTTCTTGTCAGTTCTAGACATGATTTATTGAGATCTCTTTAATTATCATGTTTTAGGTACCTTACTCACTTCTAGGGTTATTCGAGAATCATGTCATGGATCTCTTTCAGAGCATCCATAAGTCTTTCTTCAAGAACACTCACCTCCTTTATTTGGCATCTTTATTACTTACTCCAAAAATATTTTGAACTGACTTTTGAACCATATTTCAGATGTGGTTTACAAATTTTGATCCTTCAGGGATTCAAATCTATATTGGAGAAAGTCTACTAGGGATAATATTGATAATATTTTGCATCATTGTATATTTTAATAAATATTTAACACTGATGATCAAAATGAGCTTATATCCCTTTATCCTTCCCCTCAATGTTGACAAATATTGTCGCATTAAATAATAATCATTTTTGGACTCTCATTTTGATCCATTATGATTTTGCTACTAGCAAATACATCATACATATTAATATTAGGAGGATAATTCTTTTATAAGATGCATTCAATTGATATTGATTATTAGAGTTTGTTCTCATTCATTGATCTAAGCAATTGGAGGAATTTACTTATTGCGTAGATCATTTGAATACATACATGACTTCAGGTCATTCAACATTTATGTTGATTGAATTTTAAATCACTAAATAATGTCTATGCATAATCTATAAGATGAGCTTATAACAAACTTCAGGTTGTTAGCTAAATATTTACATATATGGATGTATACGTGCGTCCATGTATCACATATATATTATAAAAAAATTCATATTCTTTCTCACTTGAATTAGTGATTTTTAGAACAAACTATTACAAGGATCCAAACTATTAATTTCTATTTATAAATCAATGGCAATGCAAACATGTCAAAACAGCATGATAATTTTCAAAACATTTGGTTTGAAACCATATCGAACTTCTGGTTCGAATAAAATATACACACAACTTCAAGTTGTTAAGTTTTATTCCTTAATTATATCTCAAATATCAATTTTGAACCTAATTATGATTACTTATCAAGGAATAATTTTTAATTGCGTATAGACATTTCTACACATCTCTATTGAGAGTTCTGTAAAAAAAATTACAGCAAAAATAATAATAGTATCTTCTGGATACTTGGAATGTTACAGATACAGATTTCCTCAGGACCGTATGTATAGCTCTCAAACTTTTAGGATCTAATCTAAACTAAATTAGGATCCTTTATAATCAAATTTCTATGCATTTATTTGGTTTAATAAAATTACCAAACATATAAGCAAATCTCTTCTAGAGATATGTTATCATTTCCTAATTTATTAGTCTCTTTTAGGGATATTTTATTATCACTACTTCTGGAGTGAACTTATCTCTTCTAAAGATATATATATGTGTACTATTGGAATGTCATATCAATGTACAATGTTTCTATTTGTAGAAATTACATAATTACTACCTTTACAATAACATAAAACATCCCTACTGGAAAAAAAAATTTGTAACTATCTTTGAAATGACATATCAGACTTTAGATACAGTAACAAAATTAGATGCATCAAATGAAAGTAAGATGCGAAAGATAAAACCACTACTTCTGGAGTGTAACATTGGTATACAATATCATTTTTTTCTCGATAAATTATTGTTATTACTCGAAAAAAATTATATCATTATTCCTTTGGGAAATATAGTATTTCCTTTTAAGGAATTACAATGTAACAAAAATAAAATTTCTATAACATCTCTTCTGGGATGTTATATTTTGCAATATAAATATAAATGAATCTCTAAAACATCTTTTCAAGAGATTAATACACACACATCCAATGATGTTTGATATTTCATAATATCTTCAGGATATTTGGTTAATATAATATAAATATGAAGATATAAGGTAAGGTATAACTCATTTGGAGATTTTTGTAATCTCTTGAATGCAGCATTATTATCTCATATGATAATATATTATTTTCCTTTAACTTCTTCAAGAAGTACAATCTTATCATTTTACACAATTTCAATAGAGCTTCAGGCTTCTAATTCATGAACTTCAAGTTCACTAATTCATTATGAACTTCGGGTTCTCAAATTTTGTGTAAACTGCCTTTTATTTTTTAGAAGCTTGTACATTTTGACAAATTAAAAAAAAAATACTGACAAGAATTCGAGCTTGTAAAGTTTGTCAGAAAATCTTTTCATAATTCCAGACTTCAGGCCTTGGACTTTGAGTTATATAACTTCTATTAAAATAATTCCTTTGAGTTGTTAAACCTATTTTTTCCGTTATAACAGACATTACTTGTCAAAATACATACATCAAATAGTAAATCATACGTCTATTCTTATTCCAAACACAAACATACAACGTCATTTAATTTACAATAATCAATGCATTTAATGCATTTATGACAACAAATGATTTAATTTATTACCATAACACTTGCAATTAATTCATTTGTGATAAAAATAACTACAATTAACCTTTATGTGGTTCAGGATATAACTACTGTCATAGCAAAATAATTTCAATATAAATATATGAACTAATTGAACAAACAGTACTCAAAGTGTCACAATTTCATCTCAAATATAGGTTCAATATTACTCAATAATAAAATTAAAATGAATATCTTAAAGCGAAACTTTATTTCCCAATAATCAGAATTTCTAAATAAACAAAATTATCTTAGATCTATCCATATTATTCATAATCATAAATAACTATAAATCTCAGATCCAAATCATTATTATTGTCATAAGAAAACTAACTTCATAATTCATTACCAAATATATCAAAACAAACATGTAAATCTTCAAATCAACACAAGTTATTTTAGAAATTTAGGAAATTAAGATTATTTCAGATCTATTATATTTGATCTATTATATTTTACCTTTTGAAAAGTGATAGGATGCATGGAAGAAGGAAAAAAATTAGGAAATAAACTTCCTATTAGAATGCCTTATTTTTAATTAAAAATAAAGAGAGTAGAAGAGTAGATATGTTTCTATATATTTATTTGGTTTAGTAAAAACACCAAACATATCAACAAATCTCTTCTGGAGATTTTTTTTTTAAATATATTATTTTCACTACTTCTGGAGTGAACAAGTTTCTATACATTTATTTGATTTAGTAGTTAATACCATTGGAAAATATATTTAGAACCTCAGGTTCCAATTTTACTTTAAAAAAAGTCTTTGTTTAGTACTTTAGATCCTAAATGGTACAACTTGATTTTCATTTTCAAACTTCAGGTTTGATTGCAATTGAACTTTACCATAATCTGAATTAGATTTTCTAACAATTCAAAGCTTCACATCTCAAATTTATATATTTGAGTTTTGGTATATAATCCTTTTTTTAGTTAGAACTTCTGGTTCTTTATTTTGAGGAAACTTGTAATTTACTGATTTATGAAAACTGCAGGTTCTCAATTATTATTTCATTTTCCTCTTTTTTTAAAGGAAACATTGGAAGATATTAAGCTTATCATGTAAGCTTTTACTAATGTTTCAATTCACTTAATACGATCTTCTAGATACGTATTATATTTATATTTGTTTCTCTTAGAAACAATAAAATATTTCTTCTGGAAATATAAATCATATATCAAAATAATTTCCAAAGTCTTCATTCAAATCTAAATCAAATCAAAAGGTTTTCAAAATGAAAACCCCATTACCAACCATGTTTGATTTCTCAAATCCATCTCCAAACTAAATACAATCAAATTCAAAAAAATTGTTTTAATCAACAATATCAAATTTTGTCAAGTTCAAACTTGCATTCCAAAATAAATGAACTAAAAAACATAAAATAAGTATGATATTGAGATCTACAATATAATAAGATCATAAAAATAGAAAAAAAAAATTAGATCTGAAATATAATAACTAACAAAATAAGAATCAGATCTCAAAGTTTAGATCTATATAAGATCTAAAATTATAAGACTAATATAATAAAATTTAAAAAAATAAGACAACATATTCAGATCTGAAGAAGTAGATCTAGAATGGAATGAGATATTAAAAAAATGATTTGGAAGATTAAATCATCAGAAAAATGACTTACCGTTATAAGATCTATAATTGCATCTGGAAAAGAATAGATATGATTTCATGAATTATCACAATTGTAGATCCATAAAAAAAAATTGTATAGATCGTGTTGATAATGTGTTATAGAATAAAGAAAATATGAAGTCATTAGAGAGAGAGGCAGAAGACATATTATTTATTCCTGAGAATAGATTATTATTTACATTACATTAGCACCTTTATATAGAGGCCTAGGAGCTTGGGGTAGAACTAATCCCACGATGTAGGACTAAATACAAAACAGCATATAGCATATTCACTATTTATATTTACATATATTATAACATAATAAAATTTATAAAATGGGAAACAATTTGTAAAGTCAATTAAGAGGGAGAGTATAATCTCTCAAAAAAGTGGAATGTATACACACAAACAACAAAAATCGAAATTTTATAATGCAATCAATTAATGGGAATAATCAATGAACGCCGATTTATTTTCTAACGTGGCGGTTCTCTGTTTGACTAAGTGACATGGTTTTGATTTCCTAGCATTCTATTGGTGCAATGACGTGTATGAGCTAGAGTGGACAACCATGAGGTGTTTGGATGACCACGATTTAACCTAGGAAAATCTAATGGATTATATGCACTCACACTATTTGTAAATAAACCATCTAACCTAAAATCTAATCTTTTATTCAGCCGTCGCCATATGTCTACAGAAAAATTTGTGTGTATTCTTCTTCCTCCTTTCTCCACTAAATAAATAATTCTCTTCCAAATCAAATTAAAAATATATACAAGTCATTTGAAGAATTCTAAAGAATTAAAAATAGGAAGATAAGAAGAAGAAAAGCTTTTCAAATTTATACAAGCTTATGTGCAGGTGAGTGGGAATTAATATCAAATAGAAAAATAAAGTAGTTTAATTTTAGTTCTTTTCTGGCACGATAATATGAATTAATTTCTCTTAATAATTGAGGTTTGATGCAAATTATTGTAATTTCTTCTTCTACCACTTCTCAATTCTAATTCATGTTTGATTTAAAATATGGAACGTATAAATTGCTTATTCATGTTTTATGGCATAAATGAGATTGGTATAATTAAATTGAATTAGAATCGTTATTCAATTTTAAATGGCATAACTGGTTAGTTGGGTAAATTCAGAATATGTCCTTTGAATAAAATTGGAAATTTGGTTGATATAATTACCTAATTCTGAATATGGTTATGAAATAAAATTAGGAATTTTAATTGGTATATGTGTTTATTCCGTATGCGACCTTAAACGTAAAAAGTGAAATTTTATGCAATTAAATGGTTTGCGGCTATTGGATAAATTTTGTACAGATTAAATCTCTAAAAGGGAGAAAGTAAATTAGAGTGGAAAATGTGAACTAAATGGACCCTACGGCAAGTATAAATCTGTAATAAAACGGTATAAAATGTACAGACAAACCATACATATTGAACGGATGTGAAATTGAAGCACCACTTATGTAAGAAAAAGGAAAATTGTGAAATAACCAAATTGGACGTAAAAGTGGTCTAAAGCACGTTAATGGAAATAAAAAGTATGTAAACTGTAACGGTAAAATTAACTAATCTGGAAGTGATTTGGTAGGCAGACCTTGAAAAGGTCTGGATAGGTGTTTCATGCGATTAAGACCAAAATATAGTTTTGGTTGTACGTTCTAGGAGCGGGCAAGGATGTCTGTTACCTTTCATAGGTTGCTAGTACGTAGGATAGATAGCATCCGCAATCGTAGGTTTCTTCAGGTAGATCGACGTGGATAGAACAAGACAAGTGCGCTCTAACGTTGGCTTCTTTAGGCAGATCGTTGGAGGATTTTGCACAGCCGACCCAACTGCGGACGCTCTTTTGGAGGACCAACACTTTGGATTGGGGCATGTCCACTGTAACGACCCATAATTTCGCTACTTCGAAAATGAGTGATTTCATTTAAAAAGGTTTAAAACATAAATAAATAAGTTAAATATAGTAGATAATAAGAGAGAAATTATTTATTCTTATAGTTGATAATTTAAAAGGTATAAATTTGGATTTTAGAATAAATCAACAAAAGCTAAGTTATGTTAAAAATAAACAAATGCTTAAATAAATAGGTTTAAATGTTTATTTAAAAAAGATAAATCTTATTGAAAACATCTAATAAAGATAATAAAAGTATATTAAAAAATTTAGAAGTATGTTAATAATCGTTTAACAAAAATAACCAAATTTTGTCGCATTTTTTCAGTTTTATATACACTGTAAAATTAGAGATTTTGACATTATTTAAATGTGATTTTAAAGTATAGAGAGACATGTTTTAATTTATTTAAAGAAGTCTAAAGTTCATTTTTGAATTTGTTTTACATAAATAAATAGTTTAACTAAAACGTCAAAATGTGACCATAAAACATTTTGTCGAAAAACAACGTTTTTTCGATTAAAAGTTGTCGTAACATCATCGCACCTTTATTTTCTTATAAAGATACATATATTCAAATAGTGTAAGTTTTAATTAATTCACTAATCAAGCTTACTTTTACTAAACAAGGTTAGAAACTTCTGTAAAACAATTAAGAAAAAGTAAGCACAAAAAGACAAAAATGTCATTTCAAAGCAAAACGTAAAACATCAAATCAAAGAAACATAATTATTAATTACTTTATTTAATATCTAAGTGAAAATGACATAAAGTAATGATTTGAAATGTGATGTTAAGTGTTGAAAAAAATAAGATTACTTAAGATGTAAGTAAGGTTATTTTGGTAATTTGGTAAATGGATATTTTGGTAATTTACCACTTCATTTCTTTTTCTATAAATACCAACAACTTTCTCACTTTTTTCACACTTTTCATTCTTCTTCTTCTTCTTCTTTCTTTTCTAAGCTCTCTTCTTCTTCTTCTTTAGAGCTTTAATGGCTTCTTCTTCTCTTCCAAATGCTTACTAACTTTTTCAAAACCATATCAAATCAACTCCAAACACTATCAAACTTTGCCCAAGATCTTAGAATACCATTAGAACATGGTTTAGCATCTAATAAATGAAGAAACGAAGGAGGAAGTGGAGGATCAAGGTGTGGCCGAACCTATCAAGAAGGAGGAGCAAGTTGTGAAGCTCCGGAGAAAGAAAAAGTGAAGAAAGTGCAGCCGATTTCATTCCAAGGAGATAGAAGAAAATTCAATGTGCTGCGAAAGCTCTGCCGGATTTTTGAAAGTTTGAAAGAAGTGGTCGATGGCATAAAGAAAAAGAAATGGAGTAGAAGTTGATTAGTTGAAGTTTAAGTGAAGTGTTGGATGATATGAATGTTGGTAGAAAGTTAATCAATTTTGTTAAAGGTGGGTACTCTTATTTACTAATAATCCATAAATTATTTTAAGTATAATGATTTGAAAGTTTAAATATGTTGATTGATTAAATATTTGATAACTTGGTTGCATATTGGTTGATTATGTGATTATTTATGTGATTGATAACTTGTTTGATAAATGATAAGAGAGATGATTAGTAATAAACCATAGTTAATTAAATGAGAATTAAATCCATACAAATATGTGTGTGGAAGTTATTTAGCCTCTTCATGATTTTGAATAAGTTAAAATAGTTTAAATATGGTTTAAAACAAATTTGAAGTGTTTAGGACAAGTTCTGAAGCAATTCACAAAATTGGCCAAAATCGAGCTTGTCGCGTAGCGGCAGTTCGTAAATTTCGACCTGTAACTTCAAATTGATGTAGAGAATGCTTTATAAGTCGGATTTCTTCGAAATAAAAATTCTTTGGTCCACAATGATAATAGTTTTTCAACGGAGAAAAAAATCAAGATTTCATCAAGTAGAATTTGAAATATGTCCAAAACAATTTTCTAAAAACATCGCGGTTTTGCAGTTCGGAATCCAAAAGAGGATTTCATTATAAATGATATTTTTAAATGATTAAAAATATGAAATAAATTTGATAAATCTATTGAAATGGTTTAAAAGAGATTTTAAATGGAAAGTATGAATTTTCAAATAGTAAAAAGGTGTTTGAATCAAATAAGCTTATATAGCACTTTCTATAGCACTTTTATGCTACGAATTCTATAACGTTTTGAATATGAGTTTAAACTTAACAGTTATTTCCTAAATCTTTTGTGAATGATTTTAAAGGAATAATTATGTAATGTAAAGATGATTTGAAAGTTTTAATAAGAGTTTGAATAAATGGTTAAGAGAAATTGTTTATACCACTTAAACAAAAAGAGAAGAATATTAAATGTAATAACAAACTGAATATGCGGAAACGACTATTACATTTTTTCCACCTGTAAGATCTGAGAAGGTAAAAAGGTGTTTAACTAAGGTTAGAGATGGAGCAAACAGTGCCCTGAACTTACCTGACCTATGTTTTCTCTTTTTAGGCGAGGGTTGGAATAGATCGAAAGGAAAGCCCGGATGCTCTAAAATGATCATATTTAAGTTTTTCTAAAATAAAATAAAAGAAATAAATTCTTTGAATGTTAATTAATCACTTAACATCTTTTTATCGATGATTAGTACGAAGGAAGCAGGATCGGATTTGAGTGATTCCTATCCGAAAATAACTTCAAACTAATTTTTGAAATAAAAAACATTGAAGACAAAGATCGCTAAAAGACAAAGACATTCATGATGTAGAATTACTTCTCATTAGTCCCTGGAGGTGAAATTTACCATATTTAAGTGGCAGTAGTGCTCTGTTGTGAAAATCTTCGATTTGCAAAAATATGATTTGAAGTTAAGAAAGAAATCTTTGATTAAGATTTAATGAATGATTTGGGAACATTTTACCTAAGCTAAAAGTTATAACTTAAAAAATAAGAATCTTTGATTAAAATTTAAAGAATGATTTGGAAAGGTTTTCCTAGGTAAAAGAGAAAATGATTTGGGATTATTCCAGCATTTAAGAAAGGTTTAAATAAACCAAATGATTTGATAAATGAGGCTTAATGTTCCATATCCATTTGAAAAGAAATTGAATAAATTGAAAAGAATGTATCTAAGAAAGATATCTGATTTAAATAAAAGATGAAATAATTGATTGATGATTGATATCCACATATGAACTTAATGTCTTTTTAAGCGATGATCGGCTACGAAGGAACCGGAGTCGGATTTGGATGATTCTTATCCGAAAACCATTTTGAATCAATGTGTACGTTCGAAAGTGAAGACATGTTGAAGATGATGATTATTGAAGATCGTGAATCTTTATAGCATGAAGACTGCTTGTTGAACATGCTCACGGTCGCTCCCATTATAGAGTTATTTATAGCAGTGGTCTCCCCGTTGTGGAGATTTATCCGATTGCAAGGACTACTCTCTACTAGTGGTAGTAGAAGAGTGCCTTCGGTTTCGTTCAGTCCCAGAATGAACTTGTATGGAAGAATGTCTGACATTGCATTTCTAAGACACAACGTTTGACTTTTACAAATGTACATCTGTTTAGTGGCGGAGAAGGCAACTTCTCTTAGCTTAACACTCTTCTCTGAGACATACGTACTCAGAGGTTGTATTTTTTATGGGAGTCAAATAATAATCAAAGAAATGGCAGTGTGGCATTCAAAGTGGAATCTGTCATGATCAAAGCATGGTTTTTTATAAAAAGCGTGGCTTCGAAGAAATTGATCGTAGCCTCGCGAGCCTCACACCCTGGTTATGATGGGATTCTATCTGGTCAGATGTATGCTCGCATTTCGGATAGTAGTGATTTGGGTTACCAAATGTTCTAAGCCCTAGATACTGGATACGTCTAGGCCTCACGATAGGGATGCGTGAAGTCTGGGTCCTTGGATGCTATTCGCAGATTGTATCCACTTTTAGCCATTTATGTTGTTGTATAATGGCGTCTGAGTCATGGACGTAAGCCATGGATACAAATTGATCTTTCCACTAGTTTCCTATCATGTTGGAATCCAATCCTAGTACGAGATTTAGGTCTTGATTGTATTTCCAAAATAGCTGTAATGACTTGCAAACATTTCAGCTACCCCTTTTGGTATCATATATTCCGTTCGGTATATTCCGTTGACCCAGTACGGATATATTACCTTAGACTTAGTCCAGATATTGATATCTTATTTGAAAAGTGTTTTCAAAAGAAATTCATTAAAAATAATATCAAGTGTATTTTGGTATAAAAGTGTTTTGGTTATCATAAGGTGAAAACCCGTCCATATTCATGTGTATGCGTGGTCTTATGACATACCCTTCTTTTCAAGGTTTTGATAACATAGTCATTTTAAATTTCGAGTATCTCACACTGGTTGATCAAGCCTCATCCAAGTATTTTTAATACTCGGGTCAGATCCTAGTAGTTTCAAGTCTAGTTGAAGACGGTTGGAGTTTCCAGAGGAGAGCTGGAGATCTTCATCATCGTGTGGACGTATTCTATTATCCGTTGTGGTTTGTTTGTTTTAATTAGATGTTTGTCAGCAATTGTATTGACGGGTGTTTATAACTGTCCAAGCTGAATTTAGTTTAGACTCTGATACTCTATTTAAAATTTTCCACTGTAAAGATTATTATTGGAATAATATATGTTATTCCATTCGTGTGAGATTCTATTTTGTCTTTATTTTGTTTCTACCCTTAATGATCCGCTTATTCGTGCAATTTGATTTGGACATGTGCGGTTTATTGCCGATTCAAACAGTACGGAAAAATGGGCCATTGCATCCACGTTGGTGACTAAGGAGACGGGAGGATAAAAGTTGAGTTTGGCGGATCTTGAGCGCAACTTCGAGGTCCTACGAGGTTGTTTAAGTCGAGGTCGGTCAGACGTAAGAGGCATTTAATCACAGTGCACGGGTAAAAAGCATGACTTTCATGTTGTAGCACGTGTATAGACATTCAAAGTGCATGAGTAAAGAGCATGACTTTCATGCTATAGCACGTGGATAGGTAAGGACAGCAGATCCGACATGCCGACTGACATTTAGTATTACTGCATGGTTGACTACCCTAGAATGACCATGGAGTTTGGCTCTTAGGAACTGTATCTAAAAAAGATTCATTTTATTTCTCATTCATCATACTTTATGTCTGACCCATTCCTATATTTCCTATTATTCCCAAATCATAGAAAGATAGTTTAGCAACTATTGGGTTTTAGTAAAAAGGCAAGTTTCACTCCTAGGTTCAACACTGTTAGGGAAAGTAGCCTAATACTTTTAAGTAACCATATTTTGAATACTTTATCATTATTTTACTGTGAGATTTTATAAACATTACTCTGACTTGCCTTTGTTGCATGCGGGATACCAAACCAGCAATTCATGCTTTAGTGGACTTGGATTTTCGGTTCATCAAAAATTTAAGCCCAATAGAGTGCGAGTTGTTACATTTGGTATCAGAGCTTAGGTTAACGAATCCTTAGAATTGCGAAGTATGATTGAATGTTCTTGCAAAAATAAATATACTTAAATCAAATTAATCCCGATTATAGATTAGTAACATATGAAAAGTCCATGGAAAGAAAGAAATTTTCTACTTGAGTTCTAGTTGGGTCACAGTACCCCAAGGATGTTTAGTACCCATTTTTATTTCTAATGAAATATGTACAATAGGTCCATTTATTGTAAAGGAATTAGAATCCACATGTTATGAAAGTAGAAAAATTCCTTAGGGAAAGAGGATTTAGGTGGGGAGGAAAAGGATTTCCAAGATTAGGAATAGGATATTCCTAAGGAAGTAAGTAAAGGTCCACTTTAAATTTAACCGATTAAAGAGGAAACTTTTTGAGATTAAAAAGTTGAAATATATTTGAAAATAAATAATAATGTGTTTTGGGAAAGCGGTATGGTTTTTGTATGATAAAGATTTTTATTTAAAGAAAAATTCTTTTTGTAAAATTGTACAGCATAAGTAGCTTGCTAGTTTCTTTATAAAAGAAAACGAATTCAAATTTAAGTTAATTGGAAGCAAGAAATTTCAGTAAAGGAAATTTTGTAAAACTCTATTGTATGAAAGGGATAAAAAGAACAATATAGCTTGGAAATACTTTTACATGAAGATTATTTTTATGGGTGAACAAAACAAATGGTAGAAACTGAAAATAGAGTACAAGTTTTAAAAAGGGAGACGTAATTTGAAATGTAGTTAAGTAACTGCATTAGTATTGTAGACAGGTAAGGATTTGACATACTTTAATTTATTGGAATGAAAGGAGTAATGATATAATTTTCTATGAATCAATCAATCTATAAATAAACATGTTTTGTTGAAATTATTAGGAATACGCGGGAAAAATCCTTGTAATTTCACACAAATATAAATCCTCCTTTAAAGGATTCATAGAAGATTTTTAATGGTTTCTGTAGTAGTTCCAACATACTAAAGTAAAAATCTTTAAGTATAATTAAAAATGTAGTATTTGGAATAAATGTTAGTAAGTGTTACGGGAAAAAGTCAACGAACTCTTGAGGGATTCGTTGTTCTTATCTACTCTAGTTTTTGTTATATGAAAATTATGAAAGAACATTTTGAAAAAAAAAGGTATGTCTTTGGAATAAATGGTTTGGTGAAAATAAATATTTTTTGAAAAAGGAAAACTTAATGAAAAAGTTGAATCAAAGATTCCAATTTTCAGAAATTTAAAAGATCTTTAAAGGAAAAGCAGGTTAAATTCTAAACTTAGAATTGTTGGTATTCCCATATAGGTTTAGAGGATAATTTGAATTCAAACACCGTAGGAGTGTAAGGTAAAGCCATCAAGTACTAATCGATTTATTAAGAAGTTTTAAGTAACACTTTTAAAGTCAAGAATATTGGGATTTCGAATTTTTTTTGAAAGGAAGAAATAAATGCCGAACTAAGTTTTAAAATATGGAGTAGACAGGAAATGGAACCTAGGGTTAAGGATTCCCTAGGATTAAGACACGTACTAAGAGAACATACTTGAAAAAAAATAGTTTTTCACGAGTCTTTCAAAAAGTTTTTAAAAACGAGTTTTGAAAGTATATATTTATATGTATGTATGTATATAGATAAAAGTTTTGTTTGAAGTATAAATTAATGAAACAGTCATGGTCGTTCATTCTAGGGTTTCGGTTTAAAGGAGGATTTGCAACCAATCGATGATTGGAAAGCGCTGCAGCGTAGAGGAAGCTTAGTGGAGCATATCTATGCGGTTGGATTGTGTGTGAGGTGCATGAGATCACTAGAAATCATGCTTATTTGACGCGGCTGTGGGGTCACATGGCATGACTGGAGATGACGGCAACTTGGGCGTAGGGGCGGCAGGGCACGATGGTCCTCGTGGTGAGGTTGGATCAGGGTGTGGCGGCGTGGATTGGCATCGATCTGGAGTTGAAGGTCGGCGGCTATGCACGTATTGGGTTCAGTTCGATACTGTAGGGTTTGGAAGAGGTAATGTAAATTACTATTTTTCCCTTGATTTTAATTTTAATTTAATTTTATAATTCAAACTTCTAACATGAATAACTTGTGCATACGAATTCGAATTCGCATACAGTTTCTTCCTTTGGATTAGTATTGAAATTCCGGGCAATATTAAACTAATTTGGTTGATTTTGGAGACTGCTAAGATTTTGGATTTTTGTTGGATTTTTAATGGGCTATAAACCAAAAGTGAGTGATTAACTCACTAACACAATACTAAATTTTCTGATGTTGGTTGAATTAAAATTGGAAGTGATAAAAATTTATTGATTGTTGTTTGGTAATTTAAATTGAATTTGAATTTGATATTGGATTGAGTTAACATTTAAATTTATATTGAAATTTAATTGTTAGTTAAACATCGACAATTGATAACTAGTAACTATGGCGATATATTGCTTGATTTGGATGTTGATTGCAATTGGACGCCTATCGATTGATATGCTGGATGTATGGTTGTTCATTTGTTTGACATATTCATTTTATTACCCTGTTTATTATTTAACATCATATATATTGTCATTTGGACTATTTGAAATGAACTAATAAATAGGTTGAAATGATATATACCTATGTCATTTAAATATGGATTGAAATGATATATATCCATCCATGTAATTAAAATTGAAATAAATAATCACTTGGCCATAAGGTAGAAAATTATGTGCGGATGTTGGATTTGGTTAAATTAAATGGTTACAAATCTAAAATTTGAATTGTTTTAAATGATATTGTTTTAAAGAAAATAATTTTCTTATTTTTACGAATCAAATTATTTTCTAATTTGAGATTTGAAATGTTGAAATTGAAACTATCTAAATGAAATTGTTACATAATTTAACTTTGAATCTTAAGGTTGAAATTGAAATATGATGTAAATTTATCGAAAAATTGAATTATTTTAAAGGTTTGAAAATTTTGAATTCAACTCTGAAATTTATTAAATTAAAGTGGTTTAAATTGATATTCCAAATCTTGGATTTGAAATTGATTTCAACTAATTTGTTTTAAATGAGAATCTGAATTGAAACCACAACCATTTAATTAGAACCGCTTAGATTGAATTTGAAGTAAAGTTTGAAATTGTTTTGAATTGAGGCTGATTTAAATTGAAATAAAATATGAAGTTGATTTGAATTGGAAGTCGAAAAATTTAATTTGTCATGATTTGGAATTTGAAGCTAAGGTCAAACTGTTGTGAAAGAAGATACAGTTTTAATATAAACTATTTTAATATATACTATTTTAATTATTCTGAATACGTGCATTCCTTAAAATTATTTTAATTATCCAAACTATTTTTCAATATTAAAACTATTTTAGTTATCCAAACTATTTTCACTATTCAAACTATTTTAATTATTCAAAACAATTTTCAATATTTAAATTGTTTTAAGATTGGATTTATTTAGATTTAAATCATAGATTCAAAAACGAATGTTTTGATATGAAGGTACAACCTATTTTTTTAATTTAAAATGATGTTAAAGTGAATTCAATATTTTGATATGAAGTATGATTTGCACTATTAAAATGAGTTCGATATTTTGATATGAAGCATGAGTTGTTCTTGAAATTTAAAAGAACCATACGATGTGAAAAATGACGTTTGGTTGTTAATGAGACCGGTGCCGAATATTGGCATATTCTCTGTCAATACCGGAACCACTTTAACAGCTGTGTACACGATGGATGTTCCAAAAAAAAAGTGGTTGGATTGGCGAACGTTTGCTAGATTTGAAGAAAAAGAATGATGATGGATAGACCTTGACACTTGTGTCAATTGGAAATGACTAAAACAAGACAACTTATCCTGACCAAGGAGGCCAGCTACCTCTAGCGACATCTGTTCTTCATATTACTTTATTATTTTTTGGCTTGATCGGTGCTCCTTGATTTGATTATGGGATGGATATTCGCAGTGGGCCGTTAGGAGTTACCACCAGTCAGGTGACTCGAATTGGTAGTAGCGTACCTTGGGCATCGCCTCACGGACCTTGTCATACTTTTATCCTTATATGCGACCGATACGATTTTGTTTTAGCATGGTACATAGAGGGGACTCACTGGCTAATGAAGTAACTAGTTACGCTATAGGACCTGCATAGACTGCCTACTTAAAAATATGTCAAGGGTGATCAATGTAAAGCCTTAAAGCTATTTTAATACTTTACTTTACTAATAGAGACTACATATATAGTCTGTCTTACTATATATAGACAGTTTGACAGATCTTTAGGCGATGGAAAATCCCGTAACATCTCTTAGGTTATTGCTCTCTTGTTTTACACTTGATATGAAATGGAAAATCCCACAAACAGCTCTAATGCTATTACAGTCATATTTACTTATTATTGATTTAGCTTACATTATAACTTTTAGTTCTGACCCGAGTGTTTTTTCTTCTTATTACGCTCGAGTCAGACTAAGTATTTTAGTGCTAAAGACATTATTCCTCGAAGATTAAGATCGAATTTTCTAGATATTATTTACTATTATTATTCCGCTGCATTATTTCGATATGTTTGTTGATTGTACTCCGATAATGTTGTAAAAATTGAAATCAAATGTATATTTTAAAACAGCTTCATGAACTGTTTACTTGATTATTATTATTTGTCATTCCACTACGAGATACTATGTTTGCTTTCCTTCTTTTCTCTTATTTTCTTATTAAACCCCAAATATAATCTTCCCATTTGAATGGTTTGAGTTAGACATATGTGGTTTATTGTCGACTTGAATTGTAACTACTCGTAATTTCGCTACTTGAAAATGAGAGATATCGTTTGTTTTAAATTTAAAAAGGTTTAAAACCTAAATAAATAAGTCATATATAATAGATAATAATAGGGAAATTATTTTTTCTTATACATAATAATTTAAAAAGGTATAAATTTGGATTTTAGAATAAATCAACAAAAGTTAAATTTTATTAAAAAAATGCTTAAATAAATAGGTTTAAATATTTATTTAAAAAGATAATTCTTACTGAAAACATTTAATAAATATAATAAAAGTGTACTAAAATATTTAAAAGTATGTTAATAATCGTTTAACAAAAATAACCAAATTTTGTCGTATTTTGTCAGTTTTACATACACTGTAAAATTAGATAGTTTGATATTATTTAAATATGATTTTAAAATATAAAGAGAAATGTTTTAATTTATTCAAATAAGTAAAATGTTCATTTTTAACTTTGGTTTACATAAATAAATAGTTAAACTAAAACGTAAAAATGTGACCGTAAAACATTTTATCGAAAATCAACGTTTTGTCGATTAAAAGTTTGTCGCAACGTCCTCGTACCTTTATTTTCTTATATATGAACATATATTCAAATAGTATAAGTATTAATTAATTCACTAATCAAGTTTACCTTTACTAAACATACGTAGAAAATTCTAGAATATAATTAACAAAAAGTAAGCATAAAAAGACAAAAAAAGTACAAAAGTCAAAAAGTAAAACATCAAATCAAAAAAACATAATTATTGCATTATTACTTAATACTTAATTGAAAATGACATAAAGTAATGATTTGAAGTGTGATGTTAAGCGTTGAAAAATAATAAGGTTACTTAAGAAGTAGGTGGTTATTTTGGTAATTTGGTAAAGGGATATTTTGGTAACTTACCACTTCATTTTTTCTATAAATATCAACCACATTCTCACTTTTTTCGCACTATTTCTACCTTCTTTTTCTTCCTCCTTGAAGCTCTCTTTAATGGCTTCTTCTTCTCTTTCATTTCCTTACTAACTTTTTCAAAATCATATCAAATCAACTCCAAACACCATCAAACTTTGCCAAAGTCCTTAAGATACCACTAAAACATGGTTTAGCATCTAAGTGAAGAAATGATGGAGGAAGATGTAAAATAGGGTAAGGCCGAACTTATGGAGGAGAACGAAGCAAGTAGGAAAACTCTGGAGCAAGAAAAAGAGAAGGAAGTGCCGTCAATTTCATTCCAAGGAGCTAGGAGCAGATTCAAGGTGCTACGGAAACTCTGCCAGATTTTCGAAAGTTTGGAAGAAGTGGTCGATATCATAAAGCAAAAGAAATGAAGTAAAATTTGATTAGTTGAAGTTTAAGTGAAGTGTTGTTAGTAAGAATGTTTGTAAGAAGTTATTCGATTTGGTTAAAGGTGGGTACTCTTATTTATTAATAAATCCATAAATTATTTCAAGTATAATGGTTTGAAAGTTTAAATATGTTGAGTGAATGTTTGATCACTTGATTGCAAATTGGTTGATTATGTGGTTGATAACTTGTTTGATAAATGATAAGAGAAATGATTAGTAATTAACCATAGTTAATTAAATGAGAATTAAATTATTATAAATGTGTGTATGGAAAATATTTAGCCTCTTAATGATTTTAAAATATCTAAAAAGATTGAAAATAATATTACAATATGTAATGAAATAAAAAAATGAGTTTGTAATAATGAAAATATTTTTTTTAAATGAGCTAAAATAGTTTAAATATGGTTTAATACAAATTTCAAGTGTTTCAGACAAGTTCCGAAGCAATTCACAAAATTGGTCAAAATCGAGCTCGTCGTATAGCGGTAGTTCGTAAATTTCGACCCGTAACTTCAAATAGATGTAGAGAATGATTTATACGTCGGATTTCTTCGGAATAAAAACTCTTTGGATCACAATGATAATATTTTTCCAAAGAATAAATAAAATCAAGAATTCATCAAGTAGATTTTGAAATATGTTCAAAACAATTTTCTAATCGCGGTTTTGCAGTTCGAAATCCAAAAGGGAATTTATTTATAAATGATATTTTTAAATGATTAAAAATATGAAATAAATTTGATAAATCTATTAAAATGGTTTAAAAGAGATTTGGAATGGAAAATATAGATTTTAAAATATTATAAAGTTTTTTAAATCAAATAAGCTTATAAAGCACTTTCCGCAGCACTTTTTTGCAGCCGTTGCTATGACTTTTTAAAAGAAGTTTAAACTTAACGCTTTTTCCTAGAATCAATTATGAATGTTTTTAAAATAATAATTAAGTAGTTTAAATGATGATTTAGAAGTTTAATAAATCATTTCTAAAATGAAGAGTAACAATTGGGTATGCGGAAACGACTAGTACATTTGTCGCGCCTGTGAGATCTGAGAAGATAAAACAAGGTGTTTAACTAAGGTTAGGGATGGAGCAACCAGTGCCCTGAACTTACTTGGCATATGTTTTCTCTTTTTAGGCGAGTCGTGCAATAGATCGAAAGGAAAGCCCGGATGCTCTAAAATATCATATTTAAGTTTTTCCAAAATGAAAGAAAAGAAAAAAAATTCTTTGAATGTTAATTAACCACTTAACATCTTTTTATTGATGATTAGTACGAAGAAACCGGGATCGGATTTGGGTGATTCCTATTCAAAAAACCAGGATCGGATTTGGATGATTCCTATTCGGAAATCACTTCAAACTAATTTTTGAAACACCTTATGAAGTTAACATTTTTTTGTCGATGATTAGCATGAAGAAACCGAGATCGGATTTGGGTGATTCCTATCTAAAGAACCGGGATCGGGTTTGGGTGATTCCTATCCGAAAACCCCTTCAAACTAATTTTCAATATAAAACATAATGAAGACAAAGATCTTCATGATGTATGATTGCTTTCCATTAGTCCTTGGAAGTGAAATTTAACATATTTAAAGTGGCAGTAGTGCTATGTTATGAAAATCTTTGATTTGCAAGAATACGATTTGAAGTTAAGAAAGAAATCTTTGATTAAAATTTAATGAATGATTTGGGAATATTTTCCCTAAGTTAAAATTTATAACTTGAATATAAGAAATCTTTGATTAAGATTTTATGAATGATTTGGAAAGGTTTTCCTTAGTAAAAGAGAAAATGATTTGGAATTACTCCAGGGTTTAAGAAAGGTTTTAATAAATCAAATGATTTAATAAATGAGGCTTAACGATTTCATATACATTTGAAAAGGAAATGGAATAAATTGAAAAGAATATATCTTAGAAAGATATTTTTTTAAATAAAAGATGAAGTAATTGATTGATGATTGATATGCACATATGAACTTAACATCTTTTTAAGCGATGATTGGCTTCAAAGGAACCAGAGTCGGATTTGGGTGATTCCTATTCGAAAACCACTTCAAACAAATGTATACGTTCGATTGTGAAGATATGTTGTAGATGATGATTATTGAAGACCGTGGATCTTTATAGCGTGAGGACTACTTGTTGAACATGCTCTGGGTAGCTCCCATTATAGAGTTATTTATAGCAGTGGTCTCCTCGTTGTGGAGATTTTTCGGGTTGCATGGACTACTTGCTACTAGTGGTAGTAGGAGAGTGCCTTTAGTTTCGTTCAGTCCCAGAACGAACTTGTATGGAAAAATGTCTGACATTGCACTTCTGAGACACAATGTCTGACTTCTTCAAATGTACATCTGCTTGGTGGTGGAGAAGGCAACTTCTCTTAGCTTAACACCCTTCTTTGAGACATACGAGCTCATAGGTTGTATGCTTGTGGGAGTCAAATAGTGATCAAAGGAATGGCAGTGTGGTATTCAAAGTGGAACCTGTTATGATCAAAGCGTGATTTTGTATGAAAAGCGTAGCTTTGAAGAAATTGAGCGTAGCCTCGCGACCAGGTTATGATGGGATTCTATGTGGTCAGATGTATGCTCGCATTTCAGATAGTAGGGATTTGGGTTATCATATGTTCTAAGCCCGAGGTAACAGATACGTCTGGGCCTCATGGCAGGGATGCACGAAATCCGAGTCCTTGGATGTTATTCGTAGATTGTATCCACTTTTAGTCATTTGTTTTGTTGTATAATGACGTCTGAGTCTTGGACGTAAGCCGTGGATACATATTGATCTTTCCACTAGTTTCCTATCGTGTTGGAAATCTAATCCTAATACGAGATTTATGGTTTTGATTGTATTCCTAAAATAGTCGTAATGACTTGCCAACATTTCAACTACCCACTTTCTAGTATCATATATCATGTTCGGTATATTCCGTTTACCTAGTCTAGATATATTACCTTAGGCTTAGTCCAGATTTTGTTACCTTATTTGAATGAGTTTTTTTTTGAAAAGTGTTTTCAAAAGAATGTCGTTAAAAATAATATCAAGTGTATTTTGGTATGAAGTGTTTTGGTTATCATAAGGTAAAAACCCGGCTATGTTTCTGTGTGGGCGTGGTCTTATGAGATACCCTTCTTTTCAAAGGTTTTGATAACATGGTCGTGATCTATACATTTTAAATTTCGAGTATCTCATGCTGGTTTGTCAAGCTTGATCCGAGTATTTTTAATACTCGGGTCAGATTCGAGTAGTTTCAAGTTTAGTTGATAACGGTTGGAGTTTCCAGAGGAGAGCTGGAGATCTTCGTCATGGTATGGGCATATTCTATTATCCGCTACATCTATTGCATTTGTTTTATTGTTTTTAGCATTTGTAAGGACAGAAGTTTATAACCGTCCAGGCTGAATCTAGACTAGACACTGATAATGTATTTTAAAATTTTCCACTGTAAAGATTATTATTGAAATAATATATGTTATTCCATTCGTGTGAGATTCTGTTCTGTCATTATTTTTCTTTCTACCCTTAATGATCCATCTTTTCGTGTAATTTAAGTTGGACATGTGTGGTTTATTGTCGATTCAAATGGTACAGAATTGTGGGTCATTACATTTGGTATCAGAGTTGAAGGTTAAGCGAGAACCTTGGATTTGTTGGGGTAAAGACTCATCAGAGATAGGGTTAGCAATACCCTAGGATGAGTAACTCATTAGAGATGGGTTAGTAATACCCTAGAATGAGTTTGAGTGTATTGTATATTATTGTGTATTTGTTAGTAGCTAATATATTGTTTTGTGTTGATTTATCTATTGAGTGATTTATGGATTCAGATCGATGCGCCTGATCACCTTTAGCGATAGGGATTTCTAAACACTTAAACAAGGCGGACCGATACACTAATTTTGAAAATTTTAGTAAATAAAATAATTTTACCTAGGATTATATCTTGAATATAAAGTATATATTTTGAAAAGTTATATGCTCAGAAACCAGGATTAGTGAAATTTAAATATGAACATCTTGTGATTAGAATTTCACAATTTGACTATAAGATGTTTCACAAAGATAATCGATAAGTAAGAAATCTGATAAGGTAATTAAGATCTTTAATACCTATTCCAAAATAGTAAATAAAGAAATGATAATTTTAAGTTATTATCATAATTGATTAATTGTTTAATTTAAAAGTTTAAGTACAAATACCTTGCGAATCAAGTTTCATGATTTGACTATAAGATTTTTGATAATAAGATTTGTTTCAAGAATGAACACATAAGATAAAAATTGTAATAGAAAATGATTGTGTAAAAATATAAATATAAAAAGAATGGGGAATTTAAATTCGAGTGATTTAAAGAATTGTGGTAATTCAAATGAAGTTAATTAATATAAGATAAATTTATATGAAGAATTTATACAAAAGGTTTTATAAAATAATCTCTAAAGGATTTTGAAAATGGTATTATTTCAAATAAAAAGGTATTTTATGATAACTAATTCGATTGGCTCGAAAATAAACTAAAAATGGGCAAGAGATGTGTTCGGATGGTAAGCACTTCTCTTAGGTATTACTCTCTTGTTAGGAAGATATATGATACTATTGGTAGCACCCAGTTCTTTGGATTGTTTTGGAGTGACTCGATCTATATAATTTACTTAAGTTAAACAAATAATGTGAATCATTGATTAGTAATATTTATAAAAGTGTTTAAACTACAGATAAATTGGAATCGCTAATTGCTAAAATAAAGTGGAATTTTCGACGATTTTGGACAGTCGAAAATTTTCGAATCATACCTAACACAGAACTAAGAAATTTATGAAAACTTTTGGAAAAAGATTGTGAAATACTTTAAGTAAATGAATTAAGATAAGGATGATTTATAAAGATAAATTTAAGAGTTAAGAGTTTGAGGATTTAAATACGGGTGGTTTTAAAAAAAAAATCCAAAGCTAGAAAATTAATAATAGTATTAAATAAGAAATAAGTTTTATAACTTATGAATTTAAGATAATAGTAAATTACAACAAAATTTAAATTTGTTAGACAGACAGATTTAAGCAAAACCAATTTGTAATTTGTGGTTTGCATATACTCTTAGGATGTAATGGTATATCATACAAATATAGATTTAAATCATGAACTATTAAGTAAAATAATGACTCTTCAAAAAGCTAATTATAACTTAGAAAATGTTTTATTAATGAATTCCAGCATTAATTAAGGATTTGGACTTAAGTCTTCAAAATGTTATTGATTTGCATAAGTTATAAGATGTAATAAACTTAAGTAATAGTTTTACGAAATGATTTATAAATAATAATACTGTTAAAGGAAATATACTGAGTTAAAAGATTGTAGGAAAACTTTTTTATACAGATAACTCATCTTTTGAGTGAAAAATGGTTTCTTTAGAATATTTTCCTTTATTAAAAATATTTGGGAATAAATAGTTAAAGGGATTATATAACGAATCACCTTTATAAAATGTTTAAAATTAAGATAAAAGTTTATGAATTTTTTTAAAAGTTAATAAATACATATGTTATATGTAGATCATCTCATCACACAATGTAGAGCTAATATTCGAGTTTGGAACTTTGAGGTGTTTACACCGGTCCAAAAATCAATTTGTCAGTCGATTCTTGAAGACGAACATTGATGATGATTTTTGGTTAGGTGCTTGAGTTTTCTATCATAGTTAAGAGCTATGCAAGGAAGGCTAAGGTTTCTAAGTAAAGAGTCTGGTTAAAGTACGCACTGGAGGGTCGAGTGATCGATACTAGTTTGGAAAATAAAGTTGTGTATTCGAATAGGAAATCGAATAAGATATTTCATGCAGATGTTCTATGTATATTAAATGGAATTAATTTTGAAGATAAATATTTTGGGCAAGCTTTTGTTTGGGTAATTTCGAGGACGAAATTCTTTTAAGTAGGGGAGAATGTACCGACCCGTAATTTCGCTACTTCGAAAATGAGAGATTTCGTTTGTTTTAAATTTAAAAAGCTTTAAAATTTAAATAAAAAAGTTATATATAATAGATAATAATAGATAAATTATTTAGTCTTATAGTCAATAATTTAAAAAAAAAGTATAAATTTGGATTTTAGAACAAATCAACAAAAGTTGAGTTTTGTTAAAAATAATTGAATGCTTAAATAAGTAGGTTTAAATATTTATTTAAAAGGATATATCTTATTGAAAACATTTAACAAAGATAATAAAAGTATATTAAAATATTTAAAAGTATGTTAATAATCGTTTTACAAAAATAACCAAATTTTGTCGCATTTTGACAGTTTTAGATACACTGTAAAATTAGAGACTTTGATATTATTTAAATAACATTTTAAAATATAAAAAGACATGTTTTAATTTATTTAAATAAATAAAAGTTAATTTTTAAATTTGGTTTACATAAATAGATAGTTTAAATAAAACGTCAAAATGTAACCATAAAATAGTTTGTCGAAAATCAACGTTTTGCCGATTAAAAGTTGTCGCAACGTCCTCGCACCTTTATTTTCTCACATATGAACATATATTCAAATAGTATAAGTATTAATTAATTCACTAATTAAGTTTACTTTTACTAAACATACTTAGAAAATTCTAAAATATAATTAACAAAATGTAAGCATAAAAAGACGAAAAAAGTACAAAAGTCAAAAGGTAAAATATTAAATCAAAGAAACATAATTATTACTTTCTTTACTTAATACTTAAGTGAAAATGACGTAAAGTAATGATTTGAAATGTGATGTTAAATGTTGAAAAAAAATAAGGTTACTTAAGAAGTAAGCAAGGTTATTTTGGTAATTTGGTAAAGAGATATTTTGGTAACTTACCACTTCATTCTTTTCTATAAATGCCAACCATTTTCTCACTTTTTTTCACACTATTTCTATCTTCTTCTTCTTCCTCCTTGAAGCTCTCTTTAATTGTTTCTTCTTCTCTTCCATTTCCTTACTAACCTTTTCAAAATCATATCAAATTAACTCCAAACACAACCCAACTTTGCCAAAGACCCTAGGATACTATTAAAACATGGTTTAGCATCTAAGAAGTGAAGAAATGATGGAGGAAGATGTAGAATAGGAAAAGCCGAACCTACGGAGGAGAAAGAAGCAAGTTGGAATGCTCTGGAGCAAGGAAAAGACAAGGAAGTGCCGCCAATTTCATTCCAAGAAGCTAGGAGAAAATTCAAGGAGCTACGAAAGCTCTGTCGGATTTTCAAAAGTTTAGAAGAAGTGGTCGATATCATAAAGCAAAAGAAATGAAGTAAAAGTTGATTAGTTAAAGTTTAAGTGAAATGTTGTTAGTAAGAATGTTGGTAGGAAATAAATTGATTTGGTTAAAGGTGAGTACTCTTATTTATTAATAAATCCATAAATTATTTCAAGTATAATGATTTGAAAGTTTAAACATGTTGGATGAAAGTTTGATAACTTGGTTGCAAATTGGTTGATTATGTGGTTGATAACTTGTTTGATAAATGATAAGAGAAATGATTAGTAATTAACCATAGCTAATTAAATGAGAATTAAATTCATATAAATATGTGTATGGAAAATATTTAACATCTTAATGATTTCAAAATATCTAAAAAGATTGAAAGTAATATTACAATATGAAATGATATGAAAAATGAGTTGGTAATGATGAAAATATTGTTCTAAATGAGTTAAAATGGATTAAATATGGTTTAAAACAAATTTGAAGTATTTCGGATAAGTTCCAAAGCGATTCGTAAAATTGGTCAAAATCGAGTTCGTCGCGTAGCGGCAGTTCGTAAATTTCGACCCGTAACTTCAAATTGACGTAGAGAATGATTTATAAGTCTGATTTCTTCGAAATAAAAATTCTTGTTTCACAATGATAATAGTTTTCCAAAGAAGAAAGAAAATCAAGATTTCATCAAGTAGATTTTAAAATATGTCCAAAACAATTTTCTAAAAACATCGCGGTTTTGTAGTTCGCAATTCAAAGGGGGATTTCTTTATAAATGATATTTTTGAATGATTAAAAATATGAAATAAATTTGATAAATCTATTAAAATGGTTTAAAAAAGATATAGAATGGAAAATATGAATTTTCAAGTATTAAAAAGTTGTTTAAATAAAATAAGCTTATAAAGCACTTTCCACAGCACTTTTCTGCTGCCGTTGCTACGACCTTTTAAAAGAAGGTTTAAACTTAACGGTTTTTCCTAGAATAAATTATGAATGTTTTTAAAAGAATAATTAAGTGTTTTAAATGATGATTTAGAAGTTTAATAAATCATTTCTAAAACGAAGATTAACAACTGGGTATGCGAAATCGACTAGTACATTTGTCACGCCTGTGAGATCTGGAAAGATAAAACAAGGTGTTTAACTAAGGTTAGGGATGGAGCAACTACTGCCCTAAACTTACTTGGCCTATGTTTTCTCTTTTTAGGCGAGGGGTGGAATAGATCGAAAGGAAAACCCAGATGCTCTAAAAGATCATATTTAAGTTTTTCCAAAATAAAATAAAAGAAAAGAATTCTTTGAATATTAATTAACCACTTAACATCTTTTTATCGATGATTAGTATGAAGAAACCGGGATCGGGTTTGGGTGATTCCTTCCCGAAAAACAGGGATCGGATTTGGATGATTCCTATTCGAAAATGACTTCAAACTAATTTTTGAAACCCAATATGAATTCAACATCTTTTTGTCGATGATTAGCATGAAGAAACAGGGATCGGATTTGGATTATTCCTATTCGAAGAACTGGGATCGGATTTGGATGATTCCTATCCGAAAACCCCTTCAAACTAATTTTTAAAATAAAACATATTGAAGATAAAGATCTTCATGATGTAGGATTACCTGCCATTAGTCCCTGGAGGTGAAATTTACCATATTTAAAGTGCCAGTACTGCTATGTTATAAAAATCTTCGATTTGCAAGAATACGATTTGAAGTTAAGAAAGAAATCTTTGATTAAGATCTAATGAAAGATTTGAGAATATTTTACCTAAGTTAAAAATTATAACTTGAATATAAGAAATCTTTGATTAAGATTTAATGAATGATTTGGAAAGGTATTCCTAAGTAAAAGAGAAAATGATTTGGATTTATTCCAGGATTTAAGAAAGGTTTTAATAAATCAAATGATTTGATAAATGAAGCTTAATGATTCCATATACATTTGAAAAGAAAATGGAATAAATTGAAAAGAATATATCTTTGAAAGTTATTTGTTTTGAATAAATGATAATTGATTGATGATTGATATCCATTTATGAACTTAACATCTTTTTAAGTGATGATTGGCTTCAAAGGAACCGGAGTCGAATTTGAGTGATTCCTATCTGAAAACCACTTCGAACCAATGTATACGTTTGAATGTGAAGATATGTTGAAGATAGTGTTATTGAAGACCGTGGATCTTCATAGCGTGAGGACTGCTTGTTGAACATGCTCTGGATAGCTCCCATTATAGGGTTATTTATAGCAGTGTTCTCCTCGTTGTGGATATTTTTTGAATTGCAAGGACTACTTTCTACTAGTGGTAGTAGGAGAGTGCCTTCGGTTTCGTTCAATCCCAGAACGAACTTGTGTGGAAGAATGTCTGACATAGCATTTCTGAGACACAACGTCTGATTTTTACAAATGTACATCTGCTTGGTCGCGGAGATGACAACTTCTCTTTGCTTAACACCCTTCTCTGAGACATACGAGCTCAGAGGTTGTATGCTTGTGGGAGTCAAATAGTGATCAAAGGAATGGCAGCGTGACATTCAAAGTGGAACCTGTTATGATCAAAGCGTGGTTTTGTATGAAAAGCGTAGTTTTGAAGAAATTGAGCATAGCCTCACAGCCCAGTTATGATGGGATTCTATATGGTCAGATGTATGTTCGCATTTTGGATAGTAGTGATTTGGGTGATCAGATGTTCTAATCCCCAGGTACTAGATACGTCTGGGCCTCATGGCAGGGATGCATGAAATCCGAGTTCTTGGATGTTATTCGCAGTTGTATCCACTTTTAGCCATTTGTGTTGTTGTATAACGGCGTCTAAGTCTTGAACGTGAGTCGTGGAAACATATTGATCTTTCCACTAGTTTCCAATGATGTTGGAAATCCAATCCCAATACGAGATTTACGATTTTGGTTGTATTTCCAAAATAGCTGTAATGACTTGCAAATATTTTAGTCATCCCCTTTCTGGTATCACATATTCCATTTGGTATGTTCCATTAACCTAGTCCGGATATATTACCTTAGACTTAGTCCAAAAATTGATACCTTATTTGAGTAAGTTTATTTGAAAAGTGTTTTCAAAAGAATGTCATTAAAAATAATATCAAGTGTATTTTGGTATGAAGTGTTTTGGTTATCATAAGGTAAAAACCCGTCCGTGTTTATGTTTGAGCGTGGTCTTATGAGATACTCTTCTTTTCAAAGGTTTTGATAACATTGTCATGACCTATACATTTTAAATTTCGAGTTATCTCATGCTGGTTTATCAAGTCTGATCCAGGTATTTTTAATACTCGGGTCAGATTCGAGTAGTTTCAGATTTAGTTGAAGACGGTTGGAGTTTCCAGAGGAGAATTGGAGATCTTCATCATCGTATGGACGTATTCTATTATCCGCTACATCTATTGCATTTGTTTTTTGTTTTTAGCATTTGTAAGGACAGAATTTTATAACTGTCCAAGCTGAATCTAGGTTAGATTCTGATATTGTATTTTAAAATTTTCCGCTGTAAATATTATCATTGAAATAATATATGTTATTCCATTCGTGTGACATTCTGTTCTTTTTTTACCCTTAATGATCCGTCTTTTCATGCTATTTGAGTTAGACATGTGTGGTTTATTGTCGGTTCAAAGGGTACGGAAAAACGGGCCGTTACATCAATTGTCCAAAAAGGTAGGTAAATTCATTGATAAAAAATATACATCTATTGGTGTATGTTATACTCTTTTGATGATTGTTTGGTTGTTGCGGTGTTTTAAGATGACTTGTGTTCCAATTGGGTGGCTTGACTATTTACTTATTTTATCGTTAAATGTTGATATTTTATAATAATTAATTGTTGGTTTGGGGCGAAATGAAAAAATAATAGAAAACAGTAAAATTGGGAGAAGTATATAAATTAATGGAAAGTAAAATTATTTAAAAATTCTAAGTAATATTCTTAAATAATTATGATTTAATAATTTATATTGAATTGATGTACAAATTTTAATAAAGTTAGTAATTACGAATTTATAAGGAAATTCGAAAGTAATAACAAAAAAGTTCTATTTTTAAAGTGAATTTTGAAGAACTTATTACTAATTATGAAGTAAGGCATAATTTAATAAATAATAGTAGGATTTTTGCAAAGACTGTGTTATTATTAAGTATAATAATAGTACGGTTATTTTTATGGAGCATATAGAATATTATTATTATTATTATTATTATTATTATTATTATTATTATTATTATTATTATTATTATTTGAATAATAGAAATAAGAGATATTATGAGGATAGTAATAACAATAATAAAGATGTGTTTTTAATAGTATTTGAGTTAAGTTATTATAATTTTGAGATAAATGGCAATAAAAGAAGTTTTGCGATTTAAAGTGGAATGTTATTATTTTTGAGTTAAACATTAATAAATAGATTATGAAAGATAATAAAGCGATTTCATTAAATATTATTACTTTGATGTAAAGTAATAATATTATAATTTTTGAAAGTAATTTGACATAAGTTGTTATTTTTTATTTAATAACGATGTTTTAAGATATCTAAAGTTATAAATGTGTAATGTAGGATTTTTGAAGCAACACTACTAGTAAAGTGAGCATTTAGCAACTTGACATTATCGACGCTTCGCCGATGATATTACTTATGGTATCGGCAGAGTATCGGTAAGTTATGGGTAAATCTTTACTAACATAAATTTATCGATGACTTGCCAATGCCTGTATAATGGCATCAATGCGGCGTCGGTCTGATATCACCCCTCTCTATAAACCCCTAGTCGGTGCTTTTTCGAAACTGACTTAGCAAAAAAAATTCTTGCATCCCCTCCCCCACGCCTCCCCCTAGACCATGCAAGGATCCACTCCCGTATGCCTCCATCTCCACAACCATCCCTATCATCACCACTGCAATCATTGTTAGGGGTTTGGTTTTGGAATGCACATTTTTGTGAAGGAGGAGAAGATGCAGATGTGGGTGGTCCGAAATGGGATATAATTGGTGAAGGAGTTTAATTTGGTGCAAGCAATGAAAGGGGGGATAGGGATTTGTGGAGGTGGTTGGCAATAAGGTCGTGATGGTGTGTTGAGGCCGATGTGTGAATTAGGGTTGAGATGGATGAGTGTTTGGGTAGTCATGATTTTGTGATGATGGTATGTGGTGGAGCAGTTACAGTGGAAGGAGTAGGTCAGATTGAAGGAGTTGGTGTTTTGGGGTCACAATGAAGTTAGAGGAATGGTTCTGGATTTCGGATGTTGGAGGTGATTTGGCGAGGTCAATTGTGAACTTGCAGTTAGTTTACCGGGTTAGATTTCTAATTGAGGCAGTGGTTGATGTTATAGGTAGAGGATATTGGGGTGCGATTAGAGCTGATTGTTGAGCTGGTGATTGGGAGTTTGGTGATGATATGGATAGTGGTAACGATGTTGTTGTTGAGATGGAGTGGAAGATTGGGTTGAGTTTGTTGGCTTATGACGGTGGAGTTGTTTCGAGAGAAGAAATTGGGATGAAGGTGGAGACATTGTTAGGAGATTAGGAGTTTGAGAAGAGAGCAAGATGAAGACAATGACCTAGAGAAGCGTGGATGTGGGAGGTGAGTCTTTCCATAATCTTCATTGGACCGTTCATTAGCTGTTGTACTAAAGAAGCATATCTCTAATATATTATTGAGCATTGTATTGTTGAAGTTGCTTTGAAATTATATGTAGTGCGTATAAAAAGATTTTAGTTTTGATAATAGTAATAAATCATGATTATTTACTATACCAAGAATGAAGATCGCCTTTTGGAGATATAAAATCATAATTTTAATGGTAAAAGATCATTGTAACGACCTGTCATTTAAAATTTATTTAAATTTACAATGTAATTTAAAATATTAATAAACTTAATAATGTTATTTAATTAATAATGTAAATTCTTTTTACACATGTAGGAACGATTCCACTACCATTTATATTTATAGTACCACACATGTTTCCAATCTCCTCCACTATCAATACTACCATGCATATTTTTTTATATGAAGCCAGTTAGAATTCCCATATCAAAACAATGGCCGCTCTACGAAAAATGGCCGATCCACTTTCTTCTTTTTTTCGCTTGCGATCTTTCTGACACTTCTCCTTCTCCTCCGCCCCCTTTCATCTATCCACCTCTTGTTGCTTTCGCCCCGCCCCGTCTTCAGATGCCGAAGAAGAAGAAGGACTGGCCTCTGTAATCGATTTGAGATCTAGATCGAATTACGTCTCTGACTCACTCTGGGCGATCTTTTGCTAGTTCTTCCGCTCATTCTACTGCCACGGTTATCGTTCTAGGCTCTGATGTTGCAGCTCATGAGTCACGATCGCTTCCTTTGCCTAATTCTCTTTCATCTCTGCTCGAGGATATTGACCCTGGAATTCCTATAATGGTATGTGTCGCACTGCCTCTGGTGAACATTCTTTGTCCTTCTTCCTTGCTTCGGCTGCTCGTGCACCTTCTTGGACTAATTCCAAAGTTGGAATTAACTGTAATAGTGCAAATGTTGTTTCGGTGTCTGATGGCTTGAAATCTGCTATTGGAATGTCTGAGGCGGAGGTTGTGATTGAGCGAAATTTGAATGGTTCTGGTTTTGAATGCATTCCGGTACTGTTGTGCACCCAACATGTTTATGGTAATGTCGATATGAATGTTTGCAATCCTATTGACATGAATTTAAGTAGAATGGTAGTTCACTGAATGTTGCAGGCTGCGTTGATAATTCTAGGCAGCGTATAGTTTGTATTGCTTCTTCTCCCCAATCAGAATTAAGAAATGATGATGCTACTTTTCCTGTCAACGACATATCTTGTTTGAATCCTGGTGATGATCGTGTAAATCCTGATAGCATACATGTAGTCAAGACGCTTGCATGGTCTTCGTTGTTTACATCATTGCGTAGAATTGCTGGCGATTACTCCCAGTAGAATTTTAGTAATCACGTCATTGATGGGATTAACAATCTCCCACCTGAAGTTATTAAGGAGGCGGTGAACCACTGGTCTGGCCATCTAGTTAGTTTCTTTCTAGATGATTCGTCTTCATACTCGGTTCTCCGTGAGCAATGTAAGCGTGCGTGGAAACTTAATGCTACTCTTCATGTCTAATATATTAACACCTTTTTCTACTTTAAATTTGGAAACAATAAAGACAGACTCTTAGCTCTTGGGACTAGCCTTCTCATTATTAAGGAGAAACCATTTATTGTGACTCCTTGGAGTGTTGGAATTAACAAGGAAAGAAAGAAAATTCTCTCGATTTCGGTTTGGGCGACCTTCTCTAACATTCCTTCTGTCGTACAACCTCTAATCGATCTGAACTTGCTTGCAAGCCTTATTGGTGAGTTCAAATGCTTGGATGCTAATACCATTGCGCGCAAGAACTTATTATACGCTAGAGCATTGGTAGAAGTAACCCCAACTTATCTGCTTCCGTTGACATTGAAAGTAAGAATGATGGAAGGACTTGAAGTGGAGATAAATGTTAATTACAGTTGGGAACCCGATATATGTTCAAGCTGTCAGTCCTTTGGACATACTGTGGATAAGTGTACTAGGATTGCTACTCTTACTCCTGCAGAGAAAGTTCCCTTCCCTAAGATAGAAATGAAATGGGTTCCCAAGGTTAAAGCACCGCCTGTCTCTGATCCTGTTGTTTCTGCTTCTCTCGTTGAGGAGACAGAAATTGTTTCACTAGCAGTTAGCGTTTCTGATGATGAGACTATTACCTGTGAACTTGATGAGAGTTCATGGATTCACAAGGTCATCGAAATGAGGTATGACCCATAGAGGCATAGTTATCACATGTTCTTAGGTGGTCCTGGTGGGACTAGGAGGTTAGTGTATCATGTTAAGGATAAAGGTCTTACTCTAACGACCACTGGTATTGATGGTGCAAACAATTGGTGGAAATTATTAGATCTTACATGTGACCAGATTTATCTCTATTCATCTCTCTTGGGGTCGTATGATCAGAATCTGGCGACGTACTTTTCCGCTGCTCAGCATGTTATAGGTTCCAGCACTGATGTTGATATCAGTAATGATAGGGGGAGATATGTGCCCTTCCGATTAGTCTAGACTCATTATTTAGCTCATGTTTCTCTTTGTTACTATTCTAAGTGGTCTGGCCACTATAAAACCAGCGTTTAACTATTATGTGCATGTACAGAACACAAGTTCCTTATTTATACTCGACTATAAAACCGGTCAGCTTTGCTAAAAAAGGAATTCTCAAGAAACTCAAACACCCGCTTCGGTTTCATGGCATGGTAGCATGGTTTTATCAATAATGGAGACGTCTGGGCATGCATGGTAATGCTGTTATAACTACTGGTGGTTAGTTGGAATATTGCTGGAGGGATATTATTAACTTTGGAGTCGTTAACAGTTAGAGATGGTGGTTATCGCCACTAATGGTAATAGTATTGTTAGCAACACTACCCCAACCACCACAACAAGTTATAATTATTGTAACTGGGCTAGCTCGCAGCAGAAGAAATGAGTAAATTTGAATTTTTCTTACCATTTTGGTTCTTCATTAGGGCTATGAAGTCTAACTCATTTAGAACTTTTCAAAATTTCTTTTAAATAAAATCAATATTTTATTTTATTTCTTAATAAAGTTTTGCTTTATATTATTTTATATTATATTTGAATATGTGTATCATGTACACATATGTGTGTGTGCACGTGCAACATAATAAAGTGTACATGGTTTGACATGACCTTGTGTAGGTGCTGAGATTTACACTTCAACGGACATATTAGGCCCTTTAGTATTTTATGTGTTGTCTAAATGAATATATATGTGTGCATCAAAAATTATATATATATGTATGTATGTATGTATGTAAAATTGTATTTATGTACATTTATCATATATACAAACACACAAATATATGGAAATAATAACTAATATATATATATATATATATAATTTTAAAATATATTTGAAAAAATGTTTGTTTATATTAAATAAACATTTAATAATTAATATAAAATATATTTTTCAATTTTTTATTCGAATTGTTGTTGCGTCAGAGTTATGTACAAAATCAATTTTTATATATTTATTTATATATATAAATAAATACACATACACATATGAAAATACACAAATAATATATATATATAATTGTTTTTTAATAATACCTGAATTTAAGTTCATTGTAGAAAAATTAAAAATAATTTGAATTTTAGTATGATTTTTAATTAAACAGTTGTAAAATAATTTTAAACCCAACTTAATTAAATTAATTAAAATTATAAGAAAATCATTTTTAAGATCTGAAAAATATGTAAAATTTTATACTTAATTTCAAACTATATTATATATATATTTGCATATATATACATATATATTTGCATATGTAAAATCAATTTCTAGTTAAATAAATAGTTATATCATTAATTAAATATAAGTGTAATGACCCGCTTTTCCGTACAATTCAAGCTGAAAATAAACCACACATGTCCAACCAAAATCAAATGGAAAGACGGATAGTTAAGGGAAAGAAAAAAGAAAGAAGAAGAGAAAAGAATCTAAAATAACATAGAATCTCACAATCGCAGCGGAGCAAAATGTAATACGATATCAATGACTTTGCAAAAGAGAAAGTGTTAAATACATACATCTATCAAAGTACAACAACAATCAAAATTATCAGCCTAGACAGTTATAACATTATGTCCTCATAATTGCTAATGATATCAATAACAAAGCAGCGGAAAACAAACAAATATATATATATATATATATATATATATATATATATATGCATACGCCATGAAGACCTCCAACTCATCTCCTGAGCTCCAATGCATCCAAAACAATCTGTAAATATGCTCCGTCTAACCTGAGCATTATAATAAAATAACACCCGAATCATTCTAGAAAACTAGTGTAAGAAAACGCACCCAGTTGAACTTTTAAAGTTATCAAAACCTTTCAAAACTAAAGTATCTCGTAAGACCACGCTGCACATAAATATGGATGGGTTTTTACCTTACGATAACCAAAACATTTCGTATGTAATCCTTTGATACCATATGTGTAATATAAAACTACTTATAAATCATAACCGAAATTATGACATTAACTAAATTCCAACATACTGGGTTTTACAACCAAAACCGAAGGCTTGTATTGGAGAATGGATTCCAACTATGAAACGGTAAAGGTCTACCCACTGAATTCATACATCTCTAGATAAAATGTACGGGAGGCTACAACACGTTGCACCTCTGCTACTCAGAATCAGCACTACCCCCCTCTCGAGCAGCACCAAATATGATCACCCCTTGATTGCAATCAACAACCACACAATGGGATCTCGAAGCATACACGAGTGTCGATCTAGACTTGGGATGATCATACCCTACTTGGGTGCGATCCACTTAGCGCTTCTGAATGTCCCTGCTTTATTCATTTTTCGGGTGTAAGGTTCGAAGAGGCTACGCTCTTACCATCCTTATAGCACTTCCCACTGAGAATGCTAACACTGCCCTCCAGGAAACAATGCAATATCAGCATTCAACCATACAAGTTCATTCTGGGACTGAACGAAATAATTGAGAGCTCTATCTCCAATTTCATCATCTTTAAGATGTCTTTACTTCAAAGACTTAAGTTGGATCGAAGTGGTTTTCGGATAACATATCTGATCCCGGTCTCTTCAAAACAAATTTCAATAATTCTCGGTAAACTCAACCCCGGTTCTTTAGGAAATAAATAGTCAAAGATAAGATCAAAGATCACCCCTAACCATTAATGAATGGATTTTCTTATCATTATCCTAGACGAATGAAACGAGGTTTACACACATTGTATAACATCATCGGAGATGACTATGCCACATAACTCACGTGTTTCTCATAGATATTTCCAAAGTTATTTTTTTATACAAATTCGATAATTGGTTATTTAACTATCTAATAACAAACAATCAATCAGAGATTTAACCCCATAGGAAAAACTAACATTTGGTTAAGCACCAAGCAACACTAAGCCTCCTTAGTTAATCTTTTCAGTAATTAAAACAATCTTGTAAATGCTTGTATTAAAATACTTTTACAAAGATACATTCACAAAACTATATATTTTCATACTTAGAAAATATCAATATACTTACCGCATCGGTATAAGTATATTTACCAAACTTCGAGGAAGATCTCCCTTTTACCAAATTTAAAAATCATTTATAAACTCCATTATAAATTTCTAAAATCATTTATAAACCATTTATAAATTATTTCTCAAGTCATTTCTAAACCCTTATAAAACCATATAATTATCTATAAATTCTTTTTGTAAATCTGTAAACCTATTTCTAAAATTCTTTTATAAATATCCATTTATTTATAAACCTCTTTACCTGGCAAATAGTCTCCATTTAAATCTTCAACCCATTTTATAAGCTCCTCTTATAATAATCCAAGTCCATTTACAAAGCTCCATTTATGAATCTCAAAAAACATCATAATAAATAATTCTTATTAACTTTGAACCTTTTAAAAATAATAAATAATAATTCAAACCATTATGAATAAAAAAATCGTTAATCTTTACCATATAAATAATAATAATAATAAAATATTATTAATAATAATTATTATTAATTTCAAAAATTATTAATAGTTTAAGTAATTAACCTTTCAATTTGTTTAAATATTTACCAACAACTTTAAACAATACTAATATAGGTAACCAACTTTTGAAATATAATATATTTCCTTAATAAAAATCCATACTTAAATCTTCAACCCAGTTATTTCCACATTTATAAAACTATTTTTAAGAATCTCTTTCCATTTTATAAAACTTCCTTTCGTAAAATCCATTTGTTTATGAACGTCGGATCTAATGCTCTAAGCAGTTTCGGCTCTTATATATCCATAATTGGTATTCATTCTTTCTTCGTGGTCATCACAATCACTTTAAGCAGTGAAAACAACATTAATGTGTTTCATTTATAACTTTATATTCTTTATGAATCTCACTTATTCATAAATAACATTTAAAAACATCACTCACCATCCATTTTAACGCTACTTCCATATGGATAAATTCATTTTATAAATCCCCTTCTATTTATAAAAATATCATTTAACATTCCAATTTACCTTCACGTTCAATTTCCAAAATAGAGTCAACTATTTCTCAAATACAAATCTGTACCTTATAATAAATCTATCGTTTGATTTATTCACCAATTTATTGAAAAATAGTTTCCTTTAATTTATAAACTCTGTTTATAAATTCATACTTTTATTAACAATATATGATTTTACAAATCTTTACTTCCTTTGTAAAAATATCGCTCTTATAAATTATCCCATTTATAAGTTTTGAACTTATAAATAAATTATAATATATATACCTATATACATATATATTACATTATACAAAAATGATTAGTAAATATTATGTCAAAAATATTTAAGTTTCTTTCTTAAAACATATCTCTTTATTTTAAAAGATGGACTTATTCTCCAAGATTTTAAAAATCTATATTAACGGTTTGGAAATCTTTATTAGAATATTTTGGAAACTATCAATTTATAATATTTGAGATCATACTTTCATTTTTGGAAAATTATTTAAAACATATAAAGTTTCCAAAATCATTTTGAAATCCTTTTTAATCAAATCATTATTTTATATTTTTAAAATACCAAAAATGAGGCCCGGTGCTACTAAAGTGCTAATTAAGCAAAATCATATCCACGTCATCAATATGGCATTCAATAAATCATATATCACCATATATGAAAATAAAATTGACGGTGTGAGGAATCCCGTTGGATCTCTCTAACCTATCCCCCTGCATCACATACTATATATAATAAATAATATTAAAATCAACCGCTTCGAAGTGGGATTCGTGTACAAAGGGTCACCCGTTCTTACACGGGAACGTAATAGGGTCTCAACCGCTCCAATAGGTGAGAATATATCCAATCCAACAAATAATAATTAGTAAATTACCCAAATAGTCAATAACTATCAGAAATGAATATCCAAACATCCAGTAAATAATTTTTATTGACTATATAAATTTTCTGATTAACCAAAAAGGTGAGATTAACTCACATAGATTTTAATAGTCGCCAAAGCCATTTCGTTTTGAACTAAAATTGAACCGGCATTCAATTTTAACCTAAAATTCCAACTAGGTCCAAGTTCGTTCTATAGGAAAATGCTGATTATAGATCTTAAGGATGATTTAACACTAGAAGGGGGTGAATAGTTTTTAATTAATATTATGAATCTTTTTGAAATCTTTTTAAGTTAAATCCAAACATATGCAATTCACAAACACACAAACAACCATAGAGTCGAACACAGATGTAAATAGTAAATAAAAGCAATAAATGTGATGCCCTACTCCGAGACCCACATTAACAAAGAGTATTACTACTAATATTATGTGGAGAATAAAGCTGGTTAGGAGCGACCATATATAACCTTGTCTTAAACATATATTAAATACGTCGATTAAATGCTCTATTTATTTTTTTCTATCTCAAGGGGACCGACATAACCAATAAATGTTTAATACAAAACTATAGGTGGCTAACGGATCTATCGGAACAAAATACAAAAACTAAAATGTACATCACATCACAGAATAGTAGATAAACATATATATACACACATATATGCAGATAGATACATCCCCAGTACAATACAAAATGATACATCACAAGTTTCGAAGACAATACTACATACAATGAGTCAAAAATATACATATTAAAGTCAAACCAAAAAAACAAAAAGGGTGATAAACAGTTATCCAAGCGAAAGCAAATAAGCTAAGTCCAACAGTATGTATTTAACATGAAATTGACCCGAGCATAAATACACGAGTCAATCTAGCTAAAGCAATCATTTTAGTAAGGTGAGTGATAATATGATGTACAGGGAGAAGGGTGATGATACTTCTCAAATGAGAAGGAATAATTCTAAGTACATGTGGTTACTTCAAGTGATGAAGTGTTAAGCATATATAGTCTCGAAAGGGATAACTCAACATTATAACAACAAGCATAAGCATGTCCCATATCATCGGCATAATCCTAAAACAACAATAATTGTTTAGAGAAACCATAACTCCTAAATAGGAGGAATCCCAAACTCAAACACGCCATAGAAAGGTAATATCAAAAATATTCTCTAAATAGAGAAATCCCAAAGCTTGAAAATACGCCACAATAGCAATCACATAGATCTCCTTAAAGGAGAATATAAATCTCAAATAAATGCCAAGAATGAAAAATCTCAAATAAACATCAAGTGTTGGCAAACTCAAACCTCAAATATAGAACTCGATAAAGAGTTCGAGTTTCCAAAGATGTAATAGCCATATATAATGTTTCGAACGGCACAAATGGCCAAATATGTAAAAAGGTGATACACTTGGAAAATCACTGTGAAATCAATGAAATCATCTCAAAGATATAGCACGTGCTCACAAATGGCCGAAGCCTACCAAGTACTGTTTTCTTAAAATAAGGCTCTACGTCTCTTAGATAAACGTCCCGAAGGACAACATCTCGAAGGACAAATACGTCTCTTAGACAAAAATCCTAAAGGACAACATCTTGAAGGACAAATACATCTCTTAGAAAAACATCTCAAAGGACAAATGACCGGAAGGACTAGTACTGGCAAATACGTCTCTTAGACAAATGTATCATAAACTCTCTGATAGGAACCCAAAAAATGTTAACATGCATCGCATACCACACGTTCTCACTAATCGATTTACTAACCACTAGCCAACACCACACTAGAAATCAGTAAAAATATTTGCCTCATCTCATCGGCAAATACGACCCGAAGGTCAAAACGATCAAACGGATAAGTCAGGAATTAATCGAAAAGATAAACGCGCGTATCCTATTCCACGTGTTTTACCCAATCGTTTAATTGTCCTTCTCATATGCTCGAATAGGGAAAAAAAATATTTTATATAGAAAATAATTTGTTTTAGAAAACAAGCTTTTAAAACAATTTTCGAAATCGTTTTTGGGAAACAATCTTTGAAATTCCCTTATTATAGGGAATATATAGTTTTTACAGCTTCAAAATAATTTATAATTATTATATAATTCAAAATTCGATTCATTTTAAAATCATTTCAAAACTATTTAGAAAACCCCGTGCTCGAAATCAAAGAAAAATCATCGAAAAACACCAAAACCATCATTCGAAAACATCTCAAAAATTGATTCGTTACACCAAAATTCTGGCTCACCTACTGATAGGCTTCAAGGCCTTCAAAACAGTTCATAAATATTGCAAAAACAAGATGCGAAATTTGGAAAACGGATTAAAAAACAAGGCATAACACAAAAATGCATAGGCCAAAAATATTACCCAGGTCTGAAATCTTCTCCGAGTTCAACTTTCAGACATGATTAGAATGGCTAAATTACCTCGGAATGGTTTGAAATTTGACACACACACAAAGTAGAACGATTTATCTATGAACTGGAAAAACATTTACTAAACTCCAACATGAAGTAGTAAAGATATGAAATTTCAAACATGGACTTAGGCCATGTTGAATTCTGCCCAGGTCTGAAAACCCTCTCGGGTTCAACTTACAAGCATGAAACAGGTGATCAAATAGCTTCAGATTTTAATGAAAATTGGTGCGAACATAGTAGAAAAACTTTGAATTTCAAATAAATAAAAAATCAATGAATTTCGACAGAAAATGAAAAAGATACGCTGTCTCAAACATGGACTCAGGCCATGTTTGCAGCTGCTCAGAAAAGGGGAATATGTGCAGGCTTGAAAACCATCTCGAGGTCAATTTTTAGGCATGAAATGGAGGACCAAACCACCGCAAATTGAACTAAAAGTTGGTATGCATATTTTAGAAAACTTCAGCTTTCAAATAAAAAAGAATCAATGAATTCCGATAGGAAATAAATAAGATACACTGTCTCAAACATGGACTCGTGCCATGTTTGCAACAGCTCAAAACAGAAATATGTACAGGCCTGAAAACCATCTCGGGTTCAACTTTCAGACATGAAACAGAGGACTAAACGACCTTAGATTGAACTATAAATTGGTATGCATATATGATGCAGCAAGGCATATAGGAATTCAGAAGTTAAACCATATTCAATCGTGCACGAGTCAAGGAGCTTCGGATTTAACTCATGAGTCGGCATGCTTGTTGAGTCGGACACGAGATAAAGGAAGCATGAGTCGGAGCCGGTTTAACAAAGCTTGGAAGAGTTCGAGTTGGATGAGTCGTTCACGGGTTAATAGATGCATGAGTCGTTTCCGACCTAACGAAACTTGGAGGAACGAGCTACGACTTAACAAAAGGGGAGATGAGGCATCGAGATTGAGTCGTCTACGACTTAATGGGGCACGAGATAGCAAGGTCCGAGTTAACAACAATTCAAGCTGTATAAAGGAGGCAGATTTGAGTCGTATACGACTTAACGAAGAGGGCTTGAGTCGTATACGAGTTAACCAAGATCAGGAGAAGATGCTACGACCTAAAGACGTTCGCATAAGTCGTCTACGACTTAACAGGAAGCGGCAAGGAGATGAGTCGGCCATAGAAGCAGATGGTTGTTGGCCTTGAGTCGTTAGGTCGGCAACGACCTAACTGCTGTAGTTTGAGTCGTGAGTCGTTATGTTTTTCTTGAGTCGTATGTAGTGAGTTTCTTAAGTCGGCATGTATGATGAGTCGTACTTGGTTGAGTCGGTCACTTTGTACAGTGTTGTAATGTGTTGAGTCGTCGGGTCTTGAGTCGGAGGAGTTGTATTGGTGTTGGGCTTGCTGAGTCGTGTAAGCGGAGTGGTGTAGTTAAGTCGGTGCCGACCTTGTATGAGTCGCTTGTAGTTCGGTCTGTTGTAAAAGGGTGGAGGCGCATGTGTTAAGTCGGTCACGACTTAAGTTGAGTCGTAAGTCGCTTGCCGACTTAAGGCACTGGGTCAGAAAAGTCTATAAATAGCGTATGTGTTGTACATTTTTCAGTTGTTGATTTTGAATAAAATTTCTCTTTTGTTAGCTTTGTGCTTTCATACCAATTGGTAGTTGAGTGTAATCTCCTATCTCCACTTACGTCATTCGAGTGCGCTCGAATCCACGTTTGTTGAAGCCGATTCACGGAATCTAGTGCGCTAGATCAACGTGCGAAGAATCGTAGATCTCTGAACACGGTATAGTGCGCTATCAACGTGTTTGAGATAGCTAGAGTTCGGTATCTTTGGATCAACGAACTTGGGCATTTTGGTATCTTCAACTCACCGATTGCTACATTTCATCGATTGAAGTTTATTTCGAATTATCCGCTGCGTCAGTTTTGGTATCAGAGCGATTCTTAGCCAATCATAGCTAAGTTTGATTCTTGGAGCCAAGTTTTTGAAGTTTTTGAAGTTTTTGAAGTTTGGAGTTGTTCATTGTGTTCATATTGAAGTTGCAACAAGTTTGGGGTGTTTGATCCATTTCATTTTGGATCGAGGAGTTGGACTTTGTTTGGATTTTGAATTGGAGTTTTGCGCGCCAAATTTTGAAGGGGTTTTGAAGTTTAAGGCCGAGCCTTGTGAAGTCTTGTGTTGAATTTTTGAAGTCTTGTGAAGTTTACAACCATGCCACCAAGGAGAGCTAACCGACATCAAAACGTTGAAGCTTTGTATCGTAGAGAAGAAGCCGAGCTTATGGAACAACGTATTAATGAAAAGTTTGATGAAGGCATTGGTAAATTGGAGAGATTGATGACTGATTTGAATCAAAGGAGGAGATCACCAAACTCGAACCATGGAGGAATCCGAGTTTCGCCATTGGTTACGGAAGCGAGGAGGGTATCACCACATTCTTGTAGAGATAGAAGAGAAACATCAATTTCATCACGAAGAGATCATCATGACTATGCACATGAAGAAAGAAGAAGTCATCGAGAATTTGACCATGAAGCATATAGGGATGAAGAGAGACATAGTCAAAGAAGCATGCATGAGAGAAGGGATGATGTTAGTCGAGATCGATGTAGGCGTACCTTTGATTTTGTTGAAGAGGGTGATAGAGCAAGTATTCCTTATAGAGATCGAGACCAAATTCGAAATTCTTATCGAGATGTTGAAGATGATAGACGATGGGAATCGGGTATGAAGATGGAGATTCCGGAGTTTAAAGGCGGGATGGTTGCTGAGGAGTTTCTTGATTGGTTGTCTAATGTGGAGGAGATCTTTGATTTCAAGGAGGTGCCGGAGAATAGAAGGGTGAAGTTAGTTGCTACAAGGCTGAGGGGAAGAGCATTGGCATGGTGGCAGCAAACTAAACTTACTCGAGAACGAATGGGGAAGTCAAAGATAGAATCTTGGGAGAAGATGAAAAAGTTGATGAGATCTACTTTCTTACCTTACAACTACCAGTCACTTATGTACCAAAGGTTGCAGAATCTGAGGCAAGGGACAAAGTCTGTTAGTGATTATGCTGATGAATTCTACCAACTCATTGCCAGGAATG
The DNA here is from genome assembly GCA_030765085.1 of Allium cepa. Lineage (NCBI taxonomy): Eukaryota > Viridiplantae > Streptophyta > Magnoliopsida > Asparagales > Amaryllidaceae > Allium > Allium cepa. The sequence goes on along the minus strand of CM060940.1, from coordinate 135,313,274 downwards.
ATATCATGGAGACAGAAGAACAGCTGACTGCTAGATTCATTGGGGGACTGAGAATGCAGATCCAGGATATGGTTAATATGTTCGATCCTAGATCCGTTGCAGAAGCACATCAAAGAGCGTTGGCTTGGGAGAAACAAGGAAGGCGTGGAGGAGGTGTGTTTACTAATTCTAATAATCCGGTGAAGGGGGCCAGTGGTAGTTCTAATGTTCCTAAATCTATTACGAAGCCAGTGGTGAAGGAGGTTGAGAAGGCGAAGGCTAGTACTGTTTTCAAATGTTATAATTGTCAGGAGTTGGGTCACAAAAGCAACGAATGTCCGAAGCCGAAGAAGAGAACCATGGTTGCAGAGGTTGAAGCAGATGATGGTGAGGAGGCAGAGTATTCAAATGTACCTTATGTTGAGGAGGAAGAAAAAGTGTCGGGTGATGAAGGTTGTAATCTTATGATGAGGAGAAGTTGTTTGACACCTAAGCAAGAGGAGGATTGTAGTTGGCTGAGAAGCAATATTTTCCAATCGACATGTACTATTCTGGGGAAAGTCTGCAAGTTCGTTATTGATGCGGGAAGTTGTGATAATATTATTTCTTCAGAGGCAGTTAGAAAGTTGAACTTGAAGACCGAGAAACATCCGAAACCGTACAAGCTAGCATGGTTAAGGAAGGGAGGTGAAGTGAAAGTATGTCGAAGAGCTTGTGTGAATTTTTCGATTGGGAAGAAGTATAAGGATGAAATATGGTGTGATGTCGTAGATATGGATGTTTGTCACTTATTGTTGGGCAGACCATGGCAGTTTGATAGAGCAGTTCAGCATGACGGTCGTGCCAACAGTTACAGTTTCATGTTCGAGGGTACTAAAATTACTTTGGTTCCTAAGAAACAACAGCAGAAGGAGAACAAGCTAGAGGAGATTGAAGAATTGAAAACTCTGTTGACTTTGAAAGAGTTTGTCAAGGAAGTTGAGGAAGAACCGGAAGTGTTTTTGTTGATTGGGAGAGAGAGTAGTGACGAAGTTGAGATTCCAGAAGAAGTAAAGCCTGTTTTGAAAGAGTTTGAAGATGTCTTTCCAGATGAGTTACCAAAGGAGTTACCACCACTTAGAGACATTCAACATCAGATTGATCTTGTTCCAGGAGCAGTGTTACCACACCGACCACATTACAGAATGAGTCCGAAAGAACATGAGGAGTTACGAAGGCAGGTGGAAGAGTTACTTGAGCAGGGTCGTATCCAGGAAAGTTTGAGTCCGTGTGCTGTGCCTGCATTGTTAGTACCAAAGAAGGACGGAACTTGGAGGATGTGCACTGATAGTAGAGCTTTGAATAAGATCACTGTTCGTTACAGATTTCCTATGCCGAGGTTGGATGATTTGTTAGATCAGTTGAGTGGGGCAACTATATTTTCAAAGATTGATTTGAAAAGTGGTTATCATCAAATCCGAATCAGACCTGGAGACGAATGGAAGACAGCTTTCAAAACTAGAGAGGGGTTGTACGAATGGTTGGTTATGCCATTTGGTTTGTCTAATGCACCTAGTACATTCATGCGGGTGATGAATCAAATCTTTCGACCATTCATTGGAAAGTTCGTCGTGGTGTACTTCGATGATATTCTGATTTATAGCAGGAGTACGGAGGAGCATGTTTTTCACCTGAGGGAAGTATTGCTTATTCTTCGTGAAGAACAATTTTATGCTGCTACAAAGAAATGTGTGTTTATGACACCTACTGTTTTATTCCTGGGTTATGTTGTTTCAGGAGAAGGTATCCAAGTTGACCATAGCAAAGTTGAAGCAGTCAGGAATTGGCCACAGCCAAAGACAATTACAGAAGCGAGAAGTTTTCATGGGCTAGCGTCATTCTACCGAAGATTCATTCCACACTTCAGTAGCGTGATGGCTCCAGTGACTGATTGCATGAAGGGTAAACAATTTGTGTGGTCAGAGGAAGCGGGGGTTGCCTTTGAGAGAATCAAGGAATTGCTGACGTCTGCACCAATTCTTGTTTTACCTAATTTTCAGTTGTTATTTGAATTGCATACTGATGCTTCGAAGGTTGGAATTGGAGGAGTTCTGAGTCAGAATGGGAAGCCAGTTGCATATTTCAGTGAGAAATTGTCAGGGGCGAAGATGAGATACAGTACATATGACGTTGAATTTTATGCTGTTGTTCAGGCTATCAAGCATTGGAGGCATTATTTGTTTCAGAAGGAATTTGTTCTTTACACAGATCATGAAGCTTTGAAACATTTACAGGGACAGGATAAAATTTCAGCGAGACATGCATCATGGATTTCTTATTTACAACAGTTTACTTTTGTCGTTAAGCACAAATCAGGGGTGACAAATCGGGTAGCTGATGCTTTGAGTAGGAGGAGTCATTTACTAACGACAATGGAGGTTGAAGTGACGGGGTTTGAAATGTTGCCAGAGATGCTTGAAGAAGATCCTTACTTTGTGAAATATGTTGAAAAAGTGAAGGATGGGAGTACCGATGAATTCATGTTGGTTGATGGTTTTCTGTTTAAAGGAAATCGATTATGTATTCCGGATTGTAGTCTGAGGATGAAAATTGTGAAGGAATTGCACGAGGAAGGACATGTGGGCCGTGATCGTACTTTGCAGTTGATTTCACAATCTTACTTTTGGCCATCGATGAGAAAAGAAGTTGAGAGATTTGTGGAGCGATGTCATATTTGCCAAGTTTCAAAAGGAACAGCAACGAATGCGGGGTTGTATATGCCATTACCAGTACCATCCAAGCCATGGGTTGATATTAGCATGGATTTCGTTTTGGGTTTGCCGAGAACTCAAAGGGGAAATGATTCGATATTTGTTGTGGTGGACAGGTTTTCAAAAATGGCACATTTTGTTGCTTGCAAGAAGACAGCAGATGCAGTTCGAGTAGCGCAGTTATTTTTCAAGGAGATTTATCGACTTCATGGATTGCCAGAATCTATTGTTTCTGATCGAGATACTCGTTTTCTGAGTCACTTTTGGTTGAGTTTGTGGAAAATGGTGGGAACGAAGTTGAATTTCAGCAGTGCTTATCATCCGCAAACTGATGGGCAGACGGAAGTTGTTAACAGGTCATTGGGAAATTTGTTGCGTTGTCTTGTACAGGATAATTTGAGAAGTTGGGATATGAAGCTATGCCAGGCAGAATTTGCTCATAATCATGCAGTAAATCGTAGCACAGGATTCAGTCCGTTTCAGATTGTTTATTCAAATTTACCCAGGGGACCGTTGGATTTAGCAGTTGTACCACAGTCAAAGAAAACAGTTAAACGAGCTGCTGATTTTGTTGATGAGCTGACGGAATGTCATAAAGTCGTTCAGGAACGATTGGAGAAATCGAATGAGAAATATAAGAAGTTTGCAGATTCGAAACGACGAAATGTTGAAATTAAAGAAGGTGATTTAGTTTATGCTGTGTTAACAAAGGATCGATTTCCAGTGGGTGCTTATAACAAGTTGAAAGCGCGAAAAATTGGTCCAGTTGAAGTTTTGAAGAAGATTAACGAGAATGCTTATCGATTACAATTACCAGATGATGTTTATACTTCTGATGTGTTTAACGTTAAACATTTAATTCCGTATCGTAGAAATGAACATTTTGATGAGAAAGAATTTGCAAATTCGAGGTCGAATTTTTCTCAACCAGGGGAGGATGATGCAGCAAGGCATATAGGAATTCAGAAGTTAAACCATATTCAATCGTGCACGAGTCAAGGAGCTTCGGATTTAACTCATGAGTCGGCATGCTTGTTGAGTCGGACACGAGATAAAGGAAGCATGAGTCGGAGCCGGTTTAACAAAGCTTGGAAGAGTTCGAGTTGGATGAGTCGTTCACGGGTTAATAGATGCATGAGTCGTTTCCGACCTAACGAAACTTGGAGGAACGAGCTACGACTTAACAAAAGGGGAGATGAGGCATCGAGATTGAGTCGTCTACGACTTAATGGGGCACGAGATAGCAAGGTCCGAGTTAACAACAATTCAAGCTGTATAAAGGAGGCAGATTTGAGTCGTATACGACTTAACGAAGAGGGCTTGAGTCGTATACGAGTTAACCAAGATCAGGAGAAGATGCTACGACCTAAAGACGTTCGCATAAGTCGTCTACGACTTAACAGGAAGCGGCAAGGAGATGAGTCGGCCATAGAAGCAGATGGTTGTTGGCCTTGAGTCGTTAGGTCGGCAACGACCTAACTGCTGTAGTTTGAGTCGTGAGTCGTTATGTTTTTCTTGAGTCGTATGTAGTGAGTTTCTTAAGTCGGCATGTATGATGAGTCGTACTTGGTTGAGTCGGTCACTTTGTACAGTGTTGTAATGTGTTGAGTCGTCGGGTCTTGAGTCGGAGGAGTTGTATTGGTGTTGGGCTTGCTGAGTCGTGTAAGCGGAGTGGTGTAGTTAAGTCGGTGCCGACCTTGTATGAGTCGCTTGTAGTTCGGTCTGTTGTAAAAGGGTGGAGGCGCATGTGTTAAGTCGGTCACGACTTAAGTTGAGTCGTAAGTCGCTTGCCGACTTAAGGCACTGGGTCAGAAAAGTCTATAAATAGCGTATGTGTTGTACATTTTTCAGTTGTTGATTTTGAATAAAATTTCTCTTTTGTTAGCTTTGTGCTTTCATACCAATTGGTAGTTGAGTGTAATCTCCTATCTCCACTTACGTCATTCGAGTGCGCTCGAATCCACGTTTGTTGAAGCCGATTCACGGAATCTAGTGCGCTAGATCAACGTGCGAAGAATCGTAGATCTCTGAACACGGTATAGTGCGCTATCAACGTGTTTGAGATAGCTAGAGTTCGGTATCTTTGGATCAACGAACTTGGGCATTTTGGTATCTTCAACTCACCGATTGCTACATTTCATCGATTGAAGTTTATTTCGAATTATCCGCTGCGTCAATATATTAGAATATTTCAAATTTCAAATAAGAAAACAATCAGTGAATTTCGATATAGGAATAAAAAGTTATGGTCATGCAAAGTAGCACCCAAACACAGCTTTCACAGAAACAAAACTACGGGAAAATTTATAGAAACTATATATTGCTCAGATATGGCTTTTGGAAGATTTTCTTCGGCTAGTTTTTTGAGTTTTGACACTCACCTTGCAAATTAGAAGAGAAAACTTGAAGAAACTAGGCGAAAGCTGCAACCTTTTGGCAAAAGAAGGCTTTAATAACCTGTAAAACTCAATACACAGACATGCAAAAGGAAAAAACCCATTACTGACAAACAAATTCTCAATCTCCGAATAATTGAAACAAATTTAGGTTTTTAGTATGATTACCTATTGAAATAAGCCTTTAAATTGATTAAACTAGCAAATTGGTCGAATAAATTGAAGTTCGGAGTTTCGAATTGGAAAAGGGGTAAAGTTTCTCTTGTTTTCTACTTTCTGTTTACTTGAGAAGAAGTAAATTTTTTATGTACAGGAGAAACCTTTTTCTCATTTCAAGTTATGTTAATTAATGGGCTTTAGACCCAAAACTAAATAAATTAATTAGCCTAAGGAATTAAGTTATCACTTAATTCAAAAATATACCTATATTATAAAACAAACAACATTTTTACATGAGTTTTAACACAAATAAATTATGTAAACATATTTACAAGTTCAATAAAAAAAATTACACCTAATAAAATGCTAATTTTAGTTTTGAAAATATTTTTATTAATAAAAGTTCTTGTTTTTAAATAAATAACCAATTTACACTAATATACACATAAACCACCATTTTTAACTCCAAAAATTATAAAAAAATAATTTTCTTGCGTAATAAAATACAACAAACCATTTTCCATCAATTTTATAATCAAAACTTATTTTAAACCAAATTTCATATTTTTATTTATAATAAACACATATTTAAAATCAAATACTTCCTTTAAAAATTATTAAAAGAAGCAATGACAACAATTACAAAAATTGTTGCATTTTGACTAAATAAAATCATTTTTCATTCATTATTAACACAAACAACTAAGATAAAGTTTTAAAACTTTATTTTCACACCTATTTCCAAAAATCTATTATTTATTCCAAATAAACAATTTAAATCTCCAATTTATTTTTATTCATGATATTAAATTATAACCATCATTATAATTTAATATTTACAAGTAATCACCAAAACCAAAGCTTTTAAAGTAAAGGAAAGAACACACTAGAATTTTATACTTGTTTGGAGTTACACTGCATCTAATCCTATATAATTTCTTATGCAGATTTCTTTTCAAATATAATGTTGATATTACAACCTTGGTTTCAAGGCCATGAGATTCACCTTCCTGCCTCCGAGTCCAGGGCAAGCTCTCTTGATTAACCAGGCTACAAGATCACCTAATTGATTTATAGGTTACAATCACACCTAATTTATTTACGGGGCACAATCACACCATTTGTAATCACACTTTGTTAGAGAGAGACTCGATACACTTCGATCTTATGATCTTTGATTACAAATGATCCTATATCTCTGAATAGCGCTGAGTAGCAGAGAATCAAACTAGAGACGATCGAGTTTGATTCACTTAGGATTTTGGCAGAGTTTTCTTAAGAATGCTTGAAAATAAGAATGGAAGAGAAAGAGGAGAGAAAATAAAGAAATCTTGTGTCAAAATTCGTTGAAAACTACTAGTATAAACAGTCATGTCCATTCGTGAAAGGTTATGACGAGTAGACACTTCTTCTAAAAATTTAAATTTTAAATACTATGGCTACCATGTCGACATGGAGGGTAGGGGAAAGTTGACATCCTCTAGTATATTTTGAAAATTGATTTTTGTTTTAAAAGAGATTTTCTTTCTAAAGTTTGTCGAAACTATCTTAGAACTCTGTAAACTATTCTAAATATACTTTATGATTATAAAAACCTTTGGAAAGTAATCTTACGAAATATAAAAGTAATAAAAACTATATATATATATATATATTGAGATTAAAGCTAAAACATTAAAACCACGAGATGGTTTGAATATAAGAAATGATTTTGAAATTAATACGATTAAAAATAGTATTTGAATTAAGGCTAAAATATTTAAAATAGAGGTGATGTCTTTTTAAAAGGTAGTTTTGAAAAAAAATCTAAAAATAAGTCATGTCGAAAATTTCGTGGATTCCATTCCACTAGAGAAGGTCGTGGGTTCCATCCCACTAAAGAGGTCTTGGGTTTCATCCCACTATTAAAGCGAGAAGGTGGATTACATTCTACAATTAAAATCCGAATAAAGATTTAAGTGCTATTATGAAGTTTAACATAAATCTAGACTCTATTACTTATCTTGATATCTTGAACTCTTGAACTCTTAGTAGTCTTGATAATCATGAGTCTTCAGTCTTGATTTCTACAATCTTGAATTCATCAGTCTTGAATCTCTATATTGTACAGTCTTCATTCTCAGTACATGCATACATATATATATATATATATATATATATATATATATATATATCCCACATATACATATATATCTAGACAAAGATATTAGTATTTATATTTTATAACAAGTTCTAAGGTTGTTGTCATTAAAACCATCATCTTAGGAACTAACATCTCCCCTTTTTTGATGATGGCAACCTATGTTTATAAAATCTACTCAAACAAACTTCGATTCTACTCTGACTCCCCCTTTCCAACAACTCCCCCTTAATCTACTAACTTCCCCTAAATTTAAGCCCATCTAACTTATTTTATAACTTTTTCCCTTTATTATCAATAAAAAACTAAGCTGAAACTACATAACTCCCCTTTAAACTAATACTATGGAACTAAATGCTAATAACGAAGTATAATAAGCGAAAATTAAATCTAAGTACATAAATTTATACAAGTACACAAAATATAAAATATTAATATAATAACAATTTAATGAGAGTTCTTGACAATTTGTGACTTATAAATCGAACAATTATGGTAATGGAGGAAAAAGTTTTCATGTGGTTCGACCAAATTAACATTTTTGTCAAAACATACTTCTCCAACGCAAACAACATTATCATCCTCATCTATTTGCACTTCCTCCTCCTCCTATTCTTCTTCTTCTTCGTCCTCTAATGGATTATGAATACACATGTTAGAGGAATCATCTTCAATTATAATAGGGTTTGCATGATTATCCATTAGTAATTTTTGCGAATTTCTAAGAATCTTGCCTTGTTTCTCTTGTTCCTTTGCCATCCTTATTTGCATGACTTCTAAATTAGTCAGCATTTGCAGAGAATCCATCATAATTTCCTCAATCTTCATTACTTGAGCCAATATAGTTCGTTGAAATGGACCGAAATTAGGAGAAGGGAAGGAAAGTGTTGCATTTTGGTTTGATTTAGAAGAGGAGGTGATTATTTTATATTTAAAAAGTTTATTACAGAGAAATGAAGTAAGAAGACAAAAAAATTCAAAATGTTGTGATTATATAACAACCAAAATGATTTTAGAGGAAAAATCAAAATTTCAAATTTTACCATTGTATGTCGACATGGGGGGGTAGGGGCATGTCGACATCCCTTTGAAAATATTGACAATTTTGTTTTTCTTTATTTGTTCAAATATATATGTTACTATATCTATATTCTATATCTCAGTTATAGTACAAACACCTAGTTCTATTCTTAATTTAATAAAGGTTGATTGATTCAAGGGTTTGGTCAGAATATCAGCTAATTGATTCTCAGTGTTGATAAATTCAAGAGAAATAATCTCTTTACTTATATTATCTCTGAGAAAATGATTTCTGATATAAATATGTTTTGTTCTGGCATGATGATTAGGATTTTTGGAGAAATTTATTGCACTTGTATTGTCACAATAAGTTGGTGATTTTGAAATATTTAATATAAAATCCTTTAGGGTCTGTTGCATATAGATTACTTGAGAACAAGCCAAAGCAGTAGATATAAATTATGCTTCAGTTGTTGATAGAGATAATATTTTACTTTTCACTAAACCAGGAAACCAGATAATGTCCTAAAAAGTGACAAGCCCCACTTGTACTTTCGATCTGATTTACAACTAGCATAGTCAGTGTCACAATATAGGATTAAATAAAATAAATATTTTTAGGGTAAAATAGGCCATAGTCTAAAGTGTGTTTAACATATCTTAGGATACGTTTAACAGCTTTTAAATGAGTTTCTTTGGGTTGAAATTGGTACCTTGCACAGAGACAGACAGTATGTATGATATCAGGCCTACTCGCGGTTATATAGAGTAGCGATCCAATCTGTGACGCCCCACCTCTATACTCACGCTAGCCAAGGACACTACAGAGTAATGCCGTCAATTAGCACGAAAAATAAGGTTGTTGAGGAGCAACCATCCATGTAATTACTTTGTGCGAGCACCGATATGTCAGGTAGAATAACATGCATTCCATTTCAAGAGAAAATCCGACATATCAAATACAAACACAAAGCTACTACACAGTGGCAATGAGGTCTTCGGAAACAAATATAGAAATAGGCAAATATAAATCAGTCACGGATGTTTATATCTCAAAGGCGAAAACAGATATGAATATAACACATAGAAGTGTACATCAGAGTAGTGGTCAAACAAGATCCATAATATCACAAAACAATAGATACAAGTGCTAGACAAAAGAATATGTATACATCAAGGAGTCTCTATCTTAAATGTATAACAACAAAAACTATCAAGCTAATGTAGTTAGACAAAATTCAGAAGCTAGTCCCAACTAAGAAGCCAAATGGAAGCACCTATAATATCTCGGTCTGACCCGAGTATTATTTAATAAGAAAATAATAAACGGATCAGTCTAGCTATAAATATCAGATAAAAATGAGATAGAATAAGAGATATGACAAAAACGAATGATAACAATAATGCCATACTTTGATAAGTACACATTTGAAAATCAACCAGAGATTATTCAATACCACAAGAATCTTCTCATAGATCAAAAAGAAAACCATATTCTTTATTTTTATTCACCAAGTCACAAATATTGGCAAACATCTCAATGCCAATCGTAAAAGTTGTTGAAACACAAATTCACCAATGCACAAATATTGATAAACTCATCAATGTAAATCACTAAAATTGGTGAGACACAAATTCTAGAAATCATCGATTAGAAATTCAGAAATCATAAGAGGGGGAGGAAGCCTATCAAAAACGGGAGCATGAAAACTCACCAACACGTGTATCACAAAATGGGTCGTTATCCCATCCCATAAAAATGAGCCGAAGCTCCCCCAAACAGGGCATAGCCCCCCATCGCGGACTATGAGCCGAAGCTCCTCCTGATGAGCCGAAGCTCCTCCTGATGAGCCGAAGCTCCTCCTGATGAGCCGAAGCTCCACAGAAAAGGGGTTGAGTCTCCCTTGCAGACAAAGAGACATCGCACATTGCTAGTCTAAATCACAAAATGATCATCATCGATCATCAAGAAGTGTCAATTACACTAATCTAGTAAATAAATGAGTTTAGCCTCATGTCCCATAACCACTGGCTTAACTTAAATATTTACGAACAAATTGTAGATTCCCACACAAATTGTCACAAGAATTTCAATCAAACAAGTCCAAAAATTAACCGACGAAGTAAACGCAAGCGTTTCATACACTTGTTTTACTAAGCCGCTTAATTAGATTTCTCAAACGAATGAAGTAAAGGTTTGTATATACTAATAGATTGGAAAACGGTCTTAAAAGCGAACTTTGTATCAAAAATAGAGTTGAAATCATCTTTGTGAACAGATATGAATATTTACTACTAGTATTGAAACCTTTGCATGTTAAAGTGACAAGCCATAGAAATGATTGTATAAACAATCAATCACCAAAAATTCACATACGAAGACGTGAATTAAATCTAAAGAAATCGATACCAAATCCATCAAAATGGATATTCCTAAAAATCCAAAGAAAGAAGTCATCAAAGTCGATAATAGTGATAGCAACTAGTCGGATCGACCAAAAATCGATTAACATTGGAGTTTTACTCAAGATTAGGAAAATAGGCAGATATACACAGATCCAGACGTCTGAGGGGTTGATCCAGATGTCTAGTTTTGGTTTGTGGAAATATTCCAGAAAACCAACCAGACGTCTGAAATCTCAAATCAGACATCTGACCTCCTTTCAGACGTCTGAAACGATAATTCAGACGTCTGAAACGATAATTCAGACGTCTGAAATTAGTCACTGTTTTTTTTATTTTTCTGCTGTGTATAATTTTCTCCATGAGGCAAAACCAGACGTCTGGCATTGGTATTCAGACGTTTGAAATCCTGGTAAGGGCAACAATTTTCCTATGCCATGATGGCCAAAATAATTTTGGGAGCGATCGACCAAGCAACGGCGACTAAGGATTTACGCCAAGCGACAACCCGGCCTTATAGGCTCTTCGATGCATCCCAAACAACATATCCAAACATCCTTAGCAGGATTTTCACAAAATTGGTGTGACAACCCGGAAAATTTGAGCAATATCAATTCAATAATCTGTATTTAAATATTAAATTGACTTGACATATCTTTGTTAAAAAGATCTGAATTGATACTTTGCTTTTAATAAATATCTAATTGGTGAATTTCATCCTTTAAACTAATTGTTTGTTTTCTATTTATATATGTATATATTTGTATATATTGTAAATAGGGAAGCTTTGTTTTAAAATTTAACTAATAAATTATGTTTCAAATTGTAATATACATTTTAGTGAATTGGAAATTATGATTTATTTAATATAAACTTTTCAAAGCTATTTAATAAATAAATATAGGGTTTTAAATACATAAGATAAATGTTTAAATAGTTTAAAACTTATTTTAGCTTAAGTTTAGATTTAAATTTATTAACAAAAAGATTTGTTTTGTTTTCTTTTTAGTATAGCTTGATAAAAATATGGATTTAAAATTATATATGAGTTTTAATGCAATTTTGTCAAATGGTACATTAATAAAATAAGCAGTTTTAATAAAAAGATAATTTCTTTTATAAATCATTTCAAATTGATAAATGTGTTTTTATAATATAAAAAAAATAAAAATGTATATATAAAAATACAAGACTATAAGATAAATTAGGGAAAATATAAAGTAAGTACATTGGTTAAATTATAATAACATAACAACTATAGAATTCATTTTGATTACAAACAACAAAACAAAGGAATTTTTTTATGTAAGTTAGAAATAGAAACAAATATTTATAAGACAGATTTAAGTTATAAAGTAAGCTCATACATACATTTAAAACAACATGTTAAAAATAACATTCATTTACATTTCAAAAATATAAAACAAGTAACATATTTATTCATAACACATGAATAGGTAAGTAGAAACAAACAAAATAACAAGGCAACAAATAAAATCTAGAAACAAATCATATGTGTGCAGGCTGAAAAGAAAAAAATATATGTGAAGGCTTGCTAAGGAAGACAGTATTATGTATTCTTAAACAAACAAAAGCAATTAATGTAAATCTTTCTAGCACACAATACACTTCATATCAGCCTCCACCATAAAAATATCTCTGTTTTAAATCGGTACAGACAAAGATTTATATGCTGTATTGTACAAGTATTATCACTGCAGTGAAACATAATGATGTACCCTGTCTACAATTCTTGGCTATATATCTCTATCTTTTCATTTTAATTCGTTCATACAAAACTAGAATCTGAAGTAAAACTATGTCAAACTAAAACAAAGCTTCTACTTAAACAACAACCAAGATTTAATACAACTGAGAATCAGAGAGGAGTTCAACCTGATATTTTTCAAGCCTGTTGCAAAGCAAACTAGGCTCTGTTCTTTCTCATATCAAGTGAGTAACTTTTATATATATTTTTTAGGGATGAATCTGTTGTATATATGCCTGGGAATAGTATGTGTATATATCTATATATATATTGGATCCTCTGTCTATGCCTATAGGATGTGTAGTGTTACAGGCTGTTGTTTTAAATTTTATATGTTCTCAGTTCAAAACTCAAACTGTTTGATTCAAAAATCATTTACTCCTTTTCAGATTGATGATTGAACTTAAGATTTGAAAAAAAGATGTTTGTATCATTATAAACTAAGTTTAAAAATTCAGTTAAGATTAAAACAACTTAAAAATTTTCTCTGGAACCCAAATTATCTGAACAAACTTAAGATTTGTAAATTTTCGAACTTTTTAATTCATGGTTTCAGGTATGCTAGAGGGATCCGAGTATAATAACATGATTTTTAAACCTGATTTGATGATTTTAATGGTGTGGTATGAGAGCAGTTTGTGTTTATCTATTTTTGGCATTTCGAGTCGCCGTGGGCGATCACGTTGATCGGGAAGGTTGGGTTTTTGTCTGGAGGTGGAGGAGTCTACCGTGGATTGGAAAAAAATGGTGGATGGTGGTACAGTGGGTCGTGGAAGCGGCGGCGTAGGTTTAGTGTCTTTAAACCTAATTTTTACTATGCATAGATTATCGATCACCACGGCCAGTTCAAGTGATCGAGTGGCACGAGCTTGTGGGGTTTGGTAGAGGAGAGGTGGACGAGGCTACGGTCGGAGGCGCTGAAGGTCTGGGGGTCGGAGCTTCGAGAAAGTGGTGTTGCCAGGTTTTGGAGGGAGGGTCCTCTCGAGTTTCCAGGTTGCGTTTTAGGTTCCAGTATCGAGTTCGAATGCTTGATTTTGCCATGATGTTGTTTTCATCATTTTGATGATCGGGAGCGAGGGTGTAGGTCACTACCGACCTATCAGAGGCAGTCTCGATGATCGGAGCATCACCATGGAGTGGTGCACGTGCACGCGACATCATCAGTATCAAGTGACGTTGAATTAGGAAGAAGTAAGTACAGGAAGAGTGTACTCGGATGTTTGCTCGTAGACATTGGGGTTGACAGGGAAGGGTCTGGTTGTTTTTTTTCTTTTTACAGGCTTTAACTAAAACCTGATTTGATTTGGGGTTTCAAGTTTTGGGTTTAAAATTTAAATTAAGAATTGAATCAAGATTTTAATCAAGACTTAAATATGAGGTCAGGTTCAGTTTGACGTTTGTTCAAGGTTTTAACCTGTACCAGTTACAGTTTTTAAAATTTTAGCTTTAAATTAAATCAAGTTAAACTGAGTCTAAGTAAAAGTTTAAGTATAATTCAAGTTAGATCGTACAATTAGATTTTGATAAAATAAAGTTTGTTTTTAACTCAAATTTATTTAATGGCATTAAGTAGTAAGTAAGAAAAAATAGGGGATTGAAGTCAAATGGAAGTTTGAAAGGAAATTTGAATGGAAGTTTAGAAATTTAAGTATTTTAAATAAGTTTTAAGTGTTAAAATATGCTTTTAAACATGTGAGTTTAAAAGGGTTTCGAAAAATTAGTTTTAAACTTTATTAAGGATAAATTGGAATTTATGTAGGAAGTAATTTGAAATAAATGTTTTTAAACATATTGGAAGTGAAAATTAAATTAATAATAAGAATAGTTTACTTTAAGTAATGAAGATTTAGAATTTATATTCATAACCTTTAAGTTAATTAAGTATGAATAATTAATGATTGATATTAATTAAATTAGTAATTATAAAGTTTAAATGTATTAATTAAAGTTAAATAATGAATTAATTAACTAATATGTGATTAAGAACCATAAATTAGATTTTTATTTAGATTAATAAATTTTAATGGCTAATCAAACTTATAATTAATAATGATTAGTTTAAGTTAATTATTTTAGAAGAAAATAATTAAATAAGTGTTAATGAAGATCATTAACTAGATTATTTTATAATTAATTAATGTGGTTGATTTTTAATAATTAAATAGATTAATTAATTTAATAATAATCATTGTAATAGTTTAAATGTAATTATTTATTTGGAAAATAATTAAGAAATTAATTACTTATTAATTGATTAAATTGATTTAATTTGAGTTAATTAATTTAGTTTAATTAATTTGGATTAATCACTTGATAATTTTGGAAGTAAATTACTTAGGAAGTAATTGATGAAATTATTGGATGATGGGTAATGGAAGTAATTGGAATATATTACTGGAAGATAATCGAGGGATTAGTTAAGTTGTTTATTTAAGAGTAATTAATAAAGGGAAGTTAATTACTGTATGAAATTAATCAGAGATGATTAATATATGTGATTAGAAGATTAAGTTTTTCTTAATTTAATTAATTAATAAAATAATTGATTAGAGATCATTAATTATTATAATTAATGATGTAATTAGGAAATTGATTAATTTGGGAATAATAAATCAACAAGGTAATTAAATTGTAATAAATCTATATAAATGAAATTAATTAATGGATTTATTCAAAGATTAGTCTCTGTAAATGAATTAAAGGAAACTACTGGAATGTAGCAAGAGTTATTTAAATCAGAGATGATTAATTGGGATGCATAAGTAACTGATGCTAAGATTAAATTAAGTTAATCAATTTTTAATTAATTTAAGAAATCATTTGATGATTTGGTATGTGTAATTACATAGTGTAATTAATGGAGTATAATTACTTAAGAAAGTAATTAGATAATAATTACTTGATGAAATTAATATAAGATGATTTGTAAGTGAAGTAATTTGGGTTATTTCTTTTGTAATTAATCAGAGGATTAATTTATGGGAATAATTAATCGTAAGATTGTTAATTTGTTAATAAGTAATTAAGGGTAGTTAATTACTGGTGTGATATTAATCAAGGGTGATTAATAATTGTGTTTAATTAAAGTTTAGTCACTTAATGTAATTAATTTAAATAAAGTAATTTAACATAAATTAATTACATCATTAATTAATATAATTAATGATGTAATTAAGAATTGTTAATAACTAATAAGGAAGTAATTAAATGTTAATTGCTATGAATGATTTAGAATAATTCATTTGAGAAATTAATTAAAGACTAAATTACCTATTGAAATTAGAGAATGATTAATTAATTTGATTTATAATTAATTAATGGTTGAGAGCTGGATTTATGGAATGAGTAATTAATTTAATTTATTTTAAATTAATTAAAGATAGAAGTAGTTAATTTAATTCATTTTAAATTAATTATAGATTGTGATTCACAAATCATTGCTTATGGATGATATTGATATTTCATTGATTGATTGTGATCTCAGATATGAGATGAGTAATATCTATGTGATATGGATGTATGGTTTAAGTATGATAATATTTAATTATCTGTTTGGATGATGATATTAATTATCTGTTTATGATGATAATGTGATTATCTATTATGAGATGTGAATTATCTATCTTTGTGTATATTGATAATATTGAATTGACTGTTAAGACTAAATAGACAACTTGGCCTTAAAAGATACGTTTTGGATTTCGATGAGACTGGGATCGGGTTTCCATATTTGGACATCCGAAAACCACGTCGATCCAAATTAACGATAGGTTGTGAATCTGAAGCGAAGATGAAGATTCAGAATGCAAGGATTATCGTCGTTAACTCTGAGGGTGATTCCAAAATGAGTGTAACGAGATGATGCCTTCGGTTTCATTCGAACCCGGAACGAACTTGTATGGATTGAATGTTTTCAACACATCGTCAAGTGGGCCATGAGCATTCTAGGAGATGTATTCTCCAAAGGTAATCGTAGCCTCAAGCCTCATCAACCGGGAATGGCTAAAACAGGGGAGGTGCAGGAAGGTTAGGTGGGTCATGCCCAAGCAGGACGAGGTATACCCCTGTCTAGATGTCCCTTTTTATTCGGCTGTGTGGGCAGTTGGTCTGCAGCCAACTGCGGGGTTATCTTGTTCGGGACTGTTCAGTAAGGAATGGTTCCGGCCTTGTGTTGTAGGGGGTCGGGAGTGATCCTCGGTACGTTGATCTAGGCCACATACTGTGACGGACGGTACCCCAGTAGCCATGCCATTGTATGGAATCCAAAATCCAATAAGTGCCAACGGTTTTGATTGTATTACCCACTTTTGTGGCTAGTAGCTGGAATTTAATGAATGTAACAATTTCGGCTATTTTCTATCTACTTGAAAACCCTAGACCTATTATAATATCACTGGATTTCCTATCAAATGTTTTAGTTAGCATAAGGTAAAAACTTTTCCATGTTTATGTGTGGGAAGTCTTACGTGATACCTTTCTTTTCAAAGGTTTTTGAAAATTAAGCAACTTTAGCATGTTACTCAAACCAGACCCATGTCTGACCCGGAGTTTATTTTCTGTTTTCCTAAACTCTCGGGTACTCAAATTTTTACGAGTAGTCAAGGGATTCAGGTTGGCTTCGACGAATTCTGGAGGAGCATTGGAGCAGGAGGCTTCAACGTTTGTAGATATAGTGTTCCGCTGTGTTGGTATCTCTGTGTCGTATTGTGTATTGAGTTGTATAACTAGACAGGTGCCTATAACTGTCTAGTATGTGATGTATTATCTTTATAACTCTGATTGATGTCACATACTGTGTAAATACTTATGTGATTAATATAATTTATTCGTTCCGCTGTGAGATTCTGATGTGGTTGTTCTTTCTTCTCTATCTTTTCTATTTTCTCACCCCTTTCTTTCTTTAAGAACGATACGTCTTCCTGGGCGTAGGAAGCCGGGTCGTTACAGTGGTATCAAAGTCCTAGGTTGAGTGAATACCTAGGCTTTTGAGTGATTTCTTTCTTGAGAGAGCGTATTTGTAATTTTGATATTATATATATATATATATTCATTTCTATCTATTTGTTGGGTTACATGTTCGGGTTTTCCAATATAAGTATAAGGGTAGATAGGGTAGTGGTGACTACTAGTGGTTGGAAGCATATCTGACGAGACTGTAGACCTAATACCGTCTCGAGTAAATTTGTGGTGTAAGGATTTCACCAAATCTTTGGAGGAAACCTGTTAAGATTTGGAGTCCATTTTCGTAGTACAAGTTTGGATGAGTAGAATTTGGATTTTGTCAGTTGTGCAGAAGCTAGAAATATTATCTTGGTAACTCAAGAAGTAGTAGTTGTGTGTTGAGATGCAGTAGCGATGGATTGTTTCCGAAGAAGTTCTCAAGGATCTTTGGATAAGGAAGTGTGTCTACATTAGTTTTGAGGCTGAGTTCAGCTGAATGTTGTGATTGGCTTTGAGGCCCGAGTTTTTCGAGGAGTTTTGGATTAAGAAGTTTTTGGCATCAGTAGCAGTGTTGCGGCTCAGATTGTTCTGCCGACACACGAGGAGGTCATCTATCGGCAGTTCTTTAGAGGTGAAGTTCAGAGACAGTTTTGTGGATCCATTTCTTCAAGGGATTGGCTAGATAGATTAAGCTGTTCAAATTGGTAAGGAGAGAACAGTTTTCTTTGGATATTAGCCTGGGTTGATCGCAAAAGTGACTTGCGATAATTGGGCATTCTCTTGGTTAATCAAAAATCTTTTTCTGGATATCTTTGAAGAGGTCAGCGGGTTTCCCTTGCATCCAGAGTTGAGTTTGGTATCGACTGGATTCCAGAAGTAGTACCGATGGTTCATCCTAGTAGTAGAATGGTTTCTAGAGAGAGGATTTGGTAAAGCAGCTTAGGTTTTGGAGGAACTTCTGAGTTTTAGTGTGGATCGGTAAACCGTATTTTTGTAATGTGTTGTCCAATTTATGCTTATGTGCATCATTAGCATTTTTATCTACCCCAGATCAGAGTTGTGCAGCGGAAGCAGTTGGGAGTGCATCTGCTTTCCTTTTCTGGAAAGGAGAGGTTGTTTTCTACTGATGATAGAGGTTGAGTTCTTGATTTTGGTTGGTCTTGAGAAGATCATTCTATTGGATTTTTTTAGTTCAGATTGTTCTGAGAGTCATCAGTAAATGTTGAGCTGGTCAGTAGGGATGAAAGCAGCTCTGGATCATCAGAGGGATTTGGTGGATATGAGACGGAGGAATTTGGATTTTGAAGTCGGAGATTTGATTTTGGATGAATTTTCTCTGATTCAAAGGAGCTATATGATTCGGTAAGACTGTGAAGCTAGCTCCGAGGAGTTCAGGATTTTCTCTATGATCTGGTGAGGATAAGTGTTTGATGTTCGGGAGTGAATTGCCAGTTTGGATGGCTGGGATTCGTTGTGTTTCACGTATCTCAGAGGGAATACGTATGTAAATCCATCTCTGGTTTTGGAACCAGCAGTTCGGGGAGTTTTGGTTGTTGAGTCAGACTCGTCTATAGTATGATATCTGTGTAGATTTGTAGATCTAGATGAGTAGGAACTCTTTAGCTTAGTGGTATAGACTATTTGGATTCTATAGATTGAGTATTCCGATGTTATACTTGGAAAACTTTAGGAAACTCTATCCAGAATTTTGTCTGGATGGTTAGCTTTGTTGAATGAATGGATTGGTTGTGATGGTTGTTAGCATATGATTGATATATGAGTGTGATTTAAAATTAAATCTTAAATAGATTACTAAATTACCTTTGCTTTTAAATTTCGGGGACGAAATTCTTTTAAGGGGAGAGGAATGTGACAACCCGGAAAATTTGAGCAATATCAATTTAATAATCTGTATTTAAATATTAAATTGACTTGACATATCTTTGTTAATAAGATCTGAATTGATACTTTGCTTTCAATAAATATCTAATTGGTGAATTT
This sequence comes from Allium cepa, assembly GCA_030765085.1. Lineage (NCBI taxonomy): Eukaryota > Viridiplantae > Streptophyta > Magnoliopsida > Asparagales > Amaryllidaceae > Allium > Allium cepa. Next base: position 135,293,717 of record CM060940.1, on the reverse strand, counting down.
TATCCTTTAAACTAATTGTTTGTTTTCTATTTATATATGTATATATTTGTATATATTGTAAATAGGGAAGCTTTTTTTTAAAATTTAACTAATAAATTATGTTTCAAATTCTAATATACATTTTAGTGAATTGGAAATTATGATTTATTTAATATAAACTTTTCAAAGCTATTTAATAAATAAATATAGGGTTTTAAATACATAAGATAAATGTTTAAATAGTTTAAAACTTATTTTAGCTTAAGTTTAGATTTAAATTTATTAACAAAAAGATTTGTTTTGTTTTCTTTTTAGTATAGCTTGATAAAAATATGGATTTAAAATTATATATGAGTTTTAATGCAATTTTGTCAAATGGTACATTAATAATATAAGCAGTTTTAATAAAAAGATAATTTCTTTTATAAATCATTTTAAATTGATAAGTGTGTTTTTATAATATAAATAAAATAAAAATGTACATATAAAAATACAAGACTATAAGATAAATTAGGGAAAATATAAAGTAAGTACATTGGTTAAATTATAATAACATAACAACTATAGAATTCATTTTGATTACAAACAACAAAACAAAGGAAATAAATTTATGTAAGTTAGAAATAGAAACAAATATTTATAAGACAGATTGTAAGTTATAAAGTAAGCTCATACATACATTTAAAACCACATGTTAAAAATAACATTCATTTACATTTCAAAAATATAAAACAAGTAACATATTTATTCATAACACATGAATAAGTAAGTAGAAACAAACAAAATAACAAGGCAACAAATAAAATCTAGAAACAAATCAAATGTGTGCAGGCTGAAAAGAAAAAAATAATATGTGAAGGCTTGCTAAGGAAGACAGTATTATGTATTCTTAAACAAACAAAAGCAATTAATGTAAATCTTTCTAGCACACAATACACTTCATATCAGCCTCCACCATAAAAATATCTCTGTTTTAAATCAATACAAACAAAGATTTATATGCTGTATTGTACAAGTATTATCACTGCAGTGAAACATAATGATGTACCCTGTCTACAATTCTTGGCTATATATCTCTATCTTTTCATTTTAATTCGTTCATACAAAACTAGAATCTGAAGTAAAACTATGTCAAACTAAAACAAAGCTTCTACTTAAACAACAACCAAGATTTAATACAACTGAGAATCAGAGGGGAGTTCAACCTGATATTTTTCAAGCCTGTTGCAAAGCAAACTAGCCTCTGTTCTTTCTCATATCAAGTGAGTAACTTTTATATATATTTTTTAGGGATGAATCTGTTGTATATATGCCTGGGAATAGTATGTGTATATATCTATATATATATTGGATCCTCTGTTTATGCCTGTAGGATGTGTAGTGTTACAGGCTGTTGTTTTAAATTTTATCTGTTCTCAGTTCAAAACTCAAACTGTTTGATTCAAAAATCATTTACTCCTTTTCTGATTGATGATTGAACTTAAGATTCGAACAAAAGATGTTTGTATCATTATAAACTAAGTTTAAAAATTCAGTTAAGATTAAAACAACTTAAAAAATTTCTCTGGAACCCAAATTATCTGAACAAACTTAAGATTTGTAAATTTTCGAACTTCTTAATTCATGGTTTCAGGTATGCTAGAGGGATCTGAGTATAATAACATGATTTTTAAACCTGATTTGATGATTTTAATGGTGTGGTATGAGAGCAGTTTGTGTTTATCTATTTTTGGCATTTCGAGTCGCCGTGGTCGATCACGTTGATCGGGAAGGTTGGGTTTTTGTCTAGAGGTGGAGGAGTCTACCGTGGATTGGAAAAAAATGGTGGATGGTGGTGCAGTGGGTCGTGGAAGCGGCGGCATAGGTTTGAAGTTTTTAAACCTAAATTTTACTATGCATAGATTATCGATCACCACGGCCAGTTCAGGTGATCGAGTGGCACGAGCTTGTGGGGTTTGGTAGAGGAGAGGTGGACGAGGCTACGATCGGAGGCGCTAGCGGTCTGGGGGTCGGAGCTTCGTGGAAGTGTGTTGCCAGGTTTTGGAGGGAGGGTCCTCTCGAGTTTCCAGGTTGCGTTTTAGGTTCCAGTATCGAGTTCGAATGCTCGATTTTTTCCTGATGTTGTTTTCATCATTTTGATGATCGGGAGCGAGGGTGTAGGTCACTGCCCACCTATCGGAGGTAGTCTCGGTGATCGGAGCATCACCATGGAGTGGTGCACGTGCACGTGACATCATCAGTATCAGGTGATGTTGAATTGGGAAGAAGTAAGTACAGGAAGAGTGTACTCGGGTGTTTGCTCGTAGACATTTGGGTTGGTCTCGAAGCAAAACAGCGGAGGGTCTGGTTGTTTTTATTATTTTTACAGGCTTTAACTAAAACCTGATTTGATTTGGGGTTTCAAGTTTTGGGTTTAAAATTTAAATTAAGAATTGAATCAAGATTTTAATCAAGACTTAAATATGAGGTCGGGTTCAGTTTGATGTTTGTTCAAGGTTTTAACCTATACCAGTTACAGTTTTTAAAATTTTAGCTTTCAAATCAAATCAATTTAAACAAAGTCTAAGTAAAAGTTTAATTATAATTCAAGTTAGATAGTACAATTAGATTTTGATAAAATAAAGTTTGTTTTTAACTTAAATTTATTTAATGGCATTAAGTAGTAAGTAAGAAAAAATAGGGGGTTGAAGTCAAATGGAAGTTTGAAAGGAAATTTGAATAGAAGTTTAGAAATTTAAGTATTATAAATAAGTTTTAAGTGTTAAAATATGCTTTTAAACATGTGAGTTTAAAAGGGTTTCGAAAAATTAGTTTTAAACTTTATTAAGGATAAATTGGAATTTATTTAGGAAGTAATTTGAAATAAATGTTTTTAAACATATTGGAAGTGAAAATTAAATCAATAATAAGAATAGTTTACTTTAAGTAATGAAGATTTAGAATTTATATTCATGACCTTTAAGTTAATTAAGTATGAATAATTAATGATTGATATTAATTAAATTAGTAATTATAAAGTTTAAATGTATTAATTAAAGTTAAATAATGAATTAATTAACTAATATGTGATTAAGAACCATAAATTAGATTTTTATTTAAATTAATAAATTTTAATGGCTAATCAAACTTATAATTAATAATGATTAATATAAGTTAATTATTTTAGAAGAAAATAATTAAATAAGTGTTAATGAAGATCATTAACTAGATTATTTTATAATTAGTTAATGTGATTGATTTTTAATAATTAATTAGATTAATTAATTTAATAATAATCATTGTAATAGTTTAAATGTAATTATTTATTTGGAAAGTAATTAAGATATTAATTACTTATTAATCGAGTAAATTGATTTAATTTGAGTTAATTAATTTGGATTAATCACTTGATAATTTTGGAAGTAAATTACTTAGTGAAGTAATTGATGAAATTATTGGATGATGGGTAATGGAAGTAATTGGAATATATTACTGGAAGATAATCAAGGGATTAGTTAAGTTGTTTATTTAAGAGTAATTAATAAAGGGAAGTTAATTACTGTATGAAATTAATCAGAGATGATTAATATATGTGATTAGTAGATTAAGTTTTTCTTAATTTAATTAATTAATAAAATAATTGATTAGAGATCATTAATTATTATAATTAATGATGTAATTAGGAAATTGATTAATTTGGGAATAATAAATTAACAAGGTAATTAAATTGTAATAAATATATATAAATGAAATTAATTAATGGATTTATTCGAAGATTAATCTCTGTAAATGAATTAAAGGAAACTACTGGAATGTAGCAAGAGTTATTTAAATCAAAGATGATTAATTGGGATACATAAGTAACTGATGATAAGATTAAATTAAGTTAATCAATTTTTAATTAATTTAAGAAATCATTTGATGATTTGGTATGTGTAATTACTTAGTGTAATTAATGGAGTATAATTACTTAGGAAAGTAATTAGATAATAATTACTTGATGAAATTAATATAATATGATTTGTAAGTGAAGTAATTTGGGTAATTTCTTTTGTAATTAATCAAAGGATTAATTTATGGGAATAATTAATCGTGAGATGGTTAATTTGTTAATAAGTAATTAAGGGTAGTTATTTACTGGTGTGATATTAATCAAGGGTGATTAATAATTGTGTTTAATTAAAGATTAATCACTTAATGTGATTAATTTAAATAAAGTAATTTAATATAAATTAGAGTCCATTAATTAATATAATTAATGATGTAATTAAGAATTGTTAATAATTAATAAGGAAGTAATTAAATGTTAATTGCTATGAATGATTTAGAATAATTCATTTGAGAAATTAATTAAAGACTAAATTACCTATTGAAATTAGAGAATGATTAATTAATTTGATTTATAATTAATTAATGGTTGTGAGAGCAGGATTTATGGAATGAGTAATTAATTTAATTTATTTTAAACTAATTAAAGATAGAAGTAGTTAATTTAATTCATTTTAAATTAATTATAGATTGTGATTCATAAATCATTGCTTATGGATGATATTGATATTTCATTGATTGATTGTGATCTCAGATATGAGATGAGAAATATCTGTGTGATATGGATGTATGGTTTAAGTATGTTAATATTTAATTATCTGTTTGGATGATGATATTAATTATCTGTTTATGATGATAATGTGATTATCTATTATGAGATGTGAATTATCTATCTGTGTGTATATTGATAATATTGAATTGACTGTTAAGACTAAATAGACAACTTGGCCTTAAAAGATACGTTTTGGATTTCGATGAGACCGGGATTGGGTTTCCATATTTGGACATCCGAAAACCACATCGATCCAAATTAACTATAAATCATGAATTTGAAACGAAGATGAAGATTCAGAATGCAAGGATTATCGTCGTTAACTCTGAGGGTGATTCCAAAACGAGTGTAACGAGATGATCCCTTCGGTTTCGTTCGAACCCGGAACGAATTTGTATGGATTGAATGCTTTCAACACATCGTCAGGTGGGCGATGAACATTCTAAGAGATGTATTCTCCAAAGGTAATCGTAGCCTCAAGCCTCATCAACCGGGAATGGCTAAAACAGGGAAGGTGCAGCAAGGTTAGGTGGGTCATGCCCGAGCAGGACGAGGTATACCCCTGTCTAGATGTCCCTTTTTATTCGGCTGTGTGGGCAGTTGGTCTGCAGCCAACTACGGGGTTATCTTGTTCGGGACTGTTCAGTAAGGAATGGTTCCGGCCTTGTGTTATAGGGGGTCGGGAGTGATCCTCGGTACGTTGATCTAGGCCACGTACTGTGACGGGCGGTACCCCAGTAGCCCTGCCATTGTATGGAATCCAAAATCCAATAAGTGCCAACGGTTTTGATTGTATTACCCACTTTTGTGGATAGTAGTTGGAAATTAATGAATGTAACAATTTCGGCTATTTTCTATTTACTTGAAAACCCTACACCTATTATAACATCACTGGATTTCCTATCAAATGTTTTGGTTAGCGTAAGGTAAAAACTTTTCCATGTTTATGTGTGGGAAGTCTTACGTGATACCTTTCTTTTCAAAGGTTTTTGAAAATTAAGCAACTTTAACCTGTTACTCACACCAGACCCATGTCTGACCCGGAGTTTATTTTCTGTTTTCCTAAACTCTCGGGTACTCAAATTTTTACGAGTAGCCAAGGGATTCTGGTTGGCTTCGACGAATTTTGGATGAGCAATGGAGCAGGAGGCTTCAGCATTTGTAGATATAGTGTTCCGCTGTGTTGGTATCTCTGTGTCGTATTATGTATTGAGTTGTATAACTAGACAGGTGTCTATAACTGTCTAGTATGTGATGTATTATCTGTATAACTCTGATTGGTGTTACATACTATGTAAATACTTATGTGATTAATATAATTTATTCGTTCCGCTGTGAGATTCCGATGTAGTTGTTCTTTCTTCTCTATCTTTTCTATTTTCTCACCCCTTTCTTTCTTTAAGAACGATACGTCTTCCTAGGCGTAAGAAGCCGGGTCGTTACAGAATTCAAATCCAAAAATTAGTAAATCACCAAATCAATTCAAATCAAAAGAAAACGATCATGAATAGATGTTAGGAATTCATACCTAACCACAAAGATAGATATAGACATAGATGTGAGATAAAAATCTCACCTTTTACTTAAAAACACAAGTGAGAAGCTATAAGGCAAGGCAAGAACAACCACTCTTCAATTTTAACCCAAGAAGATTCAATCTAAGCTCATAAGAGAGACATTTCCTAAGTTAGGCACTAGTACAAAAAGTGCATATTGCTTCGCCTCATTTGCATCGGATGAAGTAAAAACGGATGCAAATAGAACTATTTGCATCAGTTCTATCTTAATAACCGATGCAATTGGTACGTGGAAGGCAATAGGTAATCAAAAATTAAATTTGCATCAGTTATTAAGATAGAACTGCTGCAAATAGTTTTAGTCGCATCGGTTTAAAAGTCAACCGATGCAACTACATGTTGATGGCAAAGATATGAAATTTAGGTGGGAAATAATGAAAAATTGGCTCCAAAGTTAGTACTTTGGATAAATGTACTCCGTCCTCCTTAATAACCCACTCCCAAAAAAAAATCTTCTCCTCGTTGTTTAAACAAAGGACATCAACTAAAAGAGAGGATTAACAAATTCTGGAAATCTAAACAAAGCAAGAAACTGATAAATCTCAAATTGCAAATTCATTCAAATCTAAAGCTATTAGAGCCATCGCAGATTAGAATAGTGATATGGCGGAGGTCGAGCTGCATGGCCGAAGGTGTGGGCATTGGTGGTGGCTGCATTCAGGTGATGGCGGGCTAGGCTAGGCATCCGGTGGTGATGCAATTATTTAGCGCTGCTATTTAATTAAGGATTTAAGGTGAGTAATTTCTCACAAATCTATCTCTAAATTTGTGAATATGGTTTCTAGGTGAATTCTTACTGTAATTGCTTGGACTTGATTGTTAAATTGTGTGTGTTGTTTGAAGATTTTGTAGCATTGAATTGAATGCGTCCCTGCCCTTACTTTGAAATTGATACACATTTTCTTATTAGCTTTGGTTCACTGCAAGCAGATTTTATTTTATTTTGTGTTTTTTTGAAATTGATACACATTTTCTTTTTATATTCATCACGTTACAGGTTACAGCTAATTGAGAGTGACTATTAAAAAATAAACCATAATAATATGTCGATCGCATTATTTTAGTCCGCTCTTACTTTTATAATAGATCTCTCCTAATCGATGACCAGTATAATCTTGTATTTAATTACATTACAGGATATGTATTATATGTTAACCATTCATGACCCATCATGTTTTATTATATATCCATGAATTGATACGAAGTCATTCTTTTAACAACTAAGAAAGGCGATTTGATATGGAATTTGCAATACAAATAAAATCAAAAAGTTCTATAGTATCTTTCCTTACTAACATAATGTGAACCCGTGCTTCGCATATGGTCTATTGTAAAACAACTTGTTTATGATTGTATTGTTAAAAAGATTTAGTTTTTAAATTTGACTTCGTTGGTGGATTACATATTTTTTATCACTTCGGAGTAGTATTTTTCTTTAAAGTATAAACTGAAATATAATTATTGCTAAGGCACAAATTTTTATCTGGAACACAATGTTATGCTTAATGGAAAAAATTAATGAAATTACATTACATAAAAATTGGTGCTTTCTATATTATAGTTAACAATTCAAATGCAAGCGGAAAGGTACGTCACTTTATGCTTTCTAAGTGGTCTTCAAATCGCCTCTTATGGTTTCTAAGATTACACAACCGTCTTTCACAGTGTAAAAGAATTATGTCAAAACAACACTATTTATGTGTTTGATATTGTTACAAATTGGTTCATAACTTCGACTAAATTACAAACACATAGGCTATGAGATTGGAAGATAAGTTAAAACTTGTAAACTGTTTCAGTATGTGCAAATGAAAGTACAGACTCTGCAAATATAGCTTTAAACCTTTTTGGCTACCTTTTATCTTCTACTCCAATGTTGATTTATTAATGTCAAGACTGAACATTTATTGGAGTATGCATATCCTAAATAACCATCCTAAGAGTTCTTTCATTACACATGTGAACCTTAAAAAATTTACTAATCATAAATTGCTCTTTAATAGTCTTCTTATTTTCTTAATAGGAAGTTCATCACTTATTACATGCAAATATATAGTCTTAGAATCTTATTAGTAGGCACCATAATTCAACCTATAATGAGTAAAAAAATAGAAACTAATTTAATAAACACATTTAAAGGAAGAATAAGATTATGATTCGGTAAAGTTCTTATAGTTACCTTTAGAGAACTTCGTCCTGCCTTCCCTTTTTTTACACCAGCACGTTGATCGTGGCCTATAAAAAATAACTGATTTCAAAGTTAATAACTGTGTAGTAATAATACAGATTTTATTATAGTGCAAAAAACCGATCGCAAGTTGTAAGAATTGAGTATTCATATTAAAAACTGATCGGTTGTTCAGATTATTTTTACAATTGTCTTATTTTATTTTTGTGTTAACTTTCATCAGAGACAGAAATGGAAGCTACAAGCAAAAGACACAGTGGAAAGACAATGTATGCTGCAACCTTTAATATTTCTTCGGTTTCTTTGGTAATTGCTCCTATCCTTGACCAGTCCCCGCTATACCTTAAATAATTCATTTACAAACTTTTGAGTTGATTATGTATATTCATACGGTTTTCATACATATTTGAAAAATACGTACTCGATTTTATTAGCAACAATTAAATTTCATATATAGCGTGTGTGTGTGTTTTCAAATATGAGTAATTCTTACCCTGCATCAATGAAACACAATCCAAAGATAACTACAGCAGACTTTGCAATAAAAGCTTTTGAAATTTTGAAGCTGAAGAGGGAGCTTTTTGTTCTAGAATTTTCACCAGAATTTGATTTCTTTGCATATATATGCTTGAACTGACTTTTTCTACTTCTTTGAACATTCTGTAGCAAAAATAGCTTAGGATGATGTAACACCAGGTTTTGCATCTTTAGCTGGAGGTGAAACTTTAAGTGTTGTTTGAGGTTTTGGGAAAGGTTTCTATACATGATAGAGTTTGAGTGGCTACTATTTATTCCTTACTAAAGTTTATAACCATATACTTACGGAAAAATGTGACTTTTGGTTTCTTGTTACCCAGCTTAGTCTCCCCCTATAGTTCTATACTTGTCATATCCTTTTTATTATAACATTTTGCAGTGCATAATTTTCTTTCTTTAAGCTCAGTTCTTTCTCCTGAGCTACAAAAACAGGAGGAGAAAAAAACTGAAATTTCTTTTTAGTAAATATTCATGATATCTTCTTCATCTATGGTTGTATCTATGTCCACAGCCACAATCTCAATAAGTAGCTTTAATACGTCTTCCAAAAACAATAGCTTAAGAAATGTTTTGTGTAAAATACCAAGTTTGGATTTTGCATCAATAAAGCTCATATCTAATTCTTCTCCTATGAGAATAATTGAGTCTGCTTTGCCTCTGGCTGCCTCTCTATCTATTGTTCTTTGGTCTAACCCAGGTATATTATTCACCATTTTTAGTCATATTTACTGAATTTACATGATTTTGTTATATAGTTAGTTAAGTGTGGTTATAGAAAATGGTCAAGTATCTTTATCTTAAGTGGTTAGAGGTACGACGTTTTAAACAAAGCTTCTAAAGGTCATATCCATTCGAGCTCCTAAGGTATCATAATGAGTGTTCTGATTGAGTGTTCTGCTTGTAGTTATAAAAGTGTGGTTATAGAAAAAGAGAATGTATACCGAGCAAGATTTATGGTTTGTATGCAGCAAATGCTGGATTTCTTTCTGGGTCAAAAGGCTTGGAGTCGGTTCCTAGCCCTAAACTACCAAAGATCGACTTCCTCAACAAATGGAATGGTATGCCTTTCTTCATTTTAATCCTTGTATTATTTTTTTGTTAATTTGTATCATGAAGGATCTGAAAGGAGTTGATGAGAGTTGATTTAACAGAAATTTATTGCAGATGAAAATCAAAAAAGATATGCAGACCTTGACACAAAATTAAGCCATCTACGGTGCTAAAGGGGCTACTAGAGAAATCTAAAGTTAACAAAAAGAGGTAACAGTTACTGAGTTATAGCATAATCAATAATTGTGCATACTGCAGTTTGAGTTCTAAACTGTATTCGTAGTTTTTAAGAAATGTCAACCCAAAATGTAAATGACTCGTTGGTTTCTGGTTGGCACAAGTGCTGATTAAGGCATGATACGTATAAAAATTAGGCTGAATGCACAGCATCTTGGAACAAGTAATTTGCATCAAAATGATAAATGAAATTATTGTTTTTCTAAACTCCATCAACACTCTTCTTTGCCATAACACATCCACCCAACTACATCATCTTATGTTGCCTCCTTCTCCCTACCACGGCTACATTATCCACCACTTGAACCATAAACTTCACCTACCTACCCATAGCAAACTTCTATACCCCTTCCGCTCTACTACAACCACACTTGTTGCACATCAATACAACAATACTTCACCACCAACATGCACCTCACTTCCCTACCACTACTCTTCTGCACTAATACTGATAGATGATAAATTAATAACTAATTCACATGTTTATTTCTTGTTTTTCCAGGTTCAAATTGACATTGCAAAAAAAGAAATGCAGCATATGGTTTTGAGCCGAAGCCTAAAAATTTGGATTTTCAAGATTCCATGAAGTTTTTAAGGTTTTTACTATACTATTTCTTAATGGTTGTACTAATTAAAGATCTGAATTAAGACTATATCACTTAATGATTGTACTAAAGATCTGAATTATGCAGCAAAAATGAATGTACGAACCATTATTTTGTATAGATTATTAACACTTTAATTGATATATGTTTATTTTGGTATTATGTTATTCAGTTTGTATTTGCCATCAAATTTAATTTTGAATGATTGTAACATTGCATGCAATAATTGTTTGTTATAATCAATATATATATATAGTCTATTTGAGTACTGTAATAATGGTTTCTGAGAATGGCTTTTTTGCATCACGTATAAATAGCCGATGCAATAGAGGGATTAGTTTGCATCGGTTGTTATAAAAAACCGATGCAATAGAGGGATTAGTTTGCATCGGTTTTCAACAACAACCTATGCAACAAGTAGCTTTTTGCATCGGTTGTTATAAAGTAGCTTTGTTGCATCGGTTTTCATTACAACCGATGCAACATGGGGGCTGTGTTCAAGCAACCAACCATGATATTTTGCATCAGTTGTTAGTAACAATCGATGCAAAAAGGACCTTTTTGCATCGATTTCAGAACTGATGCAAAAGTGTTAAGCCTATTGCATCGGTTGCATATGCGTCGGCTGTTGAACTGATGCAAAGGGGGGTAAACAACCGATGCAAATGGCATGTTTTGTAGTAGTGAGGGTTTAGGAAATTTCTGAAATTGAAGAGGAATTGAGATGGAGAAGATGAAGATGAAGAAAATTCTTACCTAATCTTCTCCTTGATTTCAAGCTTGGATTTGATAGTTCCTAAGAGAATTAAGGCTTAGGAATTCCTAATTTCTTTTCTCTTCCCCCATTTTTACTAAAGCTTGAATGTTAGAAAATATTATGAAGGAATGAAGAGGAGTGGAGTGGAGTTGGGTTTATATGTTGGGTTAATGGGCTGAAACCCAAACCTAAAGCCCTAAATGAAAACATCAAAATTTTAATCAACTCCAAACATATCGATGTTTATACTCAAAAAGGTCACAAACGCCGTTCTGGACTCAATGGAAGTGGTATCGAGTCCTGATTTGACTGTTTGTAAAAAGTAGATTTTTGGACTTAAATCCGACTAGCAATGCTATATTTAAATAAAATATTTAAATATAAAATCATAAAATATGCGGGCTGTTATACAATCATTCCCCTGTATAGTTTTTGATAAATATCTTTTGACATGTCTTCTTTGTGAGAAATGCAAAATACGGATCTTAAGGCTAGGATTAACACTAGAGGGGGTGAATAGTGTTTAAAGAAATTACTAAATATTTTTGAGCTTTTATTAATTTGAACACAAATGTATGCAATATTCAAACACAGATATGATCACAAAATAAAACACAGAAGCAAAAATAAAGTAAAAGCAATAACGGAAAGAACACATCGGGTTTTATACTGGTTCGGAGTTACCCTACATCCAGTCCCGCACACAAGTATGGATTTCCTTTCAAAAGCAATTGTACAATTACATCATCGGTTTCAAGGCCACGAGGTACACCACTCCAGGTTCGCAATCCTATGGGTAGAGATACTTGATTTCAGGGGAAACAAATTCACCCAATTGATTTCCTAGGCTACAATCACGCCTTTCTAACTTGATTGATTTATAAGGCCACGATCACACCTTTTCTAACTTGATTGATTTCCATGGCTACAATCATACCTTTTCTCGCTAAATTGATTACAAAGAAGTCTATAACTCTGAATAGCACTGAGGTCTTGCTGAGATGGTGATAGAGAATCAAACCAGAAATGATCTAGTTAGATTCAATGTTGATTTGGTAGAGTAATGGTAAGATTATGTATAAAGAAATGTGGAAGAAGAAGACGAGTAAAAACCAGAAAAATATGAATACAAATTCGTTCAAAACCACCCCTATTATTGTAGAACAACAGCCATGTCCATTCGTGAAGGGATATGATGAATAGACACTTCTTTTGAAATTAAAATTATGAAATCAACTGCTACCATGTAGACATGGGATACTTGACTATGTCGACATGCCAAAGGAAATTTTAGTGATTTATTTTTCTTTGAAAATAACTTCTATCTTATATTAAAACTATTTAAAACTTTATAAATATACTTAACTATAGTTAAAATACATAAGTAAATATAGGGAATAATATTTTGCTATATATAAAATTTTATATTTAAATCTAAGTATAAATATTAAAAATTAAATATATTATTAATAAAAGATAGTTTAAAACCAAGGACAATTTGATTTTGAAAATAAAGATTATTTTGAGGCTAAAAGTATTAAAACCAGGATAGATGTTTTTGATTCTTTTAAAAGGAATATTTTGAAAACATTTTGAAAACAAAATATAATTTTGTAAAACATTTGAATAAGAGTTAGCGGATACAAAGCAATGTTCCACTAGATTTTTCGTAGGTTCCATCCTACTTAGGGTTCCATCCCTTTAACAGGCTCGAAGTGGATTTCATTCCACGAATAAATTGGATATAAAGATGCCCGTGCTTTTCTAGGAGTTTAACAAAATTCCTAATTAAATTACTTATCTTGAAATATTGAACTCTTGATAATCTTGATACTCATAAGTCTTCAATCTTGATATCTACAGTCTTGAATCTCTATACTATACAGTCTTCATTCTTAGTACCTCCATGGTTAAATCCTGCAGATACATATATATCTAAACTATAATGTTAGTATTTATATTTTATAATCTTATTCTAAGGTTGTTGTCATACTATCATCTCAAGGACTAACAACCTCCCCTTTTTGATGATGACAACCTTTGTTTATAAAATATTACTTCTATCTTAATACCTCCCCCTAAAACTATGCCCAACTATCCTAGTTTATATTTCTCCCCCTTTGTCATCAACAAAAACTAACTCGAAACTATATAACTCCCATCATTCTTGTACTTAAGTACCTGCATTAATAAACTATACAATGGAGTATATAATAGATAGATTAAGAGATAATGATACTGATAGACATGATAATTAATCAAATATCATATAAATATCAATGTATATTTATACATGTTTTGCACACCAAATATCAATCCAAACCAAATCAAGTCAAATCAAATCAATCCAAGCAAACAACTCAAATCAAACAAAGCAATCAAATAAAATCAAAAATTAAGAGGAACTTCCACCCATCCTTCTTCTTCAAATATATGGTCTACTTTAATGGCATCCCAATTTTCATTATCATTGGTGAGAGAGACATGAGGATGTGCTTCATTATCATCCTTGTGTAGGAAGGAAATCGTCCATCGTATCGCATCGAAATGCTTTTCTTGCTCCTTGATCATCTGGATTTGACTCAACTCTAAGTGTCGCTGGTTACGAAGAATGAACGAAAGAATATTCTTGAAAGAATTAAGAGTTTCTTCAAGATTCTCGGTTAAATTATGAATTGGATTGGTCATATTTGAGTTTGTGAGAAGAATGAGAGATAAAATAGATAAGAGATAATTCTGAATGATGAGTTCTGGAAGAAATAGGTATTTATAGGTGTAGAAATTCATTTGAAATGAATAGACATAAGGTAGTTATTCAAATTTCAAACGAAATGTCATTCCTGACCAGCACATGTCGACATGGTCAAGGGGGGATGTCGACATGGTCCGGTGAATTTTGATGGGTTATTTTGATTTTGTGAATAATTGTGTATATAAATATTTATATAATATACTAAAATTTATTCTGGAGATAAGTTAAGCTAGATAACAGAAAGGAAATTCAATTTCATTGCATAATAGAATGATACAATGATTAATCATAAACAACTACATGAACATTCAGATCAAAACAAACTAAACTAATACAACATGAATGAAAAGATAGAACTAGTTGGAGGATGACGAAGATGAAGATAATCCAAGCTTCTTGCGTACTTTGGAGAAAAACTTGTTCATCTTTGATGACATTTTATCCAATTTCTTACAAACGGACCGTTTAAGAATCCGTTGATTCTCGACAATAGTCTTTTGATTTTTGAGAAGGGTTTTGTTGGTTGGATTGGAAGGATAGTCAATGCTTTCCAAAGAGGTTTCACCTTCTTCTTCCTCTATTTCCATTTCATCCCCTTCTTCTACTTCCTCTTCCTCCTCTTCCATCTCCTCATGAGCCAAACGCTCTTCTTTTTCGACAAGAGTCTCATAAGGTTGAAAAACAAATGGAATTTTCATATGAGAAATATTTGAGTGATTAAAAACTTTTCTTGCAACGAATTTTTCTCTTTTGAAATCTACTCCAAAATAGTTAAATATCTGAGTGAGATAGATTCCATAATACAAAGTGTTTTCTCCCAAAGTTCATCCAAAATAACTTGCGCCCAATTAATATCATAATTTTCAAAAATAGAAAAAAATGATTTGCAAACTTTTGAAGTTGGATTGTTAAAATTCCACAATCTTGGGGTCAAAGTATGTTGCAAAAGAAGATTAACAATTCTAGCTTTTGGTCGAAAGTTTCGATTTTTGAATTCAAAATCATCATTTCCTTCGAAAATGTGATGAAATGTCTCACGATCATTTTCATTGATATTAAAACTAGAAAGATCCATTCCCATGCTTTTGAAATTGAGAATCGTACCCAAAAGATCACAATTTAAAACGATTCTAGTGCCTTTGACATTACTCCAAATCTCATCATCATTTCCAGTATAAAATCCACGGTTTAAATTTGCATAGAAAATTTTAACAGGACTTGGATAACAAACAAAATCATTTTGAGAAGCATCAACATGACTAAGAAATTGATTGTTTACAAAAAGAGAATCAATTTCATAAGAAGAAAAATCTTGAAATAAATCAAACTTTCCGGGATGGACTTTTCCAAAGTTAGCATTATTGATGTATGCTTTTATGGCTTCTTTCTAGAAATTCTCATTGTGGAGGGGTTGCTTGAAGAAGCCATTAGAGTAGAGAGTAGAGAGCTTGATGTTTTGAAAAGAGAGTTTGAATTTGAAAATGAAAGTGAAAAGATGTGTTAAAAGATAGTGAATAAATAGATTCTCAAAGAACATATTCTCCGGTCAAAAGGTATCTTTTCAGAGAATTGAATGAAGTAAAAAGGTAGAGGAAAATTCAAACATTTGAATTCAAATTTTGAATTTCAAATTCTTTGCCCATGTCGACATCATGGTAGGGACCATGTCAATATGTGCCTTTCAATTTCCAATATTATTTTTCTTAAGTATTCTAATATATATACATATATATATATATATATATATATTATTTTTAATGTCTATATATATATATATGGAATATTACTAGAATTATAGTATATTCCATAAAATATTATGATACTATTAAAATAATAATAATAATAAATAAAATTTTAAAATTCAAACAACACACCAATTCAAAATCAATCAATCAAGCATCCAATTCTAGGCATGCAATTTCAACCAATTGTATTGTAAATGTGTACCTTTTTCTGAATCTGTTTCTCTGAATTCGTCGGAGTCGTGAACTGCCATGAAACACATATTTGAATTATATGTCTTCTGATCATCATCGCTTGAGGACGAGTCTGAGTCATCTGGAGTAGCAATAAATGCAGTTTTCGTTACTTTACGGAATCATTGTTTATAGGAAGATTTTTCCTATCTGGATACGGACAGTCTTTTTTGATATGGCCTGGTTCGTCACAGTTGACACATTTGATATTGTTTGGAACTACATTCTGATTACCAAAGTTCTTATAGTTGTTTCTCTTTAAATTATTCATCTTTCTGTATTTCAGAAATTTCCGAAAAATCTTGGTCATAAGGGCTATCTCTTCATCATTATCGCTGTTTGAGTCTGATACATCGGTGAATGCATTGAACGCCATTGATTTCTTTTCAAATGCTTTGCTTTCTCTTCTCTAAACCATTTGGACTTCAAGCGACAATAGATTTCCAATTAATTCTTCTATCTTCAGGGTACTGATGTCATTTGCCTCTTCGATCGCAAGTGTCTTTTGATCCCATTCTGGAGTAAGAGAAATTAAGATTTTTCTGACTTGATCTTCTTTCAAAAATTCCTTTCCCAAGGATATTAGAGAATGCACAATGTTCTAAAATATACTATACATATCTGAAATAGACTCATTAGAATTCATTTTAAATAATTGAAACTGGTTTCTGAGCATGGAAATTTTGGTCTATTTAACTTTGCTAATTCCTTCGTGAGTAACTTGCGAAGTTTTCTAGATTTCATATGCAGATTTACAAACTGGCACTCTATTAAATTCATTTCTATCAAGTGAACAAAAAAGAATAATCATAGCTTTAGAGTTATTTCGTGCAACAATCCTTTGCTCAGCAGTCCAATGTGCAAAATAAGTTTTGGATACAGAATATTCAGTCTGCGTGACATTCCAAGTGTCTAGTCCTATAGATTGTAAATATATTTTCATCCTACATGCACAATATGCATAGTTACTGCCATTAAAAATTGGTGGTCTGACAGTAGACTGACCTTCTACAAATGAATTAGTGACATGGATAATAGAAACAGTGTTGGTAGTGTTAACCGTACCAGTGTTGGTAGCCATTTAGAAAAAATTTCAAAATTCAGATTATGAAAACTTAGAAAACTTTGCTCTGATACCAAATGTGAGAAATGCGGAATACGGATCTTAAGGCAAGGATTAACACTAGAGGGGCATGTACAGTGTTTAAAGAAATTACTAAATCTTTTTGAAATTTTGTTAATTTGAACACAAATGAATGCAATATTTAGACACAGATATGATCACAGAATCAAACACAGATGCAGAAATAAAGTAAAAGCAATAAAGGAAAGAATATACCGGATTGTATACTGGTTCGGAGTTAACCTACATCCAGTCTCGCACACAAGTACGGATTTCCTCTCAAACGAAATTGTATAATTACACCCTCGATTTCAAAGCCACGAGGTGCACTGCTCTAGATTCACAATCCTCTGGGTAGAGGTACTTGATTTCAGGGGCAACAAGTTCACCCAATTGATTTCCTAGGCTATAATCACCCTTTTCTAACTTGATTGATTTCCAATGCCACAATCACACCTTTTCTAACTTGATTGATTTCCAAGAATACAATCACACCTTTTCTCGCTAAATTGATTATCAAGAAGTCTATAACTCTGAATAGCACTGAGATCTTGTTGAGATAGTGATAGAGAATCAAACCAGAAACGATCTAGTTAGATTCAATGTTGATTTTGGCATAGTAATAGTAAGAATATGTATAAAGAAATGTGGAAGAAGAAGAGGAGGAGCGAAAACCAGAAAAATATGAATACAAATACGTTCAAAACCACCCCTATTTATAGTAGAACAACAGCCATGTCCATTTGTGAAGGGATATGATGAATAGACACTTCTTTTGAAATTCAAAATTTGAAATCAACTGCTACCATGTTGACATGGGTACTTGAGTATGTCGACACGCCAAAGGAAATTTTGGTGATTTGTTTTTCTTTGAAAATAACTTCTATCTTATATTAAAACTATTTTAAACTTTATAAATATACTTAGCTATAGTTAAAATACATAAGTAAATATAGAAAATAATATTTTATTATATATAAAATTTTACTATAATTTTATATTTAAATCTAAGTGTAAATATTTAAAATTAAATATATTATTACTAAAAGATAGTTTAAAACCAAGGATAATGAGATTTTGAAAATAAAGATTATTTTGAGGCTAAAAGTATTAAAACTAGGATAGATGTTTTTTATTCTTTTAAAAGGAAGATTTTGAAAACATTTTGAAAACAAGATATAATTTTGTAAAACATTTTAAATAAAAGTTAGCGGATACAAAACAACGTTCCACTAGATTTTTCGTAGGTTCCATCCTACTTAGGGTTCCATCCCTTTAATAGGCTCGAAGTGGATTCCATTTCACGAATAAATTGGATTTTAAGATGCCACTTCTTTTCTAGTAGTTTTAACAAAATTCCAAATTAAATTACTTATCTTGAAATCTTGAACTCTTGATAATCTTGATACTCATGAGTCTTCAATCTGGATATCTTCAGTCTTGAATCTCTATACTGTACGGTCTTCAGTCTTGATACCTGCATGGTTAAATCCTGCATATACATATATATCTAAACTATAATGTTAGTATTTATATTTTATAATCTTATTCTAAGGTTGTTGTCATCAAAACCATCATCTCAAGGACTAACAACCTCTTTTTTTTTGATAATGACAACCTTTGTTTATAAAATATTACTTTTATCCTAATAACTCACCCTAAAACTATGCCTAACTATCCTATTTTATATTTATCCCCCTTTGTCATCAACAAAAACTAACTGGAAACTATATAATTCCCCCTCATTCTTGTACTAAAGTACCTGCATTAATAAACTATACAATGGAGTGTATAATAGATAGATTAAGAGACAATGATACTGATAGACATGATAATTAATCAAATATCATATACATATCAATGCATATTTATACATGTTTTGCACACCAAATATCAATCCAAACCAAACCAAATCAAGTCAAATCAAGTCAATCCAAGCAAACAACTCAAATCAAACAAAGCAATCAAATAAAATCAAACATTACGAGGAACTTCCACCTATCCTTCTTCTCCAAATATAGGGTCTGCTTTAATGGCATCCCAATTTTCATTATCATTGGTGAGAGGCAGGAGGATGTGCTTCATTATCATCCTTGTGTAGGGAGGAAATCATCCATCATATCGCATCGAAATGCTTTTCTTGCTCCTTGATCATCTGCATTTGACTCAACTCTAAGTGTCGCTGGTTACGAAGAATGAACGAAAGAATATTCTTGAAAGAATTAAGAGTTTCTTCAAGATTCTTGGTTAAATTATGAATTGGATTGGCCATATTTGAGTTTGTGAGAAGAATGAGAGATAAAATAGATAAGAGATAATTTTGAGTGATGAATTCTGGAAGAAATAGGTATTTATAGGTGTACAAATTCGTTTGAAATGAATAGACATAAGGTAGTTATTCAAATTTCAAATTTAAAATGAAGTGTCATTTTTGACCAGTACATGTGCACATGGTCAAGGGGGGGATGTTGACATGGTCCAGTGAATTTTGATGGCTTATTTTGATTTTGTTAAAAATTATGTATATATATTTATATAATATACTAACATTTGTTCCGGAGATAAGTTAATATAGATAACAGAAAGGAAATTTAATTTCATTGCATAATAGAATGATACAATGATTAATCATAAAGAACTACATGAACATACAAATCAAAACAAACTAAACTAATACAACATGAAATGAAAAGATAGAACTAGTTAGAGGATGATGAAGATGAAGATAATCCAAGTTTCTTGCTGACTTTGGAGAAAAACTTGTTCATCTTTGATGATATTTTATCCAATTTCTTAGTAACGGACCATTTAAGAATCCGTTGATTCTCGACAATAGTCTTTTGATTTTTGAGAAGGGTTTTGTTGGTTAGCTCGGAAGGATAGTCAATGCTTTCCAAAGAGGTTTCACCTTCTTCTTCTTCTTCTATTTCCATTTCATCCCCTTCTTCTTCTTCCTCTTCCTCCTCTTCCATCTCCTCATGAGCCAAACGCTCTTCCTTTTCGGCAGGAGTCTCATAAAGTTGAAAAACAAATGGAATTTTCATAAGAGAAATATTTGAGTGATTAAAAAAATTTCTTGAAAACAAATTCTTCTCCTTTGAAATCTACTCCAAAATAGTTAAAAATCCGAGTGAGATGAATTCCATGATACAAAGTGTTTTCTCCCATTTCAAGATTTTTGGGACGAAGTTCATCCAAAATAACTTGCGCCCAATTAATATCATAACTTTCAAAAATAGCAAAACGTGCTTTGCAAACTTTTGAAGTTGGATTGTTAAAATTCCCTGATCTTGGGGTCAAAGTATGTTGCAAAAGAAGATTAACAATTCTGGCTTTTGGTCGAAAGTTCCGATTTTTGAATTCAAAATCATCATTTCCTTCGAAAATATGATGAAATGTCTCACGATCATTTTTGCCGATATTAAAACTAGAAAGATCCATTCCCGTGCTTTTGCAATTGAGAATGATACCCAAAAGATCACAATTTAAAACGATTCTAGTGCCTTTGACACTACTCCAAATCCCATCGTCATTTCCATTATAAAATCCATGGTTTAAATTTGCATAGAAAATTTTAACAAGACTTCGATAACAAACAAAATCATTTTGAAAAGCATCAACAAGACTAAGAACTTGATTGTTTGCAAAAAGAGAATCAATTTCGTAAAAAGAAAAATCTTGAAATAAAGCAAACTTTCTGGGATGGACTTTTCCATAGTAAGCATAATTGATGTATGCTTTTATGGCTTCCGGATCATTGAAGAGTTGCTCTTTTATCTTTCTGAAAATTCTCATTATGAAGGGGTTGCTTGAAGAAGCCAATAGAGTAGAGAGTAGAGAGCTTGAAGTTTTGAAGAGAGAGTTTGAATTTGAAAATGAAAGTGAAAAGATAGTGAATAAATAGTTCTCAAGGGACATATTCTCTGGTCAAAAGGTAGCTTTTCAGAGAATTGAATAAAGTGAAAAGGTGGAGGGAAATTCAACCATTTAAATTCAAATTTCAAATTTCAAATTTTGTACCCATGTCGACATCATGGTAGGGACCATGTCGACATGTGCCTTTAAATTTCCGTGATTATTTTTATTAAGTATTCTAATATATATATATATATATATATATTATTACACTACAAGAAAATTGCGGTTTACCTACGCCAAAATGGCGTAGGCGGGGCGTAGGTAAATGCATTAACTACGTAACCCTTACGCCAATTTTGGCGTGGGTATAACATGCGTAGCTAATAAAATGCCTACGCTTTACCTACGCCATCCGTTGGGTTTTTCCCTACGTCTTTCCTGCGCCATGACTTTTCTACGTCTTTCCTATGCCTCGTTATTCCTACGATTTTGCTACGATATTTTTACTTCTTTCGTTACCAATGTCTTTCCTACGTCATCCGTTTACCTACGTCTTCCATACGCCTTGTTTTCCTACGTTTTCCCTACGCCATTCTTACATATTAAATTTCCTATGTTTTATCTACGTCATTCATTAAACTACGGGTGCATCAATATTCCCTCTACCAATGCCTTTTCTTAAGAAATTTTGATATATTACTATTGTATTTCATTTCACCATATTAAATAGAAACTAAAACCAACTTGTACACATATATACACATTCCAACAAAAAGATTAACATCAAATCATTCATCTTTAATTCAAAAAACAAATATCTCATTCATATTACAAAGTCAAACAATATTAATCATGTTTTTATATGTCAAAATAATACAATTTCTAGCATTACACAAATAGAAGACAAATACCATTTCTAGCATCTGCCTTTCGTGTTCTTCTTTGCGCTTCTCAATGATGGTTTTTCTGGCGAGAAGTCTTTTGTGTTCTTTAACCACAATATCAGCTAACCCATGAAAGTTATCACCGAGTTTGGACTATTCATTTACTACTGATGGGAATATCAAGCTCCTTGTACTGTTGAGAGAAGAAGCTAATATGGTAAGATGATCGCAGAACTTGTCAGATTCAATATCCTGTAAAAAGATATGCAGCATAGAATACATGAGTACGTTAGAAGACCAACTTTTACTTAGATTACATTATCATGTATTTATTCAATGTGCATGGTTCAAATCATTGTTAAATTTAGCTCATAATGTGACTCATAACAGTTCTCCCACGTTATATTTTTAAAATTGTACCACAAAATAAGTCAGGGAACCATTCATTAAGGCAAGGTCGA
This sequence comes from Allium cepa, assembly GCA_030765085.1. NCBI lineage: Eukaryota > Viridiplantae > Streptophyta > Magnoliopsida > Asparagales > Amaryllidaceae > Allium > Allium cepa. The sequence continues at coordinate 135,271,154 of CM060940.1, read as the reverse complement.
GTAGCCAAATTAATTCTAATTTGTGGGCAACGGAGCACAACTTAGTATGATAGTTGAGAAATTATAACATTATTTGTTTATGACTAAGTCTAAAATTTATCCATCTACTGTGTATATTTTAAATTTTATCAATTTTCTACGTATATTTTGCACCACTTTCCCACAAAGCACTATAGGTGCATTGTTGTTTTCAAAACATTATGCAAAAGATTTAAACAAAACACACTACCTTTTGACAACGAATAAAATAGGTTGATGGTTCTTCACTAGTGTATAATTAATACATTTCATCCTTCCCTTGTTCAAATAATGGAAACTCAATTAGATCCGTGCACGAAGAACTTGTAACAATTTACGTCACTTTTTGTTGTGTGTTGTTTAGGATTTTTGATTATTTTGATTATAGAAAGAGAAGATGTGGAATCAAACGGCAAGATTCTTTTTAGCTTATTTTGCAATTTTTATAAAGAGATGTTATGACAGATTATTACATGTTTTTTTTCTTAAAATATCAAAAAATCAAGCTTGTCACCTGGTTATGTTACCTTAGTACCAGATGGGCAATTCCATGGGGTTATATAACCACAGAAAACAATTGCACGTTTTTACGACATATTCACATATGAAAATTTGACAGGACAAAAAGAAATTCCAAGAGCAAATGAGCAACACGGCAGATCAAGAAATAGCATTCACATCAAGGCTAGCCCACCGAGTCGAGCAGTTGGGCCAAAGAAACCAGGTACTCCACGTGTAAACGGTGGAACATCAAATGGAAACCCAAACCGAAGACTCTCACTCAACAACAATAATGGTTCTAGGTCCATGGGAAAGAACAAAACTACTGCACCTGCAAAAGAGCACATTGTAATTTCCAAAGAGGACGAGGTTTCTCAATCCTCGTGCCATGACTTATCTCCTGTTTCACCTTAAAGAGCAGCTTAATTATGTAGATTGGATGTATGTAGGGAGTGTTTGTTCCAGATTAGTACTGTTGTTATTTGTTATATTTGTTTGAAATTTTATGTTATGTCCTAGTTAAAAGACCCATTAAAATGGTTCATGTAGCAGAGGCTAATCTGTAACTAATTGTAGTTGTGTACTTATGTGTGGTAATTTGTTATATTGTTTGATTAATAATATGGGCAATACTAAAATTTCACCTAGTAATGATTGATTACATATTTGTGTCACCCCAATACTAATTTCTCTTAGATTTGCACAAAATTTAATTATATCAGGCTAAAAATTTTTAGGACAATCAGTTGGATGAAATTGCGGACTTACTATAAGCATATATGACACAAACAGACATGGTTCTTTTTTATTTATTTTTTAAACTAGGAAACGATGGAACTTATTGTAGCTACTAGCATTAAATATAAATACAAGAAAAGAAATGCGTGTACCTTTCTAAGTCAAACTTGGCTGCAATCTCCTTCCATAAGCAGGGGTTGATAAAAATAATAATATGTGGTGGTTGTATTGCATACATTAAATTGCTTGAGTGGGAGATGTACATCAATGTAACATATCTATATGTATGATAAAGCATTATCAACCTATGAACAATTATTACTGTCTCAAGAATTTGATGCATTGCTTTGAGAACTCTTCCTATGAAATAGTCTAAGATAATTGTTACCTTTATTATTCACTAAACTTGAAATTCTAGACATAAGGGTGGTCGTACTTGATATACTTTTTCCAAAAGGTCTGTACTTCACCATTGCCAGCTCCAACGATGGCTTCATATTTCCATTGCAATCCACCACTGCAGCATTTCTAGCATCTGCCTTTCGTGTTCTTCTTTGCGCTTCTCAATGATGGTTTTTCTGGTGAGAAGTCTTTTGTGTTCTTTAACCACAATATCAGCTAACCCATGAAAGTTATCACCGAGTTTGGACTGCTCATTTAATACTGGTGGGAATATCAAGCTCCTTGTACTGTTGAAAGAAGCAGCTAATATGGTAAGATGATCGCAGAATTTGTCAGATTCAATATCCTGTAGAAAGATATGCAGCATAGAATACATATTAGAACTGTCGAAGTGAGAATTTTAGGTGCAAGTTGAAGATGGCTATCAAGCACATTAAAAAAAATGATGAGAAAATACATATTATAGAATATGCCGAAATAAAAGCCAGAATGGAAATTAAAGCCTTGCAAATAAACTGAAATCAATGGGAACTAGGCCAGCTTCAAAATGGGTCATCTTAAACATTCAAAAAATAAATCTAACACTCGTAATTGCACTCATGTGCTTCATTGTGTTTATGTTTTAGGGAAAAGATTTTTATACTTTAACTTTTACTCAAATCTTACTCAAATTAAATCTAGAGGTTGTGATTAAATCTTGACTGTGAACCAATGGCCATTAATTTGAATTAGATTTTAAGTACGAAATCTGAGTGTAAAGATCATTCCCTGATTCATGCAATAAAAACTATTTTGTAGTAAATGACGTACAGATGATTCATATATACCAATACTGCTGAATACAAAAATGAATGCATATATTATAGCAAAAAGCAGGTTTCAATCAAATTTTAACAAAGATATTAAGCAAGTGTTAACCTCACTACCAAAGATAGCGGCACCTTTTCGGTGATCAACTTTAACAGCAACAAAATTATATTTTACAGCATCAACTGAAATCTTCTCGATGACTGAGAAGTCAAAAAAGGGTATCGACAGCAAATATCGTACATCAAATTGAGAGAAATAGAAAACAAAAATGGAAGCAAAAACCTGATTGGACCAAGAGTTTGGCTCGATCGCCTATTGAGATAAATGATGGCTCAATCCGAGGCAGGCTATCTAAGGGGAAGGATGGGAGAAAAAATGGTGATGCGATCTAAGAGGAAACGATGAGGCGATCTGAGACGTGACACTCAATCTGAGGCTACAGCAAAAAGAATGGCAGCCTAGTGACGGATGACAAAAAAGAATTTGAGGTGGGCTAGGGTTTTATTTTGGTTTTTTTTGTGTGTTGAGCGTTTTTCGGTTGCGAAGCTTTAGCGTTAATTTAGAAATCGTTTGGATGGCGTAGGAACATTTTTACGCCTTTCCTACGCCAGTCCAGATTTGTAAATAATTAGCAAAGACGTGCAAATATCGAAGGAGATTGTCTACGTCTTTCCTACGTCATAAATTTTTGCGTAGTAGATTTCCTACGTCTTTCCTACGCCTAGATTATTTTTTCACATATTGAAGTAGGCGTAGGAAAGGCGTGGGTAAATTCCTACGCTTTTCCTATGCCTTTACCTCTTTCTACCTATTTCTTACGCCGTCCCTATGCCCCGCCTTTTGGCGTAGGAAAGGCGTAAGAGATTTTACGTAGGAAATTGAAGTGTTTTCTTGTAGTGTTAATGTCTATATATATCTGGAATATTACTAGAATCATAGTATATTCCATAAAATATTATGATACTATTAAAAATAATAATAATAATAATAATAATAATAATAATAATAAATTAAAATTCAAACAACACACCAATTCAAAATCAATCAATCAAGCATCCAATTCTAAGCATGCAATTTCAACCAATTGTATCGTAAATGTGTACCTTTTTCTTAGTCCGTTTCTCTGAATTCGTCGGAGTCATGAACTGCCGTGAAACACATATTTGAATTATCTGTCTTTTGATCATCATCGCTTGAGGACGAGTCTGAGTCATCTGAGTAGCAGTAAATGCACGTTTTCGTTTCTTTACGGAATCATTGTTTATAGGAAGATTTTGCCTATCTGGATACGGACAGTCTCTTTTGATATGGCCTGGTTCATCACAGTTGAAACATTTGATATTGTTTGGCACTACATCATGATTTCCAGAGTTCTTATAGTTGTTTCTCTTGAGATTATTCATCTTTCTGTATTTTAGAAATTTTCGAAAATTCTTGGTCATAAGGGTTATCTCTTCATCATTATCGATGTTTGAGTCTGATCCATCAGTCAATGCATTGAATGCAATTGATTTCTTTTCAGATGCTTTGCTTTTTCTTCTCTCAATCATTTGGACTTCAAAGGACAATAGATTTCCAATTAATTCTTCTATCTTTAAGATACTGATGTCATTTCCATCTTCGATCGCAAGTGTCTTTTGATCCTATTCTGCAGTAAGAGAATTTAAGATTTTTCTGACTTGATCTTCTTTCGAAAATTCCTTTCCCATAGATATTAGAGAATGCATAATGTTCTGAAATCTACTATACATATCTGAAATAGACTCATTAGAATTCATTTTAAATAATTGAAACTGGTTTGTGAGCATGGAAATTTTGGTCTGTTTAACTTTGCTTGTTCCTTCGTGAGTAACTTGCAAAGTTTTTCAGATTTCATATGCAGACTTACAAACTGACACTCTATTAAATTCATTTCTATCAAGTGAACAAAACAGAATATTCATAGCTTTAGAGCTATTTTGCGCAACAGTCTTTTGCTTAGCAGTCCACTGCGCAAAATCAGTTGTGGGTTCAGAATATCCAGTCTGTGTGACATTCCAAGTGTCTAGTCCTATAGATTGTAAATATGTTTTCATTCTACATGCCCAATATGCATAGTTACTGCCATTAAAAAGTGGTGGTCTGACAGTAGACTGACCTTCTACAAATGAACTAGTGACAGGGATAATAGAACCAATGTTGGTAGTGTTAACAGTACCAGTGTTGGTAGCCATTTTGAAATTTGTTAAAATTCAGATTATGAGAACCTTGAAAACCATTTTTTGATACCAAATGTGAGAAATGCGGAATACGGATCTTAAGGCTAGGATTAACACTAGAGGGGGATGAATAGTGTTTAAAGAAATTACTCAATCTTTTTGAGTTTTTGTTAATTTGAACACAGATGTATGCAATATTCAGACACGTATATGATCACAGAATCGAACATAAATGCAGAAATAAAGTAAAAGCAATAAAGGAAAGAACACACCGGATTTTATATTGGTTCGGGATAACCCTACATCCAGTCCCGCACACAAGTACGGATTTCCTCTCAAAAGCAATTGTACAATTACACCCTCGATTTCAAGGCCACAAGGTACACCACTCCAGATTCACAATCCTCTCGGTAGAGATACTTGATTTCAGGAGCAACAAGTTCACCCAATTGATTTCTGGGCTACAATCACACCTTTTCTAACTTGATTGATTTCCAAGGCCACAATCACACCTTTTCTAACTTGATTGATTTCCAAGGCTACTGTCACACCTTTTCTCGCTAAATTGATTACAAAGAAGTCTATAACTCTGAATAGCACTGAGATCTTGTTGAGATAGTGATGGAGAATCAAACCAGAAATGATCTAGTTAGATTCAATGTTGATTTCGGCAGAGAAACGGTAAGAATATGTATAAAGAAATGTGGAAGAAGAAGAGGAGTGAAAACCAGAAAAATATGAATATAATTCATTCAAAACCACCCTTATTTATAGTAGAACAACAGCCATGTTCATTCGTGAAGGGATATGACGAATAGACACTTCTTTTAAAATTCAACGTTTGAAATCAACTGCTACCATATCGACATGGGGTACTTGAGTATGTCGACATGCCAAAGGAAATTTGGTGATTTGTTTTTCTTTGAAAATAACTTCTATCTTATATTAAAAATATTTTAAACTTTATAAATATACTTATCTATAGTTAAAATACATAATTAAATATAGAGAATAATATTTTGGTATATTAAAAATTTTACTACAATTTTATATTTAAATCTAAGTATAAATATTAAAAATTAAATATATTATTATTAAAAGATAGTTTTAAAACCAAGGATAATTTGATTTCTAAAATAAAGATTATTTTGAGGCTAAAAGTATTAAAACCAGGATAAATGTTTTTGATTCTTTAAAAGGAAGATTTTGAAAACATTTTAAAAACAAGATATAATTTTGTAAAACATTTTGAATAAAAGTTAGCGGATACAAAACAATGTTCCACTAGATTTTTCATAGGTTCCATCCTACTTAGGGTTCCATCCTTTTAACAGGCTCGAAGTAGATTCCATTCCATGAATAAATTGGATTTTAAGATGTCAGTACTTTTCTAGGAGTTTTAACGAAATTCCTAAATAAATTACTTATCTTGAAATCTTGAACTCTTAATAATCTTGGTACTCATGAGTCTTCAATCTTGATATCTTCCGGTCTTGAATCTATATACTGTACAGTCTTCATTCTTGGTACCTGCATGGTTAAATCATGCATATATATATATAAACTATAATGTTAGTATTTATATTTTATAATCTTATTCTAAGGTTGTGGTCATCAAAACCATCATCTTAAGGACTAACATTCTTTATTCAAGGCTTCATTGGTTGTCATAGTAGTGGGTTTTCCACTTGCAGTGGTTATACCAAACTTACTAACTAGATTCCAAACATGCTTTTCTTGACTAATGAAAATACCACTATTTAATTGTTTTATTTACAATCCTAAAAAGAATGTAAGTTCATCCATATGACTCATCTCAAACTCTTTTGTCATTACTTCAGAAAACTCTTTTTTTATTTCATTGTTTGTTGATCCAAAAATGATATCGTCTACATAAATCTGTACTAATTGGATATCATTTTTGTTTCTTTTAATAAAAATAGTATTACCTACTCTACCAATTTCAAAATTTGATTGTAATAGGTAAGATCTTAGTCTGTCATACCGGGCTCTAGGAGCTTGTTTCAGACCTTATAAAGATGATTTGAAAACTTTATTCTTCAAAAAGTGGAGGTTGTTTAACATAAACATCCTCTTTAATAAACCATTTAAAAAGGCACTTTTGACATCCATATGAAATAATTTGAAATTGTTGTGGCTTGCGAAAGCAAGTAAAATTCTAATGGCCTCTAATCTTGCTATAGGTGCAAAGGTTTCATCTTAGTCTATTCCTTCTTCCTGACAATAACCTTGCGCGACTAACTGAGCTTTATTTCTAACGACCTCACCTTGTTCATTAATTTTATTTTTATAAACCCATTTAGTTCCTATTATAGTTTCTAAATTAAAAACTTTGTATGCTTTACTTCTGTTAGAATATTCGATAAAGATTCCTTTGTCGGATTTAGGATCAAATTTATCCAAATTGTCCTTTGTATTTAGAATAAAGCATTTACTTTCAAAACTTTAAAGTAAGATACCTTTGGTTTCTTATTGAAAAGAAGTTCATATGGTGTTTTATTGGTTAGAGGTATAATTAAAATCCTATTCAAATTGTAACAGCTGTAGTGACTGCTTCAGCCCAAAAGTTTCTTGGTAATTTACTATCTAAAAGCATAGTTCTTGCACAATCTTGAATCGTCCTATTTTTACGCTCTACCACTCCGTTTTATTGTGGAGTTCTTGGAAAAGAAAAATTATGAGTTATTCTTTTTTATTACAGAAATTCTCAAAATTTTCATTTTCAAATTCTCCATCGTGATCACTACAAATAGTTTTGATTTTTGAAGAAAGTTGATTTTGAATTCTTTTTGCAAAAGTTTTAAATAAATCAAAAGCATCACTTTTATGTTTCAGAAAAATTGTCCATGTAAATATAGAATAATCATCTACAGTTATAAAAATATATTTACTGTGATTTATTGACTGATTTGAGATGGACCAAAAAGATATAAATGAAGTAACTCAAGAGCTTTTAAAGTTGAAATCATATCTTCCAATTTAAATAAACTCTTTCTAAGTTTTCCTAATTGACAAGCATTACATATATTATCTACTACAAAATCCATTTTAGGGTGGCATCTTACTAGATCAACTTTTGAAAGTCTAGATAAGCGTTTGAAATTCAAATACCCAAAACTTTTATGACAAATCCAAGGGTCACTTGTATTAGCCAAAAAACATAGATTATCATTTGAGATTTTCACACTAAAAATATAAATATTTTTCTTCCTAATTCCTTCAAAGATAATATTTGATTATTATATTCGATGTGGCACATATCCTTTTCAGATTTAATTTTGTAACCTTGTCACATAGTTGACTTATGCTAAGTAAGTTGTGTTTTAGATTCTTAACTAACAGAACATCAGAAATAGTAGGATTTTTAGAGTTACCAACACTGCCGATGTCAATCACATATCCTTTTGAATTGTTTTCAAAGTTGACCACTCCTCCATCTTCATAAATTATGTCATTCGGTATCTTCGGATTACGAGTCATGTTTCATGAACATCCATTATCAAGTATCAATTTGTTTTTCTTGATGTGTGCCATTTTTCCATTGATTGTTAATTCTTCAAAAGCCATATAACACATTTATTTTTGCACAATACACCAATTCAATAGATAACCTGATTTTCTACAATAACAATATGCAGACTTATGAGACAATGGTGATTTGGATAGTTTTGAACTAGTATTAACAGAATCTCCGAAAATTGCCATTTTAAATTTTTTCAAAATTCAGATTTATGGTAACTTTGAAAACCAATGCTCTGATACCAAATCTAGGAAAATGTAGATTACGGATCTTAAGGCTGAATTAACACTAGAGGGGGTGAATAGTGTTTGACTAATTTTATGAATCTTTTTGAAATCTTTTCAAATTAAATCCAAATAGATGTAATTCACAAACACGGAAACAATCACAGAATCAGACATAGATGCAAATAGTAAATAAAAGCAGTAAAGGAAAGAACACAATGGAAGTTTATACTGGTTCGGAGTTACCCTAATCCAGTCCCATACAATTTCTTGTGCGGATTTCTTTTCGAATATAGTGTTGATATTACAACCTCATTTTCAAAGCCATGAGATACACCCTTCTGTCTCCGTGTCCAGGGCAAACTCTCTTGATTTAATCAGGCTACAAGATCACCTAATTTATTTACGGCCTACAATCATACCCGATTGATTTACGGGCCACAATCATACTGTTTTCGATCACACTTTGTTAGAGAAAGACTCGATACACTTCGATCTTTCGATCTTTGATTACAAATGATCCTATAACTTTGAATAGCATTGAGTAGTAGAGAATCAAACTAGAGATGATCGAGTTTGATTTACTTAGGATTTCGGTAGAATTTTGTTAAGAATGTTTGAAAATAAGAATGGAAGAGAAAGAGGAGAGAAAACAAAGAAATCTTGTATCAAAATTCGTTCAAAACTACTGGTGTATATATATAGGAGAATAATGGTCGTGTCCATTCGTGAAAGGTTATGACGAATAGACACTTCTTTTGAAAATTTAAATTTTAAATTCTACGGCTACTATGTTAACATGAGGGGTAGGGCATGTCGACACCCTCTAGTTTATGTTGAAAATTGATTTTTGTTTCAAAAGAGGTTTCTTTCAAAATTTGTCGAAACTATCTTAGAACTTTGTAAACTATTTTGAATATACTTTATGATTATAAAAACCTTTGGAAAGTGATCTTACGAAATATAAAGTAACAAAAACTAAATATGTAAATTTTTGAGATTAAAGCTAAAACATTAAAACTAGTAGATAGTTTTAAAACAAGAAATGACTTTGAAATTAATATGATTAAAAATAGTTTTTGAATTAAGGCTAAAATATTTAAATAGGGAGAGAGATGTCTTTTTAAAAGATAGTTTTGGAAAAAATTCTAAAATAAGTCATTTCGAAAATTTCGTGGATTTCATTCCACTAGAGAAGGTAGCGGGTTCCATCCAACTAAAGAAGTCGTGGGTTCCATCCCACTATTAAAGCGAGAAGGTGGATTTCATTCCAAAATTAAAATCTGAATAAAGATTTAAGTGCTATTATGAAGTTTTAACATAAATCTAGACTCTATTATTTATTTTGATATCTTGAACTCTTGATAATTTTGATACTCATGAGTCTTCAGTTTTGATTTCTACAATCTTGAATTCATAAGTCTTGAATCTCTATACTGTACAGTCTTCATTCTCAATACTTGCATATATATATATATATATATATATATATATATATATATATATATCATGCATATACATATATATCTAGACAAAGATATTAGTATTTATATTTTATAACAAGTCCTAAGGTTGTTGTCATCAAAATCATCATCCCAGGAATTAACACGTTCAATCCACCTCCATAGCATAGTACTCGCTAATACGAACGCGACACAACTTGTCACGCTCAAAACGGACCTCGTACAAGAAAATTATGAATTATTTAACATTCACTATAATTAAAATATATTAACTTAATTAAATAAAAAGTTTAAATGTTTTAACCATTCCCCCTCTCATATGCTCACGGGACATTCCCAGGCCCTATTCTTTATTTTTTTTAAATCGACGAACGCAAGTTGCCAATTCCGCCACCCTGCGCTTGCAACCGCCACCGACCTGCTTCTCGCATGCCTCCCTACCACGCGCTATGCGAACGTTGACGATCGTCGAACCACAACAGCAGTGTGAACGCGGCCCCGTAGCTGATGCTGTCATTGATGATAGATCGATCCATCCATATAGATTTGTTCGTGGAGTCAAGCTCTCCAACTTTCATATTGGACTTTTTGGCTAATTTTGCTCCTAGCTCGCCATGCAATAATGGCCATTGGATGATGGAGTTTTAATAGCGGATGAAATCTATTTTTAGGGGTTAGGTTTGCAAATGAAAGAACTTAAGGGATATTTATAGAAAATAAACTTGGCACTATTCACGTGTTAAAATTTCTAACTCCAAACGAAGTGTGCCATCTGGCGTTTTACATGTTATACCCCTATTTCGAACACAATGGAATATATATTGGGAGCAAATTCGATCATATTCAGAAGATAGCTTTTCAAAATTAAATTATTATATCCAAATTCCTTTAATTAAATTCTATGCGTTTTCGAACTCGCATGAGCAAACGATACATCCAATCACCACAAAATTCGACAACATATAATAATTCACTATTACGGATTTAATGAAACTTGTTTGATCGAAATCCGAGATAGTGCCCCAAAAAGCTTTTTTTAAACATCAACAAAATTAGTAATTTCCAAAATTAGTTTGATTACTTTTAAATCAAAATTAAAAGTTTACCATCTCCATTCTAACTTAAATAGAATTTAAGTCAACTTTAAAATCATTTTCATTCGCATTAAATTCAAGATTCAATTATTTAAACAATTTCAAATATTAAACCTAATAATTTAATTATCCAATAAATCGCTAAATTTGAAACTCAAGTAGTTTAACTTATAAAAATAGCTTTTCGATATTTAAAATAAATTAGATATTCCAAATTCAAATGACTCAAATTGTGGGTTGTTACATTCTCCCCACTCCTTAAAAGAATTTTGTCCCCAAAATTACCAAGTAAGAAAGATGTCACCAACCCGTTTACCTTTCAAAAACAATTAGTTAAAATGGATTACCAAACTCTTCTAAGTCGTCTAAATTCTTACAAAAACTTCCATAAGTCTTCAAATGCATTCATAGTTATTAACTAATACTATCCAAAGTTATAAAATCAAAATCTGAATTTAGCTATCAAAATTTTTCCAAAATTCTCAAAAAAATTCTAATGCCTTAAATTTACAGAAAATTCCGCCAGCGTCTCCTTTATGTAGCTCAATTGAAAAAATTTACAATATATATTAATCTCAAATATACATCTCATTTTCGAGGATGAGGCAACCCATAGAGAAAAATATAAAAATACGATATGTAATCCGAGATGTGTACTCTTTATTATATTAGCAAGCATATACAATCAACAAATTGCGAAAGTGAGCTCCAAATGCGAAGAATACGCCATCCGCATCTACTAATCCTCAACAACAATGAGAATATAAACAAAGAAAATAACATCACTATATAACACAGACTATTCCATAACTATATGCAAGTTTAGTAAATGTAGCAAGAGAACTTATTAAACAAATAACATCCATCCAATTTATTTTTCATCATAAGTTTTGCATTTTCAAATATCAACATTATATACTTCCATTTATTATTTACATCCAATTAATTCATATCCAATTCATACATGCCAATTAATGTACATCCATATAAATGTGCATTCCATTAATCTATATTAAATCAATTTTCATTCAATCCATTTGCATTTCAATTTATGTCAAATTCAATTATTCTCATTGATTTTTCCTACACCAATCTATTCACATTCATTTAATCTGCATTCAGTATAAACCAAATTCCATTATTCATATTAACTTCACTTACATTCCATTCACTAATTAATACTCATTTTAAATTCAGTTATGTTTAACAAAATTTCATTCCATATTCAATTCATTTATGGAGCATTTCATAAGATCATTTCATTTTAACCTTTTCTAAGTTAAATTTTATTTTATCTCTTTTTTCCACTTAGTATAATTTTCAATACTAATATTATTTATGAACCATTCCACTAAAATTTTACTTAAGTTCTTTATAAACATCTTATACCACATTCTAACGTTTGTTTTCACTTTACAATTTAAGTTCATATTTGTTTCTAGCAAACAACATTCCAAAATGAATTCAATTTATTTTACAACTCAAATTGTATTTTATTTTTTAATTTAAGTTCACCTGCATTTTGAAAGCCAAATTCTAATTTATTTTTTCACTCGTTTCATCCCACTTTACTTATCTTAAGTTAAATTTCATTTTACAACTCAAGTATATATTCATTTCGTCAATTCATTTCACAGCCCAAATTCAACTTCGCTTAATTCATTTTACACTTAAGTTAAATTTCATTTTACAACTCAAATATATATTCATTTTATTAACTCATTACAAATCTGATTTGATTTGAATTTCGTTTAACTTTGCTTAGTTAAATTTCTTTTCAAAATTCAATTAATTAACTTAGTTTAGATATCACTGCATAATTCAATTTTCAATTTTACTTTTGTCAAAACTTATATTCAACAAACTTTAAATCTGTTTTTAATTTACTAATTCTAAAAGTCTTTAAGTTATAAAACTTATTTTCTTGTCTGTATCATCTTCAAAATTCAAAAACTTATTATCGTATGTTTCTCAAAACATTTAGACAGAAATATTTAGGACTTTTAAACATCTGCTTTTATTTCAAATCGTTTTAAATAATATCTATACATTACCACTTTATATATCAAATTTCACTTCTGGAATCTAAAACAAATTTGTTTTATCAAAACAAAACTTCAATGCTAGCAGTACCTTGCTTAGGAACTCGAAAATGAATGCTGACGATGTTGCAGTCATCACCAAAATTATTTTTCAACGACTGAAGCGAGTTCAGTGCTTTATATTTCTTTTAAATCCCATTTCAAAATATTTCTAACCAAAATATTTTCAAAATAATATTATTATTATTTTCTAAACCTTTGAAAACCATTTCAAACCATTGGAATTTAAATTCTCAAATTCCTTGTTTTAAATTCTAAATTTATTAACAAATCAATTTCATTAACAAATCATATTTATAAATATAACTTCTTGTGTAATTCTTTTGACAAATGCTGATTATTTCAATTATAATCGATTTTCTATAATTCACTATTATAAATTCACTTCCTTATATAACTCGATTTGAAAATGTTTGTCTTTTGTTAGATTATAACAATAACAACTTTAATTTGAACATCAAACAACAAATGATAATAATCAAATATTATTATTCTCTAACAACCAAACATTCCAAATATAACTATAACAATTTCTAAATATTATTTCTTTATATGTAAAATATAATCTAGGTGAAAATTATTTCATTTACCCAATTTTCAAAACAATACTATGTCGGTTTGTCTTGTTTAAGCGTTTAGAAACTCTTATTGATATCGTGGCGTCCCACGCACCGATCAGAGTTCATAAGCCACTCAATAGATAAATTAACATAATATATAGTATTTTTATAATCACTAACAAATACGCGCTCATATATATACACTCAAACTCATCCTAGGGTCTCGCTTACCCTATCTCAAATAAGTGAATTCCCACCAAAGCCTAGGTGTTCGCTCAACCTTAGCTCTGATCTCACGTGTAACGACCCGCTTTTCTCATAATTCAAGCTGACAATAAGCCACACATTTCCAACCCAAATCAAATAGAAAGATTGATAGTTAAGGGAAAGAAAGAAGAAAGAAGAAGAGAAGAGAAAAGGAAGAGAAAACAAACTAAAACAATTCAGAATCTCACGATAGCAGCGGAACAAAATATAATATAATATTAATGATCTTTACAAAAGAGAAACTATTATATACATACATCCATCAGAGTACAACAACAATCACAGTTATCAGTCTGGATAGTAATAACATCCTATCCTCAAAATCGTTGATAATTTCAATAACAAAGTAGCGGAAAATATACATATATGTGTATACGCCTTGAAGACCTCTAACTCATCTCCTAAGCCCCAATGCATCCAAAGCAATCTGTAAATATACTCAGCTGACCCAAGCATTATAATAAAATAACACCCGGGTCAGTTTGGAAAACCAGCGTGAGAAGACAAAACTAACTAAACTTTTAAAGTTATCGAAACCTTTCAAAACAAAGGTATCTCATAAGACCACACAACACATAAACATGGATGTGTTTTTTTACCTTACGATAACCAAAACATTTCATATGAAATCCTCTATAATAGTGTATAATGTACAAATACTTATAAATCATAGCCGAAATTGTTACATTAATTAAATTCCATCATACTAGGTTCTACAACCAAAACCGAAGGCTCGTATTGGAGAATGGATTCCAACTATGAAAGGATAAGGGTCTACACACTGAATCGGTACCTCTCTAGGTAAAATGTACGGGAGGCTACAACCTGTTGCACCTCTGCTACTCAGGACCGACACTACCCCCTTCTCGAGTAGCACCGAATATGATCAACCCTTGGTTGCAATCAACAACCACACAATGGGATCCCGAAGCATACATGAATATCGCTCTAGACTTGGGATGATCATACCTTACTTTGGTGCGACCCACTTATCCCTGCCGCATGCCCGTGCTTTATTCATTTCCCGAGTGTAAGGCTTGAAGAGGCCATGCTCTTGCCATTCATATAGCACTTTCCACTTGGAATGCCAACACTGCCCTCCAAGCAACAATGAAATATCAGCATTCATCTATACAAGTTCGTTTTGGGACTGAACGAAACAATGAAGAGCTCCAACTCCATTTCATTATCACTAAGATGTCTTCACTTCGAATGCTTAAGTTGGATCGAAGTGGTTTTCGAATAATATATCTGATCTCGGTCTCTTCGAAACAACTTTCGATAATTCTTGGTAAACTCAACCACGGTTTTTTGGGAAATAAACAGTCAAATTTAAGACCAGAGATCACCTCCTGATCGTTAGTGTACAGATTTCCTTATCAATATCCTAAAAGAACGAAATGAGGTTTACATGCACAGTACAGTATCATCGGAGATGACTGTGCTACATAACTCATGTGTTTCTCCTAGATATTTCCAAAGTTACTTTTAGGTCCAAATTCGATAGTCTATTATTTAACTATTGAATAACAAACATTCAATCTGAGATTTAACTACATAGGAAAAACCAACATTTGGTTAAGCATCGCAACACTAAGCCTCCTCAATTAATCATTTCATTAATTAAAACCAACTTGTAAATGCTTCTATTAAAATACTTTTACAAAGATAAATTCACAAACCCCTCTATTTTCAATACTTCAAAAACATCCATATAATTATCTCATCCGTATAAGTATATTTACCAAACTCTATGGAAGATATCCCTTTATCCAAATTTGAAAATCATTTATAAACTCCATTATAAATTTCTAAAATCATTTGAAAACCATTTATAAATTATTTCTTAAGACATTTCTAAACCTTTATAAAACCATGCAATTATTTATAAATTCTTTTAATTAATCTGTAAACCTATTTTTAAAACTCATTTCTAAATATCCGTCCATTTATAGATCTCTATACCTGGTAAATAGTCTTCCTTTAAATCTTCAAACCAATTTATAAGCTCCTCTTATAAAAATCCAAGTCCATTTACAAAGCTCTATTTATGAATCTCGCAAAACATCATAAATAAATAATTATTATTAACCATTAACCTCTTAAAAATAATAAATAATAATTCAAACCATTATGAATAAAACAATCATTAATCTTTACCATTTAAATAATAATAATAAATTACCAAAATATTATTAATAATCATTATTATTAATTTCAAACCATATTAATAATTTAAATAATTAACCTTTTAATTTATTTAAATATTTACCATCAAATTTAAACAATATTAATATAGGTAACCAACTTTTGAAATATAGTATATTTCCTTGGTAAAAATCCATACTTAAATCTTCAACCCAGTCATTTCCACATTTATAAAACTATTTTTAAGAATCTCTTTCCATTTTATAAAACTTCCTTTCATAAAACCCATTTGTTTATGAATTCAATTTATAATTTTATTTTCTTTATGAATCTCACTTATTCATAAATCTCGTTTAAAAACATCAATCATTATCCATTTTAACGTACTTCCATATGGATAAATTCATTTTATAAATCCCTTTCTATTTATAAAAATATCATTTAACATTCCAATTTTCCCTCGCTTTCAGTTTCCAAAATAGAGTCAACTTTTTCTAAAATATAAATTTGCATCTTATAATAAATCTACCATTTGATTTATTCACCAGTTTATTAAACAAAAATAGTTTCCTTTAATTTATTAAACCCATTTATAAATTCATACTTTTATTAACAATATATGATTTTACAAATCTTTACTTCCTTTGTAAAAATATCACTCCTATGAATTATCCCATTTATGAATTTCGCGTTTATAAATAAATTATGATATATGTACCTATATACATGTATATTACTTTATACAAAAATGATTGATAAATATTATATCAAAAATATTTCTATTTCCTTTTTAAAATAGATCACTTTATTATAAAAGACGGACTTATTCTCTAAGAGTTTAAAAATCTATATTCACGGTTCGGAAATCTTTATTAGTATATTTTATAAACTATCAATTTAAAATATCTAAGATCATACTTTCATTTTTGGAAAATTATTTAAAACATATAAAGTTTTCAAAATTATCTTGAAATCCCTTTTAAATCAAATCACCATTTTATAGTATTTTGAAATGCCAAAAATGAGGCATGGTGCTATTAAAGTACTAACTAAGCAAAATCATATCCATGTCACCAATATCGCATTCAACAAATCATATATCACCACATATATGAAAACAAAATCAATAATGTGAGGAATCCCATTGGATCCCTCTAACCTGTCCCTTTGCATCAAATACAGTATATAATAAATAATATAAAAATCAACCGCTTCGAGGTGGGATTCGTGTACAAATTGTCATCCGTTCTTATACGAGTACATAATAGGGTCTCATCCACTCCAATAGGCAGGAATATATCCAATCCAACTAATAATAATTAGTAAATTACTCAAACAGTCAATAACTATCAGAAATAAATATTCAAACATCCAGTGGACATTTTTATTGACTAAATAAATTTTTTGATTAACCAAAAAGGTGAGATTAACTCGTATTGATTTTAGTAGTCACCAAACCGTTTCTTTTTGAATTAAAATTGAACCGATATTCAATTTTAACCTAAAATTCCAACTATCTCCAAGTTCTTCCAATCCCACTCCATAACGTAGTACTCGCTGGTACGAACACAACGCAACTTATCACGCTCGAAACAGACTTTGCATGGGGAAGTTATGAATTATTTAACATTCGACGTAATTAAAATATATTAACTTAATTAAATAAAAAATTTAAATTTTTAAACCTTTCTTCCTTTCCTCTTCTAACGGGACATTTTCAGGCATTCTTCTTCTTCTTTTTTAAATCGATGAATGTGAATCGCCAACACCTCTACCCTGAGCTCACAACCGCCACCAACCCGCCTCTCATGTGCCTCCCCACCGCGCCCCATGCGAACGTCGACGATCATCGAACCAAAACTATAGCAGCAAATGCGGCCCCACAACCGTCACTGTCGTCGATAACAGCTCCATCCATCCGTATAGATTAGTTCGTGGAGTCGAGCTCTCCAACTTTCGTGTTGGACATTTCGGCTAATTTTGCTCCTAATTCGTCGTGCAATGATCAACGTTGGATGGTGAGTTTTAATGGCGGCTGAAATCTATTTTTAGGGTCAGGTTTGCAAAATGAAAGAAGTTAAGAGCTATTTATGGAAAATAAACTAGACATTATTCACATGTTAAAATTTCGAACTTCAACCAAAGCATACCGCCTGGCATTTTATATGTTATACCCCTATTTTGAACACAATGGAATATACATCAGGAGTCAATTTTATAATATTCAGAAGATAGCTTTTCAAAATCAAATTATTTTTATTCAAATTCCTTTAGTTAAATTCTACGCATTTCGAACTCGCACGACCAAACGATACATCCAATCGCCATGAAATTCGATAGCATATAAATTCACAATTACAAATCCAATGAAACTAATTTTGTTGAAATCCAAGATAGTCACCAAAAAGCTATTTTTACACGTCAATTAAAACGACTAATTTCAAAAATCAATTTAATTACTTTTAAATCAAAATTAAAGTTTACCATCTCCATTCTAACTTAAATAGAATTTAAGTCAACTTTATAATCGTTTTCATTCATATTGAATTCAAGATACAATTATTAAACAATTTCAAATATTAAATTTAACAGTTTAATTACCTAATAAATTGCTACATTTGAAATTCAAGTTATTTAACTTATATAAATAACTTTTCTGTATTTAAAATAAATTAGATATTCCAAATTCAAATGACTAAACTTCTGGTTCGTTACAATAAGTATATATATTAAAATTGAACATCATTGCTACCAAATTAATATTGTACAAAAACAAAATTGTATAAATATTAAAATGTTTATTACATGACTTTTATACCGAAATCAATTTTATTTGTGAATGTAGACTTAATTCACTATAGAAAACTATTGCCTAAATATTCTTATTCTACGTTTAATTTGGAATATGTTTACACCTGGATCTGGAAATCGTCCCCAAAGACTTTAGAATTTTAATGTTGTATATTTTTATTCTAGATCTATACTTGGGTGTAAAATAGGATTTTTGGTTATTACTAAATTTGTGCTAAGTAGCAGATTTTCCATTGTTTAATTTGTAGGAAGAACATCCATTTGTTTTTTTATAAATTTGTTTACTTTTCCAATTTTTATTCAAAAGGGCAACGTTTGATATAACAAGAAATATCCATAAACAAAATGAAAGATATGTGTAAATTATGCGACTATCCTCTGTAGTTTACACTATTTATTCCAATTAAAAAGAAATTATCCATTCCTTGTAATTTCAAACGGATTCAACCTTTCCTTTTTGTGTTAAAACTAATTTATGGAAATCATAACGGAAAATCTTCCTAAGGAATCTAATTGTAGCATAATAAATATGAAAAGTATATTTTAGTTACATATTTATGACTAGAATATATTTGATTATGAAAAATATTTTTATTAGGCGGTTTATATATTTATTGCATTAATAAAGAAGAACGACATTTATTCATGTGTTATTTATGCATAACTTGTTGGTTATTATCATATTTAGGGAAACGAATAGGTAAAATTAGGAAATGTAGTAATCCCTATTAATAGGCAATTTATAAATTGCCAATAATTAATATGAAATAAAAGATTGTAACCCCAATTAATAGGCAATTAATGGAAAATACTAGATATGATTAGATTAGGGGTTGCAATTAGTTAATTAAAGACTGTAACTCCAATTAATGGGCACTTAATGGAAATGAATTTAGGAGTTATAGTTAATAAGGACAATGTATAAAAAGGGACTGCGAAAAATGGAATAGATAAAAGGTCACTAATTTGAAAATTGTAATCATAAATAAATGTCTTAGAAACTGTCTGTTATGATTTTATGGAAAAGTTGACATTTATGAGCAATAAACGGGATTCATGGATAGATAAGTATTTATGGCAAATCTTATTGCCTTTTTAAGGAAATTAGTAAGCTAAGTCAAATATCTACCTAAGATACTATAAGTAAAGACTTGGGGTGGTTAATTGGACTTAGTAGATTAGTGGTGTGAGGTCAGTAGAGTCACTCGATGTAAGACTGCCATTCACTTTGAGGCTACTAATAGTCTGGTACACTTACTACTTATGTGAAATATCACACTAGAAACTATGACGACATAAGGGATTGGGCCTACTTTCCTAATTGAAAAGTATTAAACGGTCCAAATTTGAAATTAGGAGTGGTGAGGGATATCTCCATAAGGGTTGGCTTCTAGTTTGAGGTATTAAGTGGCTGTAGGGTCCATCTCTCTCCTAAAAATAAATACTAAGTAACCTAGTGAGATTTCAAATAAATAAAGATGTCTCTAAAAGGGTTTGATTTAGTGTTGAGATATTAAGTAGCTTTAGGGCCTGCCACCCCACCGAAATAAGTAACCTAATGAGATTTTATATTTATAATTAAGAGTGATAGTGGATATCTCGGGAAGGGTTCGCATCGGGTTTGAGGTATTAAGTGACCGATCTATTGGTTCGCCTCTCTTCTAAAAAGAAGTGTTAAGTAACCTAGTGAGATTTCAAGCAATGTTAATTAGATATTACTAGTGAGGAGTCCACCTTAGGGTTAGGTATTAAATGACAAAGGCTTAGCTATAAATATGTGTCAAATGGTTAGGAGTCTGCCTAGCTCTTATTAATGAGGTATTAAGTGGCTTGGGTACAGTTTCTCACATTGCTAAGGTTGTAATAATGACAGCATCGGTGAGGAGTCCACATAGGGATAGGTATTAAGTGATGAGGACCTACCTAGAATATATGTATTAGATGGTTAGAAGTTCGTCTAGTCCTTTCTAAAGGTATTAAGTGGGTTGGGTACTATCACTTACATGACCATGATTTTATTAGTGATAGATGCGGTACTGTCATTAAATGTTGGAAACCTTAAATAGTGGTTAGAGGTCTTTGTAGCTAGGACCCATCGACCATTGACAACATTGTTAGAAAACCACCTTGGAAATAGATCTTAAATGATGAGGTCTACCTTGATTAAGGTCCTAAATGGCAGAGTCTGCCTATTCCTCTTTTAAAAGTATTTCATGGTGACTATAGAAGTCCACGTCATATTTAGAAGTATTAAGTGGCAAAAGAGTTTGGAAGTATTGGATGGTTAATAAGGCTTCATCGGTATTTTGTACTTTAGGAAAGGGTTAGTAAGTAATTGTCAATGTAAGGTTAAAGTAGAATTGCTAACCTTAATAGACATAACAACTAAATGAAAACCAATCGGCATATATTTAAGTTACAGACAGTTTATAGATGTTCCCATCACCAAAATGTTGTTTTGACCCTCCTCCTCATTACAACCTACAGGATATTACAGAAACAGGTCACTGAAGTTGGATGTGCTTTGTTATTGGAGAAGTCTACTTTCCTCTCATGCTCGATGTTGATGTGATAGTTTGCTATCAAAGGTATGCTATTAATTCCAATGTAGTAGTCATTGTCGGTATTCTCATCCTATATTGTTTCCGCTGTGAGTTTAGATTTCTGATAATGTTCATGATTATTTGCAGGTAACAAATCCAACGATCTGCACTTTGATGGACTTGGATTTCGATTTTTGTCAAGATTTAGACCCATTAAGGTACATGTTGTCATATTTTGTGCCAGAGCCTAGGTTAGTAGATCGGAGGAATTAGGATAAATTGAGAGAACGCACTCGTACTTTTCTATTTGGTAATATTATATTTTTATGCCAGATTCTAAGAGTTCCAACTATAGAAGTAGTTGTAGTTCCATTCTAAGCACGACGACTCCGAAGTACTCCACGGAGTGCTGGCGATGCGTAAGCACTATTGATGTAGAGCATGATTATGACATATGGCAAATTCCTAGAGATTGGAGGTTTTCAACTTGATGGTTGAGATTCTAGCTTTGTGATTTTGGATTTTGATGATGAGTTTCAGTCAGAGACACATTGATTCAAGATGGATGGGAAATTAGAGTTTGTATGTTGCAATTGACCAAAAGCAAAATTTCGTTAGGGTGCATTCATTGATCACCTCTTTGATTAAGTATGGTTTGGAAATGCCTTAGAGTTTGGAAAAAGGGTTTTCAAAGGATTTCTTTTTCCTAAGGATTGATTTCGAAAATTTTATTTTGGGAAAGTTTTGAAATTTTAATTTTCAAAGAAACATGTATACCACTAGGTTGGTCGTGTTAAGAAAATTTTAATTTATAAAAGATT
Organism: Allium cepa; assembly: GCA_030765085.1. Classification (NCBI taxonomy): domain Eukaryota; kingdom Viridiplantae; phylum Streptophyta; class Magnoliopsida; order Asparagales; family Amaryllidaceae; genus Allium; species Allium cepa. The sequence continues at coordinate 135,248,913 of CM060940.1, read as the reverse complement.
AATTTTTGAAACCCTTGAATATTATATGTATATATCAATAAAGGCTTGATTTTGATTTTTTGCAAGGAAATAGATTTCCAATTTGGAAATTTTCTGTTTTAAAAAGGTTTTTGGAAACCTTGAAATATATATAAGTTTGATTTTTAAAGGGAAGCTTTGGTATGAAATAGTTTCTATTATTTTAAAAAATTATAAATGAGCATATAGTTAGCACGGCGGTTCTTCGATTTATAAAATCGAGGTTGTTAGATTTTCTCTCTTTAAGGTACAAACAAAATAGGAATGGCGTTAAATTTTATTGGGGTATGTATTTTTAAGTGTTATGGTACCACTAGCTATTGGAAGAAATATTTTCGTGCGTAGTAGGCAATAAATAACAGTTGGAATATTTTAGGTTTTTGAAATTATTGTCGGTCGCAGCAGTTTTGTTGGGGTTACTATGAATTTCTGAAACATGGTTCATGACTAAGGGGTACGCTTTGACACCACCGTGATGAGGATAAGAATTTTTCATTTCGTGTCGAATGGAAGGAGACTGCATGAATGATTATTATTATCTAATCCGACCTTAATTAAATCTAGGTTCAATTAAGGCCCAAAGCTCATTTAGCGGTTGACCACCTAACGGTAAACCAAAAATTGTCTACCAATTATGTGACATCCCGGAATTTTGACCCCATTATTATCATAAGTTTTTGATCAAATTTAAATAAAATAGAATATTTTCATTTATAAATAAATAAGCTGTTGGATATTATTAGTTGTATATGGGTTATAAAAGAATTTATAATTTCAAAATGTAAACTGGACTCTTTAACAATATTCAAAAATTAAATCTGTTTTATTTAATCAAATTAAAAGTTATGTATGAATGGCATTTAATATCAGATATAAGAATGTAGTTAATAAAAATAAGTACAATAATACAATTTTATTCATATTAAATATAAATATAAAATACATAGGTGCAAGTACATTACAAATCCAATATTGGAAAGATAATTTTAAATAAAAATAAGATCTAAGTACTGTTTTTATACAATAACTTTTATAACTAAAATAAAATAAGCTTATAAATATTTAACATGAGTTTCTATATATATATAAATACTTATAAATATGGTTATAAACATAAGATTCTTTGTATTTAACATAAATATAACATAACAGTAGGATTATAAATATAAGTACAAATACAATAGGTATAAGATATAAATAGAAATGAAAATATTTAGTTCAAACACTAATGTAAACCTGCAAGCAACATTGATCTAAATGTTAACATAAGTATGTTTATACAAAAATCTGCAAGTATGAAATTATGAATACATCTTAATACAAATACACTGCAGATATCTTTGTATAAAAGTTTGTGTCAGCAAAACATTAATAGGATGTTAGAATAAATGGATACATTTAGTACAAACTTAAGCCTGTAAAAACATCTTTATACAAATATGTGTCAAAAAATATTGATTGTGTTAACATAAGTAAAGACACATATATTAATTAGCACACTTTATATCTGGAAATATTATCTTTCAGCCGAAATGGTTGAAATATCTTAGGCTTTAGTACATAATAAAATAAGGCAAGATATTTTATCAAGCCTAAGCTTGTGCAAGAAGACAGTATTGTTCACAGGTATAAATATTTGAATACATCTTCTTATTACTTAACTCGTTTTGTATCTGCAAAAGCAAAGAAAACTTCACAAATCTGAGAACAAAAGAAGAAAAAAAAATAACTAAACAAATTTCAGGTTCAAAAGTCAGAAGCAATAAGGTTACAGGAATTTCAAAACTGCAAATTATCAAGCATATTCAATTTCAAGTTACAGATTTCTTGCATCATCCTCGGTTTAACTGCAAACTTGAGTGAGTAAACATGTTTTTTTTCGATCTAACTTTTAATTTGTATATTCATGAAGTATTGTTATGATTTAAATTTCTGGAATGTTTGGTATAGTTTTATTTATTTTTCTGCATCTTGATATTCTTACAGGTTTAAATTTATGTTGAGTCAAAGGAAGTAAGAATAATTCATACTTTTATATAAGTCATCTTGATTAGTTAGTAATTTAACTAAGTAATAGTTGTAAAGCTTCAGTTTAAAGTTTGTAGTGATTGAAGATAACTGTATAATTTAAACACAAGAAATTTTATCTTGCAGTAAAAAAAAAGTAAGTAATGATCAAAAATTCGAGTTTCTTAAATTGTAAATTGAAAGTTATATCTTGAAACATCATACGAAGTTAAGAATTTTAAGACTCAAATTGTAAATTTTAGTGAACAAGTTTGGGAGCAGTTTGATAATAACCCATATTTACTTTTCTATGAATTTCAGATGATTTATTCAATAACTTTTGCTGAAATTCGACTTGAAGCTAGAACAATGTTGTAAGATCACCAGAAAATTGTAAAAATAATTTTCGAATGTAAGTATTGTTGTGGGGAATCAAAAGTAGGGTTTAAGGGGCCGGTGTTTTGTTCTCTATTCATTCGTAGATTGTGTCACCGTTGCTTAGCCGAGTGACTTGAGGCTTTGGAGGAAGCTAGGAGGTGATGTCGGCAAGCCATGGCCGAAGTTGAAACGTCTTTGGTGGTCGTGATCGCAAGCGCGAGGCGATTTTCTGAATTGGGTTTGTGGTACAGTTCGACTTTACAGTCGAATTTTGAATTCGTGATTTTGGAGTTGATCTGGGTTTTTGCAGTCGGGTGAGGGGAGGATTTGCGACTTGTTGGTGGCGTCGCAAGGTGGTAGCGCGGGGGTGGACCGCCGTGCACGTGCACGGCGGCGGAGATGATCGTGTTTGGGTCGACTCGAGGAAAACCCGAGTATGTTTGTTCGTGGCTTCGAGTCTCGTTACTGGGTCGAAAGGGTGAAGCACGTGTGATTTTCTTTAAAGTTTTCAACGGTTTTAACTTTAAGTTTAAAAAAAAAAGATAGAAACAGAAGAGAACAGGGAAGAAGGAAAGGGGAAGCAGGAGTTTGACGCGAGAGATGAAATGGATGGACTCGAGCACTACCCGAGTTGAGCACGGTGTATGCTTCGGGTTTTCAATGCCTGGAAATTTTGTTATGTATGTTAACTGTAATTTAAGTTAAAGTTTTATAAGCTAGTATTAATCAGGTTATTAATGTTTACAAGCAGTATAAGCCAAGCAGAACTTTAAAGATTTATAGAAAACAAGAATGAGTTAATTATTTAAAATCAAAGTTAATTATGTATATAATACATTTTATAATTGCTATTTAATAAATAGTCAAAGTATAATCAAAATTTGTAATTAAAGATTTTAATAATCTTGTTTGTAATTAAGAATTTAATTCATCATTGATAGTTAATAAATTAACAAATCATAGTTAACAGATCAAATAATTAATTAATGATTAAACAATTAAGTTGATTAATGATTAATGATTAATTAAATAAATAATAATAATTAATTGTGTAATTAAGTTTTATAAATCAATAATGAAGGTATTGATTAGTAATTAAGAATTAATTCATTAATTAAGTGGATAATTAATAAGTAATTAATAAATTGAAATAAGTTAATTAATTAATTATTAATTAAGCAAAGAATAAAATATAATTTACTCGTGAGTATGCAATTAAGTTTAAAACAAATCAAACTTGTTGATATGAATTAATGACTCTATTTGATTGCCTCTGATGTTTATTTATTTCTGGATCTTCCGTGGAATTTTAGATATATCTGTGATGGTTGTATATACTTTATTGTGTTTCATTGCTATATGTCTGTCTGATGTTATTTATCTGTGTTAAATTGCTATATGAAATCAATTGTTAAATTTAAACTGTTAAGTTAATTGGACAACTTGGACTTTAAAATGGCGTTTGGATTTCGATGAGACCGGGATCGGGTATCAATTGATATTCCGAAAACCACATCGATCCAAATTAAACGTTAGGTCGTGTAATCTCAAGTGAAGATCAAGATGGTGTTTTCAGAATGCAAGGGTTATCGTCGTTAACTCTGAGGGTGATTCCAAAATGAGTGTAACGAGATAATGCCTTCGGTTTCGTTCGAACCCGGAACGAACTTGTATGGATTGAATGCTTTCAGCACATCGTCAGGCGGACGATGAGCATTCTAAGTGATATGTTCTATAAAGGTAAACGCAGCCTCAAGCCTCATCAAGCGGGAATGGCTAAAACAGAGGATGTGCAGCAAGGTTAGGTGGGTCATGCCCAAGCAGGACGAGGTATACCCCTGTCTAGATGTCCCTTTTATTCGGCTGTGTGGGCGGTTGGTCTGCAGCCAACTGCGGGGTTATCTTGTTCGGGACTGTTTAGTAAGGAATGGTTCCAGCCTTATGTTGCAGGGGAGTTAGGGTGGCTCCTCGGTATTGTGATCTAGACCACGTACTGTGACGGGCGGTACCCCAGTAGCCCTGCCATTGTATGGGATCCAATTTCCAATAAGCGCCGTACGTTTTGATTGTGCCCAACTATGTTGAAATGTGAGATGTAAGCATTTCAGCTATTTCTGTATTTTACTTGAAAACCCTAGACACTATTATAATATCACTGGATTTCCTATAAAATGTTTTGGTTAGCGTAAGGTAAAAACTTACCCGTATTTATTTGCGGGGAGTCTTACGTGATACCTTTATTTTAAATGTTTTCAAAGTTAAACAACTTTAACCCGTTTACTCATACCAGACTCATGTCTGACCCGAAGTTTGTATTTTGTTTTTCATAAACTCTCGGGTACCCAAATTTTTACGGGTAGCCAAGGGATTCAGGTTAGCTTTGACGAAATCTAGAGGAGTTGGAGCAGGAGACCAGACGTATGTAGCTAGCTATATAGTTCCGCTGTGTGGTTAGTTTATGATATTTGAGATGTATGTCCTGACTGATATGTATATGATAGTCATGTTGTATGATATTGTATAACTCTGATGTATATAACTATGTAATGGTTATGTTGATATATTATATTTTATTCCATTCCGCTGTGAGATTCAGATGTTGTTATTCTTTCTTTTCTTTTCTTTTCTATTTCTATCCCTTTCTTTCTTATTGATGACACGTCTTCCTGGGCGTAGGAAGCCGGGTCGTCACAAATTAACAAGTTTTTTCATAACTTGAACCTAGAACGGGACTATAACAGTCGTGTTTAATTTTCCCCAGTTGCCTTCTTTCATTCCTCCTTCCTCAACAAGCCAAACACAATATACATCCTCCTTCTCATCCAAATATCAGCCCCTTTCTTTCGTTCCTTCCCTATGCGACACCGACTTTCCCTAGGAGTAGTAGCCTCGCATCCCCCTTCGTGCTAGTTTTGCACGTTTGATCTCGCCCCATCATCACTCCAGATCTAAACTCTATTTCCTCCCTCCAACCACTTCTTAGCCCAAGACGCCTTTCTACACCGCCGGTTTTTCCTTGCACTATTATGGTCTTAACCCTCAAGAGGCCACTTGGCTGGACTGAAATGAGTAGAAGGTTTCGTCTCTTTTGGGCTAGAAGTGCTATTCGTGGCGGTAGGATTTGCACCAATCCATTGCTTCGAGACCGTTAAGCGGCAATGTTACCCATGCTACACCTGCCTTTTCGATGGAGGCAATAGTTTGATTCATTCGAAGATGAATGATGTCATGATTTAGCGGGCTAATGATGATCTCGCTGAGATTTTGGATGCCTCTGCAAAGGACACGGACTTGGATGATTTTCAAGTGACCGACTTAAAGATTTTTGCAGCAGATGTTTTCCCAGGATGTTGGTGTTTGGAAGTTGTATAATTTACGTCCGACTGCTCGTCTGATTATGTGCGTCTTTCGGCATAATGTCTTCCCTAAGATATGAAGTTACGACCAGATCAATCCCTTTGTGCGATAGACCACCTATGCTAGTATTGACGGTATCGTTGTCAATTGGACCCATACCCATATGATGTAATTTGTTGATCAAGGATTAGTTCTCCACAGGGTCGTTTTTCGTATTTTCACCTATCCATTCTCGTCTTTAGGTAATAAAGGCGAACCTCTATGGAGATGCAGTTTTGTAGAAGATTCCTTCTGCCAAAATTAGATCCTTCGTTAGGAAGATGACATTCCAAAGTCATTAGCAACTCCAGCAGTGCCATTGACATGCGATTGGACGCATAGCCGCCATGCTATGACCATTCAAGGGTCGTAGCAATGGATCGAGCTCCGGTCATGGAGCAAAGGGTCTCATAGTCTGTAAGCATTGTTTTCGGGGTTATGGTGTTGTTGTCTTTTCCCTTTTATCAGTTTCTCATTTCTGCTGGGTTTTAACTATTAGTTGTCTCTTGTAAAAGGCATGCATGATATTATGAGTTTATTTTACCGACTATGTTATTGTTTCTGGATATGCGAACCGCTCCTATATATGCATCGTAGAGAAGTAGTATAAATATGGTAAAAAAACCTTAATTTAATAGGTGTAGCGGAAAAAGTTGGGCTTAAAACGGATCTAGTGTTTAATAATGCTAAATTGAAATATCATAGTGGTCGAAGAGCGCTATACATTATAGCAGGGATTTTGCGGGCTTTAGCGGAGCTTTAACTACGCCGGTCCATATTCAACTCTTTAGTCCAAACACAAAGTCTTTGTTTCAGTAATACAATTATTATTAAACAAACAGCTCCGACCATAGACATTGAGTTGACTTCAGTTGACCGTGATACTAACATTATATAACCGAGGAGACGAATCGTCTCTTGAATAGTGTTTCACTTTCAGTGCTTCCACTCGACCCAATTACAGTCGTTCGATAGATGTCGTGCCTTAATTTAACTATAATCAAAGCAGTGCTTCCACATTGAAGATATATAATATTCTCTTGTCAAAAGAACTGTGTAATTTTATCACATCAATATTTTCTATTTGACCTTAGTTATATTAACCAACAGAAAATTATCGAGCGAGTCATTCCATAGTTATCATATAACTATAGGTATGTAATCCATTGTTGCCCCCCAACAGCCATGAATAATACATTATCCAGCATTTAGGGAGCGTTACGTACTCTAGTCTCAATGGATGTATGGAGATCCAATCTTGATACATCTTGAATAGCAATATTTAAAATACTATATTTATTTTATTATGATAAATCACTCATTTTTATAGTGCATTGTAACTAATATCACAAAATATATTATTTATGGATTTTCAGTTAAATATATACTTTTAATTAAAATAATTAATTAATATATAACACATTATTTCAAGTATATAATAAAAACATCCTTTATTTCAAATAAGATTGATTATTGAGCTAGATATATGTAACAATTACATAACTTTCCCTAAGGCATACCCCAAACTCTATTAATAACAACACTAACTTGCATGGCTTCTGGCGTCTCCACTTTCAATACTATCATGCTGCCATGCCATGTGACTAGTGCAGTTGTTTGAGTTTCTTAGGAATAAGAGTTTGAGGTGACACTTTGCTTTTCTTAAGCCTCCACCATGATTCCTAACATACACACTAAGTTCGCATGGGAGTTGTTCGGTCATAAAAAGCGAGAAATGGTCTGCAACAAAATGGTTTCATGTAAGATTATTTAACTACTCAAAGAATACAAAATCAGGTTGAATATGAATTTTTGTTTGAATGGTTGTAAGATCATTTGTATGATTATTGACATTTGTGTTTGTTTGGTTTAGTATATTTATGATATTATGAAGTTGGATAATATGGTTTGGTATATGAATTTGGTTGTATATGATATGTATGTATGTATGTATGTATGCAATTATGATATGAGTGATTATATATTGTATATATTTGAATGTGCGATTAAGATGATAAATGCATCAGAAATGCTGCAAATATTTCCGCAAAGGCGTCGGAAAATTCAATTTTTGTAATTTAAAAAGCAGATGACAAGGCATCGAAATGTCATAGGCATGGCGTCTGCTACTGTCATTTGTTCGGCATCAGTATGCATCTCCAGGGCGTTAAAATTTAATTTCTGGCATATTTTACCGATGCCTAAAGAGACATCGCCACTGCATTGGTAGGTCATTTACCAACGCCCCGCCACCGCCTTTTTGACATCAGTAAATCATCTTCTTTTTGTAGTATATACTATCATTTTAATGAATTTTTGTTTTGAGATAAATAAATAAATGTGTTTTTGTAACAAACAGTGATAATACAACTTTATACTTAAGTGAAAATAACGAGTGTAAGTAAATTACTTTGTAATTTGTGGCATATATAATTGATTATTGCTTGAGATCATCATGTATGTTGTGTGAGGTGGAATCACATTAGAAAGAGTTATGCGATATTTTATCATTATTACTATGTGTACGTTATGTGGTTAATTATGGTTTTGTTGTGTTAATGACATTGATGTTGTGTTACTGGTATATAGTAATAGTACACATTTGATGAATTTGGTGTTGTGTTGATAATATGGAGTGGTTAGTGCACATTTGGTGGGTTTATACTTGCATTTGTATTATTGGTATTGTGTTACCAATGGCGGTTGATTAGTACACATTTGACAATATATATTATTGTTGATTTATTTGATAGTTGAGGTTGACATTGAATATTATTAAATTTGTGTGATTCTTAATGGTTATGTATTGCTATTATTATTGTTACCTTATATTTATGATGGTATATTATGATGACATAGGAGAATATGATGTTTTATGCTTCTTTGGTTCTATGGTCACTTGGTTGCAATTGTGTACAATGTTATGTGCTAACAAATATTTGATGTAGGAAAAGAGCAGGAAACATATTTATGTGGCTTGATCTCAAAAGAGTACATAGCCCATCTTTCCTCATGCAATCACCAACTATTCCCTTGAGGTCGGGATGCGTAGGATAAAGCGCAGTCCAAACACGATTAATTTTTTTTCCTTTTTATGCGTTATGGAGACTTGCAAAGGAAACGAAAAAATGTCTAGCCGCATGCCATGCTTACAGGTTGTTTACTAAAAATACTTCTCCTATAATATTGTACTATTAATAAATGTAATAATGACTAACGTATAAAAAGACATGGATGTTTATTTGTATTTGGTTTTATATGTAATTCGTTATTGATACATATGTTCATTGCTATTTAATTCTATTGTGAGGTTTTTCATTCTTGTTCATAGTTTTAGATTTTGAGTTATAAAACAAGTTTTTTATATTTGAAATTAGTGGGCAAGCGTATTTTGACAGCGTTCGTTGTTGATTTTAGATTTTTTCATTTTGAGAACATAGGGCATCACACAAGTCTTCTGATGGTCTGTTATTTTTCTTATCTCCAACAATGGACTTGTGGACCATTTGGGGTCCAATCATTTAACACCGTCGACCATGGTGTTGAATCGTTCAACGTATTCTTTATTCTTCATCTCCATGCTTCATACTATCAAGAATCATAATATATTTGGATTCCTTCTTGTGTATTCAGAATGTCTTAAAATTGTATGCAAGAGTTTACACGAGTTAATGGATTTGGTTGGCAGTTGTCTGAATCAATCTGCAACAATTTTGATCAGGAAAATCAGAAAGTTCCAATAGTTGGTAGCTTCGGTTGAATAAGTGGAATCCATATGGATGGCGTATTTGAGTAAATGCACAAAGGAGTTGGTAGTACCATCGTAAGATTCTATCTACGACATCTTGAAGTCCAGAGGAGTTCGAGCATTCATGATGTGTCGAGTCAAGGGTTGCTATGTTCTTTGTTTGAGTTCGAAGAATCTCTATCTACCTTTTAATCTTCTACGGTTAACTCTATTCTTTCTATCACATGGTAGAGGAGTTTGATCCCTTTTCATTGGAGATGGAGTATCATCTTTGGAGATGATTTTTTATCTGGATCAATTCCTTTGATCGGTAGGGGATTGAGCTTCAAGGGTTAAAATGGAGCATTTTGACTGGGATTATGGGGTCGACTTGAGTCTATTTCAAGGGGGTCATTTCGAGTGTTTAGTGGTGGATCTTGAGCTGTAGGAATTCGACCGCTTGGACATTGATTTCAATAATCAGGTCTTTGGTCTGAATTTGGTCTATTTTATCGTTTTGTCCATTCTACTCTTTGCTATGGTGGTTTGATAGTTTGATGGGTTAGTTAAGAATCTCTTTAGCATGTGTGTTGGTCAATCTCTCTGGTATTTGTTACAATAAATCACTTCAATTTGTTTGATCGCAAGCTAGATTTTGGCATGTCTAGATTAATTCAACGATTGCCATTCCCCTTGGAGGTCGAGGAAAGAGTAGATGAGCATCTCTATAATTAACATCATCGATGTGGTTCCTTTCTCATAGAAACCATAGTGAAAAAGGTAATGAAAATATAATATTTCTTTCAGAACCTTTCCCATAAATCAAAATGGGGTGTGTGTATTAACTTCTAAAATCAATGGGGAGGATTTGATCCTACTCAGCGAAGAAGGCATCAACTAATTTGCGTCAAAAATGGAGGCAAATGTGAATAAATATGACTCGAGTTAAACATCAATTGCTTTTAAGTGTTATTTTTGAACCTTTATCAGACCAACTTTTAGGAAGATTCGTATACTGTCAGAGTAATTCAATTCCGTTTGAAGCCCAATTTTTCTGCATACATTCTTGCATTGTTTCATACCAAAATCAATTTTCTTCGCTCCATTTTCTTCAAAGCTACACAAACTTCTCTATCTTTTGGGCTTTAATCCCAGTTTTTAAGCTCGGTCAAAATCATAATCTCTAATTTTGTCTCATTTAAAATCAATCAGATACCATTGAAAGGAAAACGAAAATAGGGTTTTCACAATCCCACTCCCACTTCGATTGTTGTCCCTCTGACGATTCTTCAATGGCTTCAAAGCAAGCAGTGATGGTCACACATGATGATGGAATCGATGCGTCTGGCATCTTGTTCATCTTCTTGTCTCCTCAAATCAATGTCGCGTTCTAGTTTGAGCTCCTACTATGTAATCTTTCTGTCATTTTACCTTCGTTTTGTAGGTGTAACCTGTGACTTTCTATTTATCTACAATTAGTGTTTAATTATTGATTTTATAACTGGATGAGGCTTACAAGTTGGATGAATTGGATTATGTGATAATCATTTTTGTACTTATTTGAAGTAACATGCCATCCATCACAAATCTGGATAAAAACAAAATATTTATAGCTATATCAAAGCGACCAGATAAATTATCCAAAACTCTTCTAGTATAATAAGTGTGTTTTATTTGTCAACACTAAGCAAGCCATAATGCACTAGGATTATGACAGTTTTACAATTGCTGAAAATTATGTGTGGCGGCCAGTCAACCATAGGTCATGGACTTACTTGGCGCGTGCCTCTCTCTACCAAGCGTGTTGAAATCAATGGTTCTACTGCTTTTGCAGTTAATGGTAGTAATATACTTCTTATGTTGGATATTTATACTTCGGACTTATATTTTCTGAATATTACACAATCAGCTACGGTTATGATTAGAATGGTAATTACCTTTATAGGGACTCCAGTGTGGACTGTGCATTTTTAGGAATACCCGGGGAGCTTTTGATGGCATTATCCTTGATCTGGTATACTTGATATTCATGTATCTGTTCATAGTTAAATGTAGAGAGAATTTATGTATGGTTCTGTGTATTTGATGCATTGGGATGGATCATATGGTTCTGATTGTTTTGAGTCCTAGGGAGCTCTTTTATTTGTACACATATATCCATTTTTTTAATGTAGAATATTTGTAATTTTCTTTTTGAATTAAATCATATGTTCTTCAGTTACATAAGATTAATTTATGAAATATTTGTTCTTATCAAAACTTAACTTACTTGTTCTTTTGCATGACACAAGTAATCAGGAGCATTGGTAGCAACTGTGGATATCATATGTTAGTACAATGAACATTTTTTATTCTTAAAATCATCTATAGTCGGTATCTGTGCATTGAAAATATTATATTTAATTAGATGAATGGAGACCACATTATATTACATAACCTATGTTTTATAATTTTGTAGCTTTGCCCTAATTATCTGAGCTTCAGTTGATGTTATCAAATTTCCATCTTTTTACTGTACATCCGTATATTTTTCATATAAATTCATTCATATCGAGCAATTATAGCTGTCTTTCACACACGCACGCAAGTGCGTGCGCATGCACTCACACGCATGCACGTGGGCATGCGCACCCATGTATGCACACCACACACACATGCACTTCAGTCACTTAGTGGTAAATCTAGTAAGGTAACCCATTTTTCTGTTAACAACAAAATTTCCTCCATGTGGTTTATTATGTTAAGTGGATGAGTCTTGCATTATCATTCTACTTTAACAATTCTCATTTTGCTTATACCATGTGCTATAATTTCGAAAACATGATATGCTTCCTAAAAATTATGAAAGAATTCTGAAAAACTGAATTTAATATTTAATTTTATGCACGAATTTGATATATGGTTTAGTGGCAAACTTAAGTTCATGTTGGCAAAACTTGTGTAAGATATGATGACTATGCCTTCATTAGTTGAACTGAAATAGTGATTTTAAGGGTTATTGGGTAATATATTTGTTTACATGTCTCATGCGCATTACATTAATTAGATCATTTTTAAGAGATGTTGTAATTTAGTTAAATATATGGCCAAAATAAATATGGGGAAATTAATTTAAAGGACAAAAATTTGTATGTTTTTTGCCTTAAGGATACGAGCTCAACAGATTTACCACAAGGACAAACATTCTTCTAAAAATTATTCATAAGGACAAACATTTTTCAAAATTATTCATAAGGACAACAAAACTGCTACCGAGCTAAAGACTGATACCTAAAAACTGCTACCGATAACTACAAACTGATACCTAAAAACTGCTACCGATAAATAAAAACTGATACCTACAGAAAGTTGTCATTCATGATAAAATATTGAAGCTCTGTCCTTGAGGCTAAAAAGCTGTGAAATTTTGTCCTTAATAATAATTTCCTGAATAAAATATCTCAAAAGTTGGCAAAAGCTTAAATGTTTGTATCTTGATGGATTCGAATGCAAATATTATCAGTAATTCTTCTGAGATCCACAACTATTATGCATGCATCTAGTTGTATTGGTTTGAATTTGGATTTAAATCGATCATACATATGTATTCAGATTCCTTTCTACCTTTGTCATTCTACCATCCCAAATATCTTATAATACCGTTTTAGGTGTATTGTGCTCAAAGTTTTTACTCATTTATATGTATAGTATCATTTCTATGTAGCTTAGTGGATTCAACGAATCATGCATAGGGATGAGAAAGAAAGTTGAATCTGGATTATGATGTGATGCAGACATTTTTTTTTCTTGGCATAATCCAATTTCGAGACCACTGGATGCTTACTAAAATCGATAAACTTCAATTCGTGTATATTAATTCAGAGAACTTGTAACTAACTGCTTTAGTTTTCTTTCAATAAACCAATATTCTTTAGATGAGTGAAGTATTATTGTATTTGGCTAATATAGTTGCAGTTTACTTTAAAAGATGGCAGATTCCTATAAATGAATATTCAAATATATTTATTTTTGTCATATCATTTCTCATGTCATGTAAATGAATCTGTGTTAGATCATATGTCTATACGCTGCTAAAAAGCAATGTTGCTTGTAATATTATCATGAATTTTGCTTGCTTTAGCATTGAGTTAAAAAAGTTAGACCTGCACTGTACGATAGGGGTGCTCTCCAAAGTGGGGTAACATTGAATTATTATTATTATTATTATTATTATTATTATTATTATTATTAATTATTATCGTCATTATTATTTTGTGTATTACTAGCTTTTAATTATTAATTGTTTAATGTGCCAAAAATATCAAGTTAGCTCTAGCACCATTTTTTTTTATATCGACCGCTCCAGACCTCGTGAATCTTCACTTTTCTATTTTTGTTTGTTTTTGTTGTTTAATTTGTTGTTTTTTGTGCGTAAAACGGGTCGACTTTTGTTTTACTGTTGGTAGAAATTGTACGTTTTCTTAATGTATTTTTCAAGTGGGAAAAAATATCATCATTTGCATTTAATTGAAATTTACAACAAACTTGCTTTTTGAAATATAAAATGAACAGTCGGTTTTTTACCGTGTTGTACGGTTGTACCGGTTATTTTGAACTAAACTTCAAAAGAAACATTTTTGATACTTCGAATAATCTTTTAGCTGACTTCTAGCAGTTTTTACCTTTTTTCTTAATGCAAAGGCCATGTATAACGGATTTTTATGCAGAGAGACATTAATAAAATATTTCCCTACAAGTGTTTGGAAAAATTACGGTCGATCATGCTCCAAGGCAAAAACTTCAAGTTATCCATTAATACACTTCATTTGTTTTTGTTTTTCAAATAAATAAATAAAACGTAAAGCAAACCCAACCCCATCAGATTGTTTTAAATTTTATTTTGACCAAGAAAAGAAACTAATTCCAGTAAGCATGTTTTAAAACTTAAATCTAGCGATTTGAGGTATAAAAACAAATCAAACTTATACATTTGTAAGTTGATTGAAAAAAAACGAGGAAAATAAAAATAAAACGGAAAAAGAAGAATCATTTTTCTTCATTAAATGTTAACTACTTCAGCATTTGTGTATTAGATCAAAATAGTCTTATGGTTCTTCAGAGAAGTGTACACTAATAGCATTGTGGAAAAATTTCCAACATAGATTATGACAACACTTCTGGCATTTTATTCATTTCACGTCTTTCGATTTATTGATCGATTTATTGATACGCTTATCACTTTACAGTTAGAGAACAACTGTCACTTATTTCCAGCAATACATTCTTGTACATCACATAACCAAAAAGCCATAAAGCCTCCCGAATTTACGTATGAAGTAAACAGAGCCGCAAGATCAAAGCACCAAAATAAATATGGCGTTCGCCTACAATTCGGGCCTTCTAGCATTCCTCGTCAGATAATATCCAAAAGAAAAAACGATCAACAAATAAAAATTTATACTAGCAATACAAAATTCTACGTAATTTTACATTTTGATTTGTAGCATCCAAATGTAAATACTACTAGTTGCTTCAGCAGCTTCAATGAATTATGCGAAAAATAAGACCAGAGTGTAAATAACTTGTAGCAACTCCATTTAGCATTGCATCTCTTGCATATTTAACCTTGCATTTATACCCATGTTTGACAAGGAAGCAGCCATTGCTGGTATGTCGCACTTTAAAGCATCAATTAGCGCCTGTACAAATTTAAATAGCTTTTAAGCTTCAAGCAGGAAACATATTAAGAAGAATCAGTCGCACTACACATCTTTAGCTATGTAATGTATCGTGTTGGCACTGATTCTGCCATAGCCTTGAAAACATAAACTAAAAGATGAAACAAACGCTCCCTTCTTATTGCCCGATCTCAAGATATATGGATGATATATATGCTTTCTTTATTGAAAGTTATAATTACATCATTTTTTCTGGATATCTAAACTACTCGAACTGGTCTCCTTGTTTCATTTTTTTTTTTTTTGGAACTAGAAAGAACAAGCTTCACAAATTTCAGAAGAATTTTGGCATATCATATTTTGCATTCTTTTTTTCCTTTTTCCTTTTCCCTTCGTTTTTATTGAAAAAAAGAAAGAGAAAAAAAGTTGCTCTTTAGCCTGTCCTTGATTTTTGAATCGTGGTCCCAAAAAAGTCAACCAAAACTTAGGATACTGATAAATCTGAAAAGGAAGCATAACATGGAATCATTGTTTGTTTACATAATTAACACCAAGTATGATTGTCAGCACTTATCTGAGTCTACTAAACATGTTTAAAAACCATGTGATTGATCAATGGTTAATCAATGATCGTCCCTGCATGAAGATTGAATAAACACAGTACCAATTTGATATGCAATTACCTCCCTGTCCTCTTTCTTTCTCCTTCTTAGAACTTGCTTCGTCCAATTCACAACCAACTTTTGGAGTTCATCGGCAATAAGTGGTTTTTTCTGATCAGGAAGGTCCTATGAAGATGTAGTGCAGGTTGCTATGAATGTATACATATAACACAAAAATATGCAGAATCATTCACATTAGTAGATGCACTTTTATGAATTATATATTTTTTATTTTTTTTTGAATAACCACCATTTTTTCAAGAATTTGTTAACCTCTTTAAATCTATCTGTATGTTGTTTTGAAAATTTGCAATTGTCTGACCTAGTTCCTCTATCAATGTTAGCGGATGAATCAAATTAAAGCAAAATGAATGAATTTCCAGAGAAAGTAACATATCCGAACTGTTAATTCATGGAAAAAGAAGCAATGGAATTTCTTGAATTTTTATTAGATTTTTCAAGACTATAAAACTCAGTCTCGTAATCCAAATATTCATAGAAAGATGACAAAACTGAAATTTCAAAGGTGACATCATATTCATACTTTGGAAAAAGAAGCAATGGAATTTCTTGAATTTTTATTAGACTTTTCAATATTATAAAACTCAGTCTCATAACCCAAATATTCATAGAAAGATGACAAATCTAAAATTTCAAAGGTGACATCATGTCTCATAATCTGAATACAAAATTGGCTTTTCCTGATGTCAAAGCATAATTACACGAAGTATATGAAAATAGCTATATTAATCAATATCTACAGAGTAAGCATTGTAACTGACAAATACCATTATGCAGCTTTTGACTTAGTTTTCAGAGTTAGAAAATATTTTTGGTCCTTTATATGATATATACAAAGCTTCAGAATCACAACTCCTCCGAAATTGAATTTAAGTTCAACGGAGATTTTCTTAATTGGGTAGAATTAGGCTAGTCAACATATACTTTCTGATTGGGATAGTGTCATATCCACGGATACGGATGGATATCGGATAATTATCTTATCCGCTAACGACCGATAAATCAAGAAACATAAATATAAATTTTTAGTTTAACATAATTTTTTTTCGATTCCATTATAAAAGTGTTGAATAAATATGATGATAATAAATAGTTTTGCATAGTTAATATGCATTTAAGTGCTTATAATATAAACCACTAACTTAATAAAACAATAAATAACTTTCATTATACTAAAATACACATAATTTAAACTATAATCTTAAAAAAACTGAACAAATAATTTTAGGATGCGGATGTCTTTGTATCCGCATCATGCATTCGTTTTTCTGGATATCGGATATTTATCCGCTTTTCAGATACGGATGTGGACGGATTTCAGATTTTTCGGATACCCATTGACAGCCCTCGGATACGGTTGTGGACGGATGTCGGATTTTCCGGATATCGAATATTTTATTACTAGATAAAAGTATTAAACTTATGGTAAATTTTCAGGAATTTATTGTCAATTTCAATTGGGTTAATACTGTCATTAGGTTTTCAACTGTGGCTATATATTATAACATAGAACAAGACATGTTACAAAAATATAATACATTTTTTATGCCTACTAGGTTACAAGTAGTTAAGCTCTTCTGTGGTTATGGACATTTATGTACATAATATAATAAGCAAAGCATGGACATAGGACAAAGTAACCAAACATATTTGATGTTATAAATGCCCTTTTTGCCATGAAGTTGTAAATGTCATAACTTGCCTGGTACAATCTATTAATCGCAGCCGCAGCACTTTGAGGATCACGCTCAATCAAGTATCCCTGTAAAAGTAACATTGTAATTTCCAGACAACTCAAAACATTGAAGTTTTAAGCTAAATATGAGAAGAATATATAACATCTCAAAACACTTAATTGGGTAAACTCCTCTTGCCTACATTTTTCAATTCGTAAATTCCAATTCCAATCTCTTGCCCAAATAAAAGGACAACGGGATGGCATCATTATAAACTAAAAGGACAAATAATATTTGTATGATTTATTAGTGCAAATACTCATAGCTATTAGCCACTTTCATTCACATTATATTGCAGAAGGGAATCATATGCAACCTTATCTTAAAGTCCGGATTTCCACTAAAATACACAAGTATTAAATACTTTTAGGGTTAAGATTACTTGTATTTACCTTAAACAAATATTAATAACTATTACACGATATTTTCCTTTTTGAAACAAGTATATGTATATTATCAGTGTTTATACTTCATACAATTTTCCCATTGTCATCTGAGCCTCCAGGAAAGATGCAACACCTTGCAGTCATTAGTCAAACTAATCATTTCCAATTCGGGGTGAAGATATTAGGGAAATCGAGTGTTGGCTATAATTCCAACCTACTATCATCTATGTAACATCATCCGTTATCCAAATTATGAAAGAGGAAAAAAAACAAGTAGGTAATTTTCCTGAGTTCCTTACAGTATAAAATTGAATTCTATTGACGGTCCACAGTAGAATGAGTTGATCAATTCCAACACAAAATATCTCAAGCTATTCATGACATGCTACATGCACATAACGTTCATTATCCATTATTCAGTTTGTGTGTGCGCGCGCGCGTGCTAGGATATAAAAATAGGAAGGTTTCCACTACACCTCACATACACTCCTCTTATTTTTCAACCTACACAGTTCGAAATAGAACGAAAATTTGTAGACATATTCTTACATAACTAAAGATTGTCTCTACAAAATTTGACTTAATTTGGGTGATCCTAACATGCTCAGAATCACGTTTCGAATCAACGATAAATAAGTGTTTTAGCAGTTGATATCAAGCTTAACATTTTAAACATGCTGGGAGTTCAAAATGCTCTCATTTTTTTGTGGACATGATGTCCATAGACTAAACGTCCTCAAAGTATCATTTGATTTGGAGTGATGTAGCAACGAGAACCATAAAGGTGTAGAATGATGTGTCGTAGATATACATACACAAACATAGATACACACACATACATGTATCTATATGCGCGTGTGTGTAGAAACACACACACCAAATATTTATTTCAAGAAAAGATCGGGTACCAACATGAACGCTCTCTGACCTTTAGAAGAGAACATTGTGAAATGGATTTTATTTGATGCTTGATGTTTCGACTGAAACACCGAGATTTCAGTCGTTCCGTTACAATTTTAATAAGGACCTAAACCAAACTAAACCGAAATTTCGGTTCAATAAAGAAAAAATATTGAAATTTAAATTATATAAAAGAAAATTAGAAAAAGAATTAATTAGAGTTTCAAATATATGAATATCCATTACCTTGGAAACATACAAAATCACAAAAATATGTATATTGTAACTAAAAAAGTTAATTACGAAGTAATGTATAAATTTTTGTTACAGTTATAAATATTTATAATTAATTAGTATTGTTCATTTATATCTTATTTTTCAATTAAAGATAAGCTACACATTTTGTTTCAATAAATTAAACGAATATGTGTGATTATATGAAAAACAAATATTGAAATCGAAATTTAAACCGAAATTAACGAATTAGATCAAAATTCCTAAAATTTCAAAACATTGATACCAAGATGGAAACTAAGATCTCGAACCTTGGTTTTATGTCTTCAAGAATATGCTCTCAGATTATAAAGTTTTTATCGAACATAACTGTTCTTGTGCATAACAAAGCCAGAGAAGTCCGTACAAAAAAATTCGATTAATATGGTAGGCCATCAAATGAAACGATTTATATATTGTAGCTGAAATACATAAGATGAAACAGCCAGTAGCCGATAAGTTGTTAATATAGTAATGAAAGCAGAAGTCCATGCAACTTCAATAGTCAAACACCATGTAAAATGTAGGAGACCTGATTTTGGTACATTAGCACAGCATTGTAACATATGAAGCATGCTCATGAATAAACGAGCCGTGCTTCACAATAAAAGCAAGTTTTGACATACAAGGGTCCTTTGTCAATTAAGAATGTCTTTCTCTCTAAGATTCCGGTAGGGAAAAAAACCAGGAAACTGAATATTCGTCTAGTAAGGAAAAAAAAATGAACAATATGGTAGTACCTTGGCACATGAAAGTCCACTAGCAAGTGTCTGTTTTTTCACAGATTTAGACCTTAGTGCCTCAATTTTCCAGATGGACTTGGCATCTCCTACAAATGAAATGACACCAAAAAAAAATTTGAACAAATTCAACATCCAAATATAGCTTCCAATGTGTAACGGTCTAACTAGTTAAACATTGCTGTAATACTCAAAATATAGTGCACATAAAAATGCTATCTTTTTGTGATTTGTGTATTAGACACCTAACTGATTTAAACGTAACTAATGAATGGTGATCTACAATTGCTTGCTTGTATTGTATGAGTTAGAATTCTTTACACATACCCACTGAAGAGATTCCCATACAGATGGGGCAGAAGTTTAGTGTTCGCGTAATTCACTAAATAGCAAAAGATGGAAACCAACATATAATTTGATGTGTTTCAAAATACGGGGTATAATAATAGTAAATTAATATGTACGAGCTCTTGATATGTGAGAACATAGTACATGTTCGCTGGGAAGATGCCAATCCGTTATCTATAACTACCAGAATTCTTGCTAAGTGAAAAATAATAGGAACAACCAATGAAGGTAAATTAAACCATGTAGGAATGAAAAGCCTGCATTTTCCTCATCCAGAAATATAGTAGACTTCTGCTTGATTTTAATTGTGACTTGTAACAAAAGTTTGATCTAAGTACATGCTCATCTTTATTTCATTCAGTAGATGAATTCATATAGATAACTTTATACAGATGAATTCGTTCAACATATGAAAGCATAAAGGGCACTATAATAATGTGTATATCAAATGATGAAAGATCCATTTGGTGTTACAGAAATCTGGAACCATATCTTCTATATAATATGACAAAAAACATACATCCCATACCTCTTTTAGCAGCAAACTCCATCCATGTATCATAGGCACCTCTGTGCAATTTAACTCCTGCCTCAACAAATTTTGTAGAGTATTTTGTAATCAAACTCCATTTTTTCGCCTTATAGCATATGCTGTTAGGAAGCAAATACAAAATTTAATAAGATGGGACATGCCCGTCCACAACCTAGAAACACACAACAACAACAACAACAACAACAACTAAGCCATTATTTCGAAACAAGTTGGGGTCGACTAGGGATGGAACTAAAAGTAAATGACATAGAAACACAAACGCACAAAAAAAGGGTTCATGCTTTTTGTTTAGAAATACATTGATTAGCTAACTTATTTTTTCACCCGACGGATTAATTAACTAGAGTTGATAGATGGTCTGCTTAAAAGGTTTTCACAAGTATCATGCTTTACCCAAGGTTTAAACAAACTTTGTAAAATTTTAGCTCTGTTTTGGAAATTCCAAAAATTCCAGTTCGGTTTGGGTTTCAGTACTTTATTCTATATCAAAACATTGATAAATATTCAGCACTAGCATAGATTTATACGTTCTTCAGCATACTTACAAAATACAAACTTTGACGAAATAATATACATCGATTAAAATACTGATTTATGAACAGTAACATTTTTTTATATGCATATATACATACACACACATACATATATGTGCGTGTAATACAATAATTTAAACAAAAATAAATTCATCAATAAACACAATTTCTCGTTATAAACTAATAAAACTTGAATAAATACAACGTTTCATTAATATTGTAAACAAAATAATTTATTTCAAATGCAATTTTATAATCATTCTTTTTATAATACAGCTTCATAAGATCTTCATTTATAGGTTATTGAGCCTCTATAATATCCATCTAACTTCTTAAATAATATCATATAACTCATCACTGGATTACCTCCTACAAATAAGATCCTATGTGCTAATGATTCATCTAACTAAATTCCCATATCCTCTAAACCTAGTTCACTTGATTCAAGGATAAAAAGAAACTTGTTGCCTCTTCTAACGCATTCTTGATTCGGCGATGTTAATTTACCATCTTTTGCTTTGTAATCACAATTCAATGAGGATATTTTTCTTCAATTGTGGTGTACTTCGAATTCCTTACCTATGCATTTTCATGTGAATGTTTCGGTTACTGGAAGATTTGAATCGTCGTTTTACCCATCTTTCACTAATTTATTTACTGCTTAAGTACTGGAATCAGGTTTTTACTGGACTCTCGTCCTGGTCAACATCAAATCAAACTGGAATGGTTGAAGCTTTAGTCCGGCAGTGTGCCAAACGAAATTTCAAACTTGCTTTAAGTACCTTCATTGAATATTATCGGTTATTATAGGGATTTCAATACCAATATGCATCTTTAATTAATTTATGTTTAATATTTTGAAAATATGTTTACATGCCTTGTTATGATAAATTTCATTTATACTTGCATTATGCTTAAGATTTCCATCATCATCATCTTTGCCTTATTCCAAAGTAATTGGGATCTATGTTACCTGATATGTGGAATGATTCGATATATACAACGAAAACGGAGACGAAAAACGTTACACACTACGGAATGCAACACATTAGAGGTGAAATTAACCGGAACGCTTAGCCAAAACGCGGAACATTTTTGAAAATGCTCTCTTTACATATAAACTTGTATAATATTGTTAATGTTATCCACTACAAATGGATGAACACAAAGTAAACTCATTCTTGTATCGATAAACATTAGTATTAACGTTCATTTTCAACTAATTATAAATTATAACTTATATCAATTGAAGTTAGATAAAATTGCTAGGTGTTCAAATATTGTTGCATAAGTGCTAATATCATGTCTTGGCTTTTTTATTTTTTATTTTTATTAGACTATTTTTTATAGTTTAAGTGGCTGAATATTACAACAGAGTTACATTATGTTTTTCCTTTACCAATTCCTGATAATGACCCTCCCTATTGCATGAACCTTGAAGTTGGAATAGTTTCATGTACTGATAGAATTTTATCTTCTTCAAATATATTATTATCATCATCAATGTGTTTTTGTTTTCTAAATACCATGTTTTAATTCACTGATTATTTTTGGAAAAAAATATGTCGAGAAAAAGAACATTTGAAGGATGATTATGTGAAAAGAAAAGAAATTTTGAATGTAAATGGAGAGTTCATAAATATATGTCGGTTACTTTATATTATTATGGTAATTGAGAGTTAAAATCAAGATTCCAGAACTCTGTTTCGGACAATTGAATTTTTGTTAGTTTTGGACGATTTCGAAAATTTCAGTTTCGGTTTTCAATAGTTTGTTAACGAAATTTATACTAAATACTATTAAAACTAAATTAAGTTAAACCCCGAAACTAAATTATACCAAATACTAATTAAAAGTACATTAAAGTATACCAAATACTAATTAAAAGTACATTAAAGTATACCAAATACTAATTAAAACTAACTGATACTAGGGCATCAACATTTAGTACCCGCTCAATACTTAATATTTCAACCCAACACATTTTCAACCAACAAAAATTTCTGCCCTTATACTTATCAAACACACACATTTGTATATTTCAACCCACAAAAACATACATGCTACTCAAACACAGGCTATGACAGAAGAAAACAACTGCTATGGCAGAACAAAAAAGGCAAACATAAAGAGAGAAAAACTAGGCAAGATCGATGTACTGAAGAAGAAGACGAAGCTAGGGCAAGGTCGATTTGCTTAAGCTAGGGCAAGACGATCGATTTGCTGATTTGCTGAAGTTAGGGCAAATCAATTTGCTGATTTACCGAAGCTAGGGCAAGTCGGTGCACGATTTGCTGAAGCTAGGCAAGTTCTTTACGATTTGCTTATTTTATTGTTTCGTTTTCTTATGTTAGCCCTAACCAAATTTGATTTTGTTGTTCAATTTTGACTCGCTCTACAATAGTAACGGTTCAGTACCACCAAAATTTCGAGGTACCGTCCAATACCTCGTACCATGGTTAAAATAAAAAATAAAATTTTTAATCTTTTTAAGGTTGATTTGGAATCATTTTCGTTATTTGCTTACATTTTCAATAGAAAATCATTATTTCTTGATGATTTATTTTCAATAGAAAATCGTTATTACCTGATGATTTATATTTTTAATAGGAAATCATTGCTACTTCATATATATTAACGTAGCACACTTAAAATCGTCAAACTAAACAATTTGTAACAGAAGAATCAACATTTCAAAATATCGTAGTAAACATTTCAGTACGCTAAATACAATGTTTCAAAAGGTCAAAATTAATGTATCAAATCGTATGTGCAGCATGCATTGAAACATTGGTGTATTACGTTTCGAAATACAAGTACCAATACAGATTACAACAGCTAAAGTGTGAATTGTGGTAACATAGATTTGGGATCGACCAGATGAATCTCCATTATCATGGTTTCCTATCTTAAATCGTATTATTAGTTAAATTTAACTTCGTAAAATAATTTTTAATACACACTTCATGTGTCAATTTAGATCTTCTATTTTGTCTTTTTCTTTCAACGTAAATATTATCTACTCCTTACAGATGCATTGTCTTATCTTCTTTGTATGTGTCTGTATCATCTAAACCTACTTTCCTTAAATTTCTCACTTATACATGTCCTAGTTCCTCTCTCGCCCTCTCATTTGTGACTATATCTTTATGTTTATGATTTTGAACCATGTTTACACGCCTTGAAATTATCAAAATTCAACAAGATGTAGTTTAGATTTTCGAAAGTTATTGAATCAGAAAAAAATAAACGGGATGTACAATTTCTATGTTATGCGCAGATTGGAGAGCTAAGCGCTGACCTTCTGAAAATTCAAAGTCAACTTTCAATACTATAAAAGATGAGATGGAGAGCTATAACATCATTGGATGCTATAACATCATTGGATGCCATGACGACATGGCCAAAAAAGCTCAGATAGAGCCCATATGACAGAATAAACTGTTTTACAACCAGACATAATTCTAGAAATCATTAAACACAAGGTTAGAGTACCTGAAGACTATGTCTGCAGTACCCGGTTGTAGTGGCAAATTGTTCTTTTCTATGACGTCCATGATCTTTTCCAAAAGAATTACATCACTTTTCTTTTTAGCATGCAACTACAGGTGCAATAAATAGAGATAAAGCAGCAACAAAATATTGAGAATATACCTTTTATAATGTGTAATCACCAGAAAATAGAATAAGTTACCAAAAGATAGTGTGCAGAACCGATGGTTGGAGTTAGTCCATAAACATTATGTTTCCATAATGCCTTCAACCCTGCAAGTATAGGGAAATTTTTAACCTCCATCAATCACAGTCTTCAGACGCATTCAATTTGCTAAACAGCATAAAAAGAAATCGAAAAGGTAAACTATGATTAAACAATGAAATTGTAGTAATTCAAAATGAGAGTAGGAGAAAGAAAATGGGAAATACAGTAGGCATCAGTTATATTTTAACCAGACAAGAACATGTGATGTTAAGCTGATATTTCTCCTTTGTATTGGTTCAATAATAGTTTTGACTTTTAATGTTATTAAATAAAAGTGTACGAAACGGTATAAATGTATAATTTAGCTAACGGTGATACTCATTGGTGTTTTGCCAGGAATGATGCAACATTTCCAAAGATTATCCATCCAACAATTTCCCCCTTTTGTTATTTTGTGAAACTTAATATTGATTATAGCTAGTGCATGGTAAAGCACTTTTCTAGTTTACCAATGTTTATTTTCCATCTATTTGATTAAAAAATGATTGGTTTTTTGGTCTATAATAAATATTCGAAATCAAAATCGATGCAAACAATACAATTTAAATTCTAAATAGATGGGACATAACTACTGAAATCTGCTAACGTATTTCCTGTTTCATATGCTGTAGAAGATGAGAAGAAATTCTTTATAATTAAAATGGGGAAAAAAGGGCTACATGATTATTTCTTTTTTCTCAGTAATAAAGGTGGCATTTTACAAGAACCATGTTTATTTGTACTCATACTTTCATAGTCAACATTAGAGGGTTTTGACTTCTTTGAAGTATGCTATATTAGTTGCAAAACTTTATCCCAACACCCCTTCTAATTTTACTGATCATCATTCAAGAAACACATAAAAATATGTAGTTACGTTTATCCCCATAAATGAAATGGTGAATTATGATATTATAATTATCATAAATTAGCCTGTACATGCACTTAAAATTAGAATCTACTTATGATCGTTTCCGTATATGATTTTACTTTATACAATTACATATGGTAATACTTGGTCAGAATTGAGTTCTAAAGTTCTTTGCATAAGCTTTCAAGACTTTCCACATTATAATGCACCTTAGATGTTTCCATTTTTCATTAAATATTACTTAAAATTTAAGTAAGTCCACATATATTTTTCTAGAATTTTCCATGAAGTAGAAGCTTTTATGCTTTCACTTCTAAATAGAGATTTAAATCTCCTTCATCTCACCCAAGAGCCCTTTTGTACACATGGATGAAACGAAACTTCAAATGTAAATTTTGTATTGTTTGACACTCATCGCTCAAGGAATTAATATTTCAACTTGAGATATGACCTGAAATGTTTATCTGAAATCCAAGATTTCAAACCTTGCTTCTGAATTTATATTAACGTCCAATCAATTTTACAACTTGTATTCAATTTATCTGGTAAACAGAAATATAATGTCTATAGACCAATACACACTTGCAAAGGATTCGTATTACTATGCAGAAAAACGATAACGCTAAAGTTCAATCACCGCAAAAATTCAAAAGAAAGGGATAAAAGATAATCATTGTACACGTTAAATTTGTCCTACATAGCCAGGATGAGTCAAACGGTGTACGCTAGTTACACTTTTGGTAACAGTTGTCAGTTTTCTCGGTGTAAGCTGGACAATTCTCGGTGATTCATGGATTACAATGGTTATAGGATAGAACTTAAATAGTGAAAGATTTCCTCATAATAAGCAAGACAGCAAAATTTGTACCATACTCAGGAGCATTTGATCGTGCACAAGCCTCGGTTACTCTCATGCAAAGATGGTCGTTAAAGTTTGCTTGTATTCGTAGCTTATATAGTCTCTGAGGCAAATAAATCAATGATTCAAATTGAGCAGTAACATAACTGGCATACAAATGTGAAGCAGACGCTGATGTCAAAAAAATTAACTTACGTTGCATGCTGTAGGCATAATCTAAACTACATTTATTATTTTCACCATCAACGAGTTAACTATCTAACTAGAGTTGCTACATTGTTCACAATAATACTTTCTAATTGATGCTGTGATGAATTTTTTTTTTTTTTTGGGGTCCTTTTATCGCAGTGGCTATAAGACAATTGAAATGCTCAAAAGTAACCACTTTAACAGTTCTCTAATGTGGCTTGAAAACCAAAATTATATGCACGCAGAAATTTTTTGTCTTTGTGCACAAATATGAAAAGGAAGCATTGTTGGGAGTCAAATCATAACTGTTAGCACATAGCATTATTATATGATGAATGCAACTGTATGTGATATGTATTGTATTTGCAAGAATGATGTGTGCGCCTGGAGAGAGAGGAGGGTGTTGGATGGGGAGAAAATGAGAGAGAGGAGAGCTCACAAATATGCGAAGCTTTTGCAAAACCTGGAACAGCAATTCTATATGGTCGTGTGTACTACAGCTATCAACCAATGACCACAACTTAGCATTAGGAGGCATTGTTTTTACTTTTTCAATGGATTCAAGTATCTCTTGGCAAAGACTGCCTACAGCTTCTGCAATCAGGATGACAAAATGCCACCATTATCAGAATTATGACATACAGAAAAGATAACACAAAGGCACTAATATTCAAATTGTATATATGCTACATTAATAAATACAAGCAAAAACTTCAAACGACCTGAACCTGAATTCGACTCTTTCCCAGCTTCTGTAGAAAAGCAAGCCCTAACCATGGGGGAACAAATTGATCCAAGCCCAATCGGTGGACTATTCAAACTCCCAGTCGCTGCTATATCATTAGCGTCACCTAAGCACCATAATAACGTGATCGATTAAACACGACATGTTTCGATAATGAAATTTAACAAAGCGCTGCTTACTAGAAATGTGAATGGCTGGTGAAGAAGACCGGGATTCGTAATGATAGGTGGAGCATGTCGTGGCGATACGGTTACCCGAGGTGAGGGAGAATAGGAGGAAATTGGACCGGTTGAGGTGGCGGACGGTGAGCATAGCGGCGGTGAGCAGAAGAAATACGTCCGGTGGGTGACTGAAGAAGAACCGTGCGTAGGGTTTTTGATTAGAAAAGGAAAATGAATGGGCCTTCGACTATGGACGGGATGAGTAATCTCTCCCGAATTCTGCAATGAATTTAAGGTCCACGGCAATATAGAATGAAGATTTAAAATATATCTGCGTCCATATATATTTATCTATATCTTCTTCCATATATAATGAAAATGCCTCATTCTGGGGCTTCTAAATTACAAAAATGCATTTTGAGTTATATATAATGGAAATACCACATTCTGAAGCTTTTAAAATTACAAAAAGCTTTTAAAATTACAGGGATGCATTTTCAGTATAGGTCAATGAAGATGGTATTTTAGTCATTCTTGATATCTATGTTCATTTGCACTAACCCTAGAATGAAACGACGATGCTAATTCTCCAACCCTTAATTGATCTCTTTTTAATTCTAAGCTCCTTCCTCCAAATTGATAAATTAAACTCGAACCAACCAAGTTATGAGCAAGACAGGCTGTAACAATAACAAAAAAAACGCGTCTTAATAAGTACCCGGTAGGGCTGTCGATGCATATCCGAAAAATCCAAATCCGTTCGCATCCACATTTGTATCCGAAAAGCGGATAAGTATCCGATATCCAGGAAAATTGATGCGAATGTGGATTTGAAAACATCTATATCTGAAAATTATCCATTCGATTTTTTCAAGATTATAATTTAAATTATGTGTATTTTAGTATAATTAAAGGTATTTATGTATTGTTTTATTAAGGTGGAAATTCATATTATACAAACTTAATGCATATTAATTGCTCAAAACTATTTATTATCATTATATTAGTTTACTTTTAACACTTTAATCGATGAGCTTGGAAAAAGTTTATGTTAAGCTAAACAATTTTATTTATCTTTTCGATTTATCAGTCGTTTAGGATAATTATCTAATATCCGTTCGTATTCGTGAATGCGTATATCCGATATTCGAAAATAATTTCAAATTCAAAAGTATCCATTGACGGGCCTAGTACCGGACGCCTACAAGTCTACGATATACCATCATATAAGAAATAAAAAAATTCGAAGCATCGAGATGGACGAATCTTAGAGATAAGAAGGGTAGGAGAAGGAGGAGTGAGAGTTCAGACATGATAATTTTGGAATAGATGGCATGACTCTTGATATGAGAGATGGTAACATTCTATGCTTATATCATCCATGTACGGAAACATTCGTTTAAGTTCAAGCTGACTATTTTTTTTAAAGAAACTCACAGATTTCTCAGTCCCTTTTTCTATCTCTGCATAGGTATGTTATGTATACGACATTTAGTTCAAAAACTACAAGCGCATAATGGGGTAGTGTGTTGTATTCTATCATCTATGCTGCTCAGTTGACAATAATACTAGGAACATTGGACAATGGTTTAAGTCGAAAACCACTGCTAAAGTACCCTCTGCGGATCTGGCTAGAGTGAAGAAAGATACAATTTAATGTTATTTATGTTAGTAACTTAGGTATTGGTTTCGATGATAACAAATATAGGATATTGTATAAAATATAGATATTAATATTTTGTCAAGATATGTATAGTATAGTGCAGGATATTAGACATATATTGATTCAAAAAGACGGTACAATATCATGATGCTGATATCAAGAGTAAATTCTACATGCTGATATGAAGTTTCAAGAGTTCAAGAATGAAGACTCATGAGAATTGAAGAGTTTAAGATTTATTGAAGAGTTTAAGATTTCAAGATACTCCAGATAAGTTATAAAGTCGTAGAACTTTTGTTAAAACCCTAATAGCACTTTCTTGATTTCTCTTTCTCTACTTCAAATAAGTTTAAATATTTTTATCCAAGTTCTCAAAATAATCTTTTCAAACATCTATTCAAAACATTTCTCAAATAAATTTCTTAACCTTTTATATTTACAAAGGTATTATATTAATATTTAAGTATTTTTTTAATATATTATATTTTTCTTTGGTATTCTATTTTATATCTTCCATATGTTTATTTTTAATATTTATGTTTTGATTTTAGATATTTATTTATAATTTATAACTCTACTAATTTTATATTATTTACATTATATTCAATACTCATATTAAATCTTTCAAAATTATTGTATAAAGTTTTATCAAAATTATTGTGTAAAGTTTTATTAAGTTTTAATATGATTAAAATATGCATAAACTATGTGTAAATGTTTGTACGAAGTTTCAAATATTTTACAAAACTTAATATTTTTAAAACAATTTTTATTAAGTGATTTTTCAAAATACAAAGGGATATGTTGACATATCCCCTCCAAGTATGTCAACATATAGGCTGGGAATTTCAAAATTCAAATTTGAATGGAGGTATCTTTTCGTCGTATCTCTTCGCGAATGGACATGACCGTTATTTCCCTATATATACTAGACTTTCAAACGAATTTTCATTGATTACTTTCTTATTTCTCACTCCTCTTTTCACTCTTGATTTCTAAATCAATTTCTATCGAAACTATGCCGAAATTCAACTAGAATCAAATTCGATCATTACTAGTTTGATTCTCTTTCATATACTCTTTGATTTCTCTCTTCTCTCTCAAGATCAAAGTACTATTCAAGAGTTATAGGATCAATTTCAATCAAGATCGAAGATCTGAGTCTGTAGACACTATCAAATCATTCTCTTATACTGTGTGGTATGCCGGTATCCTTGAAATCCAAGTAGGTGTGATTGTAGCCTGTAAAATCAATCGGGTGTGCTTAGTAGCTCATAAATCTAGCAGGTGTGGTTGTAGTCCGGAAATCAAGTGACCCAATGTAGAGATTGAAATTCTGGAGGGTGTGTCTTGTAACCTTGAAATCGAGATTGTATCTGCATTCGCTAGTTGGAAGAAAATCCGTACAAGGAATTGTGCGGGACTGGATGTAGGATAACTTCGAACTAATATAAAATCCTAGCGTGTTCTTTCTCTTTTACTTTTACTGAATTTACTTTTATCTGTACTTTGATTCTGTGATTTTTTCTGTGATTGTTAATTACGTCATTCCAAGTAGAATACTAAAGAATTTGAAAAATATTCAATAATCAATTAAACAGTATTCAAAGTATTCTTCGTCTAATTTTTGAAAAAGTTTAAATGGCTACCAACATTGGTAATAGTACCATTCGTAACACTATTAGTACACTTGTTAGTAACTCATTTGTCGAATGACAATTTAATGCTAGACCTCAACTTTCTAATGGCGGTAATTACGTATATTGGTCATATAGAATGAAAATTTATTTATATTAAATTGGTTTAGGCGCTTGGAATATCACACATACCAAGCGTACTGAATCCGAGACTAATTTTGCACAGTGGACTATTGATCAAAAATCAGTTGCACAAAGTAACTGTAAGGCTATGAATATATTATTTATTCACTGGATAGAAATGAATTTAATAAAGTATCTATATATAAGTATGCATTTGAACTTTGAAGAACTTTGCAAGTTACACAAGAAGGGACAAGTAAGGTCAAATGGACCAAAATTTGCATGTTAACAAATCAGTTTCAATTATTCAAAATGATTCCAAATAAGTCTATCTGATATGTATAGTAGATTCCAAGATATAGTACACTCACTTATTGCACTGGGTAAAAGTTTTTTTTAAAGAGGATCAAGTTAGAAAATTCCTTAATTCACTTACTTTTGAATGAGATCAAAAGACTCTTGCAATCGAAGAGGCTAATGACATTGGCACTCTAAAAATTAAAGAGTTAATTGGCAATTTAATGTCTTTTTAAAGCGCAAATGCAGGGCAGAAGAGAATGCAAAGCAATAGAGAAGAAATCTATAGCTTTTAATGCAATGACGGATAATCTGGATTCAAACAGCGATGACAATGAAGAAATTGCTTTCATAACAAGGAATTTTAAAATATTTCTAATATATAGGAAGATGGAAAATTTCAAAAGAAATGACAACAAAAATCCAAGAAGCGAAAGTGGGAACGGAATTAGATGTTATAACCGAAGATTACCCTAGCTATCTAAAACGAGACTATTCATATCTCGATAAACTGAAAACTACACCAAATAATGATTCATCTAGAAAATGGAGAAGACCATATATTGCCACATTAAACGATTCAGACACATCCTCAAGTGATAATGAATTAGATACAGAAATTGCAAACATTCACAGCAATACCAAATTCAATCAACCAGCAAGTTCAATCAATTTAAGCAGATATGGATAAATTTAATCTATACAATATTATATTGGTAAATCAGAAAAGTGAGTTTAACTCAAATTATTCTAACTGACACTTTTGCGTTCAATTTGGTCTATATTCGACTATAGCCATAGATTCAGCTAGTTTCAAATGCAATTAATTCAACTCCCTCGCATAGAGGATGACGACACTATTCAACGCGACTGACGCGTCTCAATCGGACCTTGTATGGAGAAGATATACATTTTATAAGTTGTCGATTTATAAAGCATATATTAAAACATTAATCACTTCTCTAAAACTAATTACCAATCACACTCCACCCTTAAAACCTTCTTTCTTCCGCTCCAACACCCGAAACCAAAAGCCAACCATGCACAACAAAACTGTTGTGCACTTCCACCTATGACACGAAGCATCACACTATGAAACATCGATCCAACGACACCACCGTGCTCCTCTTCAAAATCTCCACTTGGTCATCACCACCATGCAAACTGCGCCTTCTCGTACCAAATCGCGATTGAATCCCCTTGCCGAACTATTGTATAGTGTCGCACATCGCCAATGGCGGTCGGACCACTTACCAACTTCGCCGACAACGCCTCATTGCATCACAAGTTCCCTGCCATGCCTAGAATCGCCTCCGACTCCCTATAGTGCACCAAGACCAGGAGCTTCTCTGACATGGCCAGGCGACGTAATTTGAACCACATGCTCGAATGCCTCAAAAACTCCCTCGCCCGCTACTCTTCAGCCTTGTAAACCAAGATATCATCTCCAACCGCCGAAACGAACGACTACCTCTCGCCTGCAAGCTAACCATAGAATCGACCTCTACAGTCAAACTCCCCAAACCATTATCGCGCCTAGCAAAATTTACGCCAAATCGAAACCTAAGTCCTCACCATTCCAAAAATATAAGCTTTACAATTTTTTGATTTATATTTGATTTGTCTTAATTTTTATGAGAAACGGAATGAATAAGCTTCTTTGATATGGCCTTTGAATTTTTCAAAAAGAAGGAAAAGAAAGTAATACAGGTGAAAGAAATGGAGTACAAAGGTGGAAGAAAATGTGTGTGCTGATGGAAATTGTTAGGTGCTGACTTATATATAAACTTAGCTTTTTCGGATTATATTACACTGCTTCCCAGTTTGCATATAGACTTCGATCGAAAAAACAAAAGTATGATCGCTAACGACGACATGATTCCAAAATAATAATAATACTATACACGCAAAAACATTGCTATTTGACGATAAAACGTCAAACCAATATTTTAAATATTTTTCAATTTAAAAATTATAGAAAAACCAGATAAGATAAATTAATAATACATCATTAGAAATCGAGTTAAAAATAAAAATAAAGTTTTATGATTATTTATCTGAATCATTTATTTCTGTAAATAAATTAACAAAGAAATTCATTTACAGTATTTAATAATTTAAAAGGAGTTAAATAAGTCAATTAAACCCAGTAAATAAATATTCAATTAAAAATCCAGATATTCAAATCATTATTCGAATAATAAGTCCATAATTCCAACATTTAAATCATTATTCATATATTTATTCATAATTCAAAGATTTTAGACAATCCTGCAATTTGATTTAAGTTTTAAAGCTTTTAACCCAATATTATAAATAATCAAAATTAATTAAATATTCAAAACTAAATGACCAAAATCTCGGGTTGTTACACTTTCACCCTTAAAATAATTTCGTCCCCGAAATTTCTAAGGTAAGGAAAATACCTCCAAACCCATTAACTTTTAAAAACCGATTAGTTGGGATAGGTTGTTAATTTTTATAAGTCTTAAAATTTTGGAAAATTTCTATAGCGACTCCTTTGCGCGACTCGATCGGAAAAAATACAAATCGCCACTACGGGCCAATCTAACTAAAGAAAAAAAGCTAAATGGCCTCCCATATCTGGGGCATAAATCATCAATCCAAACAACAATATAAACATGTACCTATTTGTCGGGCAAATAACTCAACTCATAAAACTAAAGGCGTCAAACTATCCTTGGCTTCCATAAACATGCATTTCTATTTCAAATATATCCAACCAAATAATTTGTATTTCCACGTGTTAAACTTATAATTATTATAAAGTCCATAAGATGCACATATACCATTCATACACAATATCAAATCCAATCACTCACTTGATCACATAATTTTACTTTCAAACTAGTATCGACCACTCGACTTCACTAGTGCGGACTTCGATCTGGTTCCTTGATTAGAAACCGCCGTTCTTCTTGCATAGTCATATACTATGATAGAAAACTTTGGATTCAAATCAAAAATCCATATCGAGTGTTTGTCGTCGGGACATGAGTGAAAAATCCTAATTCAGACCAATGTAAATAACCTCGAAATAATGTACTCGAATCTGGATCAAAATCATTTATGTGAACGATATGATTATTTACTACTTACGTATTTATTTCATTGGTTCCTAAGTTATACCAAATTCTTTTTATTCACATCTAATTTAAATCACAATTAATTATACCAATAGTATTTCTTTTTATAATAAAATTTCTTTATAAACCATTTTATAAATCATTTTATTTAACTTTACCCAAGTTAAATTTTACCTCGTAGCTTAATTTCAAATTTACTTTTCTTGACTGTACCAATTATTATTAATTCACCCTTTTATTTTTTCTCTCGGTATATTCCCTTTAATATTAAAATTATTATGAACTATTTCATAAATCCATTTTCATTAAACACTATTTTCATTTTAAGCCATTCCGAACACATTACTTTAGAACTCAAATATTTCACAACTTAAGTTTATAAGCATCTATAAAGCACATTAAGGTTTATCATCCATTTTAAAACTCATGTTCATACTCCTAACTAATTCTAGAATCCATTTTTCCTATATATTTCATAACATATTACTTCATGCTGACAAACACTTTATATAAACTTATCTTCATAAATAAAACATTTCTCTAGATTTTTATTACTTCCATTGAATAAATATTTTACTTAAGAAATATTACTCAAGTTTATATTCGTAAAACACTCTTTTATTCTCCAAAGGTATATGTATATAAAATAGTAGATTAGTTTTTACTTAACATGGATATTTAATAATTTTAAATCTTGTTTTAAAAATCTCTATCCCTTCAAAGTAATAAGTTACAAAAACTTATTTCCTTATGTTCTCTCATAACATTTAGCTTAAATTTCTAATTCAACCTGGAAGTTTTGGACCATCCAGAACGGTGGAAAATTCCATTTAATTTAAATGAAAATTACCTAATAACATCTCAAATGAGATGCAAAAACCATACTATCCTAATGGTCAAGATACATGAGCCTGTAATATCATTTACCTGAAAATTTTAGAATTTAAAACCCGATTTTTATTTCAAACCTTTTTGGAATAATAATAATAATATCCAAATATTCCTTTGTATATCAAATCATATTTTTAGGATTTTTAAACATATTTTGCTTCATCCAAAATAATTCAATAACCAGTTTCTATCATGGTATCAATTTCTCACTTTAGAAACTCGAAAATGACCATCGATGATGATGTAGTCATCAACGTAATTATTTTCCAGCGACCAAAGTTAGTTTAGTGCTTTTTACTCTTCCAAATCCCTTTTCAATATTTCTATTAATCCATACTTCCAAAATAATGTCATTTTTATTTTTCCCAAAATTTGAAAACAATTTCCAAATACGGATTTTGAGTTCTTATTTCTTGGTTTAAGTCCATTTTTAGTCATAAACCATATTTTAAGAAAAATTCTATTCCAAGACACTTTTTAATAATACTATTATTATTCTTTCTAGCTTTTAAAATAATTTCCAAAACACTGGAATTTAAGTACTCAAATTCTCGATTTTAAATTCTTATTTATAATCTATATTTATAAATCCAACTTATATTATTTCACTTCCTATATAAGGTCATTCACAAATTGTTTTTTTATAGTATAGGTTATAATGGATAAGTTTATTATAATTTAAATTAAACTCAATATTATTATTGAACACCTTATAGTCAAACTGTGAAATCGAATTCACAAGATGTTCGTATTTAATTTAATAAACAATAAAGCCCATAAACCACCTGAGCAAAAACAATAAACAATAAATGATAATAATTGAATATTATCATTCTCTAACAATCAAAAACGCATGTATAACTATATTAGTTTTATGAAAATTATTCTTTTTATATATAAAATATAATTTAGGTAAATTATTTCATTTACCAATTTAAAAACAATATTGTGTTGGTTTATCTTGTTTAAGTGTTTAGAAACCTCTATCGATACAGTTGTTCCTTCTGCATCGACCAGAGTTCATATCCACTCAACCGATAAATCAACACAATGTAAAACATTTTTTTATACCACTAACAAATACGCGCTCATATATATAATACACTCAAACTCATCCTAGGTCTCGCTTACCCTATCTCAAATGAGTTAACCCTACCAAAGCCTAGGTGTTCGCTCAACCTAAGCTTTGATATCACACATAACGACCTGCTTTTCTATACCATTCAAGTTGAAAATAAAACACACATGTCCAACCCAAATCGAACAGAAAAATATATAGTTATGAGGAACAAAGAAGAAAGAATAATAAGAAGAGAAAAGAAACTAAGAACAACATAGAATCTCACAATCGCAGCGAAACAACATATAATATAATATCAATGATTTTTACCAAAGATAAACTGTTATATACAAGCATCCATCAAAGTACAACAATAATCACAATTAATAGCCTAGACAGTTATAGCAGCCTGTCCTCACAGTTGCTGATAATTTCAATAACAAAACAATGGAAAATAAACATATACGAGAATCTGCACAGTTAAAGCGCTTGGCAGATTCAATGCGACGGAGGTGCAAAAAGTCATAGTGGGGATATAGCGAGGATATAGCGAGATATAGTAGATGACTTTAAAATAACGTATAAAACTCGTGCTTTATGTTTTTACAAATATATAAATGGTAATTAAATGAAAAATTAACGTTTAATTTAATTATAATTAAAAAATTTAAATAAAAACATGTGCGAATATACTATAAATAACAGTAAAACTATTATATAACATAATTGAATTTAGTAGAATATTAGAGTATTTTCATTTCTAAAAATATATTAAAAATTCAACTAAAAAATTAATTTCATAATTTTTATAATGTATAAATGTCATTTTTCATTTCATTTCATTCAAAAAAGATATAGCAGAAATAGCGGAATGTAGCGAGAATAACGGGATATTGCGGAAATAGCAAGGCTTAAAGTGGAAAGGCTATATTTGGGACTATATGGAAAAATCATAGTGGTAGAAATCCGCTATGAGATATAGTAGAGTTATAGTGGGGTAATAGTGGGGCATTAACTGCATAGACGAGAATACGACTTGAAGACCTCCAACTCGTCTACTGAGCTCCAATGCATCCAAAGCAATCTGTAAATATGCTCGGTCTAATCGAAGCATTATAATAAAATAATACCCGAGTCAATCTGGAAAACCAATGTGAGAGAAACATGCCCAATTGGATTTTAAAGTTATACAAACCTTTGGAAATAAAGGCATCTCGTAAGGCTACGCCGTACATAAACACGGACTGGTTTTTAACTTACGATAACCAAAAGTGATATTATAATAATGTCTAAGGGTTCAAAGTATATATATATAATAGCTAACATGCTTGCATCTCACATGCCAACATAGCTGGGCATAATCAAAATCGTAATGGCTCGTTTTAGAGATTGGTTTCCATACAATGACTGGGCTACTGGGGTACCGTCCGTCACGGTGCATCTCTAGATAAAATACACCGAGAGCCTCACATAGACTCACTACAAGTCAAGACCGGCCCTACTTCTTACTGGATAGCGTCGAATATGTCATTACCTTGGTTGGTATCAACAACCTAAATGGGCCCCGAGCATACATGATCTATAATATCGATCTAGATTGGGTGATGACCATACCCTAATGGTAGCGAACCACATAGCCTTGAAGCATCTCCCATGTTTTAGTCATTCTCGGTTGATGAGGCTTGAGGCTACAATTACCTTTTATATAGCACTTCCTACATGGAATGCTAACACCGCCCTCTAGGTAACAATGCAATGCCAACATTCATCCATACAAGTTCGTTCTGGGATTGAACGGAACACTTGAGAGCTCCGTCTTTAAATTTCCATCATCTTCGTGATGTCTTCGCTTCGCAATGCTTAAGTTGGATCGAAGTGGTTTCCGAATAACATGCCCGATTCCAGTCTCTTCGAACTAACATTCGACGGTTTTTGGTAAACTCAACCCCGGTTCTTTAGAAAATAAACAAACAAAGATAAGAGCGGAGATCGCTCCTAACCGTTAGTGGATGAATTTCCTTATCATTCGTCCTAGAAGAACAAAACGAGATTTGTACAACAGTACCGCATCATTTGAGATAACTATGCCATATAGCTCACATGTTTCCCTTAGATATTTCTAGAGTTACTTTTGGGTTCAAATTCGATAGTTGGTTATTTAACCATCGAATAAATAACATTCAAATCATATATTTCATTTCATTTTCCATGGGACCAACCGAGCCTCACATTCATTAAGTTAAAATCACTTTCAAATATTTGAAAATCACTTCCATATACTTTTCTCCTACCCATTTATAAAATTCCTCTTTTCCATCATCATTCAGAATCTAACTTCATTTCCAATTTTAATTCTCTCCATAAGTTTACAAACTCCTTTACATAAATCTTTTTTATAAAAGAATTCCTTTTATAACAATTTATTTATTTATTTTAAAATAAATAAACTAAAACATCGTAAACTTAGCTTTAATCATTTTTTAAATAATGTAAAATAAATATGACTAAAAACATTTTAATAATATAATTAATAAACACTTAAGCCTTTAAAACATCTCCAATAGATAAATAAAATAAATAACTTTAAATAACCTTTTAAATAAAATTAATTATCTTCAACAATATTTTTAATGAAATAATCATTTAGTTTTAAATAACTAATAACAAAATAATTATTATCTTCGGAAATATTAATAAAGTAATTTATTTTAAAACACTAAAGATAATATAGTAATTGCTTGCAAAATTGTTATTTTGCCAACATTTGTAATTAATTATTAATAAAGCTCCTTGTATTATATATAGTGATAATTAAAATCTTCTTCCAATTTATAAAATTAGAAGTTAATCGAATTCAAATTTTTGAATTTAGAAAAAGCTCGGGAATCCCAGTGGTACTTAACAAGCTACTATTTAACTTCTCAAGTCAAATTGCTGGTAATTATATTCAAGCATGTATGTAAACCAATCCATAATGAACGATCAATTGACACTTAAATAAATGTTCTAACTAATATAATAATAGAACGAGAATTTATTCTATTAATTAACGTCATTCAAAGGTAAACCCTTACATTTATTAAACAATGTCTATTTTGCCAAATAAATAACACCAGGAAGTATACTTACATTAACTACGTAATAGTTTTTAACAACATAATTATATTAATAAAAACCAGTATTAATTTATCATCATATATATATGATCCATTACTCAAAACAAGTTCGAATACAATTTAAAACTCAGCAATCTAATAGCATTTCAAGATGCTATATTGTGATCCTAGATCAAATTCAACCAATCTAATAGCACTTCAAGATGCTATATCGTGATCCTATATCAAATTCAATCAACCAGCAAGTTCAATCAATTCAAGCAGATATAAATAAATTTAATGTACACAATATTATATTGGTAAATCAGAAAGGCGAGGTTAACTCATAATTATTTCAGTTGTCACTTTTACGTTCAATTTGGTCTGTAGCCGTAGATTTAGCTAGTTTCAGATACAACTAATTCAACTCCATTGCATAGAGGATGACGACATTATTCCAATGTGATTGACAGCGTCTCAATCGGACCTTGTATGGAGAAGATATACATTTTATAAGTTATCGATTTAAAAAGCATGTATTAAAACATTAATCACTTCTCTTAAATACTAATTACCCATTAAAACTCACTCCCCAAAACCTTCTTCCTTCCGCTCCAACACCCGAAACTAGAAGCCAATCGTGCATGCCAAAACTACTGTGCATTTCTACCTACGACACGGAGCACCGCACTATGAAACACCGATCCAATGACACCACCATGTTCCTCTTCAAAATCACCACTTGGCCATCACCACCATGCCAATTCCGCCTCCTCCTACCAAATCGTGATCTAATCTGACTCCCTGCCACACCTGAAATCGCCTCCGACTCCCTATAGTGCATCGCGATTTGGAGCTTCTCTGACATGGCCAAGCAACACGATTTGAACCACACGCTCGAACGCCTCAAAATATCCCTCTCCCGCTGCTCTTCTGCCTCGCCAACCCAGATATCATCTCTAATTGTCGAAACAACGACTACCTCTCGCTTACAAGCTAATCGTAGAATTGGCCTTTAGTCAAACTCCCCAAGCCATTATCGTGCCTAACAAGATTTATGCCAAATCGTAGCCTGAATATAAGCTTTACAATTTTTTGATTTATATTCGATTTGTCTTAATTTTTATGAGAAAGGGAATGAATAAGTTTCCTTGTTATAGCCTTTGAATTTTTTGAAAATAAGGAAAAGAAAGCGGTACGGGTGAAATAAATGAAAGAGTACGAAGGTGGAAGAAAATGTATGCGCTGATGGAAATTGTTAGGTGTTGACTTATATATAAGTTTAGTTTTCTGGTATCATGCTACACTGCTTCCCGGTCTGCGTATGGACTCCGATCTATAAAACAAAGGTATGGTTATGCTAAGAACGACGATGCAATTCCAAAATAATAATAATACACACTGGGTACTAAGTTCTGTAAAATCAGAAAAACACTGCTATTTGACGATAAAACGTCAAACAGATAATTTAAATATTTTCCAATTTAAAAATCATAGAAAAATTGGATAAAATAAATTAATAATACTTCATTAGAAATAGAGTCTTAAATATAAAAATAATTTTTTTTGATTATTTATCTTAATCATTTATTTCAGTAAATAAATTAATGAAGAAATTCATTTACAACATTTAATAATTTGAAAGGAGTAAAATAAGTCCATTAAACTCATTAAATAAATATCCAATTAAAATTCAGATATTCAAATCATTATTCGAATAATAAGTCCATTATTCCAATATTTAATCACTATTAAGATATTTATTCACAATTCAAAGATTTTAGACAATCCTGCAATTTGATTCGAGTTTTAAAGTTTTTAACCCAATATTATAAATAATTAAAATTAATTAAATATTCAAAATGAAATGACCAAAATCCTGGGTTGTTACAGAATGGTTTCGAAAGGTTTTAACATATTTTAAATTAAACCCAAGTGCTTTCAAAAGGTTTCGAAGGGATGGTTTCCTAATGGTTTCGAAGGAGTCGAAAGGTATGATTTTTATGGTTGTTTCAAAGGGATTAAAGGGAAAGGTTTTATAAGGGTTTCGAAAGGCAATGTTTAAAGATTTTAAAAGTAAGATGTCTAAGGTTTTTAAAGCTTTCGAAAGGAAGGATTCTAATGTTTTCGAAAGGGTTTTAAGAATAGTTCCGAAAGGAAGGTTTTGGCCTTACGGTCGAGATAAAAAAAAGGGTTTTACTTGGTTTCGAAAGGGGTACTTTCAATGGTTTCAAAAGGGGTACTTTCAATTGATTCGAAAGGGGCACTTTCAAAGATTTAAATGTTTTCATTAACTAAGTTTTTGGTAAAGCATATATATAACATGGCAAGGTGATTTTGAGTAAAGCATAGAGATTATATATTTTCCTTATTTGAATTTGATTTAAATGTTTTAAATCATTTTGAAAAGGTTTTCAAGGAAAATTTTGGGAAGGGATCCCAAATTAAAATGACTCGGATATTAGAATATTAGATGGGACTAGTATAAGATTACGCCCTATACATTAGCTATTAGCCCCAACTAATTTTGTCAAAAATTCAAATGTGTAGGGCTTTGTCATAAGTTAGACTAAAATTATGAATACACACATAATGGAATATATGTTTGTATACAGATATGTTATTGGTGAGCCCGCAAGCCATTAGGAGAGTTAACCATGGGAGATGATAAGTTAAGGACAGACCGTCTAGAAGAGAAGTATTTAACAGATAGTCAAGGACAGAACATCCAAAAGAAGAGGAGTGTCTAACAAATGTAAGATAAATCTTAATATGTTGTCTGGTAGGCCCGAGTCAGCCAAAGGTTAATAGTTAGCTAAAAAAAACTAAAGTGCATGAACATATATGAAACACCGCATACTCCTTAATATATCCAAAAGGATATATTAAAAGGCGTGGTGCATTGTAGGTATAACTGAAACTAATAGAGATTAAGATTCACAAGATAAAAATATGTAAAAACAATGGAAATAAAAATAGTAACTTGTTCAAAACAAAAACTTCATAATTGTTTCATAAGTCAAATATCAGACACAACATACATGTCTCAAAACCCAAGATGTCTCATAAAAAATTATAGTCTCAAAAATCAGAGTACATAATATCCCTCATAATAAGCCAGTACACAAAAAGAGCTAAAGCTAGAATAAAAGAAATACATGGTAGAAATTTTCTCCAAGAACACTCTAAGTAACCACGATCTACTGTCCTCTCCCTTGATTGCCTATGGAGGAAAGGGAAAAATAGAGTAGTGGGTCAGACTAAAAGTCTGATGTATGATAGTAATTACTAGAATCTTTAAGCAAAGTAAATGCAATAGACTTTACAACAGTTCTTGTATATAAAAGGAAATAAAGGAAACATAAAAGGAGAAACTGGAAATAATACGAATAAACTATTGCTCAATTAGTAAGATAGGTTAACATAGATTGTTTGCACTTGTCCTTGATAGCTGCTTTGATTAGGCTGAATTCCTAATTCTATCCTTTGATCGGCCTGCCACTCCATAGAATCTACTATGGATCGGACGTTTCCCTACACGGTAGACTTTGGTGTCTACGAAAGACACACTTACTAAGAACTTGGAACTCATAGCGA
The DNA here is from genome assembly GCA_030765085.1 of Allium cepa. Lineage (NCBI taxonomy): Eukaryota > Viridiplantae > Streptophyta > Magnoliopsida > Asparagales > Amaryllidaceae > Allium > Allium cepa. The sequence continues at coordinate 135,205,544 of CM060940.1, read as the reverse complement.
TTACTGAGCACCGAAATGCAAGTCGCACGCATAACTGCCACCATGCCCATGGTACTTGTTGCTCCCTCTTCTGACCTTTTATTTACCTAGCCAGCATAAGCGTGCCCCTCGCCTCACTTCAAGATTATATTAAACATCTCGTCTCACTTCAGGGTTTTCTGAAGCATCTTGTCCATAGAAAAATAGGGGAAAAGCTTTTGGAACTGGTCCCTATCAAAAAATAATCTAGTTGCACCCCTTGTTCAAACCCTTTGACTTGAACTACCATAGATTGACCGTTTACTACCACTATAAGCATTACCCCTTACCTCAATTCAAGATTATGTGAAGCACCTCGTCTCACTTCAGGATTATGTGAACACCGTAACCATAGAAATATTAGGGGAATGCTATTTGGTACAGATCCTACTCTTATCTTTGCTTATTAACTTAGATAAATTATTTAAATAAGTCTTTATTTTTATTAATTACTATTATTGCTTATTAATTTATCCTAAGTCTTAAAATAAGCGCCATAATTTTCATAGTTTACCATAGTTTCCATGGTTTATCAATTTATAACTTATGTTATAATCATGCTTATTATTTAACCCAAGGTCTAAGTATGAAAATAAGCTTCTTTCTTCTTTTATTCTGTTTAGTTCTAATTCTAAGTTATCGGTAGGCCAATCTTCTTAATTCAGTCCAATTAATATCATAATTAGGCATAATTTCAGTCTTATTCCAATTATATTACTACAGTCTTTGTGATTTACATCTCATATTCCATTATTTCAGATTTCTTATAATTTAATCCAATTTCGTGTTAATTCTATTCTAATCCATATGTAAAGAAGAAGAAGGAGAAATAAAAGAAAACTGAAAATAGAAGGAAATCCAAGACGTAAGAAGATGTAAACAACACATAAATAACAATAAATAAATTAAAATACTATAAATAAATTGTAATTCAATGGGAAAAACTATAATTAACGGAAATAAACTAAAATTAGCTAAAAAGAATAGCTAGAAGGAATAGACTGAAAATAATTCTAAAACTGTAAATAAATTAGTAAAAAGGTTACTCCAAAAATCATAGTTAAACTACAACTATTGGAAACCCTATTACTTAAAATTACTTAAAGAAATTTAAAATAATTACAGTCACTCACTTCTAATCCTTAGCTCTTCCTTTTAGGCCTTCACGGATCCACTTGGGGTTGTTAAATATTTTTATTTAAATGATTTCCTCCTTGAAAAATTATTCCGCTTAAGGTTCTTCCTGAATATGTGAACCCAATTGGAGAAAATCTTAGAATAAGAAAAAGTGTTTGGCCTAGGGTTCTATTTATCGGGCTAGGAGTGGACTTCAGACCGTTAGATTTGGAGAGGAATAGGATGCAACCACGTCATAGGCTGAATAGGGGCCATCGGATGTAAGAATAGGTGGACCAAATGAAGCTAAATAATGCAAATTACGTGTTCAAGTTTCGAACGAACGAATGTTCGTTCATTCACGAAAATTGGTAGGCATGTCGATCTGGCGGTCGACTGCCCTTGTGCCCAGGTCGACCGGCCGGCCGACCTGGCCTATATATATATTTCCATTTTCTTGATTATTTTGTATTTCATTCATATTAGCTCGGATTCTGACGTTCGATGTATGGAAATTGACCAGAAAATTACCACGGACACAAAGGTGCAACTCGCATGGCTCAATTATGATAATTTCACAAAGTTATTTATTATTTAATTAATTAACAAATTAATTATAATGGGTTAAAATTTTGGTTTGTTACATTCTCCTCTCCTTAAAGGATTTCATCACCGACATCTCTAAGAATAAAAGAACGTACTGAATGTCTTCATCCAATTCTACAATCAACTACTCAATCATCAACCATTCATTCATTGTCCTTAGGTTTTTCTAATGCAAAATATGATAATTATGCAATTTAGTGTAATGTAAGTATCCTTAACTAATGCAAAAGATTGGGCGGTCCACTGATTTAGTTGACATTCTTTTATGTAATCTTATCCTTGCTATGTATCCAAAAGAATGCGAAAATTTCCTAATGATAAATGATAATTCTATATGCGTGCTACGAACATCATCCAAATGAAAAAATCATGTGATAATCATACATTTATAGCAACCATGAAAAATAGGATAAAAATGCACACACATCCATATGCATATGATATAGTGTCCTAGTTAGGCCGATCCCTAAAAAATAATAGTGCCTAATGTACCTATATGCGTCCATTAGCAGCCACTGGCGAACATTTGCAATGACTAGCATACATCATTCATAACATGTTCTAATAACATGTTTACATCAAGTTCTACCATCCATAGGTTAAATCCTAAGTTCTACCCTCCCAAAGGATAATAAAGAAAAGAACCTATTCAAAACTAAAGATGAAAATAGAAAATTCTAAAAACTTACTATCGAAAAGATGAGGATAGGAAGTACAAATCTTCTCTTTTGCTTTCCAAGTGGCATCTGCAACATCATCTCCCCATTACACCTTTACTAGAGGAACCTCCTTATTCCTTACTCGCTTGATGTCTCTTCCAACAATCTTCATGGGGATACACCGAACAAATGCTTCCCTTTCTACCTCCACCTCCCCTAACTGACTAGGCTCTATAACCTCCGGCAAGTCATGTAAGCACTGTTGCAAGTGCAAAACATGGAAAACATCGTGCACTCCTGCGAGCCTATCTGGTAACTTCACTCGGTAAGCCTTCTTCCCAACTCTCTCTATAATAGGAAATGGTCTAACAAATCTGGGGGCTAGCTTTCCATTTGATCCGAACCTTACCACCTTCCTAAGCGGGGATACTTTGATAAAAACTAAGTCTCCAAATCTCAAACTCAATGTCTCTCCTCCGCTTATCCGCGTAAGACTTTTGCCTATCTTGGGATGTCTTTATCCTTCACCGAATTAAATCCACTCTCTCTTATGCCTCCCTCACCATGTCAGGCCCATTGTCGCAACTTCTCTGTAGAATCCACCTAACATGAAGGGGACTTTCAATGACTTCCATATAAAGCCTCAAACGGTGCCATTCCTATGCTCGTTTGGTAACTGTTATTGTATGCAAACATAACCAATGGAAGACAATGGAAGATGCTCCTCCCAAGTTTCTATAAAGTCCAAAATGCACATCCGTAGCAAATCCTCAAGCACTCTATTCACTCTCTCTGTTTGGCCATCCGTTTGTGGGTGATAGGCCGTACTCAATCTAACTTACATCCCTAACGCCTCCTGTAAGCTTCTCCAAAACTCACTAGTGAAAATAGGATCTCTATCACTCACTACGCTAGAAGAGACTTCGTGAAGTCAGACTATCCCTCAAATATAAAGGGATGCCAAATATGATGTTGTGCGCTTATTCTTAACTGGGATGAAGTGGGCACTCTTGGTCAATCGATCAACCAAATGCTAGTATTCCCCTTCCTAGAATAGGGTAAACCATCTATAAAATCCATAGAAATATTGTCCCACTTCCAACATGGCACGTTTAAGGGCAGAAGTAATCCGACGGGCTTCTGTTGCTCTGCTGTTACCCTCTGGCAAATGAGGCATTTAGCTACGAACCCCGCCACATCCTTCTTCATGTCATTCCAATAAAATATCCTCTTCATATCTTGATACATTTTGTCACCACCGGATGAAGAGTCATACAGGAATGGTGTGCCTCATCCAAAACCGCTCTCGACAAATCACTGGCGCAGGGAATACAAAGCCTTCCATCTCTCCTTAGCCACCCTTTGCTATCAATGGAATAACATTGGAGATGTCTAAAGACCTCTTCTTGTCTAATCCTATCGATAATATCCATGAGCTCCGAATATTCTTGCTGCCTCGAGCCATTCTAATCCATAAGGGTAGGTCTCACCTCCAATGTCGCCAACATTCCGGGAGTAATCTCCATAGAGGGCTTAAAATCAAAAGTAGAAATAAACTCCAAGCTCTTCCACTCTACGAACAAAGGACTAAGTGCTGCTTTCTTTCTACTTAATGCATCCGCAACTACATTACCCTTTCCAGGGGTATAAGCAATCTCAAAATCGTACGAGGCTATAAACTCCATCTATCTCTATTGCCCCAAGTTAAAGTCCTTCTGCGAGAATAGGTACTTTAGTGACTTGTGGTCGGTGAAAAGCTCAAAGTTTTTGTCTAAGTAAATAGTGCCTCCAAGACTTGAGTACAAAAACTATGGCAGCCAACTCCAAATCGTGGGTAGGGTAGGTCTTCTCATGCATCCTCAACTGCCTACTTCCATAACATACCACCCTCCCTTCTTGCATCAACACCGCTCTTAGGCCCGTCCTACATGCATCATTATATACGGTAAAAGGATTAGCTCCATTGGGTAGCACTAACACCGGTGCACTAGCAAGGGCTCTCTTAAGCTTTGTGAAGGAATCCTCATAATCCACGTCCCACACGAAAGCTTATTCTTCTTAGCAAGGCACGTGAGTGGTGCCGAAATCTTGGCAAAGTCTTTAATGACTTCCTATAATAGCCAACCAATCTTAGGAAGTTCCTAACCTCGATGACGTTCATGGAGACCTTCCAATCTTGTACAGCAATAACCTTGGCAGGGTCAATAGCCAAACCTTCCTTTGAGACCACATGCCCCAAGAAACTTCATCTCTCCAAAAGTGACACTTCGAAAACTTAGCTCTCAAATGGTGACTACAAAATGTGCGAGGAACTTCCTTTGAATGAATAACATGCTCCTTCGTATTCTTGGAGAATACCAAGTTCTCATCCATGAATACCGCTATGAATTTATTTAGGACTTCTCTATAGACACGGCTCATCAAATCAACAAAGTAGACTGGGGCATTAGTTAGCTCAAAAGGCATAACCAACCACTCATAAAGTCCGTCTGGACTCCTAAATGTAATCTTATCTATGCTGTCATCGGCGACTCTAAGCTGATGGAATCCCGTGGATAAATCATGCTGGGAGAATACCGAAGAGCCAACTAACTGGTCAAAAAGATCATCAATCCTAGGGAATGGATATCGATTCTTCTTTGTGAACTTATTTAATTCTCTATAATCAACGCAAAGTCGAAAAGAACCATCCGCCTTAGTAGCGAAGACGATTGCTTCTTCCCATTCTTATATGCTCCTTTTTATGAATCTCTTCTCCGAAAGCTCAAGAATTTGCTTGCTCAAGTCCTTCCTCTCCCTAGGTGCCATGTGCCTCATAGGTAACGCTACTGGTTTAGCATTCTTGGTCAAGTAAATTCTAAAGTCAATCTCTCTCTTAACCTCCTCAAAGATGTTCGAAAAATATCTAAAGATAGGAAATGAATCAAGCTCTACCGAAGATGAATAGAGGGAATAGAGAAAACTCAACATGACTGACCCTTACAGGTCGCAAGATACCTCGAGAGTCCTACCACTATATGTCTCTAATCTAATGACTCTCCTCTCGCAGTCTAATATAGCTCCATATGTGGATAGCCAATCCATATCCAAGATTATCCCATACCCCGAGAATCTCATAACATAGGCATTGCAGTCAAATTTTATGCATAAGATATAAATTTTCAAACCTCTACAAACCATAGACAAATGTACCGATCCAACTATGGGGTTCAAAACAATAATGGGGTCCACTACTAAAGAAATGTCTAAGTGCAAACAATCCACATGAGAACTAGAGATAAAAGAGTGTGATGCTCCAGAATCGAATAAAGTCCAAATGGAAAAATCAGATGTAGAAATCAAACCTTCAACTGTGACTTAACTACCTCTGTCCAAAATGCTACTGGAAGATGCTGTGTCTAACGCCTGAATTTGTGCAACTGGTGCACTAGTCCCCTGACTAGCTCTCTAGGGGAAACTCCTACTCAAGTGACTAGGCTGTACACAATTGAAGCACTTTCCCTTCATCTTATCCCTTCTGCAATCCTTGGCGACATGTCCAATAATCCCACAGTTACCGCACTTCAAACCTTTCTTAATATGCTTCTGAGGGCCATCACCTTTCTTCTTCTCCTTATTGTTTTTCCACCACTTCTTCTTTGAACTTTCTAACTTAACCACTTCTTTAGACTCTCCTTCCTTGACTACATCATACATAAGCGTCGTCTCAACCAAAGACTCATAAGTGGCTCCTATCGGTATGTGAGTCAGCAATAATCCCTGAAGGGTTTGGTTCAATCCCTTTGCAAACTTCATAGCTTTCTTGTGCGACGTGGTCACCAATTCCAGACCAAACCGCGACAGCTTATTGAATTGATTGATGTATTCCTTCACAGACAAACTCCCTTGCTTTAAATTGATGAATCTCTCTAACTGAACACTCTCTTTCGCTTGAGATAAAAACTTCCTCTCAAACCTCTGCCCAAACCCATTCCAATAGACTTCTCTTCCTTCCAACTGAACAACCTCCCACCAGTAAGAAGCCTCCTCTTTCAACTGCCAAGAGGCTAGCTGAACCCGCTGCTGGTCCTCCAATCCTAATAAGCTAAATATCCTCTCAGTGTCCCTAAGTCAAGCTCTCGCCTCCACAAATGTCTCCTTACCAGAAAAAGCTTTTCCGCCCAAACTCGCAAAATCCTTACAAAGCTTAGAGAAATTGATGGCGACATGTGGGTTGATGGGGTCCCATCCGTGGGTGCAGGATTGGGCGCTGGCCCATGCCCGACTGGAATGCCTTGGGGAAGGTTCGCGGCATCAGCTATTCTACGAAAAGAAAACAATAGTCTAGGAGAGAGTCAAAGGGATATTAAACTAGACTTATGAGGAGATTTTTATAAAAACTCTTTTATACTTAAAAACATTTTTAAGAGTTCTATTTTGAAAAATACTTTTAAAGCAAGTTATTTCTAAAAATACTTTACTTTTAATATATAGTTTTTGGGATCCTGTAACCTTTGGCTCTGATACCAAGTAAAATACCTCACATCCCTTAATATACCCAGAAGGACATATTAAAAGGCGTGGTGTGTTGTAGGTATAACTGAAACTAACAGGGATTAAGATTCACAAGACAAAAATAGGTAAAAACAACGAAAACTAAAATAATAACTTATTCAAAATAAAAACTTCATAATTGCTTCATAAGTCAAATACCAAATACAACATACATGTCTCAAAACCTAAGATGTCTCATAAAACTCATAGTCTCAAATATTAGAGTACATAATATACATCATAATAAGCCAGTACACAGAAAGAGCTAAAGCAAGAATAAAAGAAATACATGGTAGAAATCTCCAAGAACCATCCAAGTAACCATGATCTATTGTCCTCTTCCTTGATTTCCTAGGGGAGAAAGGGGAAAATAGAGGAGTGAGTCCGACTAAAAGTCTGGTGAATGGTAGTAATTACTATAATCTTCAAAGTAAAAGCAATAGACTTTACAATAGTTCTAGTATATAGAAGGAAACAAAGGAAATAGAAAATGGAGAAACTGGAAATAAATACCAATATACTATTTCTCAATTAGTAAGATAGGTTAACTTTGATTGTTTGCACTTGTCATTGATAGCTGCTTTAATTAGGTTGAATTCATAATTCTACCTTTTGATCGGCCTGCTGCTCCATAGAATCTACCGTGGACCGGACATTTCCCTACATGGTAGACTTTGGTGTCTACGAAAGACACACTTACAAAGCACTTGGAACTCATAGCGATTACTGAGCACTGAAATGGAAGTCGCATGCATAACTGCCACCTTGCCCATGCTACATGTTGCTCCCTCTTTTGACCTTTTATTTACCCTAGCCAGCATGAGCGTGCCCCTCGCCTCACTTTAGGATTATGTGAAGCACCTCGTCTCACTTTAGGATTATGTGAAACACCATGTCCATAGAAAAATAGGGAAAATGCTATTGGAACTAGTCCATATCAAACAATAATTTAGTTTTTCCTCTTGTTCAAACCCACTTGATTTGAACTACCATAGATTGACCGTTTACCACCACTATAAGCATAGGCGTACCCCTCACTTCAATTCAGGATTATGTGAAATACCGCAACCATAGAAATATTAGGGGAATGCTATTTGGTATAGGTCATACTCTTCTCTTTGCTTATTAACTTAGATAAATTATTTAAATAAGCCTTTATTTTTATCAATTACTATTATTGCTTATTAATTTATCCTAAGTCTTAAAATAAGCACCATAATTTTCATAGTTTACCATAGTTTCTATAGCTTATTAATTTATAACTTATGTTACAATCATGCTTATTACTTAACCCAAGATCTAAATGTGAAAATAAGCTTCTTTCTTCTTTTATTCTTTTTAGTTATAATTCTAAGTTATAACTAGGCCAATCTTCTCAATTCAGTCCAATTAATATCATAATTAGGCATAATTTCCGTCTTATTCCAATTATATTACTGTCTTTGTGATTTACATCTCATATTCCATTATTTTAGGTTTCTTATAATTTAATCCAATTCTGCGTTAATTCTATTGTAATCCATATACGAAGAAGAAGAAGGAGAAATAAAAGAAAATTGAAAATGGAAGGAAATCCAAGGCGTAGGAAGAAGAGTAAATAACAAATAAATAGCAATAAATAAATTAAAATTTTGTAATTAAATGGGAAAAACTATAATTAACAGAAATAAACTAAAATTAACTAAAAAGAATAGCTAGAAGGAATAGACTGAAAATAATTCTAAAAATTGTAAATAAATTACTAAAAAGGTTGCTCCAAAAATCGTAGTTAAACTACAACTATTGGAAACCCTATTATTTTAAATTACTTAAAAATTGTAAAATAATTTCAATCACTCACTTATGGTCCTTAGCTCTTCCCTTTAGGCCTTCACGGATCCACTTGGGGTTGTTAAATATTTTTATTTAAAACGATTTCCTCCTTGGAAAATTATTCTGCTTAGGGTCCTTTCTGAATAGGTGAACCCAATTGGAGAAAATCTTCAAATGGGTGAAAGTGTCAGGCCTAGTGTTCTATTTATAAGGGTAGGAGTGGAGTGGATTTCAGATCGTTGAATTTGAGGATTGCATAGGATGCTACCACGTCATAGGCTGAATAGGGCCCATCGGATGCAAGAATAGAAGGACCAGATGAAGCCAAATAACACAAATTACGTGTTCAACTTTCAAATGAATGAACGTTCGTATGTTCACGATAATTGGCATGTGGGTTGACCGAGCAGTCGACTGCCCTTGTGCCTAGGTTAACTGGGTGGTTGACCTAGCCTATATTATTTTCATTTCCTTGATTATTTTGTATTTCATTCATATTAGCTTGGATTCTGATGTTTTATATATGGAAATTGATCGGAAAATTACCACGGACACAATGGTGCAACTCCCACGGATCAACTTTGATAATTTCACAAAGTTATTTTAATATTTAATTAATTAACAAATTAATTATTATGGGTTAAAATTTTGGGTTGTTACAAGATAGTTTATTTTATTACCTAATATGTATGTTTACATAATGATGAAATTTTAAGCATTTTGGTTATAGGAAAAGATTTTCAAAGATATGTTTTAAAGGAATGTTAGTGAGGGGAAATCCGTTCCACTAAGCGACATGGTCTCACTTAACGTAAAATAACAGAGACGAATAATACTATTCACGCCAAGCTTTATGTCTAACTCGAAGTTTTTGTTTCCCCTTAAACTCTCGGGTGCTCAAAATTGATTTGACTAGGCTAAGAGTTGAGGTTTTCAGGTATCGTTGTTTTGATGAAGAAAGATTCCGGAGATGAGCAGGTGGCCGATGGATAGCTAATTCGAAATTGCATCTTATTTTGTTTATTTCCGCTATATATTAAGTCAGTTATGATTATATAGCTTTGATCAACCATGGAGGCATCATCATATGTCGCTGTTGGAGTATTATTGTAAATTATATTTGATCAATGTCTAGGAAACGTTTTGGGATTTTATAACTTGGATATGAATTATAGTTTTGAAATGTAATCATCAAAATGTTTTTTTAAATCTGTGGTTTTTTTCATATTCAAGTATTTCTGATATGATGGATACCACGAACATTACCGTATTTAGTCACCAAAAGTTAATACTATAAATGACTGCAGCTTCTGTAGCGCTTAGCTTTTGGCCTCTAGGTACGGGATGTTACAGATTGATTTGAAAAACGACTAAAACTAGTGCTTTATAAAGCTCGCAAGTATTGGTTCTTACATATCCTCATAAATGGAATTGTCCATAAACGACCAAAATCAATAAGGAATAACTCCCAAAAGGAGCATTAGTATTAACAGATGAAAATAGAAGTGTTTGACCCTTAAAAAAATGAGAAGCACTATGGATAAGAACTTGAAAAAAATCAATTAACTATTTTAAGAGGATAAAAGTTATTAGTTATTCCCTTAAGATAAAGCACAATTGCTAGTTTACCCTTAAGTAATGTTTGTTCAACATTAAAACTCTGGTTTTTGCAATGACCTGCCATTTCGAATTATTCAAATCGATAATAATCCACACATGTCGGACTAGAATTGCTCAATACAATAGATTGTTAATTTATATTTGGCAAAATTTAGCATATACAGTAAATAAATCAATCACAGGATCACAAATACAGAGTTTTACAATAAGAAGTAGCGAAATAGATAAATAGTAGTTCATGAAGCTATTACAACATCAGATTCTAATGCAAAAGTACAATTGAAATCCAATACATAGAAGACTCAATACAAAAACAATTAACAAGTCTGAACACAAACCACTGTAATAAACCGGAATAACCGAATAGTTGAATAGATAAAAGATATATCTCCAAGCAAAGTTCCAAGCTCCAAAAGCGAGTCTCAAATGTTGCGACACTCAGTCTGACCCGAGCATAAAGCAAAACAAAAAACACTCGAGTCAGGATTAACATTCTTATGCTAGTAAATCAACTCAAGTGAAATGTCTAAGTGAAATGCAATATAACTTAAAGGATGTTTGGGATTCCATCCTTTAAAGATCTGTGAAACTATCTACATACATAGTAAAAAACGCTATATAGATAATGTCCACAATAAAGTAAAATATTAAAACAGCGTTAAGGCGTTACCCATGCCCCCCTTAACATATTTTTATACAATTTCCGTAGTCTATAAAGATACTATAAGCTCCGCCAAACCGGTGGGATACTCAGGGAGCACCCCCTAGGTACAGTACAAACCAAACTCGTAATGGGCTTGATAAGGCATGTGACAAGGCATGCGAGGCCATGCCCAGGGTACCGTTTTGCGGATCCGGACTGGTGGTAATGCATAGTAGCTACTACTGCCCACCCCAAGACACACACCCATAATCAAAGGTACATCCAATCAAATCACAAAGTAATAGAATGGTTTTGAAGAAGCATGCTTGATCGAAGGTGTGACCTCACTTGGCTTGGCTTGGCTCCTGTTTTCACATCAAGCTGACTCACAGAAGTCAGGGTTGCATTCATACCTCATATAAACATCGCCAAACCATCCTACTTCGTTCTGGATTCTCCATTACGTATACAGTTGTTAAAGTAGCTTTCGGTATTGGTAGAGAGTATGACCATATTCGATCACGGTCTCTTCAACAACCAAACGCTTATTTAACACCATGGTCATTTTATTCAAACAGTTCATACTTCATATCAAAATATCATATTCATTTCAAAATCATATAACTTTCAAAACCATATTTACTTTCGAAATTATATCACTTCTGAAATCATATTCATCTCAAAAATCATAACCAAAAAATAGATTAAACCATCATATTAAAGTGTTCGCATTTAAATCCACTAAATCTACATCATAATTGTTCCAACTTAAACAATTTGAATATTGAAAGTAGTTTATATCTTGTAATAGTTATACATTAAAAATAGTTTATATTTAAAAATAGGTTATAGATTAAAATAGTTTATATATTTAAATTAGTTTATATATTAAATATATATGTCTAAAATTGTTTATAAATTTAAAATAATATATATTAAAATAGATTATATATTGAAAGAGTTTATATCGAAAATAGTTCAAAATTAAAATTTTATTGAAATCCATCTTAATAAATTAAAATACAAATTAACTTAATTTATCCTTTTAACCTTTATTTATTAAATTTTTTACAAAATCTATTTAAAAAAAAGATTAATATAAATTTAAATAGATATTTAAACATATTATATATATGCTAATTAAATTAAATTTTATTAAATTTTGTAATATTAAATTTTTGTTTAATCAAATTTATTATTAAATTTAAATTTAGATTAAATCTTATTTTATATATTTAAAAATAATAAAATTATAAGTAAAATCTTAAAACATATATTTTCAAACTTAACTTATAAATTTTAAAATTTCCAAACATAAAATTTAAAAATCTAAATTTTAAAAATTTATTAAAATAAAATCTTTATATTATATTCTAAAAATCAATATTTAATAAAACCCATTTATTTTTTTTCAAACTTTGGAAATCATTTCCAAAATAGACCAATGATGTCCATATTTAGTTTTCTATCCTATGGTCAAGTGATACTGAGATTTATCATTTCAATCCGCAATAATTTAATATTTACGGATATATATCATTTCAACCCACAATCCTAAAATTTTAAAATCAGCAAAATCGTTTGGGTTTATCATTTCAACCTATAACGGTTTTCTCTAATCTATAAAATCATTCGGGTATGTATCATTTCAACCCATATGGAATTCCTAACTATCAGGGAACTTGTAGAGTGAGAACAATAAAATAATAATGTAAAACGACATGGCCATCAATGGAAAATATGATCATAATTAACAATTTAAAAATAATATATATATATAATAGGTTACAGTGTCAATATTGTCAATTAACATAGGTAAATAAATGCAGAAAATAACATATCATTCTTAACAATTTAATTACTAAACACATTCAATTGTCATTTAATGTGACTATAAATTTACTAGATATAAGAATGTTAATCGTGAGCGATCGCTTACCTTTCGAGGCTAGAGAAAATAGACAACACGATAAGCTACGAATTTGAATCAAGAATTCAACAATTGACCAATCCAAATGACAATTTCCAAAACAAAGCTAGGTCGACTCGAGATCAATGAAAACAGTATATATAAATTCTTAAAAAATTCTAAAATTTGCACACATATTTAAAATAAAATCTTTATATTATATTTTTAAAAACCAAAATTTATTAAAATGCATATAATAAAATCAAAATATATATATATTTTACATTTTAAAAATCAATATTTAAAAATCATTTTTTAGGTACATAAGAAGAGAATTATGGTGTTCGAACTGTGGAAGGTGAGGCTACTACGTGGCCTGTTGGACGAGGAAGGGCAGCAAGGGTCGAGAGGCGGGTAGGGTGTTGTGGTGTGTTACTGTTTAGCCTGGGAGGGTAGGACTTGCGTTCGGATGGTGGTTGTGGGTCTACATTGGGTGTAATGGTGGGGTCTGCTCGAGTGTTGGAGTGGCCAGAGCTTGGTTGCTCTGTGGTGCAGAGTACTATTTCAGTTTACAAGGAGAGGGTGAGTGCAGCAGAGGGAGATGGCGGCTATCGGGTGCTGTGGGTTCGAAAAGTAGGAGAGTGCGTGGAGAAGCAAGGCAGTAAGGCGGAGGGCTATAAGGGTGCATGGCGTTTGGTGATGCGGTATATTGGATGTGGGTTTTGTTCCGGTATGACATCGCTGTTGCATGGGTAATAGGGAGATCGAGGCTGACCTGATGGTAGGCGGTCACATGAGGAGTGGAAGATGTTCGGCCAGGGGTGCGAGCTATGATGAGAGAGGGTGAGCGGATCTACGACCAAGGAGTGAAGTGGCTGATTCGATGGGTGAAGATGGTTTGGCAAGCTATTAATGGAAGGCTTCGGTTGGGGTGCTGGACGTAGAGATAGTGCCGGCGGGTTGTTCTGCGCAGGCGGGGATGAGGCAAAGTAGAGCATGAGTGGGTGGTGGGGAGGTTGAACACGAATGGAGTTTGGCGCTGCTGGTGATAGGTGTGGGTGGCAAAGTGCTTCCACCTATGAAGGTGGTTATGATGCAGCAATGGGCGGAGTTCTTGGTAGGTGGTTGCGGGTCTGGGTGGCTCTAGGTAACAGGCGGTGGCAATCACAAGGAGTGGAGAAAGGTGAAGGGTTGGGGAAGAGGGGAGGGAAGTGGATGCGGGTCGTTTGCATGGTGATGGGAAGAGACGAACAGAGCAGGTTAAGGTTGGAAGAATGATGAACATGCTTCATTCAAATAAAAATATAGACGAACTATATATATATATATGAACTGTATATACTATTATAATTTTTTATAAGAAAAAGAGCAAACGAAAAGAAGGGAGCAAGGAAGAGCCCGAGCGTGAGGCGCTTGTCACCCTTACTACTATTTTGTAACTTCAACCCAAATGTATGTGCATAGGCAACCATCTATGGTCCTTGCTACTAACCTAAATAACATGAAGTGGACATGCACCATACTAGGTAATCTTGAGCACAAGCATGCTCCAACATAATTGTAGCCTTAGGCAATCCTCAATGTACATGCGCACTGTCTTAATCACTAGTAGTATGCCCGATCACTTCATCTACTGGATACTAAGGTAAAACATCCTAAAAGTTGAAGGTGTCCCCTTCCCTAGTGCTTTACACTTAGCTCTTTTGCTATTTCTGCATTTCACCCAAGGGTATCGAAATCTAATGATTTCTTAAATTGTTAAAAATATCATAATTTCTTTTCCACTTTGACTCAACTTAAGCCATCTCATTTTGCCTATGATTGGTTTCTTCAATCCTTCAACAGTCGTGGTACTCAGGTATCACGTTTCTGCAAGGATTTATCGTAAGTTCTACCAGTACCCAAATATTCTATTAGGGTAAGCTTGGTCTATTTTCCTACTTAAACCTAAAATAAAATCCTAAATCTAAGTGAAATCCTAAATTTAAATGAAACTGTAACCCAAAATTTATTTTAGCATTGAAGGTAATCATCTAAGTGATACTTCGCTCCCGCGCAACTTTTATGTAGCATAAACTATGCATCGTCAGTCAGTCTTCCATGAATATCCTTAAATAAGTAACATTCTTCCAATCTAAGAGATGATTGATAAGAAATCCATTATACTTTCCTCCAAGTCTTATTGGAAATTTCTAAGTTTTATTTTCTATGAAAATCGCCTTCGCATTCTCAATGCGTGCAAATAGCAACATCTTTCTCTTAATATAAACCTAAATCCTTGAATTAATCATTCCTTACACAATCTTGACTCCAATTTCATCTAGGATATCTTTTATGATTTGAACTTCCAAATTTTACCATTTCTTAATGTCATCCCATTAATGGGACCTTTTCCCTAAATGTGACCTCACCATTTTATTCCAACGTCTTATGGTCAAGACAACTCAATATGAGATAACGCCTTGCCATTTTAATTCAATAGACATAATGAATAATATTTAACTAACACCATACCCAAAAACTCAGCTAGGAACATCTAAAATGGACAGTGTCCTTGCCTAATAAATATCTTATGGAACTAATGCAAGCCCATTCCATACAACATACTTGCAGTTGCGATGACAACTCAAGTACTAATTACTTTATAGATATTGTCATATAACATATACTATAAGACGACATCCTACTTGCTTAGTCACCTATACTTCACCAATTCACAAACAACATGCATGGTACCTATAACTTCCCAAGCCGAAAGCAACATACATAGTGTAACATTACCCAAAATGCCGAATCAACCCCACCTACCCACAAGTAATCCTAACTGTCTTACTCTTCGGGTGATGATTAACAACTAATACTTTAGGTACTTATAATATATAAACAACTTAAATCACCTCCAAGACTTGAGAGAAAAACAATAGCTGTCATATCAAGATCGTGGGTTAGATAATTCTTCTCGTGTACTATCCAATGTTGACTAGTATAACAATCAACTCTCTCCTATATCAAAACAGCGCCTATCTCATATCGTAGGCATTGGTATACACAGCAACCACCTTCGAACTAACAGGAAGTAGTAAAATAGATGTGCTAGTTAACGGCTTCTTTAGCTAAATAAAAGCTTGCTCATTTTCCAAGTTCCACGACAACTAAAATTTTCTTATAGCCACCAACCAAACAAGGAAAACTTTCTTATATCCATAGCATTATTTGATACAATAAAACATCTTTGCTTCTCTTTCTTTGCACTGAAATATGTTTTGTCTAAATCATACTTTCCAAATTTTCTTATGCTAATAATTTACAGCTTAAACCATACTTGGATATAAAACATAAATTGATCTTCACTCCTTACTATTATAGGAAGTTTGATCTATTACTGTACCCTTCCAATTCTCCAATTCAAACATTGATTGAAAATGTCACTTAATCTCCATACTACTTCCTCTCTCTACGCCTAAATATTCCAATGCTCCTAAATTCCATCATTAATTTAGTCCTTGCAGACTGTGCATTCCTATTTATCTAACTCCAATTTAGTTCTTCCCTTTTTAAGTTTAAGTGACAGTAAGATCTTTAATTTACCTCTTAAACCAAAACATTGATTTTTAACATTATCTCTATAAAACTAGTAAGTTCCTAAAACTATAAAACCTTTAATTTATCAAAAATAAAATTGTAAAACCTTCCATTCGTTATAAAGACCATTTCCATTTTGCAAAGACTGACATTTTTTTGGTTTAAATTATCAAAAACGATTTAGCTTAACTTAGTAAAATGTGCATAAAAAATATTTCTAAAAGTTCCTTTATAAATAAGAAATTTTCTCAAATGCTTATTTTAAAAGAAAATGTGACGTTTCAACTTACTATTATTTTTACTTTAAAATATGGAAAACATATTTATAGAAGACAGTTTCAAGTATTAACCATTTTTTATTTTATAAAAGTGGTTCAAAACCTGGATCTTATATACTTCTAGGTTTTTTTCAAAGGAAAAGTAACTTCGATGGTAAGTGCAACAATGCGCCTAAAATAACTTTAAAACAGTTGCTGAAAATTGCTTTTTGTCAAATTCTTTTCCTTTTATTTATTAAACAAATTACATAATGTATGTTTGATCATTTTATAGAAAATCATAAATTAACTTACTTTTCTTTTTAAATGTCAGACATCTATGATTTCTAACATTTAGAAAACATTCCCACTGGTTTATCGCTTAACTCGAAGTGGATAAAGGTAACCTAATTTACAAAAGTCCAATTGAACCTAACTAATTGCAAAGGGTTTTCGTCCATCTTTTTTACAGATGGTTAACTACCCAACTTCAATATAAAAACACTCTAACTATATAATTATGTAAAAAAGAGCCTTTGAAACTACTACTAATATAGGAATAAGATTTTCATTTTAACCAAGGAGATTTTCTCCAATTTTGTGAAGTCTTTCTTTTATGTTTCCTTTTTCGCCTTATCACCGCCAATTTAATTTATGTCGGTCCCATGGTATTAACCCCTTTCAACCACCCTTAAATCAAAACTGACTTTCTATTTCTAGTTGGTATGGGAAACCTCTACTAGCATTTTTTATGGAATTATAATAAATACAAAAGTTATATATGAAAATTATCCAAAAAAATTGCCATGAACGGAACGGTGCAAGTTTCATAGCCAGTTTCGGACGTTTGCAAAAGGTATATTTTTCCCCTTTTCATATTTAAATTTAATTATTTTATTCAATTTTTGGGGTTTTACACCGTTCTCTCTTTTTGGTACCGAATAGGTCAACTAGCCTATATAAGTGCTTTAGTGTTCTCCAGGCGAACACTCCTCATTTTTCAGCTCTTTCTTCTTGTCCCACCCATTCGTCCCCCGAAGCTCTTTTTGGTGCCAATCTCATTTCAAGAATTTCCAAGTAACTACAATCATCTTTTTTATCCTTAATATACTTTAGTAACTTTTCCAACATTAATTTAATCATTTCTAGAATTTATTCGATTTGTGTTATAATTCATGTCGATTCGATGCCATGCAGAAGTGTAAAGCCCTTGGTTTGTGTGATATCTATCTGGATATAGGGGTTATGGCATATCTTTTAATAGGGCATGTTCATGCAATAAAATCATAAATTCATAGTGCTTTTGGTTCAAGTTAAACTTGCATTCTTAGTAGGGGTTTGGCTGCCTTGTTCGTTCAGCTACTGGACAGAAAAAGATGCTAGTAGGATGTAAGGTATGCTTTGGTTTATACCCCGAATTTTGGTTGGTATGCCATATTTCAAAACACTTTCTAGGATAACTTGTAGATTTATGTGGTTCAAAACAGAACGCAACAGTCTGTCTACGTTGCTACATAACGCAATACGTTCCAACAACAATCAGCAACGCAATAAAGTGTTACAAAATTAGAAAAGTGCTGCAATGCAACAATGGTACTTTGTAACAGAAAGCAATGAGAGTACCAAAGTTCGTCGGAGGCTTGTCGTGACAATAAGGAGCACGTCAGGCTGAGGTGACGATGGCAACAGAAATGAACTGGCGAGGAAGAAGAACAACAGTAAATTTTTCATGAACTTTTTGATCAGGATTCGTCACCATTTTATAGTTGCCGAACGGTCATGGTTGCATCCGTTCATAATATATCCGTTCTAAAAAAAGGGCATCCCTCCATTCTTCCAACGGGTCGCACCCATATTCAATTCAAATTCAAACGGGCTGCGCCCGTGTAGCCAAATAAAAAACCCACTGAAAATTGCAGTGTTTTCTGTAGCAAAAATAAGATTTCATAGTAGACCCAAACCCAAGCCCAAGCCCGAGCCCGACCCGGTTCGGTACGGGACGGGCGGGCGGCGCGCGCGCGCGTGTGTTCATCAGATTTAGGTCCTCCCCCTCACACAAAATTACCTGACCATAGGGGCTAATATAGGGAATGAGGATCCTATATATATACACTATTTAATCTTTCATTTTGCCAATGTGGGACTAAAGCATAATTCATTCACCTCTTTAGAATTGTCAACAACCCCTCACATGAATGACAATATACTTTTCCCCCACACAAAGTGGAATATCTCAGACTACGTATGGAATAATGCTTTTTGAAGGATAAGTAGATGTTTCACTTTGAACTTTTCTTTGTTAACACTTATCAGATATACTTGGCTAATCGGTGAATTATTTCATCTTGAACCATTTGCCGTTATTGTATAACCAGACAATAAGATTAACAAAGCATTGTTTCCCTTCTCATCCAATCTCTTGGTTGTGTTCATTTCGGTCCTGAACAAATTTGGTTCTGCGAGTGTATATAGAGAATTTAAGCCTTTAATATTCTCATAGAGCCGACCCAACTCACGCTAACATAGGTGATCACAACCATAAGGAGTATTCTACATATACTCCACTTGTTATTTTACAACATATGGTCATCATTAAAAAGCATAGCTTTAACCTTTTAATACTTCTGTAGGCATGCATATATGTTTTGCACCATAGGAATGGAATGGACTATGTCCAAAAAAAATGCATTACGTCTTCAGTTATTCAGAACTGGTTTGCCTATTGGTCCTAGTCCGTGGGATCTCCAGTCGCTAGGATATGTTTCCGTATAAGATAACTCTTGTTGGTTTAGGCTTTTAAACCCATTCCCCTCGATGCGCAGTCTATTTTCTCTCTTGATAACCCTTTTGTAAATGGATCCGCTAGGTTATCATTTATTCTTACATAATCAATGGAGATAGTTCCATTAGAGAGTAACTGCCTAACTGTGTTATGGCGTCGATGAATGTGTCATGATTTTCCATTATACACAAAGTTTTTCGCTCTACTTAGCGCAGCTTGATTGTCGCAGTGAATACATATGGCCGTTACAGGTTTAGGCCATAAAGGAATATCTTCTAAGAAATGACGAAGTCATTCTACTTCTTCTCCTGCTTTGTCTAATGCAATGAACTCTGATTCCATAGTGGATCGAGCTATGCATGTTTGCTTCGTTGATTTCCATGACACTGCTGCTCCTGCAAGAGTGAAGACATAACCACTTGTGGATTTTGATTCCTCTGAATCTGCAAACCAGTTTGCATCACTGTATCCTTCTAGAACAGCTGGATATTTTTCGTAATGCAAGGAATAATTTGTGGTATTCTTCAAGTATCCTAACACTCTCATTATTGCTTTCCAGTGTTCCTTCCCTGGATTACTTGTATACCTGCTTAGTCGACTTGCTGCATAAGCTATATCTGGTCTCATGCAATTCATGAGATACATTAGACATCCTATTACACGGGAATATTCCAGTTGCATTACACTTTCACTAGAATTTTTATGCAGTACTTCCGATGGATTAAAAGGTGTTCTTACTCCTTTAATTCCATAATGTTGTAATTTCTCAATTATTTTGTCTACATAATGTGACTGATATAATTGTATTCCATTAGGCGTTCTTATTATTTTGATTCCCAAAATAATGTCAGCAACTCCTAAATCTTTCATATCAAATTTGTTGATAAGCAATTTCTTTATGGTCTCTATAACTTTAATGTTAGGACCAAAGATTAGCATGTCGTCCACGTATAAATAAACAAACATGTATGATTGTCCAACTTGTTTACAATAAACACATTTGTCACACTCATTTATACGAAAACCATTTCTCATCATGACACTGTCAAATTTTGCGTGCCATTTTTTTGGAGCTTGTTTGAGTCCGTATAGCGATTTTACCAATTTACAGACTTTGTTTTCATTTCCCTTGGATACAAATCCTTCTGGTTGCTCCATGTAGATTTCCTCATCGAGATCTCCATTTAAGAATGTTGTCTTTACATCCATTTGATGAATTTCTAGATTGTAGATGGATGCAATTGCTATTAACATTCTTATTGAGGTTATTCGTGTAACTGGTGAACATGTGTCAAAAAAGTCTATACCTTCTTTTTGACGACATCCTTTGGCTACTAATCTGGCTTTGTATTTATCAATAGAGCCATCTGGTTTCATTTTCTTCTTGAAAATCCATTTGCAGCCAATAGGTTTTATTCCAGGTGGAATATCAACAATTTCCCAAATTTTATTACTTAGGATTGAATCGATCTCACTTTGTATTGCTTCTTTCCAACATGAAGATTCAGAAGATGACATGGCTTCCTTGTACGTTTGAGGTTCGTGTTCTAACACATATGTGAAAAAATCATAACCAAATGATTTAGAAGTTCTAGCCCTTACACTTCTTCTTGGTTCTACTTCATCACTTTCACGATGAGTTTCATCTTCATGTGGGCTACTTGATTCTTCTCGTGTCCTTTTAGGGACATTATTCCCTTCATTCTTTTTGTGTGGAAACACTTCTACAAACTTCTACAAAAAATGAGGCATATCTTGATTCCATGATTGTATTTACATGAATATCAGATATAACAGACTTGAATACCAAAAATCTATATGCACTACTATTTTGGGCTGGTCCTAAATAGTAACAATCTACAATTTTTGGTCCAAGTTTGACCTTCTTTGGAGGCGGGATATGAACTTTTGCTAAGCACCCTCACACTTTGAGGCATTTGAAGCTTGGTAGATGTCCTTTCCATAACTCATATGGAATTGTTCCTGTCTTACTATGAGGAACCTTATTTAATATGTGATTAGACATATTTAAAGCTTTCCCCCACAAGTTTGTTGGTAGGCCAGAGGTTCAGAGCATGACATTAATCATATCTTTTAATGTTCTATTCTTTCTCTCGGCTATACCATTTTGTTGTGGTGAATATGGTGCTGTTGTTTGATGAATTGTTCCATTTTCTGCACAGAATTGTTCAAACGGCGACTCATATTCTCCACCTCGATCAGATCTCAATATCTTTATCTTTCCATTTAGCTGATTTTCTACTTCAGCCTTATATTTTATAAACGATGTAATTGCTTCATCTTTACTTTTTAAAAGATATACGTAACAATATCGTGTATAATCATCAATAAATGTGATAAAATACTTTTTCCCACCTCTTATAGGTAAGTTTTTGAAATCACATAAGTCAGTATGAATCATTTGTAATGGTTCAGTACTTCTATCAACAATATGAAATGGTTTCTTAACCATTTTTGCTTCTACACATGTCTCACATTTGTATTTTTTATCCACTTGAAATTTTGGAATTAAATCCAGATTTGCAAGTTGTTTCATCTTTCGAAAGTTTATATGTCCTAATCTTTCATGCCATAATAGAGCATCATACTCGACAACATAAGAAACTCCCTTTTTATTTATTTCAGAATTACAATATACATCATTATTGCCAATTACGGCTACATTAGCCTTAAATAGGCCATCACACAAGTATCCTTTCCCTATATAGATTCCAGCCTTAGACGGAACAACTTTATCTGATTCGAAGACCATTCGGAAGCCTTTCTTCGAGAGTACAGGTCCAGAGATCAAGTTCTTGTGAATGTCTGGAACATGAAGTACATCATTCAGCGTAATAGTCTTACCGGATATGAGCTTGCGAATCACTTTTCCGCTTCCCTCAATCATTGACACTACAGAGTTGCCCATGTACAACTTTTCTTCATGATCGAGTTTGTTGTAAGTGGAGAACATGGACTTTTCAGAACATACGTGTCGTGTAGCACCTGTGTCAAACCACCACTGAGAAGGATTCTGAACTAGATTGCATTCCGACACAACTCCAGAAAAGTTAGACTCATCGATGTCCATGTTTTCCACCACATTTGCTTCAGAATTATTCTGTTTCTTGTGCATGCAATGCTTTGCTTGATGTCCACTCTTGCCACAAACCCAACACTGCCCATTGAACTTCTTAGACGGCTTCTGATCATTTTTTTTGGTTTCTGGCGCCTTCCTTTTCTTTTTCTTTTTGTTGGGGTTTCCTTTTTTCTTTGCTCCTTCTTCAACAAAAGCCTCTTCGTTTTTTGGTTTAGTGACTCCGCGATTATCTGCCTCGATCTTCAATCTGACGATGAAGTCTTGTAAGGATATCTCCTTCTTCTTGTGCTTCAAATAATTGCGGTAGTCCTTCCAAGATGGTGGTAGCTTTCCAGTGATTGCTTCAACCAGGAAAGATTCACCAACTTCGTGGCCTTCTGCTTGCAATTTATGGATAATAATCTGTAGTTCATGCAATTACGTAATTACAGATTTTGAATCCACCATCTTGTAGTCCATGAACTTGTCAACTATGAACTTCTTCAGGCTCACGTTTTGTACTTTGCATTAAGCGCATTCCAGAGAGCTGTTGCAGTTTTCAGTGACTGGTACACATTGTACAAAACCTTATCCAAGCAGTTTAGGATGTAATTCCTGCATAAGAAATCCGAGTGCCTCCATGCATCAATTGCAGAAATGTCATTTGTTGAATTGGCATTGCCTGACGTAGGCGGCACTGGTTCATCTTCATCAAGATACTTCTACAGACCAAGGATTGTGAGATAAAAGAGCATCTGACTCTGCCATGTCAGAAAATCGTCGCCGTCTCCCTTGAATGGGTCTGGTTTTTCTAAAGTCGCTGTCTTGATCGACATTTTTTCTTCTGCCATCTCTGTTTAAACTAAAACAGTAAAGTCTTAAGATATAGATTTATGTGGTTCAAAACAGAACGCAACAGTCTGCGTTGCTACAAAACGCAATACGTTCCAACAACAATCAGCAACACAATAAAGTGTTACAAAATTAGAAAAGTGCTGCAATGCAACAATGGTATTTTGTAACAGAAAGCAATGAGAGTACCAAAGTTCGTCTGAGGCTTGTCGTGACAATAAGGAGCACGTCAGGCTGAGATGACGATGGCAACATAAATGAACTGGCGGGGAAGAAGAACAACAATAAGTTTTCGTGAACTTTTGATCAGGATTCGTCACCATTTTATATTTGCCGAACGGTCATGGTTGCGTCCGTTCATAATATATACGTTCTGAAAAAACAGCATCCCTTCATTCTTCCAACGGGGACAGGCTAAGCGCTGTGAAGGCCTTGTTGGAGTTTCCCACTAGAGTGGTCAAGGTTGGAAAGGAGATCAATAAAAAGAACATTGAACACAATCTAAAGATTTTTTTTTACTTAAGGAAGCAGATGCGTCAAAAGGACTTAGATCATAAAGTGGTAATAGATGCTTGGAGAGGTCACAGGTGGAGGAGATCAAGAAACTTAAGGTCACTCATGCCGAGGAACTGGAGAAGCTGAAGAAAGAAAACTCTGACAACATTAAAGCTACCAAAGAGGAGTATAATGTTAAAACTGGGTGGCTATTAGATGATTATAAGAATGTTATAGCCAAGTTCACAAAAAGATTAGATGAGCTCCAGGAGGTGGCTATGAATATAGAGTTCGGCCTTGCCGATTTAAAAAAGAAGGTGAAAGCAGAAAGGATTTCTCTTCGAACTGAGCTCACAGCCATGGCTACCAAGAAAACTTCTAAAACAAGTAAGGCTGACAGGTTGCAACTAAAGTGCGACGGGACGAACAACCAGCCAGATCAGGTAGAAGAGCTCCTAGATGAGATCTATTTCAAAATGTTTACTAAAAAGAGCATATCATGGATGGATGACTATCAAAAGTTATTGGTCTCTATCCACAAACAGTTAATTAAAAAGGCGAAGACTGCCAATGAGCAGGGAGGGTCGCCTTTTAGTCTCGAAGCCATCGATGCTCGCTTTATGGTAAAGGCGAGTGAGGCCATCCGCCTTGGTTATATTAAGTTATCTAAGTATAAAAAGGCCCGAAAAGAGGAGAAGGATAGAAAAAAGAATGGTGGTCCGACCTCAGGATCAACAACACAAGGTCAAACTTCAAAACAAGTCATTTATGCCCCTGTGCATGATGTCCCTCTAGCTGTTTTCCACATTAATTTAGATGCATCAATCATGAGCCAACCATGGGACATAAACATTCCTTTAGACGATGCTCAACCATGTGGCGAAGCTCCAGTTTCTTCTGAAGGAGGTATAATTCTTCTTCATAGTCCACGGGTGTAACAACCCACACCTCAGTGGGCCCGAATTATTGCTATATCAAAAACTTAAGTCCACCAAAGTACAGATCGTTGGTGTTGGTATCTTGTAAATAACAAAAGTATATCAGAACACTATTGGTATAAACTCATAGAGGAATAATAAAATATAATAAACATATAATTACTAACCAAGACCAATACCTTATATAACTAGTGCATGTGTCGAGCATGCCTGACCTTCCACCGTTCCTACCTTATAGTAGTACCGCTTCCTGTAAATCAATCACGTGGGTTGTTATGAGGAGAGGCTCATAACAATGTTCCATTGACTGGTAAATTAAACACTTCATACATAACACTAGTTTATGTCGATTTCTTTACATTAAATGCCATGCCTATTCTTTTACTTCTTTGTCTTGACTTCGTGTACGCATACGGCTTGCCCCATCGACTCAAGGTGGACAATAACTATATACATATGTATATTTGTCTATATACATATATGTACACACACATATATGTACACACACAAATATATATATATATATATATATATATATATATATAAGTAACACAATTCCCCTTTGGACTAAAATACTTTCCCTGCTAGCATCTATACTTAGCACCTCGTCAGAATTTATCATCAATGTAGTATCTGTAGGATCGATTTCACCCTAGAGGGGGGTAAATAGGGTGATACTAATAATTATAAAAATTTAATGCGAAAGTATATAAAAAAAATTCAACACATGTATAGCAGAATAGCAGCAGCACTGATAATAGCAGAATAATAAATATAGAAATAGAACAATAGATTTACCCAGCTTCGGCAAAACCCTACCTACGTGCTTCCCTCAAAGTTTCTAATAGAAATTAAGTAGTCAAACACTTACACACATAAACTCGTGGCACCCACTATCAACTGACCTAACTCTATGCTCAAAACCTACCACAACTCAGCCACTGAGTTGTGAATTCTCGAACTGCACCACCGTAGTTCGTCCCCTAGTCACACGACTAGAAATTACAAACGTCTAAAGTAAATTAAAAATAAAACAATTAAAAACAATGAAACCCCAAATTTAAAATCTAAAGCCTAAAATTTAAATTATGAAGCTGGCACAAAATAACTAAGTGGTAAATCATTTTCTCCTTTTTATATTATTCGGCCATGAATCCTTTAAGTTAAAAATTACTGCTTCCTTTTTCGTTCGTTCCTCTTTCAAAAGGTTTAGGGTTTCTGTGGAATTCGAAGAAGTCAATTTCAGATGCTCGATCGAATAGATGATTTAGCATCCCTTGCTTTTCGATCGATGGTCTCTTTTATATACTTCCGCTGCTTCAAATTCGATCGAGTCCGAATAAAAATGGTATGTGATTTATGCTTTTTCTTTTCTGGTTAGCTTGTTTAAACTCGATGCTCTTTGAATGCCGATAATGATAGGGTTAAATAGGATTTCAGTTCCTATAATTTCATTCGAATTGAATTCGTCTGATAATTTATTTGCCGTTCGATTTTGCTTGAGTGTATACGATTTGGTTAGACTAGTTCAATTCGTACTTTTAGTTGCTAGATTATCACAGCTCAGTTTCTTGGTCATCACGACTTTGAATTCTCTGACGATGTTGATTTATTTTGAATTCGGCCAGTGATTAGAATTTTTTACTTATGACTTGGTTCCAATTTTTATGCTATGACTTCGGCTTCTCTTTCTTTGTTCATTTTATTCATGTAACCAGTTTCACCTGAAGCTTTGCATTCATGTTACTGCCTATTCATGTTGCTTTTTGAACTCCTATTCTATCATGCACTTGCATATTGATCACTATCACTTGCTCTTGCTCTTATCACTTCGAGTTGTCTATATATATACACATCTCTAGTTGTATTCCATTGTTCACTGTTGTGTTGCATTGTGTGGTGAGTTGCTTGACATGCCAAGCCATTGATTTTGATCTTGTTAATCTAAATGCTCCAATGTTGAAACTTGAACTGTACTGGTTTTGAAGCTGGTGCATACCCGACTTTGTATTGGTAATCATGTCGTTGCAGTCGAAACTTTGAGCTGTTGTATACATGTATGTATTTTGACTCGGCTTTGATCGTTTGGCATTCCATGGTTATCGATTTTCCTGCGACATTTGAACTGCTGCATATATGTATTTCTATATTGTGCATTCATGTAGTCTGGTTGTATAGAAATTGTAGTCTTCGTGAGTCTGAATATCGTGACCATTGCATTGAACTTCCCGCTGTCTGCATTTGCTTGTATACTTCACCTTCTTTCATGTGGTAGTTGGACTTGCTCAAGTTGGTTTGGTTCATTATAGTCTGGTTTTGGTTGAAGCTTTGCATTCAGAAGTATCGAGTCACTTGTGCATGCTCATTTGTGTTCTGGTTATGTTTTCTTGATGCAGTCTGACCATGGTAGATGGGCTTGAAGCTGTAATTCTAGTTCCATATTTGACCGGCTACATTGTTTTCTTGTGCACGTCACTTTTCATTTTGATTTTTAGAATTGCACCTGAGTTAAATGTAGCTTATAGCTCGATTTTGACCTTGTGCTAATATCATGATTTTATTTGTATTTCACTTGAGTTGAACTCGGCTTTTAATTGGGTTTGACCTTGTGCTCACCTATCCCTGTAATTTTATCAAGTATATATTGGTGTGCACGGCCTTGTGGCATGTACAATGATACACTGTGCATGCCACAAGCTGTTCGTGTAAGATGGATTCAAATTTAAATGATGACGAACAACCCAAATAACTGAGGCAAATAACATTTTAAAAATACACGTTTTATTTTATACTGCACAAATATTTCTTTTTAATTTTTCTATGTCAGTGTGTATTTTGCAGATAACTCAGTTGCTGGATTCAATCTCGAATAGAGTTGAAGATCAAATACGAGTGTATGAGTGAAATGTAGTGAGGTGCAAATGTATGTATAGTGAAAATTTTGATATGATTGAAATTGTAATGTAATTGAAATTTGTATATATATAGTGAGAATGAGATTATTTCCTCCTATTTGCATCGATCCTTACTTGAACATACGAATTCAGATTGACTTGAAATTTGGAATGCTGGCTTCCATGGCTTCGCTTGTCGTGTCTTGTTGATTATAGCCTGATCCAAACTCGGACAAAAATCATCGACATCCATAGCAAACCTCTGCCTGCTCGATACACAGGACGAATGATCCTTGGTCTTCGACCAGTTCCTTGATATCTCGGCCTTGCCAAAAGGCGGGGTAACAATGATAACAATCATATATTTAAGATTTTGAATTTTGTTAAATTTATTTGATCATTGATGAACTCTATTTTCTCCCCCTATTTGAATACTTCCTCTCTACAATAAAGCTCCCCCTTCATATATACATGATAGTAAATAAAAATATGCAAATGTACCTAGATGCAAATAGAAAATTGAAAATAAATTATTTGACCTTTATTTGCCAAAATCTTAACCTTTCTCTCCCCCTTTTGTTATCAGCAAAAGAGTAGCGGTGTTAGAAAAATAGAGATAAAGTGATAGACAATAATACAATATTAATACTCAATCGGGTATAAAAATTAAATTTCAATAAAAAATTAAACAAAAATCATAACTACTCTGTTAGGCACATATTCCACTTTAGAATGATAAGAATGATGTCATCACGTAAAACCATATAGTTGTGTCTGTTTGTGGTATATTTATATCAGGGTTTGAATATCTACTAACCATGCATAACCGTTAGGACTTTTAAATGAGATTAGTATTATTCCCAATTTTTATAAAAAAAATGAATTTCAAGCATCTTCTAACCATGCATAACCGTGAGGACTTTTAAATGGGATTAGAATCAACTTGTCTATTTAATTGATCAATTTTGATATGCGTTCCATACATGCATAATCGTAAGGACTTTTAAATGAGCGTGGAAGCACATAATCAAAAATTCCAAGTAATTAACCCATACATAACCGTGAGGACTTTTAAATGAGAGTGAATACTTTAGATGTTTCTATTTGTTAAAATATAATGAAATGAAAAACGAATAATTTCCCATTTAAAATACCACACATTGACATACTATATTGGATTTTGATGAGTGATAGTCGATAGAAATATGATAGAATTAGAGATGGTCATGGAATTTTTACCAAAAGAAGTTTTTATAACTCTTGTTTAAATTTCTAAAGAAATTTACTAATTATACTATCTCAAATTATAATAGATGATTAATATCAACACTCATCACTTTTTCAATCACTATTTATCTTTTTAATAATCAACATGGAGTCATATTAGTTAATGTAGTCATTTAAAATCAAATCCAAAAATAATTATAAAATCAAATTTTCAAAAATGACTATTCTAAGACAAGGTCAACAAAAATGATTTTCTGGAATGGGTTTTATAAAAGAAAAATGTTTGCTAATTGAAAATTATTTGAAATGAAAAATATCCAGATTTTTCCTTTGAAAAATGTGATGCAAGTAAAGAATGTCTCAACATAAATCACGTTCCACTAGTAATTTTTCTATCAACTATATTACCAGTGTAGTCTGCATCTGAATTTTTCAAGACTCGAGATTATCATTAATTAAATGTTATAGACCAGATCGTGAAGTACAAATTTCCTTAAAATCATTTTTACAACGTTTAAATGGAATTCTTTTGAATTTGAATTGAAACCATGTAAATAGACGAACAGTGACCAAGGTCAAAACAAATATATCACTTGTATCATGAGTGATCAATAATCAATAAAAAACCATCATTGAACCAAACAAATCTATGTGAAGTATTTCAAAGATTATAGTGTTCCCAACATAAAAAGATTCAAACAATTTTTATAAGTTAGAATCAGAATCAATATTCATTATCTGTTTGCACAAAAATTGGGCAAACACCACCAAGTCGTATGATTTAGTCGATTTTATGTTGTTCTTAGCGATTTGGGTAATTTACGCAAATATGTAAAAAGCAAGGACTAAACTGTAAAAGACACACAGATTTATAGTGGTTCGGCCAGAATGTGCGTACGTCCACCTTATATGTTATTCTCCTTTCCTGATCAGATTACAAGTACAAAGCTTTGATTATAAATATATGAAAGTTGTTTGAAAGTTCTATCCGTGCTTGAGCTCTCAAACTTGTCTGCCATTGTTGTACCCCTACCCCTCTATTTATAGAGTGAGGATGGGGGTAGGGGTCTTGGATGTATATAGCTGCTGGCGGGCCTGGGCTGAAGTAATCTGGCCTGGCAACGTTGGTTCGGCAAGGCCTTGGTCCGGAGATGGTTGGAGCGGCTTTCGGTCCGGTAGAGGTTGACTCGGTAGAAGCTGGTCCGGTAGAGGTTGACTCGGTGGAAGCTGGTCCGGTAGAGGTTGGTTCGGTAGAGGTTTGTCCGGAAGAGAGGGGTGAGTGTGAGTTTGGTTCGGTAGCACTGGAAGTGAGTTGGTTCGGTAGTGGAGGGTGGAGTGTGTTCTGATTCGGTAGGT
This sequence comes from Allium cepa, assembly GCA_030765085.1. Classification (NCBI taxonomy): domain Eukaryota; kingdom Viridiplantae; phylum Streptophyta; class Magnoliopsida; order Asparagales; family Amaryllidaceae; genus Allium; species Allium cepa. The sequence continues at coordinate 135,175,166 of CM060940.1, read as the reverse complement.
TGGTTGGTTCGGTGGGACTTGGTCCGGTGAAGGGTGGGGACGCACCCAACATTTGCCCCCCAAAGTGGGGCATATGTTAGCATATGTCGCGCTTTGTTTTAGTTTGGGAATTCTTATTCTCGAGCACCGAAGTAGTTGGTCTGGTCGCTTCTATTTGCCTATAAGCATGGGCATTAAGCTTTCGTTATTCCCTACCAAGTGAGATAGCCGAACCAGATTTTCCTGCCGAATCAATCATATTGCCGAATCAACTTGACTACCGAATCAGGTGATTGCCGAATGACTTTCATGTCTCGAACTACCGAATGGGTTTGAGTGCCGAATGAACCTCATGCCGGAACTACCGAATAAGATTTTTTCTTTGCACTACCGAATGAACTCGAGGATTCCGAGCACCGAATGATCTTTCGGCCTTGAATTCCCGAATGGCCATGAGGAGTATGATTGCCGAATGAGTTTGGGAGTTTGAATGCCGAATGAACCTTATGCCTTTTATGTTTTAACTTATAAATGAAATTCTAGATTTCATGCACTTGCTTGTTTACTTCCCTCATTCTAACGATGTACTTTTTTGTGTTTGCAGATAAATATCTCGTAAAGTGGAAACTCGATCAGATAAGAAGAAATCCAAGGACAGAGAAGAGTCCTCCATAGTGCCCCCAGCTCAGTCAGGATCAAGACGTCATGGACCTCCCCCGAGATCACTAGTAGATGGGTACGACCCTCAGGAGCTCCTGAACTTGCCATCTGACTGCTTTCCTAGCTTCCTTAAAGAGGAGCAGCTTGATGCTATATCTCGTTCTTTCGGGATTGACAGACCACACATGGTGCTGCCAGGGAATGGAGTTATGCCGTATGACCCTCCTGAAGGATATTTTGCTTATAGCAGGTACCATTGTATGTGTGGGGACATTCCCCCGATCAATGCTTGAATAGTCAGCTTCATCACCTATTTGAAGGTGGCCCCTTTCCAGCTTCAGCCCAACTCTTATGCTATCTTGGTGAGTCTATTTATCATCTTCCAGAGAAAGTACGGACGTCCCCCCTCCAACCGGGAGATCCGGTACCTGTACAATTTGAGAGGCTACAAGAAGGGGTGTCCCTACATTAGCTTAGAATCCGCCGTGTCCTTCATGCCGGTCCTGGACTTATATTCGAAGTTCAGCATGTTCAAGAAGGAATGGTTTTTCGTCAAGGATGACTCTGTTTCTACCCGTCGCTTCACCTCCGGCTGTAAGTTGAAGCTTATTTATAATTTCCGTTCTGACTGCAATGCTTCTTCTTATGTATTTTTATTTCTTGCTAGCGACAGGTGGCTTTGCGGTCGTGGAGAACGATCGCCTGGTTCAGATGGTTGCGGAGATAGAAGCCATTTCGGGAAGGGAGAGGTCAGCTTCTTACCTGATCAGGAATGCTACTCTTCTGTAGCACAACTTGATTCTACCACGTCAGTCTGTGGTCAAGCAGAGAGACACAGCTGAGAAGAGGGCTGCCAAAGCTAAAGGAGGGGCCACGACGAAGAGCAACAAGAGGAAACCCTTCTCGATACCTGCAGTCGCCGGGGGGAAGAAGCTCAAGAAATCCGATGGGCCCTCCCCTATCACATGTCCAGATGTTCTGGAGGAGGAAAATGTGGAGGAGGAAAGAGGCGAGGAGGAGAGCGAAGGTGATGGAGAAGGAGATGGTGATGATGGTGGTGAAGGACAGAGCGGTGATGGCGCTGGGGCTTTGTCCTCTGGGCAAGCAGGGGAGATCCAAGAGTGGTAAGATAATGCTTTCCGCCAGGCTTTTGAGGGGTTGGAGGAAGGATCGACCTTGGTGGAGAAGCCAAAGAAAACTGATAAGGCCGGGACTGGTGCCGATTCATCTTCCAAGAGCATTTCAGCTAGGGCAACTCCGGCGATTCAAGGTGAATTTTTGACTCCTCTTTACTCTTTTTAACTTCACATGTTTCTTGGATTATAGTCCTATGCATGCTTGTAACACTTGGTTTTTATTCCAGGAATGGGTAAGGTGGCCAAGACATCAGACATTCGGCACCGTCTCGAACAATTCAAACTCCTCAAAGCTTCCGCTAAACCAAAGCCTCCGACCAACCGTTCCGGGACGTAGTCGGCTACCGTCCTCTTCTCGTAGTTATTGAAGAGGATATTCAAAAGAAAAAGAGGAGTCGCTCCTTATTCGAACCTTCACCTGGTCCTCAGCCCCCAACCCAGCCTATTCATGATATCACGGGGGAGGATACTGAGTTCATACCCTCTCCGCATCCGTCTGAGAATCCTACCGTTACTCAGATTGATCATCCCGGCTTGGCTCGTAATCCATTTGCGGGTCATCGAGATCTGAATCCGGGTTCTCATGATATTTCCCTTGACGAGGTTACTGGTGAGCACATTCTCCCTCGCAATCCTATGGTAAGGGTGCTTGATGAGGCCAAGTCCCTGGACCTTGATTTGCTTACTAGTCGGATTGTAACTATGGGGGATGAAGCTAAGACAAATATCGACCGGGTCGCTGAGGAGACTAGGAAGTTGATGGGGCATCATGCCCGACTGGTCAAGGCCATGGAGGAAATTGGGAGTGCCAACATAAGATTGCGGTTAGTTGTTTCCGACCAGGCCAAGCAACTCGCCGATCAAGCCATCCAGATCTCTCAGCACGAGGCTGCCTCCAGACGGCTAAAGAAAACCATGGAAGAGGCTAGCAGAGCCGAGCTGCGGAAAATGGAGGCCATCTACTAGAAACGGATCGATATGGCTATTGCAACGGTGGATGAGGTTCGGAAAGCGGATCTCGAGTGGGTAGAGGAGTTATCTGGGAAGCTTGAAGCCGCGGAGCTTGCTCAAGCCAAGCTGAAGGAGGAGATGGAGGCGATGAGGAAATCCCTTCAGGCTGACCGCTCGTGATACCGATCGGAGAGGGATGCTGCCGTTGCAAAGCTGTTGGCTTCTGATGTCCGAATGAGGGAGTTTGAGGAGAACGAGGGGATGATGGATGAGATGCTCCAGGACATGTATTTCTGTACTTAGAAGTAGGGCAACTTATCCTGGATGGATGATTATCCCCGGATCATGGTCAGGATTTATCTCCGGGCTCTGGAGGAGGCCAAGGCTGATGCGGATAAGGAGGGTGGCATGGCCTTCAGAATGGATGTGGTTACGGCCCAATTCACTAAGGAGGAGAAAGTGGCGGTGAAGGAGGGCATGCGGCTGCTCGCTGCTGAGGAGGTAGGTGTGCAGTTGGGGGATGATGATCAAGGAACAGATGCTGGTAAGTTTTCCCTTTTAGCCTTTTCATAGTTTGGTTGCTTATTGTTTATCCAATGGATTCTTCTCCTGAATTGGACAGGCAGGACCTCTGAAGCGCCAACTACCTCTGGTCAACATGCTGGGAGTTCTGATCCGGCGGTTAAGTAGACCTCGAAGGGCCAGCAGGATAGAGGCGAAGCCCCGATGCCGTCGGCTCCTTGGCTTGACCTGGATATTTTTCAGTTTACTTGACATTGCTGTCTATGTTAGTCTTAAAACACTAATGTAATTTTCAGGCTGTAATTATGTAATGAACAACTTGATTTTTGGCATGTAACTTTATAACATAAGCTGATTTTGTCATGTTTGAATGCTGTCGTTATTTTGATGTGTTGCATAAAATATAGCTGTGCATGTGTTAGTGATTCAACTGTGTTTGACGCTAAGTTCTTGCTTAAAATATAATTTCATGTCTTGCAATGTTAGTGTGATGTGCGAATAAATTATAGTTACATATTTATGTACACGAGAAGAAAGTACCGCCCTTCAAGTTTTAGCTGTAGATGGTAGCTTTGAATGCCTTGTGTAATCGAATATGGAATGCAGTTGAGTGACCTGCCATCCAGCTGTGAGTTCTTATTCCCATTAGCGAGTGTCTCCTATTTTGTGTCCTGTACTTTAGTGATCGTTATAGAGGATAGGAGGAAAGTTTTTACAAATAAAATGGAAATATAAGAAATAGTAAAACTTCCAATCACGGAAGGCCTTCGACGCGCTTAAGTTCGTGGCAAACGGGCTTTGTAGTCACTTTCCCTAGCTGTGGGTCTTGGAGACATTTGTCACCCATCTTACGCCTCCACGGGGAGTTTTCTTTTTTACCACAGCCGTACTTAAGACACATCGGAGCCGAGATCGCGCACGGTAACTACCCGGGCCATTATGGCCCGTAATCATGGGTATTATTCGATTTACCGTGGCCGGCTAGCGCGGGTGCCGATCATCAACTGTGAACTGCCCCTGGCTGGCCACACCTTATGTTAGGGCTTATAATCGGTTCATGGTTGCCGGCGAGCCGAACGCCGTAATGAGCTGCCTAGGCTATGGTTGGCCTTCTCGGCGGCTTATAATCGGCTCATTAGAGTTGGCTTTAAGGGCCTTCACGAGCAATGAGTTAACCCGCAACAGAGGGATGCTGGAGCAAAAGTATCTCATTGGCGAGGGCATAAATTCATATAAAACCTATTAGGTTTTGTCCAGGTGAAGTTGTGCTGCGATGCCCTGAATAGAGATGCCGTCTACACAGGATTTTGTTCAACAGAAAAGGATAAAGCTCAGCAAGTGGCCAAGATATAAAGGAACAACTTAAAAAAGAGACAAGTTTTTAAAGTGGTTCGGCACGAAAATGCCTACGTCCACTGATTCTCTTTGTTAATTCACTTTATATGGGCAGTACAAGTTAAGAAAAGTATCGACAAGGTGTTGGATGTTCCATGCCCTCTGGAACACCTTTCCGTCCACTGTTGACAAAATATAAGCTTTGTTGTGGAGATCTTTATGAATTACATATGGTCCGTCCCAGATTGGATCTAGCGCTCCGAGGCACGGGAAGATTTGCTTGAAGACAAGATCTCCTTCTTGTAAGCTGTAATGCTTGACTTTGGAGTTGTATTGTGCTGCCACTTTTCGCTTGTGAGCTGCTGCTTTGAGTGCTGCATCATTTCTTCTGTCTTCGATTAGATCCAAAGACATGTGGAGGAGTTCTTCGTTCTCTTCTGGGTTGTACTGGAACCTATGGTGGGATGGTGCTACAGTTTCAACTGGGAGCATGGCCTCCGATCCGTATGCCAAGGAGAAAGGAGTATGCCCTGTTGATGCTCTGAAAGACGTGCGGTAGGCCCAAAGTGCCGTAGGAAGTTCATCCACCCAAGCGCCTTTTGACTTTTCAAGCTTCTTCTTGATTAGAGTTTTAAGAATTTTGTTGACAGCTTCGACTTGTCCATTTGTCTGGGGATAAGCCACAGATGAGAAGCTTTTGTGAATTCCGTTCTCTTGGCACCAGTCGGCGAACTCCTCGCTGTCAAACTGAAGTCCATTGTCCGATATGATTTTGAGTGGAACCCCATACCTGCATAGAATATTTTTGATTAAGAAGTTAATAACTTTTGCCGAAGATATTTATTTAGAGGTTCCGCTTCCACCCATTTGGTGAAATAGTCGACTGCCACTATAGCATATTTGGCTCCGCCTCGGCCCATCGGCAGTTCGCCAATCAAGTCAATTCCCCATACTGCAAAGGGCCAAGGGATGGTCATTTGAGTAATCTCATTTGTTGGTAGTCGAGGAATCTTAGCAAATTTCTGACATCTGTCGCATCTTTTGACGAAGTCTAAGGCGTCTTTGTTTAAAGTGGGCCAGTAATATCCATATCGAAGTGTCTTCTTTGCCAGAGTCTGCCCACCAGTGTGATCTCCGCAGCTCCCTTGATGGATGTTGGATAAGATTTTCTTGGCTTCCCTTCCAGCAACACACCTTAATAAGGGGTTAGAGAAGCCGCGTCGATAGAGGATGCCTTCTTACATTGTGTAGCGCGAAGCACTCCTCAAGATTTTCCTGACTTCGTTACGCTCGTTGGGTAGTGTGCCATCTTATAAGTATTTCCGGATAGGAGTCATCCAAGTTTCTTCTTCGATTGCAGCTATCAGATCTTCTTGTTCGAAACTTGGGGCTAGTTGTTCCGAGATGGCTACTGTTCGGGAAATGGTGTTGTTCTTCATGCTAGCTTGCTTTGCCAGTTCGTCGGCCTCTCGGTTCTCTTCTCGAGGAATGTATTTGATTAAATAGTGATCCAATTGATCGAGCAGCATCTTGGTCTTCTTTAGATATACCGTGAGTCGTTCTCCTCGAGTTTGAAACTCTCCTAGTACTTGGTTTACGATAAGTTGAGAATCACTATGAAGACATAAAGAACTGACTCCAATTTCTAAGGCAAGTTATAATCCTGCTATTACTGCTTCATATTCTGCACCGTTGTTGGTGGCAGCGAATTCTAACCATAAGGCATAGTGCAGCTTCCTTCCCCTGGGGGTGATTATCACAATACCTGCCCCCGAGCCTTGTTCGTTTGATGCTCCATCTACAAAGAGATTCCACTTGATATGTTCTGTTATTTCAGATTGCTCCTTACCTTCGTCAGTAGTGAATTCGGCAATGGAATCGGCCATGGCTTGTCCCTTGATGGCAGTGCGAGGATGGTAGGTGATATCATATTGACTCAGTTCAATGCACCATTTAAGTAGTTGCCCAGAAGTGTCGGGGCGATGGAGTACCTGCCTTAGCGGTTGATCGGTTAAAAGTCTGATGGAATAAGATTGGAAATAGTGTCGCAGTTTCCGTGACGTGATTAGCAAACATTATGCTAGCTTCTCAAGTTTAGGGTATCTGGCTTCTACCCCCGTAAATCTCTTGCTTACAAAGTATACGGGCCACTGCACGCGGTTGTCTTCTCTCACCAAAGCGGCGCTTAGAGCATGGGACGATACAGCAAGGTATAAGTATAGTTCTTCGCCTTCATTTGGAGTGAGAGTACTGGTGGTCTCTGGAGATGTTCGATTAGGTTAAAGAAGGCTGTTGAACATTCGTCAGTCCATTCGAACTTTCCTTTATCTTTCTTTAGAGCTTCGAAGAAAGGGATGCATTTGTCGGTTGCTTTAGAGATGAATCTTCTTAGGGCGGCCACCTTCCCGTTTAGGCTTTGCATCTCTCTTCGAGTGGATGGTATCTTGATATCTTGCAAAGCCCGGACTTGTTCGGGGTTTTCTTCAATCCCCCTGGCATGGACGATGAATCCCAAGAACTTTTCCGACGATACTCCGAAGGAGCACTTTAGAGGATTCAGCTTCATTCCATATTGGCGAAGTACTTGAAACATCTCGTCCAGGTGGCTTACATGATTGTTGGCTTTCCTCGATTTTACCAGCATGTCATCCACATAAACTTCCATAGTTCGTCCTATTAGTTCCGCAAATATCTTGTTGACGAGGCGCTGATAAGTAGCTCCGGTGTTTTTAAGTCCAAAAGGTATTACTCTGTAGCAGTACAATCCCCGGTCAGTGATGAAACTAGTGTGGTCTTGATCGGGGGTGTGCATAGAAATCTGGTTATATCCTGAGTATGCGTCCATAAAAGATAAGAGTTCATGCCCGGCTGTGCTGTCCATGAGTTGATCGATTCGGGGGAGTGGGAAACAATCCTTCGGGCAAGCGTCATTTAAGTTGGAGAAGTCAATGCACGTTCGCCACTTCCCATTAGCCTTATTTACTAGTACAGGGTTGGTGATCCATTCTGGGTAGATGGCTTCTCGTATGAAGTTATTGGCAAGTAGGTTCTTTACTTCTTCCTCGAGGGCTGCTGATCGTTCTGCCCCCATACTTCTCTTTTTCTGCTTTACTGGCACCTTGGTGGGATTGATGTTCAATACGTGGCATGCTACGTCTGGAGAGATTCCACTCATGTCAGCGTGCGTCCATGCAAATACATCCAAGTTGTGGCGAAGAAAATCGACGAGTTGATCCTTCAACTCTGCTCTTAACTGAGACCCGATTCTCAGCAGTCTACTTGGGTCGTGTTTGTCTACAGATACAAATTCCATGGCCTCTGCAGGCTCGTTGGTGGCCTTCTCCTCTTTGTCCCTGGGGTCTAATTCATTGAAAGGATCACTGGTATATCGAAGAGGAGGGGCTTTCTTTAGTTGCTATGCTTCCAAGTTTTTCTTGCAGAGAGTAGTCTCTGCATCCTTCCCCTTATCCTTCCTGCGGTTATTGCGAAGTTCAGTTACATAGCAATCTCGAGCGGTGTCTTGATTTCCTTTTACTTCTCCTATCACATTATCTATTGGAAATTTCATCTTCAGGCACCAAGGGGCCAGGACAATCTGGAAGTCAGACAAGGCTGGTCTTCCTAAAAAAGCGTTGTAGGCCGAGTGGTTATCTATTAGCACAAATGTTTGTTTCCGCACAACGGAGCGGGGATGACTTCCTATTTCAACAAAGAGGTCCAATTGCCCGAGGGGCATCTTCGCATCTCCAGTGAAACCGTGTAGTGGTTTGTTGCAGGGAGACACATCCTTCACTGACAGCTTCATTTTGTCGAAAGCATGCTTGAATAGAATGTTTACGGAGCTTCCAGTATCTACCAGAATTTGAAAAACTTCGGCTGGGCCGAACCAGGCAGAGATAACCATAGGATCCATGTGAGGGTACTGCCTTCCTTCTATGTCTCGCCTACTGAATGTGATGTCATTATCCTCTTTCCGCTTCGGACGGCGTTCTTCCATGACGGAATTGATGCAGTCTTCATTGTTTCTAAGTGACTTTCCATATCTTTCCATTTCTTCCCAATTTCTATCGGCGATGTGTGGTCCTCCCGATATTGTATGGACCACTATCTTCTCTTGACTGGAACCACTGGTGTTGTGATTTCTTCCACCTGTCTCTAGGTGGAGTTGCCCTGGGTTCTCCTTGGTAGGAGCTGGAGTCCTGTCCTGACCCTTTACATAGTGTTCCAATCTCTTCCTTCTGATGTGTTCTTCAATCAGGTCCCGGAGATGACGACATTCATTGGTATCATGCCCATGCGATTCTTGGAAAAGGCAGAACTTCCCAGACTTGATTGCATGATCTGATTCCTTCTTGTATGGGGGCGTTTGTATTTAAGCTTGTCTTGGGTGGCTAGGAAGATGTTTTCGACTATTTCATTCAAAGGAGTGTAAGCGTCAAATCTTGGTCCTGGCCAATATAGGCGTTTTTCTCCCTTCCTGCCCCCAGCATTGTCTCAAGAGTCATTTCTTCCGACGTCGTTTGCTGCAGCGGGTGCGTTGCCATGAGCTGCCTTGGCTTGTTGCCCTGTCTGCCTTTCGGTTGCAGCGTCTTCAAGTCTCATGTACTTTCCGGCTTCATGGAAGAAATCGAGTAAGTTAGCTGGTTTTTCTTTCGTTAATCTTCTAGAAAACTTGGTATCCGGATGTACGCCACTACAAAGAGCCATTAGGATAAGTTTCTCATCGGCATCTTGGACTGTGGCCGCTGCGGCGTTGAATCGGGTTAGATATTGTTGCACTGTCTCTCCGGGCTTTTGTTTTATATTAGATAGGGACTAAGCATCCTTTGGTTGTTCCACATGAATGCGGAACTGGCTGATGAACTTTTCTTTCAACATTTCCCATGAGCCGATGGATCCTTGGGGTAGATGGCAGAACCAGGAGGTAGCTAGATCTGCCAAAAATAGTGGGAAGCATTTACACAACACTCCCTCTGTTGCTTTGCTCATGAGCATATGCTGTGTGTATCTCTGCAAGTGTACAACGGGGTCAGAGGTTCCCTTGTAAGGTTCCATTGTTGGCATTTTCCATTCCCGGGAGTGATGGCAGTTTCGATATTGCGGGTGAAGGGGCTGGTTACCCTAGCGCCTATCCTCCGATCCCTTTGGTCCCGTTAGACGCACTCTCTGAACAATCGCGCCATCCTTTCATCATAACTTGGAGCGGATAAAAATGAGTTTGGTTTTTCTCTGCGGGATTGATTCCGTCCAGATGACCTGTACGGATGGTATCGTCTATTACTCCTAACATTTTCCGGTGGCTGTCTTCGGTCTTCTGGGAGCATGTTGGGGTCAGCCACAGTTGGCCCTTGCCTCGATCTTCCCCTGCTGGGCTCTGTTCTAAGCATTCCCTCGGGTCTAACTTCGGGCTAGACTCCAGCTCGGCTCCGTCCATTGGTGTTCCCATGGTTAGGTAGCATGACAGGCTCAGCCATATCCGACCCCTGCCTGGTACCTCCCCCGTTGGGTTTGGTTCCAAGCGTTTTCTCGGGTCGGAATTCGAGCTGAGTCTGGGCTCGGCTCCTACCATTGCTGTTTCTGTTGTTAGCCTCTTCGAAGAAGAAAGATCTTTGTCGCCTCCCAGATCCTCCAGGCTGGGACTCACCACATGATTCGGTGTTGCGGTTGGATTCTTCGGCATCCCTTAAGCGTGGCATGAGTTGGTCCACCAAGGCTTCTTGTTGAGATGCGAAGCGGTTAGTTACTTCACCCATAACCTTGTCCAGATCTGCCCTAGTAATTGGTTGTTCTGTAGCAGGGGCTGTCGGATTTGCCTGATTTCCATTTGCTGTTGGAGCAGGACGATTCTCTTGATCTCTGATCACCGGATCTGGGATACTGCTAGCTGCGATGTTCTTTCCTTTGCTAGCATCTTTCCTCTGCCTGGGAGGCATGTTTTCCAAGCAATGAGCGATGCTGTTAGGTAGAAGGTTGAGTAGGAGAAGCTGAAGCTTCTAGCTCGATTTCTCAGTGAAAGCACCAAAAATGTTTGCACAAAAATTGGGCAAACACCTCCAAGTCGTATGATTTAGTCGATTTTATGTTGTTCTTAGCGATTTGGGTAATTTACGCAAATATGTAAAAAGCAGGGACTAAACTGTAAAAGACACACAGATTTATAGTGGTTCGGCCAGAATGTGCCTACGTCCACTTTATATGTTATTCTCTTTTCCTGATTAGATTACAAGTACAAAGCTTTGATTATAAATATATGAAAGTTGTTTGAAAGTTCTATCCGTGCTTGAGCTCTCAAACTTGTCTGCCATTGTTGTACCCATACCCCTCTATTTATAGAGTGAGGATGGGGGTAGGGGTCTTGTATGTATATAGCTGCTGGCGGGCCTGGGCTGAAGTAATCTGGCCTGGCAACGTTGGTTCGGCAAGGCCTTGGTCCGGAGATGGTTGGAGCGGCTTTCGGTCCGGTAGAGGTTGGCTCGGTGGAAGCTGGTCCGGTAGAGGTTGACTCGGTGGAAGCTGGTCCGGTAGAGGTTGGTTCGGTAGAGGTTGGTCCGGTAGAGAGGGGTGAGTGTGAGTTTGGTTCGGTAGCACTGGAAGTGAGTTGGTTCGGTAGTGGAGGGTGGAGTGTGTTCTGATTCGGTAGGTTGGTTGGTTCGGTGGGACTTGGTCCGGTGAAGGGTGGGGACGCACCCAACATTATCACATAACTAGCAGATCAAACTATGGAGCAGATTATCACATTAAATATATCGTTCAGAATAAACATACCGTTACCTCTTTTACCTTTACAATAATTTTTCATTATTGTCCACTGTGATTCTATCACCTTTATACTAAGCTAAGGAACTTTGATTTTTTGTTGTTGTGTGCCTGGAATAACCAGAATCCAGATAATATTGTTGTTGTTCCTTAGCCTGCCGCCACACCTACACGATAAAAGATTTTTGTGACCTATTTGTTTTTATAGGTCCATGGTTGTTAGTGGCAAAATATTTTGAAAAATATGTTCGCGGGGACCCAAAACTATTTATATATGTTCCTTTCGGCACCCAGATTTGTTTGACTTCGAGAAATTTTGGATTCGTGCCTTTCGAAACCTAAATTGGAATTGTTTTCACATGTTTGGGCCTATACCAACAATTGTTTTGATTATGTCCTATTTTTCTACAAATTGTGCACTCGGATTTGACTTGCTTAATTTTGCTTTCAGCACATTCATATTGATTTTACCCAATTTCTTGTCTAACAGGATTAACAGTTTGTTTTCCTAATAGCATATTAAACTATTTTTCACTTTTGGAAATTTTTCCTAAAGTTGTAGACAATTGTTGGGCTTGTGTTTTGAGAGATTCATTTTCATTCAATAATTGAATGCACCTTTTAATAGAATTTTCTATCCTATTATTTCACTTTCTTTCAAAATTAGAAATTCATTTTCAAGTGATTTAATTCTAATTTCAGATTTTTAAATTTCTTCTTCGAATGTTGGACCATTGTCACACTTAGGGCTTTTGGTTTGATAGTTTTTGACCAATTGATCTAGTTGTTTATTTAAATCTATCAAAATGTCTCTTTGTGATTTAATCTTAGAGTATTTCTCTCCAAGTCGTTCAAAATAGCCATTTACTTCGTGGAAATATATAAGTAATTCTAAGTGAGTAAGTTTTGGTACCTCGCTTGGCTCGTAATCATCGCTATCAGTTATATCACCTCGAAGGCACAGATCTGCATTTTCACTTTCACTGCTAGTGCTTTTATCATCATCACTTTTATTCCACATGGCTGCAAAACTTCTCCTTTTTGATTTCTTTTCTTGGCCGAGTCGATTTTGAGGATAGTTAGGCTTGATATGACTATGTTTGTTGCACTTGTGACATATGATCTCTTGCTCTTCTGAGTTGTCTAGTGCTTTGACTATTCTACTTTTCAATTTTTGATCTAGATCTGGATTTCCGTATTTGCGGTTCCACTTTTTGAATCCTTTTATTAGTAGCGCCAGCTCAGCTGCTCCATCATCATCACTTTCCGCTGTTCCTTTAAGAGTTATCAATTGTTTTCGAGTATGACCTCCTTCTCATTCTTCCTTGAATTTCATTTCTAGCTCATAAGTGGTGAGATTTCCAATGAGTTCTTCAACTTGATCTGCTTCAAATCCTTTGATTCTTGAATGGCTGTAACTTTCACTTCAAATCTTCATGGAAGGATTCTGAGGATTTTTCGAACTATTTCCAACTCTGTGTATGAGTTACCGAGAGCTTTTGATTTGTATATAATATTGGAAAGTCATCCGTACATCTCTTTGACATTTTCTTTCTTGGCCATTGTGACATTCTCGTATTCGCTATTTAGCATGGCAAGGCAAGATTCCTTGACTTTAGATGTTCCTTCATGAGTCACATCTAGTGTGTGCCAGATTTCTTACGCAGTTAGACAATGTGAGACACGATTAAATTCGATTTGATCCAATGAACAAATATAGAATTCATAGCTTTAGCATTAGCATTTTGTAGTCTATTTTCTAGATCTGTCCATTTATCCATTGGTTTATCTATTTCTTGATTATTTACAACTATAGTTGGTGCTCTATAACCTATCTCAATAATATTCCATGCATCATTGGTTTTCAGAAAATTTTTCATTCTATTTCTCCAATAAGCATATTCACCATTGAACATTGCCGGTCTAACTATGGATTGACCCTCAGTAAAAGCATTATTAAAAGAAGCCATTTTAAAAATTCAAAAATAAATCAAAAAATTGGTTTTTGAAAAATCAACTTAAAACAAAAATCGACTTTTGTTCTTAGCTCTGATACCACTTGTGGGATCGATTTCACCCTAGAGGGGGGATAAATATGGTGATACTAATAATTATAAAATTTAAACGAAAGTATATAAAATAATTTCAACACAGATATAGTAGAATAATAGCAGAAGAGATAATAGTAGAATAATAAATGCAAAAATAGAACAATACAAATTTACCCAGCTTCGGCAAAACCCTGCCTACGTGCTACCCTCAAGGTTTCTACTAGAAATTAAGTAGTCAGACGCTTACACACATAAACTCGAAACACTCGCTATCGACTAACCTAATTCTATGCTCAAACCCTGCCACCACTCAACCATTGAGTTGTGAATTCTTAAACTACACCACCGTAGTTCGTCCCCTAGTCACACAACTAGAAACTACAAACGTTAAAAGTAAATTACAAATAAAACAATTAAAAGTAACGAAACCCTAAATTTAAAATCTAAATCCCAAATGTAAATTATGAAGCCGGCCCAAAATAACTAAGTGGTAAATCCTTTTCTCTTTTTTATATTATTCGGCCATGAATCCTTTGAGTTAAAAATTATAGCTTCCTTTTTCATTTTTTCCTCTTTCAAAAGGTTTAGGGTTTCTATGAAATTCGAAGAAGCCGATTTCAGATGCTCGATCGAATAGATGATTCAGCGTCCCTTGCTTGTCGATCGATGGTCTCTTTTATTTACTTTGGTTGCTTCAAATAGACCGAGTTCAAATAAAAATTGTATGTGATTTATGAATTTTCTTTTCTAGTTAGCTTGCTTGAACTCGATGGTCTTTAATGCTAATAATGATAGGGTTAAATAGGATTCCAATTCCTATAATTTCATTCGAATTGAATTCGTCTGATAATTTATTTGCCGTTCGATTTTTCTTGAGTGTATACGATTTGGTTAGACTAGTTCAATTCGTACTTTTCGTTGCTTGATATCACGGCTCGATTCCTTGGTCATCACGGCTTTGAATTCTCTGACGATGTTGATTTATTTTGATTTCGTCCAGTGATTTGAATTTGTTTCTTATGACTTGGTTCCAATTTTTGTGCTATGACTTCGGCTTCTTTGTCTTTTCATTTTATTCATGTTACCAGTTTCACCTGAAGCTTTACATTCATGTTACTGATTTTTCATGTTGCTTTCTGAACTGCTATGCTGTCATGCACTTGCATATTGATCACTGTCACTTGCTTTTCCTCTGTTCACTATGAGTTGTATATATACACACACATACACATCTCTAGTTGTATTCCATTGTTCACTGTTTTGTTGCATTGTGTGGTGAGTTGCTTGTATATGCCAAGCCATTGATTTTGATCTGGCTCATCTATATGCTCCAATGTTGAAACTTGAACTGTACTAGTTTTGAAGCTTGTGCACACTCGAGTTTGTATTGGTAACCATGTCATTGCAGTTGAAACTTCGAGCGGTTGTATACATGTATGTATATTTGACTCGGCTTTGATTGTTCGGCATTCTATGGTTATTGATTTTCCTACGACATTTGAACTGCTGCATGTATGTATTTCTATACTGTGCATTCATGTAGTCTGGTTGTATAGATATTGTAGTCTTCATGAGTCTGAATGTGGTGACCATTGCATTGAACTTCCTGTTGTTTGCATTTTCTTGTATACTTCACCTTCTTTCATGTGGTAGCTGGACTTGCTCGAGTTATTTGGTTCATTATAATCTGGTTTTGGTTGAGGCTTTTCATTCAGAAGTATTGAGTCACTTGTGCATGCTCACTTGTGTTCTGGTTATGTTTTCTTGATGTAGTCTGACCTTGGTTAATGGACTTGAAACTGTAATTCTGGTTCCATATTTGACCGGCTACGTTGTTTTCTTGTTCATGTCACTTTTCATTTTGATTTTTAGAATTGCACCTGAGTTGAATTCAGCTTATAGCTCAGTTTTGACCTTGTGCTAATTTCGTGACTTCATTTGTATTTCACTTGAGTTGAACCCGTCTTTTAATTGGGTTTGACCTTGTGCTCACCTGTCCCTGTAATTTTATCAAGTGTATATTGGTGGGCATGGCCTTGTGGCATGTACAGTGATACATTATGCATGTCACAAGCTGTTCGTGTATGATGAATTTAAATTTAAATGATGACGAGCAACCCAAATAACTGAGGCAAATAACATTTTCAATATACACATTTTATTTTATACTACACAATTATTTCTTTTTCAATTTTACCGCATTAGTATGTATTTTGCTGATAACTCATATGCTGGATTCAATCTAGAGTATAGTTGAAGATCAAAAATGAGTGTATGAGTGAAATGTAGTGAGGTGAAAATACATGTATAGTGAAAAATGCGATATGATTGTAATTGTAATGTAATTGAAATTTGTATATATGTAATGAGAGCTCAAATTTGTACTGTTCAAAATTGTAATAAATATTTGTTTGAATAAAATATCCGTTTGACTTTAAATTCTGTGTTATTTATATTATTTAGCAAATATTTATTTAATTATGTGAAAAATAAAATAGTACATTAACAAATACATTTAAATGAATATATATATATTATCATCAAACAGAAATCATATACTAACATATTCAACAGTATCACGTCCACACCACTATGCATGCTAAGGAACTCATGTAGTGCCTAATAATGGTATTATAACTATTTAACCGTATTTTATCTTGTTTTTTAAAGACCTCCATTAAAATGTTATCTAGCCTTGTCTCCTAACAACAAACAACTGTGAGATGGCGTATGTCCTAAAAGTGGTCCACACTAGTTGGAGTTGTAACTCCTTTAGGAATAACCATTGTCTTTCCGTCGACCGCTCATGACCAATAATGATCTAGGCCTATGTAAACAACTTCTACTCCTCATATATGGTACCGGACTCACTGTCATAGCATTGAGCGTACGCTCACTGTCTTATTAGATTGCCTAATGCAATCTAGGAAATGCCCACTCGGTTACTTATCTCATACCCCCAAAAGGTTGAAGCAGACTCTATTTATACTTTAACACTTCGACCGAGGCGAGCCATCCTACTTTGGGTATTCTTTCCACTTATACATGAACATATAATTCTATGGGTCCTATAGTTGGATATGTTCTACACCACTATAATGTATAAACAACTACTAGTAGCCCCCTATGGTGGGAAGATTTCTATTGTGTAACACTACTGACATCACATTCCCACCGTTATGATGACTAAGTCACTTTATCTAAGCTATTGACTATATTCAATAATTCACACCCATTATAAATGCATACTTGATGCTACATAAATTCACTTAATTACTATGCTTCTTATATTCAATTGTTGTATTCATTTATTTGTACATAACTTATTTCTTGTTTCATTTATCACATTTTAGTATCATTTACTGCTTACTTATAAATTAATAAATTAATCATAGGTTACTATTTAACATTTATTTAATACTATTAAGTTTATTCTATTGTTCCTTTTTTAATTATTACTATTTTTCTTTGATTACTATAATCTTCTTACTTGCATATTTGATTGTTTTGCATATACTTCATCGCCTATTGTATATTTTCTAACTTATCGCATATGTTATATTATTAATTGAGTTATTGATATTATCTCTACTTATAATACTTTGGTTATACTTAGAGATTTCTGTATTTTTAGGCGTTGGAATTGCATCCTCCAAAAGGAAATGTTAATATTGTAATTTCCATAACTTATCTAAACGAGGACTTGTATTATATTTGAAACTACGAGGAATTATCTTTCATATTATTATTGAATTAGATAGTATAATATATGATAAACATCGCTATTTTGTACATCTCTTTCTTTTAGACATATTCTATGTTATTTCAAATGTTACACATTTTATAAAACTGGATAATTTATAGAAATTTACATTGTAGCACATTTTATTCCAATGAATTGAAACACCGCTTACAATACCACTTAAATCCCAATCTAAATTAAAATAACTTCCAATTCACATTTACTATATATATATCATTCAACCAACAAAACTAGAAATATTCAACATTATAAATCTAGGGACTAATTTCACCCTTACTTTCCAGATTCATTTATATGCAATATTAAATCAAAACTGATAATTCATGGAATAACAGTCATGGTTTTCAAATTCATTATATGTATATATTTAAGCCTACAACTCCAAAGCTATGTTTAGGCATGTGAGGAACAAATTTAAAACAATATAAATCTAGTAACATAAAAAAAAATATTTTTTCACTCATCTCTAAGCTTCCAATCTCCAGGCCTAATCCCGCTCTTCTTACTCGAGTCCTTTTTTCTACCAAAATATATGTTAAAGCGTATGCATACTTGTTAGAACTATAGATCTAAGAGGAGATGTGAATTAATGTAACCATAAAGTTTTAGAATTAGGATTTACCTCTTCTTCGTAGAATTGATTCACCTATTATTCTTCTTCTCTTTTTCTCCGCTATTCTCCACACACACAAAAAAACACACACACATACACACACATAATATACTATTTAATAATGTCTATATTTCATAGAATTTAGGGAGAAAAGAAAATGGTAGAGCTTTGCTCTTTGATTTAGAAAATATGAGAAGAAAAGTGAAGGGTCAAGCTTGTATTTATACACCTACAAACCAATTCCATCCGTTAGATTTTAATTTATTAAATCCGGACCGTTAAGCCTAGGTTCATTCTCACCGCCAAAACAAGCATCGGTCGACCACTACACACCTACTGGTCGACCTCTAGCGGTTGACCGATCCCAAAAGGGGGTCGACCGGTCGCTTGTATAAATGTTAATTTTTTTCCTTTTGTTTCCTTCAATAACTAATTTTTTTCCTTCAAAGATCAATGTTAACGTTAATTTTAACGTTACTTAAAAATGAAGTATTAGCTTACCATTGAACAATATTTACTTCCTTCTTCGTTTAATTTAATTTTCTCAAATTTGATTTGACGTTGATCACCTTTGACTACTTCCTTTTAATCTCAGATTTGATTAGATTTAATATAACAATTACTTAAATGATAAAATTTACATCTAATGTTTACATTAACATAAGTTATTGATCCTTATTTACTTCCGCATTAAATTTATTTACTTACATGCTTTCTTAATTAGATTTAATTTAATTGAGCGCAATTAATTAGCATTTATGTTTAACATCCATTTTAATGCTAAGTTACTAACATTTACTTCCTTAATTGGTTTTGAATTGTTTTTGATCCAAAAGCTTCAAACATTAATAACTTTTTCGTTTAAACTCCAAACGTAAAACTTTATAGATAAAAGTTGATCAGAAAATTTCAACGAACACAATGGTGTAAGTTTCATGGCCAAATTCTGACGTTTATGAAAATTCCATCTATGTCTTTTATGATTTTTAATTAATTTCTTATATAATTACGTTCAATTTATGGGGTGTTATATTACCCCCTAGAAAAATTTCATCCTTGAAATTCTTCATGAACTGAATCATGTAACATAGCTTGCAACCATTCTAAGCTATCCATCCAATTATAGTTTTTTCAACTAGTAGTTTACAAATGCATGGTATATCAGAACATATATGATATGTATGTAGAATAATACTAGATCAGTGCCTCCTATATGAATACATTCTTTAAAACAATTTTGAAAATATGGTGCAAGCAACCAATATATACTGATAGTTCTATATGTATGCTAATTTTAAAAGTCGAAATATTTGTTTTTACATCCAAATTTATCCATGAGTAGAAGTATGGTTCAACCTAGTTTTTCATCCAATCCTTACCATCCAATACATAGCACACCATTTCTAACATCCATGATTCCTAAACCTACATTCTTTATGTCAAAAAATGGTTTAGATGGAGAATTCCATATTTTCATTCTACTCTTGCGTACCGTTTTCCACTATACCTTGGAAATTTTTCTTATGCCCTAAATTCGTTTTCTAACTTTTTCAAGTATAATCCGCATAAGAAAATTTTATAAATCTTAAAATTTTAAAATAATATATTCTAAAACAAGTTTTGTTTACCTACCGATAAGATATTGAAAAAAGATTCCAAAGCTAAAACGTCTTTTTCATCGTCACTAACTTTATTTTCTTACTATCACTTCTGCTGCACAATAAAATTCATATTTTTTACTTTTCCCTATGTCAAACATATGGCATTTCAAAAATCAAAATTTTCCTCTTTTTCATATAAAATCCTTTTAAATAAATTTTTTGAAATACTTGGAAAAAATTTAAAATTCTAAAATTCATATTTCAAAATTTTACATAACTTTACTTTGTTTTTAAAATCAAAGAACTGAACAAAATTTCTTAAAAGAATTTGTTTTACATTTCCAAAAAAAATTAAGCCACAAACCACGTGGTTGGGATTTAGTTAATGGTTTAACGTCCGTAATTAACTCTGTCCTAATACACGGTAAATCTTCAACTCTCAAAAACCTTCTCTTTTATTTTAAAATAACAATGAGCACACAAGTTCATTTATACATTTCAGATTTAAGGCGTAGGGATAGTGGCCGGTGCTTTTGTAACAAACTTTCTCTGTCCTTCGCTCACCAAATTTGTCTCCCTACCACTCTCGGAGACTTAACTTTACTTTCCTTTTTAGTAGCTAACTAAATAAATTCCCTAATTTATTTGATAAACGTCCAGTCTTTTCCAATTTTAGTTTCTATTGCATTAGTTAAGCGTCTTTGTAAGATTTACTTATTTTATTATTTTCCAATAAATAGTGTTGGTCAACATAGAAAACAAATAAAAAGGAACATTTCTCATTAACATTATATGTATTTTATACAAACAGAAACAACTAATGCTTACAACCCAAACCTAAAATAAAATAAATGTTGGAAGGAATGTCCAACTGCTACTACTAATAATATTTCCACTTATGGGCTGCGGATGGCCCTACTCCTCCGCAAAAGCTCGAACCACGGTGATAATTGAATGATTGGAGCATGGCAGCTGTGCATACAAGCTTACGACCCTGACACTGTTGCTTTGCATGTATCGCCCGCTTCGGCACCCTTATCTCCTTCAGCTCGGCCTTAATCTATATCTAGGAATCTCTGATCGCTCCATAGAGGGGCTCGTGGCTGTGGTTGGGCAAGCTCCTGATCTAGCCATGGACCGCAATCTGTACATGTCTGTCCTGCCTCCTGATATGCTCCGAAATCCACGTGCGTCTCTCCTATTTCCATCCTCCTAATGGAGGACCTATCCAATGACGTAGGTGCCTTTTTTTGCATCGGCTTTACTTGGAAACTAACTCTATATTGTCAGAAGATGAGAGTGAAAAGATGATAGTATATAAGGTAGTTCCTCTGCGTACCAACTCTTGGGCCTATATAATGAAACATAATGGCCTTAGCCCAATTCCCTTGAATACTACCTATGATGTTGTAGATGGCCTTCTACACCGGGGGTAGATATGGTAGAAGCTCCTTGCCTTAAGGACTATGTTGTGTTGAGTAATGTGGGTAACCAGATAGGCTTGGTCCCACATGTTGTCTATCCGCCAAACACCTACATCCCTTTGGAAGATCTATTGGAGTGTGGCTGGATCGAAGGTCTCGATGTCCTTTAAATCCTCTCTTACTATAGAGATGTTCAAAATTCCTCCAACCTGCTCGTTTTTCATTTGAATCTCTACTCCTTCAACTTTGGATGCGAAGCTATTTTCATCCTTGGTGTACACCAAATTAGCATCAAACAGATGAATGCATGGCAGATAGCATTGCCACTCGAAAGTATCATGGTTGAGGATTGGCAGTACTCCTGTGGCTGTAAATAAACCCTCCAAAGCATAAGCAGCAAAGTCCCAAAACTCCAACGGTCGCCCATGTAGCAATGAAAGATTCATCGATTCTTTATAGCTTTACTCTTCCTTTATCACTTTAGACCCACGCAATCTTCTATTGGGTTAAACCCGTGTAGCGGGAGGAGACATTTTTGTGTGAAGATGCCATGGTTTAGGTTTGATAGGGTTTTAAGATCTAGATTTGAAGGTTGAAAGGAGTTGAGCACCATTGATTTTGGGGTTGGGGGAAGCTTCTATAACCGATGTAGATGCTTGTTGGGGGCATTAGGGTGGTGTCGGTTAAGTTTGAGATGGAGAGAGGAGGACGGGATGCTATTGTACTTTGATGAGAAGCGGGATAAACGAATCAAGTGGCGGCTCAAACCCTAGATGCGACTATATGTTGCATTCAAGGTTCTGGTCATGCCTAGAATCTGCAACCAGTCGACCGCTTTCCTTTGGCAATCGACTGGTCGGATCCAAGGTGTCGACCGCGCCTAGCCCATTCGGGCTAAGTTGAACCTGGACCCTTTTTGGGATAGTGGAACCGCAACCATTAATTTTTAACTAATGTTGTTTGTTCTGCTCCTTCTCCATCCTCATCATGATTATTCTGAGAAATTCCTATCTATCCAAATTTCTATCTATCCATAGCATTGCACCTTCCTACTACTTTTTCTTTGGGTTTTAATCTTCGTTCCCATTCTATTTACCCTATTTTAAGCTTATACCTCTTCTCATTGTCCACCCCTTTCTTTTACAACTTAAAAAAAAATTCTTTTACCTTAGATAAATCGACGAGCTAAACATACATTTTATATTTGTTTTTTCAAAAAGAAACATTATTCTAATAAACCCATTCTAACTAAAAATTTCGGCCTAACTAATTTTAATCTCTACTAGAATTTTTGGGTTTAAATAAAATATAGATATTTTATTTTCGAAAATTTAATATTTACTTTCCAAAAAATAAGGTCTGCTACTTTTAAATAAATCCTTTAAAAAATCCTTTCAAATATTATTATTTTCTCCTTTGTCGAATTCTTTCATATGGGATCAGACATCGAATGTTTATTTCTCCCTTCGTTTGGACTTTTCTTCCTTTTTACTTATTTTTTGACTTTTCTCCTTCAGAATATATTAAAAATCTGGCCATCATCTTGGAATAATCATGACACACCTTCTTTTTGGAACTAGATCAATTTTTATTTTTAGATATATCTGCAACATATAAATTCTTTACTTCCAATTTATTTGGATCTAATGTACATCACTCCAATTTATTTGGATCTAATGTACATCATCAATCAGCAATTTTGCGGGTATCAACAGTCATTGGCAATCTAGGCCCAACAAGGGAATCATGTACCTTCTAGCTTCAGGGACCTTTCTATATGTCGCATTCATTCTATTTTTAAGTCAATGTCTTCCAATACGACCTACCTCCCATAAGGTAACCAGGATAGGTGTATATCTTCAACTTCGTCTATTGTTCCAACTCGTAGTCGCATAGTCCATATACAGTTACAACTACTTCTATAGTCGGATTCATAAAGTTTGACATTATACACACACACACACAAAATATGTTCACTCAACATATCCTAATTTTTAGGTTTTACTAACCTAAGTTCTGATACTAAATGTAAAAACCCGCACATTAATGGGCCTGAATTTTCACTAAATAGAAAATTCAAGTCCACCAGAGTATGGATCGTCGGTGTTGGTATCCTATAAATAGCAAAAAGTATATTAGAACACTATCGGTATAAATTCATAGGGGAATAATAAAATATAATAAACATATAATTATTGACAAGGCTAATACCTCAAATATCTTGTTCCCTCGTCATTGTCTAGCATGCTTGACCTTCCACTATCCCGCCTTGTACTAGTACATATACTTCTAAATCTATCCATGGTTGTAATGAGGAGGAGGTCAGAATAATAGTCTGGTGACTGGTAAATTAAACCCTTTATGCATAACATCAGTTTATGCCAAATGCCTTCCATTACATGTTATATCTATTATTTTACTTTGTTATCTTGACTTCATGTACGCATATGATATGCCCCACGTACTCGAGGTAGACAATAACTACATACATGTTTGTTTGTATATGATAAGTACCATAGTCCCTCTTTGGACCAAGATACTTTCCCTGCTACTAAATGTAATGCAGCACCTCATCAGGATTCATCGTCAATGTAGTATCACATCCTCGCCGCCATGCATACCAATCCATAGTGCCTAACAATGGCATTACAACTATTTAGCCCTATCCTATCTCGTTTTTGAAAGGTCTACATCAAAAGGTTATCTATCCTTGCCTTCTAACAATAAGCTAACTAACAAATAACTATATGGCGGTGCATGTCCTAAACGTAGTCTATAGTAGTAGGAGTGTAGCCTGTTTAGGCATAACATTGTCTTTCCATTGACTGCTTAGGACTGATAATGATCTTGACCTATGTAAACAACTCATACACCTCATATATGGCACAAACTCAGTGTAATAGCATCAAGCATACACTTACAGTCCCATTTAGATTGCCCAATGAAATCTAGGAAAATCCCACTCGGTTACTTAACTCATACCCCCCTAAAAGGTTAAAGCGGACTCTACATGTCCTTTGACCTTTAAATCGAGGCAAACCATCCTACATTGGGTTTTCCTCCACCTATATGCGAACATATAATTCCACGGGTCCTATAGTTGGATATGTCCCACGTCAATATAATTTATTCACAACCATTGGTAGCCCCTTGTAGTGGGCAGACTTATGTTGTGTAACACTACCGACCTCGCATTCCAACCTTATTAATGACTATGTCATTTTATCTAAGCTATTGGCTAAATTAAATAATTCACACCCATCATAAATACATACTTGAGGCTGCATAAATTTATTTAATTTCTACGCCTTTTATATTCAACTATCGCATTCAGTTCCTTTTACATAACTTACTTCTTCTTTCATTTACACCATTTTAGTATCATTTACTGTTTGCTTCTAATTTAATGGATTAAACATCTCTTTTACTACTTAACTTCTATTTAATATTATTAGGTATACTCTACTATTCCCTGTTTAACCGTTACTATCTTCATTTAATTACTATAATCTTCTTACCTGCTCATTTCGTTGTTTACATATAATTCATCGCCTATTGTTTATTTTTTGACTTATCACATATGTTAGATTTATAATTGAATTATTAATATTATCTTTATTCATAATACTTTTGTTGTAATAGAGATTTCTGCATTTTGATGCGTTGGAATTACATGAAATTTTAACACTGTAAATTTCCATAACTTACTTAAAAGAGGGCTTGTATTATGTTTGAAATTATGAGGAATTGTCTTCTATATTATTATTGAAATACATAGTACAAAATACGGTACCCCTATTTTATACATCTCTTTCTTTTAGATATATTCCTTGTTATTTCAAATGTTACACATTTGTTTATTTATAAAACTGGATAATTTGTAGAAATTCACATTGCAACACACTTTATTCTAATGAACTAAAATACTAATTAAATCCTAATCTGAATTATAATAACTTCCAATTTATATTTACTAACTCAACTAACAAACCTAGAATTATTCTCCAACATTATAAATCTAGGGACTACTTTTACCCTTACATTCCAAATTCACATATATATAATATCATCAAAGTAAATAATTCATAGAAAATGATGGCATTGCTTTTAAATTCATTACATGTATATATTTAAGCCCACAACTCCAAAATTATATTTAGGCATATAAGGAACAAATTTACAATGATATAAATCTAATATTATATAAAATTATATAATTTCTCACTCACCAATAAGCTTTTGGATCTCCATACTTATATCCATTCTACTTATTTGACTCTCTTTCCTTCTACCAAAATATTTATTAAAGCATATACATATTTATCAGAATTATATATCTAATTTAAAATTAATGTAGTTATAAAGTTTTAGATTTAGAATTTACCTCTTCTTTATAGAATTAATTCACCCTTTACCCTTCTTCTATATTCCACTATTCTTCACATATAATATGTATATATAATATACTATTTCATCATTTCTATATTTCATATAATTTGTGAAGAAAAGAAAATAGCAGAGCTTCGCTCGTTGACTCAGAAAATTTAAGGAGAAAAGTGAAGGGTTAGGCTTAGATTCATTACTACTGCGACAACAGCCACCGGTCGACCGATCGCTCTTATACACATTAACTTTATTTTATTTTTCCTTCTATTTCCTTTTGCGATTAATTTTGTTCCATCAGAGATTAACGTTAACGTTAATTTTAATGTTTCTTATAGATGAAGTATTAGTTTACCGTTAATTATAATATTTATTTTCTTTTATGTTCAATTTAATTTTATCTAATTTGATTTAGCATTGATCTCCTTTGATTAGTTCCTTTTAATCTCTAATTTGATTAGATTAAATATATCCAATTACTTAAATGATAATATTTACATCTAATATTTACATTAACGTAAGTTATTGACACTTATTTACCTCTACACCCAATTTATCTACTTACACGCTTTCTTAGTTAGATTTAATTTGATTGAGTACCCTTAATTAACATTTATATTTTACGTCCATTTTAATCCTAAGTTATTAACATTTACTTCCATAATTGGTTTTGAATTCTTTCCAACCCGAAAACTTTAAACGTTAATAACTTTTCCGTTTGAACTCAAAGCGTAAAACTTTATAGATGAAAGTAGATCAAAAAATCGCTACGAACACAATGCTGAAAGTTTCATAGAAAAATTATAATGTTTGTGAAAATTCCATTTTTGGCTTGAATAATTTTTTAATTAATTACGTTCAATTGACGGGGTGTTACAACGGGCTACTTCTCAGTATGTTAGAGCCTGTTTAGATAGAACCATATCTGAAAGCTCTCCATATTTCCATCTAGGTGATATGATTTTGATGGATCCTTTTGGAGTTGTAATTACTTTGAATACCCCAGTGTTATGGATCGTACCCCTAGGATCTTCAAACTTTCCAATCGATGAGGGTCTAGATAAGATGATTCCTGCCCCTAAGGATGATGCCGACATTGAGATTTTGGGTGCCATTAAGTTCGTTAAGGATTTTAATAGGGAGGAAGCCACTAGGCAGAGCGTTGTGGAAAATTTTCCTGAGGAGTTTGCAAGAGTTAAGTTGGAAGCAATGAAGGATTTAAATTTGATTTAGAAAAAACAAGCTAAACTAGATGAGGCGGCTGTTACCAAGCCGAAGTAGGTGACCCATAGAGGAGAATGAGGGAAGCCTAAGCCTCATAGCAAGATTCACGCCTATAAAACTAGACCTAAATGATGCCAGCAGTTGTATACCTTCTTTTGTGCATAAAATAGTATATTTTATGTCTTTTTCTTGTAATAAACACTTTTTATCTGTGCTCACCTAATTTTGATGTTTTGGTGAGGGTGAGTTCGTATTACTTTCCAATACTTGTAAACTTGTGGTGTAAATGTTTGGATGTCTAGTAGTATGATTTTGATGTTTATTATTCTTGTATGCCTGTTTTTCCTTACCGCACTTTCATCATTCCTTTTTGCTTATTTTTATGTACGTATTTCATGCATACTTTAAATAAGATTAATCTAGTATCTATCTGTTGATAGTCTTCATTACCAATCTCGGTAGTGACTGCTTGTATCGAGCCGTACAACCAACAACCATGTTTCACTAAGGCCAAGCTCAATTATCTACCGCTGACAGAAATCTAGTGTCCAATATTGGGGGTGAACCAACTAATCGGTAGTCATGTCCTGGCTGCTAGTAAATCAAGTTCCCCATAGCCATCCCAAAAGCTAGTAGCCGATCATTAATAGTGGACGCATGGACAAGGTCACTCTAGTCCACTATTATCGATAGGGAGTTTGAGCCAATCGTCACTGATGGACACTCGATTAGGGTCACTTTGGTCCATCATTGCCAACTAGAAGTTTCAGGCGATCATTAATCACTCTGGTCCACCATTATTAGTAAGAAGTTTAAGCCAATCATCAATAGTGGATAGCCGGTTAGGGTCATTCTGGTCCGCCATTGTCCATAAAAAGTTTAAACTGGTCGTCAATGGGGACATTCGGCTAGGGTCATTTTGGTTTGCCATTTCCGACAAGAAGTTTAAGCCAATCTTCAATGATGGACACCCGTTTAGGGTCATTTTGGTCTGCCATTACTGGTAGGAAGTTTGAGGGATAATCTCTTAATTGTAGCGACATTTTTTCCCCCAAGCAAAGAGCTCAACTCATCAATCTTTTATGGCGCTCTCTAAATGCTAATGTTAATTCGATGTGTTTAGGTTGCAGTACAAACTTATATTTCATACTTATTACCTATCATGAAAAGATTTTAAGGAAAGTACATTTTATTAATATTCATTTCATAACTGTTCCAATTACATTGTTGCAATATAATTGGAAAAATAGTAGAAGCTAAGTAAAATAGCAATGTAGATTTTGTGCATTCCAGACTTTTTAGAATATAGCTCCATTTACCATGCTAAGGATGAAAGCTCCATTAGCCAACTCCTCATGGATAACATAAAGTCCTTCCCAAATTAGGTCGCCTGCCCCTTGTCTAAGGAATATCAACTTTAGCACTAGGTCCCTTTCCTTGAGTGAGTGGTGTTTGACCTTAGAATTATATTGAGCAACTACCCTCTATTTTTGCACCTCAGCATTCAAAGCAGCTTCTTCGTGCGTTTCATTAATCAAATCCAATGGCATGTTTATTAAATTCTCATTCTCGCTCGAACCATAATGAATCCTCTTGTGTGATGGTACAACCAATTCCATTAGTAACATCACCTTCGACCCAAAAGCCAATGAGAAAGGAGTATGCCCTGTTGTTGTCTTGAAAGAAGTGAGATAACTCAAAGTGCCAAGGGAAGTTCGTCAACCCATGCTTCTTTCACCTTTTCCAATCACTTCTTTATGAGGGTATTCAGAACCTTATCGACCACTTCCACTTATCCATTTGCTTGTGGGTATACTACCATGGAGAAACTTTTCTTTATACCATGCCATCACCAGAAATCAGCAAACTCCTCGCTGTCAAACTGCAATCCGTGTCCGAGAAGATTTGAAGGGGAACTCCAACCTACATATCACATTCTCGATCAAAAAATTATGACCTTGGCCATTGGTACCTTAGTACATGGTTCGACTTTGACCTACTTAGTAAAGCAGTCAAATGCCATAATAGCATACTTAGCTCCACCCCTAGCCATAGGAAGCTTTTCAATAAGATCTATTCCACAAATTGCAAAAGGCTAGGGGCTAACCACATGAGTCATTTCAGTCGGGGGAAATCTTAGGATATTCATGAACCAATGGCAATTGTCACACCGTTTTTGCATACTCCATTGCATCATGATTTAACATTAGCCAGAAATACCTATACCACAACACCTTTTTCGCTAGAGCCTACCCTTCATTGTGATCTCCATAGCTCTTTTGATGTATATTTTCCATCACCTCATCAGCTTCTTTTCCAACGATGCATCTCAGCAATGGTTAGAAAATCCTCTCCGATATAGCACAACATCCTGAATGATAAAGATAAGGGCCTTCCATAAAACTTTCTTAGCTTCATTCCTTTGTTTAGTAAACCTCCTCACTCAAATATCATGTAAACATTGTCATCCAAAAATCTCCTCATCATCGAAAGTAGATCCCGTCACCTCCATGAAGATGGGGCTAAGTAAGGTTGCAATAGGTATCGATCTCAATAGAGGCCTAGCTTCCAAGCTTGTCAACTTCACCTACTCATTGGCATCCTAGTTCTCTTCTCATAGGATGTGTTTGATCATATAGTGCTCTATTTCATTAAGAAAAACCTTCACCTTCCTTAAATAAGATTTAAACATTCTACCTTAGCCTGGAATTCGCCGAGTACCTGGTTTATGATCAACTACGAGTCACTTTGCACGCAAATCAATTTGATTCCTAATTCTTTAGCAATCTCCAATCCTACTATTAAAGCCTCATATTCATCTTTATTGTTCATCACCTTGAACCCCAGCTGTATTGCACAGCTTAATTTCCTTCCTCAGGTGTCAATGGTATTGTTCTTGTACCAAAGTCATGCTCATTCAAAGCTCCATCCACATACATTTTCCATTTAAGAGCTTCTTTCTCCTAGGATTCCTCTTTGCTATCCTTAATGGTAAATTCAACAATAAAGTCCACCAAAGCTTGTCCTTTGATTGTCGTTTGAAGATAATAAGGTAATCTCATATTGACTAACTCAATACTCCATTTGGTAAGTCTACCTGAAGTATCATGTTGATATAGGACTTGTCTCAGGGATAATTTGTCAACACTTGAATGTGATGCGATTGGAAATAGTGCCTCAACTTAAGAGATGCGATTAGTAGGAAGTATGCCGAATTCTCCAGCTTAGGATATCTGATTCCAGCCGAGTGAAGCATTTACTTACATATATACTAGACGTTATACCCAAGCTTCTCCTTGAACCAATGTCATACTCAGGGCATGGGATGATACTGCCAAATATGGATATAGGTCTTCTCCTTTAACTAGTGTAGAAAGAATCAGAGGCTTTTGTAAATGCTCCAGTAAGTTAAAGAACATACCAAGCAATCATTTGTCCATGAAAAATTACCTTTGTCCTTCTTGAGTGCTTCGTAGAATGGAGCATGCTTATTAGTAGATTTGGATATGAACCTGCTTAGTGTAACCACCTTACTGTTAGTCTTTGCATCTCCCTTCGAATTTCAGGAATCTTGATATCTTTTGAAGATTGAACTTGTTCCGAGTTGGCTTCAATTCCCCTAGCATGCATAATAAATCCTAAATCTTTCCAAAAGAAACCCTAAAATAAAATTTTAGCAGGTTTAGCTTCATCTCAAACTCTCGTAGAATTTGAAACATTTCATCCAGTATGAGATGTGATCTTCAGCCATTTTCGAATTCACTAGCATATCATTAACATATACCTTTATAGTATTTCCAATCTAGCTAGTAAACATGTTGTTTACTAAACATTGATACATTGCCTCTGCATTTTTGAGCCCAAATAGCATGACCTTATAAAAATAGAGTCCTAATTCGATAATAAAGCTAGTGTGTTCTTAACCTAAGACATACACAACAATCTGATAGTATTCAAAGTATGCATCCATTAAAGATAGAAGTTCGTACACTACAGTTCCATTTGCTAGCTGGTCGATTATTAGAAGTAGAAAGCAATATTTAGTGCAAGCGTCATTCAAGTTGGAGAAATCAATACATGTATTCCATTTTTCATTCAGCTTCCTGACCAAAACTAGGTTTGTAATCCATTCTAAGTACTTAGACACCTAGATAAACTCGTTTGCTAGTTCCCTATTAAGAGCCGCTAACCACTGTAAACCCAAACTTCTTTTCTTTTGATTCACCAAAGGTTTTCATGGGTTGATATTCAAGGCATGACACACAATTGTGGAAGAGATTCCATAAATATTTGCATGAAACCAGGTAAGCATGCCCTAGTTACCAACAATAATCCTATCAGTATCATCTTGAGATCCCATTCCAACCTGGGTCCAATCTTCATAAGTCTCATTATGTCATTGCTATCTATTTCCTTAAATTTTACTGGCTCTCTGGGCTATGATGCGGCCTAATCCTCCATCTCTTGGATCAATTTCATTTTAGGGATCATTTATGAACTTGAGCGGCGGGTCCTCCTTTAATTGCTACCCGATAGAATTTTTGGCACATAGTGCAACCTCTTTCGTTGTTCATTTTCTCAAGGCTCCACCACATAACACTCCCATGCGGCATCCTAGTTTCCTTCCATTTCCCCTACTCCTTGAGTCGTAGGGAATTTAATGGTCAAGCACCACTAGGACACCACTGTGCAGAAATAAAATAAGACCGGCTGCTCTAGAAAGGCATCTATGTCGAGAATCTATCCATCAAAACGAATGTTTGGCTTCGTACGACTGATCGGGGATGGGCTCCTATATCGAAAAATTGATCCAGCCTTTCCAAAGGCTTTATGTCCTCTCATCTGAAGCCATGTAGTTAATGGTTGCATGGTGTAACATACTCCATAGACAATCCCATTCTATCAAATGCATCATTGAATAAAATATTTACCGAACTTCCACTGTCTGCTAGAATTCGATGTACTTCTGCCAAGGCAAGCATCGTGGAAATCACCAAGGGATCTATATGCATGTATTACTTACCTCATAAGTCATTATTGTTGAAGATTATCTCATCCAGCTCCTGATGTGCGGTCTTGGTTTTTTGCTTCTCGCCCATAGAGTACACTAAAGCTTTTCCATCCATTAAAGACTTTGCATATCTTTCCATCTCTACCTAACTTTGGTTAGGTATGTGAAGTCGTCCCGTTATGGTATTAATTACTAGCCTCCCATTCATTTTGCGATTAGCACTGGATCCCTCACCCCCATCTCCAACTGGAATGTATTATGGGGCTTGCTTGATAAGAGCAAAGGGAACGTTCAGATTCTTGGTATACCATTCCAACTTCCTCTTCCTAATGTGCTCTTTTATAATAACCCACAGATGATGACATTCGTTGGTGTTATGTCCATAATATTCATGAAACCTATAATACTTTCCCATGTTCATCTCAGCTTCAGTTTCTTTCATTGACGAAAGCTAGTTGTATTTGAATTTTGCTTGTGTATCTAGGTAGATGTTTTCTACGATATTATTCGAATCTATGTAAGTATCAAACCTCATTCAAGGCCTGAACCTTTTTTGTAATGACCCACCTTCTCGAACCCCAGAAGTCGACACTATTACATCCATGGTATTCATGTGCCGAACAACTAAGTGTCAAAAATACAGATTGTTAGGGGAAAGAAAGGAGATACAAGATAAAAGAAACTAAACAATCACAAAATCTCACAACGCAACAGAATAGCATATATTAATCAACATAATACTTTACGAGCCGTTTCAAAAATGACATATCAGAGTCATACAAATACAATTCTACCTTAGGACAGTTATAACAGACTGTCTTTACCTAACTGATACAAGCTACATATATAATACAGTGGAAATAAGACAGTAAGTATCTATCGATGAAGCCTCCTGCTCTAGGCTCCTCCAAAATGCATTCATGGAAAAAACCTAAACTACTTGGCTGCCTATAAAAATTTGAGTGCCCAAGAGTTTTAGGAAAAGAAAAGAAAACTTTGGGCCAGACTTAGGTCCGGTGTGAGTAAAATTCAAACAAATAAATTATGATGTTTAAAAACCCTTTCAAAATCAAAGGCATCTCGTAAGACCATGCCGCACATAAACACAGATGAATTTTGCCTCATGATAACCAAAACACTTTTTATAAAAAATCTAGTGATATTATAATAATGTCTCAGCGTTCAAAATAAGTATATGAAAATAGCTGAAATTGTTACCATTATTAAATTCCAGCATACTAAGTTCTATAATAAAAACCGTAAAGGCACGTAATGAAGGTTAGATTCCATACTATGAAAAGGCACCGGAGTACCACCTACAACGGTACATGTCTAGAAAATTTACCGAGGACCTCCTTAGGATCCCTGCCAACACAAGACCGACCTACCCTTCATTGGATAATATTGAATATGTCATCACCTCGGTTGCTTTGCAACCCTTTTTATTTGAGGTCTCATGCATAACCAGTCCATAAATATGTAGATGTATCTAGAAAGGTGATAACACACCCTAATGGTAGCGACCCACTTGGCCTTGTTGCATCTCCCCTGATTTTAGTCATTCCCAATTGATGAAGCTTGAGGCCACACTTACCTTTTGAATAACAATCCCACTTGGTATGCTAATACTGCCTTCTAGGAAGTAATGTAGTGCCACCATTCATCCATACTAGTTGTCCAGGATAAGGACAAAATGAAGGCACTACTTCCACCACATCAATTTTCACCCTCAGGACTAGTAGCTAACATCCCTTGCACTTCAATGCTCCATCTTCGATTCCATATTCTTCAAGATGTCTTTAGTTGAAAACAATTGACTTGGATCGAAGTGGTTTTCGGATAACATATCCAATCCCGGTCTCTTTGAAACAACTTTCGATAATTTCCCATAAATTCAGCCCCGGTCCATTAGGAAATAAGTAGATAAAGGTAAGAACAGAGTTCAACTCCTAACCATTAGTGCATGGGTTTCTTTATCATTTATTCTAGAAGAACTAAATGAGGTTTATACGCACAGTACACCATCATTGGGGATGAGTGCGCCATATAGCTCATGTGTTTCTCCTAGATATTTCCAAAGATACGTTTAGGTCTTGATTTGACAGTCGGTTATTTAACTATCAAATAAACAATCATTCAGTTTAGTTCAATTCCACATGGGATCCACTAAGCCTTTATTAATTAAGCTTTCATTAATTAAATCACTTTGCAAACTTGATCAAAATATCTTTTTAATATATTATTCCAAAAAACCTTTACATTCCTTTTATACTTGAAAACAATTTTACTTATCTCAAAATATATGTATTTACCAAACAGATTTACAAAATTCCCACTTCTCAAATTATTAAATGACCAAGAAATTCCCTTTTCAAAATGTCACTTACTATAAAACCCATTCACTTTATAAAACTCATTCATTTATCCCTTATAAAAAATTCCTTTTATAACTTCACTTCATATTTCAACCCTTCTTATAAATTTTCAAACTTCTTTTAAAATTTCTATAGTGATTTATAAAATCTCTTTCCCTGTATAAAACTTTTTATAAATATCTTTGACATTACAAAATATTTCATAAAATCACTTTAAATAAACCTTTTATGTTTAGTAAAACCCTTTATATAAACAAGTTAAGAAATACTTTTATAAAATAATTATATAACTCCAAAATCATTTATAAACTTTCAAGCCCCAAATTTATTAAATAATTTAAGCTAATTAAAAAACACTATATAAATTTAAGAAGAGACTTAGCAATCCTAATGTTACTAATTTAATTAATCATTTAATTTCAATTTCATTCTCAACACATTCAACAATTTATTTATATAAGTCAACATATATGTAATACACTTCATATCGAAATCAGGAATTAACATATCAATATAAACTAACTAGTATAAACACTAAATAACATAATAGCATGATGGTGATTTGTCCGGCTAAATAGATGTCCAAACAATTCAATAATTTATAATAGAACGAGGATTTATTCTGCTATCAAATGTCCACACAATCAAACAATCAATTTATAGCAGAGCGGGGTTTTATTCTGCAAACATTTATCCATACAAACACAAACAAACCTATCATAACTCATTCATGGTCATTTTTCTACTTAATGGTATAGATATTTTTATTTTTTGTGTTCAAAACCATCTCTGAAAAAGAAATATCTTCAAAACACTTTGATTCTCGAAACAAAGGATTTAAAAATCAAATCTCCCTTTGAAAATGATTAATAACAAGGTAAACTTTTTATTTAATCACAGTTAATCTTTATTAAATTTGAACTTAATTTAATTATAAATTAATAAATAATTAAACTTTAATAAATAATAAATAACGATTAATTATTAAATAATTAATTAAACACTAATTAACCCTTTATTAATGATTAAATAATCATTTAAACCTTAATTAATAATTTAATATTAATTAATCTCTTTTAATTAATATTTAATTAGGTTTTAAATAATAAATTAAATCTTTAATAAATAATTTATAAACTAAAACCTTAATTAATTTAAAATTAAACATATGGTTAATAATTAATTAATAATTATCTTACACTTAATTAGTAATTAATTAAAAGTAAAGTATATATTTAACCCATAATTAAATAAAAATTAACCATACTTAATAATTGATTAATTAAAATTAATCTTATCCTTTAGTGGGTAATTAGTTAGTAAGTAACCTTCACTTAATTAATATTAACCTTATTAACACTTAATTTATTAATAACTATTAAACCTTAATTAATTAATTATTATATCCTTAATTAATTTTTAATATTTTTATTCCTAAGATTATTAAGCATTTAAAAAATAACTTTAAGTATGAAACTTAAATTTGAAAATTTTGGACTTCTAAAGTGAAACTACATCTATAGCGACTATCGCTATAGCCACAATAACTTAATTTTTTATTTTCCTTATTGAAACGTCAACATTTAAATACTTAATAATTCATTATAAACATAACACAAGAGTTTGCGTAAGAAAACAAAGTTGAAGACTTTGAAATGATTTCAATTTCCTTTAAACTAAACATTAGTTTATCCCACGAAAAATCAAATCATGAGTATCATATCAAGGTGTCCACTTCCTTACAATGACATCACATACACATGCCTGACATCACATACACATGCCTAAGCATCCATTGTAGGATCGATTTCACCCTAGAGGGGAGGGGGGGAGTGAATATGGTGATATTATTAATTATAAAAATTTAATGCGGAAGTTTATAAAATATTTTCAACATAGATATATCTGAATAAAAGCCGCACAGATAATAGCAGAATAATAAACGTAGAAATAGAACATACAGATTTACCCAGCTTCGGCAAATCTCTGCCAACGTGCTACCCCCAATGTTTCTACTAGAAAGTACGTAGTCAGACGCTTACAAACATAAACTCGCGACACCCGCTATCGACTAATCTAACTCTACGCTCAAAAACCTTCCACAACTCAGCCACTGAGTGACAAATTCTCGAACTACACTACCGTAGTTCGTCCCCTAATCACACAAATAGAAATTACAAGAGTTTAAAAGTAAATTGCAAATAAAAACAATTTAAAAAATACAAAACCCTAATTTTTTAACTAAAGCCCAAGATAATAAAAGTCGGCCCAAATAAAAATATTGAGATAAACAATTTATCCCCTTTTTCTTCTAATCCTTCGGCCCGACTTTTTTGCGAGTAATATGTGACGACCAGCAAATCCGTACCCTTTGAATCGACAATAATCCACACATGTACGACCCAAAAAGCATAGACTAACGGAAAGTCAAGCGAAAGAAACGAAGAGAGAAGAAGAGAGAGAAGAAAGAGAGAAGATAGAACCAAACAGAACAATACAGAATCTCACATCGCAGCGAAAAACATATAATATCACATCAACGTTCTTTACAAAACAGAAACTGTATATATACACATCAATCAGAGTTCAACAATCAATCAATAGTTATCAGCCTGAACAGTTATAATAACCTGTCCATACAAAAGCTGATAATAACAACAACTAACAAAGCATAGCGGATAATCAAAACAAGTACGTGTATACGAAAATGAAGATCTCCAGCTCTCTTGTTGAAGCTCCAAAAGGATCAAATCTGGACCTGTAAATATACTCGGTCTAACTCGAGCAATGAAAGGGAAGAACGCCCGGATCAGTCTAGTAAACCAACATGAGAAACACACTCAACTGAATTTATTTAATTACCAAAACTTTTCTTTTATCAAAATAAAAGTATCTCGTAAGACAAGTCCATACATAAACACGGACATGTTTTTACCTTACGATAACTAAATCATTTCATATCAAACTCATGTGATATTATACTAGTGTCTAGTATACAAATAATATTAAAAATAGCCAAAATTGTTACCATTATTAAATTCCAGCATACTAGGGTTTACAAATAAATTGGCAGGAACGTAGTGGAGTTTGGATTTCTATACAAATGACCAAGTGAAGGGACTACCTTCCGGCAGTACATCTCTAGAAGAATGCACCGAGGACCATCACAAAGGATCCTCTACCAACACAAGACCGACCCACCTCTATAACTAGATGGTACCGAATATATCATCCTCCGGTCGTTATCGACCTTTACCGGGGACCTTCATAGCATACAAACCACATAATTAGATACACGACGTCATAGCATGTAAAGATATGTCTAAAAGAGGATGATCATATCCTAATAGGAATGACCCACTTAGCCTTGCCGCATCTAACCCTGTTTCAGTCATTTCCGATTGATGAGGCCTGACGAGGTAACGATTACCTTTTGCAATCGCATATCACATCACTTAGAATTCCACATGGCCATTTCCGTTGACTACTAATTGTCTTCCACAAAAATACAACCCTTAAGATCATATGTCTCAAGGAGGGTGTTAAGCTAAGAGAAGTTGCCTTCTCCGCAACCACTGATGTACATTTGTAAAAACCAATGTACGTAATCTATAGAAACGCAATGTCAGACAAACATCCATACATGTCCAGGAACAGGACAAACTGAAGGTACTTTCCTACCACATCCTGTCAAGAAATCCCTAGGATTGGTAGCGAATAGTCCTCGCATTGGATATTTCATAATAAAGAGACCACTGCTACTGGATGTATATTGAGATTTTAACCCCAAACGATCAACAAGCAGTCCCCCACTGTGAAAATCCAAAATATCAATATCGTCACAAGAAACCTACACAATCGTCGCATATACGTTGGTCCGAGGTGGTTTTCGGATAAACCGATCCCGGTCTCTTTGCACCAACAACGCAAAAGCGTTTCTCAACCTCACACAGAAACTAAGTCTCATAGACTTATCACGTCACTAACTTTCAACTTGCTATCCTTCGGGCCAAGAAGGAAGCTCAATAGATTGGAGTAATACTCTGCACTATAAGAATCAACATCCTCAACACAAACGATAATTAAGCCTACACAGAAGGCTACGTACTAAGTGTACGACTAAATAGTTCCCACATCAAGTCGAGAAACTAAAATTTGGCCAAGTTTGATAGTCGGTTATTTAACTATCAAAACGAACAAACAAATATTCAGCACCATATACAATCACTAGACCTTTTAATTAATCTTTTATTAATTAAATCATTGCCAAATATTCACTTCAAATTATCTTTAATAAGATATATCTTCAAAACCATTTCAACATTGGAAAACATTTCCAAATACTTATTTAATAATAAGTACTTCACAAATCTATTTATTTTCAACACTTAGAAAATATTATATATACTTAAATCACGATTAAGTATATATATTATTTTTTAAGGAAAAGATTCTTTTAAACATCTTCTATTTTGGGTCAAAACGAATGTTGCGTAAAACATCGTTACGACAACCCAAAATCACTAGTATAGGGACTCGAAAATAAGATAGATATATGAACCCCAATACTGTACAGAAACATTTCCTTTCGAAAATCATTTACTGTAACAACAGTGTTATAGTCCACCATTTTCTTACTTCTCGAAAATGTCTATTTCAACAATGAATGTTGAAATCTATGATTTCGATCCTTAACACATTTTAAAACATCTTTTAATCATTTTATTCCATTTAAAATATCACTTCCAAAACATTTATTTAATTCGAAAGGTTATTCACTTTCCAAAGCATATCCATTTTATTCAATATATTATTCACTGTCCAAAATCGTGAATATAGTTCATTTAATTCAATACAATGTTTCTACACATTTATTAAAGGATAATCCACTGTCCAAAATTGTGGATATAATTCTCTAACCAAGATCAATACTATTTCACATTAAATTTAAAAGGACAATTCACTGTCCAAAATCGTGAATATACTTCTCTTATCCAAATTCAATACTTCTACATATTTAATTAAAGGATTATCCACTGTCCAAAATCGTGGATATAATTCCTTTAATATATTTCTATATTTAACTTATCCAATTCAGCCAAATTCGGATTTATAAAATAATATTTATAAATCACATTTATATTTTATAAAAACTTCAATTTATAAATCTCTTTAATTAACCAATTCCATACATCTCATTTATATGCCAAATCCAATTTATAAGTTAATCACTTATAAATCATTTATTTAACAAGTTCATTTATTTTATAACTTCACAATTATAAATCTTATTCACTTATAAAATCCATTTATAACCTCATTTTAACACTTATAAAACTCCTTTTAAAATTCCATCATTTTGATTTATAAAAATTCAATTTTATAAATGTTATATACATAAAACCATTTATCATAAATCAAAAATCTCAATTTAAACTATTTCACAAGATAGTTAACTTCACATTCCAAAAATCATATTCTAGTTTTATTTCACAAAAATCCTACTTTCAATTATATTTCCCAAAACATCATAATTTTTATAACATAAAAATTATCACATTTATTTATTCAAAATAAATGAATTCTTAACGATTCAAAAATTCAATAAAACATTTATTTTCAAAATCATTTTGAAAATTCTTTCAAATTCGAAATCGTTACTTTAACATTTTTTAAAATTCCAAAAATAGACCCAATGTTGCAACAACACCAAATACATCAATCACGGCATCTATAACATCATATATCATATGATAACAGAATATATATCAATATTTGTAAATAAATCAATACGGGTGAGGAATCCAGTTGGATCCCTCCAACCTGTCACCTGCAACAAATATACATATTAGAATATGTGTACAATGTCCGCTTCAAGCCAGAAGCGTGTACAAAGGGTCATCCGCTCATATGCGGGAACGTCTAGGGTCATCTGCTCCACTAGGCAGGTATATATCCAAATACCAATCAATATAGAATATATCATCCAAACAATCATCAATCATCATATAATAAATTATTTCTCACCTATATAAAAATATTAGAGAGTCAGAAAGAGTGAGTTGTCCTCATAATGGTTCCAATAGTAGTTGAAGTGTTTTGTTCCAAATAAAATTAAACGCGCGTTTAATTTTACCCAAAATTCACACTATCTCCAATCAACTCCAAACTAGCTCCATCATGTACTGTTCGTCCATACGAACCCAATGCAATTCGTTTCGTACAAAACGGACCTCGTATGAAAAAGTTATGGTGTTTTAAAGTTTGAATGAATTTAATATATAAATATTTACAATTTTCTTTTATATTTTTAACCTTTCCATCATCACAACCGCCGATTTTTCAAACTCCACATCAGGGACGTGCACTTCTTCTTCCTCTCTACCCAGGTGACTATCGCATGGAGAACCCATGGTAGCCGCCTCCTTGCTCGAATTATCGAGACTCCTTCGATCATTTAGCCGATGATCGAACACCACAGCAACGAAGCCCATGCCCCACTATACCACGCCAGCCGACCGCACCCCATCGTGCTTCCATTAGCTCGAATTTCATGCATGAATGCCCCACAAATGCGCCGCCTTTCTGGCCGATAGGGTTCACCAACTACGATCATGACCGTTGAATCTGTAGATCTCGACGAGCCCTACAATATTATAGTGGAAACTTCTTCGAATAAATCGATGGATTTAAAGATAATTGAAGAGAAACGAGGATCTTTTTGGCCATAGGAATGTAAATGGCGGCCAGACCCAGATGAATTAGGGTTTCGAAAAATGAACAAAAACAGGTCCTTTTATAGAAAAATCCGCAACACTATTCATCCGAAAAATTTTCGAACTCCAAATGAAGCGTGCCGCCTGGCGTTTATAATGTTTTACCCCTTCCGAACGCAATGGAATGTATATCAGGATTTGAAAGATAGGCTTTCTGAATTGACTATTTAAATTTAAAATTCACTTAAACCGATTTCTACGCGTTTTAGCTTGCCCCGGACAAACCGTAAATCCAATTGACATGAAATTTGGAATCTTAACATTACGGATCCAATGAAACTAGTTTCGTCGGAATCAGAGATCGTTTGAAAAATGGCTATTTTCACTCGTTAATTAAATATTAAAATATTCAATTTCTGCAAATTAACTTTTAATTCAATTTTAAAAGTTCTATAATATCATTCTAATTCAAATATGATTTATTCATCTTTATAAATCATTTTTATTCATTTTAAATCCAAATCTCACTTATTTCTGCAATTTCAAATATTAAATTAACAATTTAATTATCCAATTAAATCCAGATATTGGAAATATTATTCATTCAGCTTATAAAATTTACTTGTGAATATTTAAAATTAATTAAATATACAAATTTCAAATGACTGAATTTCTGGGTCATTACATTATGGTCGCTTTGACTTCGTTCGTTCCTTTTCCTGATTTAGGGATTTGCTTTGTTGAAGCTGGCAACTTTAGTTGGTCGATCGAATATATGATTTCACTTTCCTTGCTCTATCGATGGACCATCTCCTTGTAGCTTTGTTTCGGCTGCTTCAATTCGTCAAGGTT
Organism: Allium cepa; assembly: GCA_030765085.1. NCBI lineage: Eukaryota > Viridiplantae > Streptophyta > Magnoliopsida > Asparagales > Amaryllidaceae > Allium > Allium cepa. The sequence continues at coordinate 135,133,814 of CM060940.1, read as the reverse complement.
GTGTAATGCTTTGAATTTGGTTTGTTTATCCCCTTTTTGATTTATATTACCCTCGAATTTGATTCGAGTTCCTAATTGATTCTATGCACTGTGATATTACTTGAACTTGAATAGACTCGTAGCAGATAATGTTAAACATTTGTGTAGGGTTCAAATCCCTTTATTTTCATTCGTCTGAATTCATTTTAATTCATCAATACTTTTGCTCGGCCGTTCGATGTTGCTTGGATGCTGATGATAATTTCTTACCTTTTCAATTTCGTATATTTGATTACTTGATTTTCATGGCGATTTTTGATTTGGTTGATTTCCTTGGTCATCACGGTTTGAATGATTCTGGTTTGAAACTGCTTGACTTCAAAAAACATCTACTATGTGAATTCCTTTTGTTTGAACTCTTCTTTGATGGCCCACGGCTTTGACATTGTTATTTGGTATCTGTGACTTCGGCACTAACATTGCTTTGATTTTGTCTTCTGTCTTTGGTTTGTGTTCATTGTATATCCACATATATGTGATGCATATGTATTGGTTTGTAGCCTTGGCTCTGTCCACTGTTCATTCACGTCGATGTTTCATTAACGGCTTCATCTGGTTTGGTTCACCTTGTTATAGTACTAATTTTGTTTTCATATGTACTGCCAATATATGTGTACATGTGTTTGTATTAATGTTGGTCTGGTCTCTTTAAAACACCTCTAGTGCTTTTGAATTGTCTGGCTTATAGTCCAAATTGCTTTTGGTTCATTTCTGATCTATCCCATGGCTGATGTGCATCTTTGCACATATGGTTGCATTTTGATTCTGACTGGTCAGTTTCATTTATTGCATTAATCTCACTGGTTTGTTTTGAATAATTTGAGCTTTTGGCCATGTGAGACTTGACTGTTGGTTAGCCTGTTTTCATTTTCTTGTCCACTAGTGCATTATGTTGTACCTATTTTTGCTGGTTTGAGTTTTGCTACCTTCATGTACATGCCGAGTGTTGTTGACATCGTCTGATATGCATTTGCTTGAGCTGAGGCAGTTTGCATACGGTTGCATATGTGTGTCAGTGTTTGTTTGTAACTATGTTTGCAACTGTTGTTTTCACTTGAGTCTGAGCTTATGTTCATGTACATTTAGGTTTGCTTTGATATTGAACTTGATCATTTCATGTTGTGCGTTTTAATTTTCACCTGAGTTGAATCCAGCAAAAAGCTCGGGTTTGACATTGTGCTGATATCGTGACTTAACATTTATTTCACTTAAGTTGAACCCGACTTTTGATTTGGGTTTGACCTTGTGCTCACCTGTCCCTGTAACATTATCTAGTGTATATCGGTGTGCACAACCTTGTGGTATGTACAGCGATACACTGTGCATGTCACAAGTTGTTCGTGTGTGATGAATTCAAAATTAAATGATGACGAACAACCCAAATAACCGAGGCAAATAATATTTTCAAAATCACATTTTATTTTACACTGCAAAATATTTCTTTTCAATTTTACTGTTAGTGTTTATTTTGCAAATTGCTCAGATGCTGGATTCATTTTGGAATAGAGTTGAAGATCAATTTTGAGTGAACAAGTGATATGTAGTGAGGTGCTGTTGTAAATGATAAAATTATGATGTAATTAAATTTGTATCGTAATTGAAATTGCATGTATATAGTGACAGCTCAAATTTGTACTATTCAAAATTGTAATAAACATTTGTTTGAATAAAATATCTGTTTGAATTTAAATTCTGTGTTATTTATTTTAGTCAGCAAATATTCATTTAATTATGCGAAAAAAATAGTACATTAACAACTACATTTAAATGAATATATATATATATATATATATATATATATATATATATGTTTATTCTCATCAAACAAAAATCATATACTCGCATATTCAACATCCATAAACATATCACCATCATAGAACAAACTCAAAAGTCACATCTTTATAAAGAAACACAATGCTTTAGCTTTCGATTCACAAGTTAATTCTTAACCACAACTAGCAACATATACATATATTCAAACCATATAATATTTCAACTAAACAACCGACTTATTTTACCATCCAATATTAAACACATACAAAGGTAAAACTTTTCCAAAATTTGAAGAATTTACTCACCAAAAATCCTTTGAAAACTTGATACATTTTGGAATTCGAAAAGCTTGAAAAATTACGAAATCTACTCGAAAATAGGTCAACTTTCACTCCATTTTTGAACTTGTAGTTCTTGGATTTTGGAAAATTTTCAATAGAAATGTTTTAGGAAATTATTTTGTTTGCAATTTGAAAAAAAGAAAAGCTCAGTTTCAGTTATTTTTGAGGAATATAAGGTCGAGATAAGAAGGACCATTTTCGGAGTTGGATCTCTGAGTCCATAAACACTTTGGAAAGAAATGAGTTTTTGACATAGGTAGACTCATAACTGGAAGAAATGGTACATACTGAAGTTGTGGTCATTGGAATTATACACGGTTTGAAAAAAACAAAACCTTGATTTGGTTTAGTGTTAAGAAAGTGATGACCAAATGAATTGGGAGGAAAATTGGATGAAGTGGAGTATTGAATGTATAAGTGTTTTAGCAAGTTTCTAAGAGATTTAAAGTAGAAATAATTTGATTTTGTAACTTGGAATGGTGTAGGAAGCCATGAAAAGATCTCAAAGGCTTTAGGAAGTTTTTTGATAGATGAAGAAGAAGATGATAAAAGTGGAATAAAATTGATAAAAATTAGTTTTATACAATGTTTACATGTGAAATTACCAAAATGCCATTGTACTTTCCCCCTTTGCTCTTTGCGCCACCTCACCCTCACCTCCACCTCATCAAAGTTATACCGATCATATGGTCTCCCCCTTTAATGCCATAAGAAACATGTTTGAACATGTTTTGGTACCCTAGTGTACCTATGTCCACCTATGATGTGACATATACTCAAGTTTTTATTATAAACATTAAATACTTAGTTATAAATGTTAGTCCGTGAGATGATGGTTTTGATGACAACAACCTTAGAATAGATTATAAAATATAAATACTAACATTATAAGTTTAGATATATATGAATATGCAGGATTTAACCATGCAGGTACTAAGAACGAAGGCTGTACACTATAGAGATTCTAGATATGAAGATAAAATATCAAGATAGAAGACTCATGAGTATCAAGACTATCAAGAGTTCAAGATTTCAAGGATAAGTATTTATTATTATTATTAGGAATTTTTGTTAAAACTCATAGAAAAGCACTGGCATCTTAAAATCCAATTTATTCATGGAATGGAATCCACTTCGAGCCCGTTAAAGGGATGGAACCCTAAGTAGGATGGAACCTACAAAAATCTAATGGGACATTGTTTTGTATCCACTAATTTTAATTCAAATGATTTTACGAAATTATCTTGTTTTCAAAATGATTTCAAAATTTTCCTTTTAAAAGATTCAAAACCTTCGATCCTGATTTTTAAATAATTTTAGATTCAAAAACATCTCTATTTTTAAAGTCAAATTACTCCTGATTTTAAACTATCTTTTTTAATAATATATTTAACTTTTAAACATTTATACTTAGATTTAAATATAAAATTATGGTTAAATTCTATATATATTATTCTTTATATTTACTTATGAATTTCAACTATAGTCAAGTATATTTATAAAGTTTAAATTAGTAGTTGAAATTAGTTTTTATATAAGATAAAGGTTATTTTCAAAGAAATTCAAAAGATCATAAAAAGCTTTGGGATATCGACATGCCTATGGGTATCATGTCGACATGGTGACAGTTTGATTCAAAAATTCAAATTTGAAAAGAAGTGTCTATTCGCCATAACTCTTCATGAATGGTCATGGCTATTGTTCTTCTATAAATAGGGGTCAGTTTCAACGAATTTTTAATCACTTTTTTCTAGTTTTCACTCCTCTTCTTCTCCCTCATTTCTTAATGCATACTCTTATCATTACTCTGCCGAAATCAACATTGAATCATACTCGATTACTTCTAGTTTGATTCTCTATCACTATCTCTACAAGATTCTCAGTGCTATTCAGAGTTATAGACTTCTTTGTGATCTATTAAGTGAGAAAAGGTGCGATTGCAGCCTTGGAAATCAATCAAAAGGGAAAAGGTGTGATTGTAGCCTTGGTAAATCAATTGGTTAAACTTGTGGCTCGAAAATCAAGTATCTCTACCCAGAGGATCGGAATTCTGGAGGGTGTACCTTGTAGCCTTGAAACCGAAGGTGTAATTGTACAATTGCTTTTGAAAGGAAATTCGTACTTGTGTTGCGGGACTGAATGTAGGGTAACTCCGAACCAGTATAAAATCCTGTGTGTTCTTTCCTTTACTGCTTTTATTTTATTTCTACATCTGTGATTGTTTCTGTGATCATATCTGTGTTTGTATATTGCATACTTTTGTGTCTAAATTAATATAAATTAAAAAGATTTAGTAATTCTTGATTAACACTATTCACCCCCTTTAGTGTTAATCTTAGCCTTAAGATCCGTAATCCGCATTTCTCACAATTGGCAGCAGAGCAAGGTTTTCAAATTTCATAATCTGATTTTTGAAAAAGTTTTTAAAATGGCTATATTTTTGTTAATACTAGTTTAGAAGCATTCAAACCATCACCGTTTCTTGAGTCTGCATATAATCAATATTCAAATTCAAGTTATCTACCAAAATTGTTTGATGTGTAGGAATCATGCTTTATGGGTGTTGAGGAATCAATCCACAATGGACAAATTGTGCAGATCAGGAAGAAAAAATTGATACTTGATAGTGGATGTTTTAGACACATGACTGGCAATCCAGATATACCGAATAATATAATATACAAAGACGGAGGATTGGTTAACTTTGGAGGCAATTCAAAAGGATATGTGATTGGCATCGGAAAAGTCGGTAATTCTGAAACTCCTACTGTTACTAATGTTTTGCTAGTTAAGAATCTGAAACATAATCTGCTAAGTATAAGTCAACTATGTGATAAAGGTTATAAAATCAAATTTGAAAAAGATAAATGACATATTGAAGATAATAATTCAACCATTATATTTGAGGGAGTGAGGAAAAAGAATATATATATTCTTAGTATGAAAGTTTCAAATGATAACCCGTGTCTGTTGGCAAATACAAGTGACCCTTGGATTTGGCACAAGAGATTTGGGCATTTGAATTTCAAACTCTTACCTATACTGTCAAAACATGATCTAGTAAGAGGTCTCCCTAAAATGAATTTTAAAGTAGATAGTTTATGTGATGCTTGTCAATTAGGAAAACTTAGAAAAAATTCTTTTAAGTTAAAAGATATGATTTCAACTTCAAAACCTCTTTAATTACTTCATCTTGATTTATTTGGTTCATCTCAAATTCTATCAATAAATCATAGTAAATATGTCTTTATAATTGTAGATGATTATTCTAGATTTATATGGACAATATTTTTGAAACATTAAAGTGATACTTTTGAATGTTTTAAGACATTCTCAAAAAGAATTCAAAATCAATTTTCTCTAAAAATTATAACTATTCGAAGTGATCACGATGGTGAATTTGAAAATGAAAGGTTTGAGGAATTCTGCAATAAAAAGGGAATAACTCACAATTTTTTATTTCCGAGAACTCCACAACAAAACAGAGTAGTAGAACGTAAAAATAGGACGATTCAAGAGTGTGCGAGAACTATGCTTACAGATAGTAATTTACCAAAGAATTTTTGGACAGAAGCAGTTGCTACCGCCTATTATATTTTGAACAGAACTTTAATTAGACCTCTAACTGATAAGACATCTTATGAACTTCTTTATTCAAAGAAACCTAAGGTATCTTATTTCAGAATTTTTGGAAGTAAATGCTTTATTTTAAATACAATAATTTAGATAAATTTGATCCTAAATCCGACAAAGGTATCTTTGTCAGATATTCTAATAGAAGTAAAGCGTACAGAGTGTTTAATTTAAAAACTAATACCATTGAAGAAACAATGCATGTTTCATTTGATGAAAATTTCAAATTTTTTGAAGATACAAATGATGAAGAGGATTTAATCACTCAAAATCAAGAACCTATTGAAACTAATAATGAAATTAATCATCCTAATAAAAGGACAAAACTTTTAAAAGATCACCCTATATAAAATATACTGGGAGATATGCAACCTATTGTTAAAACTAAAAATCAACTAAGTCAAATGAGTAATGTAGCTTTTATATCAACTATTGAACCCCAAAAATCCAATAGAAGCATCACTGATGATTTATGGATCTTGGCTATGCAAGAAGAATTAAATCAATTTACTAGAAATGATATTTGGGAACTTGTTCCTAGAACAAAAAATAAAACAATAATTGGAACTAAATGGGTTTATAAAAATAAAATGAATGAACAAGGAGAGGTAGTTAGAAATAAAGCTCGATTAGTCGCTCAAGGTTATTATCAAGAAGAAGGAATAGATTTTGATGAAACCTTTGCTCCCGTAGTAAGATTAGAAGCCATTAGGATTCTACTTGCTTTCACAAATCATAATAATTTCAAATTATTTCAAATGGATGTCAAAAGTGCCTTTTTAAATGGATTTGAAAAAGAAGAAGTATATGTCAAACAACCACCACTTTTTGAAAATGATAAATTACCAAATCATGTTTATAAACTTGAAAAAGCATTATATGGTCTAAAACAAGCTCCTAGAGCCTGGTATGATAGACTAAGATCTTATTTATTGCAATCTAATTTTGAAATTGGTAAAGTAGATAATACTCTTTTTATTAAAAGAAATAAAAATGATATTCAACTAGTATAAGTTTACATACATGATATCATTTTTGGTTAACTAATTTTGAAATGAATAAAGAATTTTCTGAAATAATGAAAAACGAATTTGAGATGAGTCATATGGGTGAATTAAATTTCTTTTTAGGATTACAAATAAAACAATTAGATAATGGTATCTTTATTAGTCAAGAAAAATATGCTAAAGACCTAATTAGTCAATTTGGTTTGACTACTGCGAGTGGAAAACCCACTCCCATGGCAACCAATGAGTACCTTAGTAAAGAAGATCTCTCGAAAGATGTAGATAAAAAACTATATAGAGGAATGATTGGATCACTACTCTATATTACTGCCAGTAGACCAGATATCATGCATAGTGTCTTTCTCTGTGCCAGATATCAATCCCAACCTAAAGAGACTCACTTAAAAGCCGTAAAACGAATCATAAGATATGTTAAACACACGTCTGATTATGATTTATTCTACCCTAAAAATGATTCTTTTGACTTAATATCTTACTGTGATGCTGACTATGCTAGTTGCAAATCAGATCGAAAAAGTACAAGTGGGACTTGTCATTTTTTGGGGCATTCTCTGTTTCTTGGCTTAGTAAAAAGCAAAACACAATTTCTTTATCAACAACTGAAGTAGTGTATATTTCTGCTGCATTGGCTTGTTCTCAAGTAATATATATGCAACAAACCTTAAAAGATTTTGGTTTAAAATTTTCAAAATCACCAATTTATTGTGACAATCGAGTGTGATAAATTTATCCAAAAATACTACTCAACATGCTTGAACTAAACATATTGACATCAAACATCATTTTCTCAGAGATAATATTAGTAAGGAAGTAGTTACTCTCGATTATATCAATTCTGAGAGTCAAATTGCTGATATCTTAACAAAACCCTTAAGTGAATCAATATTTACTAAATTAAGAAGAGAATTAGGTATTTGTTCTATAGCTGAAATACAAAATATATATAACAAGTATAATTAAGAATTAATATTAAAATAACTCAAAAAGTTAAAATAAAAAGGACCATGTCGACATCCCCCATATACCCATGTCGACATGCAACGTTTTTAAATTTTTCCCACCAAAATTCAAAAAATTTAGTTATATATTCTTCTCTATTTCGAATTTTTGTTCATTCTCTCTGTTTTCTCTTTAATCTATCCTCCGAAATAAATAAACTAATGGTCTCCTCTTCCAAATCAAACATAAAATCAACCTTTTCATTCCCCTCTCCTACGTCGGGTCCATTTCAACGTACTACTCTAGCCGTGTGACTAAAATGGAGGAATCTATGAAGGATTTTCTTCAAATGTTGACTGAAATTCAAGTGACTCAACTTCGTATGGCAAAGGAACAGGAAAGGCAAGATTCTTAGGAATTTGCAAAAATTCCTAATGGATAACCAGGCCAACCCTATCTTGATTGATGAAGACTCTTCACTCAATCAGGAACAAGAGGCCAACGAGGAAGAAGAAGAAGAAGAACCCGTGGAAGAAGCGCACGAGGAGGATGATGACCAAGTCGTGTGTGTTGGAGAAGTGTGTTTTGTCAAGAATGGGAATCTTGTAGAACAACGTGGAAACTTCTGTTTCCACTATCCAAACTGTTCGGTTCATAGATCTCCTATGTTTTATAACACACAATAGTTTCTTTTCTTTCTTCTCTATTGTTGTTTGTGTTTTCTAAACGTTCATGTATATACAACTTCATACGTAGTATGTAGCGACCCGACTTTCGATCTCCAAAAAGACGCATCACTAATTAAGAAAGAAAGGGATAGAAGAAGAAAAGATAAGAAAGAAGAAACACAACAACATCAGACAACTCACAACGGAACGAATGAAATATAATATATCACATAAAATATTACATAGTATCATATTACATCAGAGTACACAACTTATACATCACACATTAGACAGTTATAATCATCTGCCTAACTATACAACTCAAAATATCACAAGATACAAATACAATCTCAAACATAGCGGAACCATAATATATCTAAACGTGGAAGCCTCCTGCTCCAAAACTCCTCCAGAATTCGTCAAGCAAACCTGAATCCCTCGACTACTCATACATAATATGAGTATCCAAGAGTTTAATAAAACAGAAAATAAACACTCGGGTCAGACAGGGGTCTGGTATGAGTAAACGAGTTAAAATTGCTTAACTTTAGAAAATCCTTTGAAAAGAAAAGGTATCACGTAAGACTTCCCACACATAAACATGGAAAAGTTTTTACCTTACGCTAACCAAAACATTTGATAGGAAATCCAGAAATATTATAATAGTGTATAGGGTTTTCAAAATAAAATTCAGAAATAGCTGGAATGCTTACATCTCACGTTCCAACATAGTTGAGCACAATCAAAACCGTACAGGCACTATTGGATTTTGGATTCCATCAATGGCAGGGCTACTGGGGTACCGCCCGTCACAGTACGTGGCCTAGATCACAGTACCGAGGATTACTCCCAATCCCCTGCATCACAAAGCCGGGATCATTCCTTACTGAATAGTCCCGAGTAAGATCACCCCGTGGTTGGCGCGACCGACCACCCACTAAGCCGAAATAAATGGGACATCTAGACAGGAATGACCTCACCCTGAAATGGGTGCTACCCAACTAGCCTTGCTGCACCTTCCCTGTTCTAGCCATTCCCGGTTGATGAGGCTTGAGGCTGCGATTACCTTTATAGACACATCTATCTTAGAATGCTCATCGTCCACCTGACGATGTTCTGAAAGCATTCAATCCATACAAGTTCGTTCCGGGTTCGAACGAAACTGAAGGCACTATCTCGTTGCACTCATTTTGGAATCACCCTCAGAGTCAACGACCATAGCCCTTGCACTATGAATCACCATCTCGAACCTATAAGTACTATCTCCGTCAAACTCATCACGGAATCACCCTTAGAGTTATACTGACGAATAGTTCTTACACTTCGAGTCTTCACTAAGCTCCACTTGGATTCACGACCTAATGTTTAATTTGGATCGATGTGGTTTTCGGATCCCAAATATGGAAACCCGATCCCGGTCTCACCGAATCCAAATGCCATTTTAATGTCCAAGTTGTTTAAGGGTTTTAAACATTTAACTTATATCCAGGATGATATAAACAGATAGATGAATCACATTATCACAATAGATAACTCATATCAAACATTCATCTCACAAAGCAGCATATCACATAACAGAGATATCAAAATCATCCAGTATTAACCAATCACCAATATCAATCATCCAATATTAATCACTCATTTAATATCCATCAATCATCCATAAGCAGAATTGATTAACTCTAAATCAATTGGATTCCCAAAATCCTTTTTCATTTATTTATTCCAAACAAATAAATAAATTAATCATCTCTTAACGATCTTCCTTAATTAATCTTTCTTGATTAATTATTCTTTAATTACATTCAAGTAATTATCCTTAACCATATGCAGTAATTAACCTTTAATTACTATCATTAGTTTCAATAATTAATGATCCTACATTTGTTTCCATTAATTAATCAACTATAATTAATTACATTAAACCTCAACTAATTACAATTAATTAATCACACTTAAATTAATCACTTTTATTAATCAACCTTGCTAATTCATTAATTATATTAACTATTGATCCATATTAATTAATAATCCCTTTAATAAATTAAATAATTAACTTGTAATTAATCATTTCATTAATCAGTCTTAAGTAATTAACAACTTGTAATTACTTATCTTAATTAATTAACTTCTTAATTAATTATATTAATCTTTGATTAATTATTCTAATTAATTAATCTTTAATTACCTCATTAAGTAGTCAATTAAATTAATAAATAATCATTAATTAATTACTTTGTTAATTAATTACATTCTTAATTAATTACACTTAGTAATTAATCTTAAATTAATTACATTCATTAACAAATTAATCACATTAATTAGTTAATTAAAATTTACTAAGTAATTAACCCTTAATTACTTACATAAGCAATTATCTTCTAATTACCGCCATTAGGTGATTACTCTCTTAATTAATTACTTAACAAGTAATTAATCCCATCATTAAATAATCTTTAATTCTTTAATTAATTAACTACTCCATAATTAATTAAATTTAAAACAATTATATTAATCAATTCCTTAATTAATAACATGAAGTGATTCTCCATTAATCACTTCCATTTAATTGCTCCCATGAGTAATTTTCCATTAATTACTTCCATAAGTAATTACACTTAATTAATTCATAATTAAGTGATTATTTAAAATTAAATAAACAATTAACTAATCATTTAAAATTAATTAAATAATTAATTAATTAACTTCTTATATTTAAAAATCCTTAATTAATTAAGAAAATCATTAATCATAATTAACAAATCATATTTATTAAGTATTCCTAAATTCATAACAAAATAATTTAACCATATTTATCTTCATAAATAAATTATTTGAAATTAATCAAATTTTAATAACTTAAAACAAATTATTTTGTTTGGTTTTCCAAAATTATAACAATACCTTATTTGAAAATAAAACAATTAGAAATCTAATTTGAAATTTAAAGACTTTAATTATCCAATTTAAACTTATTTATTTTCAAAATAATTTGAAAATTTTAGTTATTAAACATTACTTTAAGATTCACTTAAAACTTTGATTAATTCTTTAATTTGAAAACACTTCTTTTAAATTTAAAATTATAAAACTTAGTTAAGTTAATTATTTCCAAAAGAAATCATTTTACCAATTTAAATTTTGAAAATAAATTCAATTAATACTTTTTAAAGTTTGATTAACTTTATTTCAAAACAACAAGTTTTAAATTTTGTTTCTTTTATAAAACTCAAGCTTGATTTTTATTTATTTCATACAACAAGTATTATCTGTATTTTACATTATACAGAACCAAACCAACAAAACTCGAGTTAACTTTGCAACTTACCATTACACAGTACTAACCCAAAAAAACACATGACCAAAATCTCGAGAACAAAACCCAAATTACACGAGCCAGCCCCGAAGCAAACTCAGATACCACCCACTTCGAGTTGATCACGATGAAAACGCAAGTGCCAACCCGGGTCTCAACTCGTCTTCCCCAAATTTCCAACTTCCCAGTGTACAAAACGTACACGGTGCACCTTGCACGGCGAACCAAACATCGCCGATCTCTCCTACGGCCATCTCCAAGTCGTCGGCGACCACGACAACCTCTCTAAAAACCCAGATTCAAGAATTCATCATCGAATCGAAATTCGACCATCTAGCTTGAAAAACTACATAACTTCGAACCACAAAAACCCCCACGGTCAACCACCACGACGTCGCTATACCTCGTCGGCCCTACCATCGAACCACCACATCCCCGAGCTTCGTCTCCCCCAAACGCGAATGCCTCCGGTCCATTAACCAAGTCGCGACTGTCATGACAGTCCGGCCGAAACAAAAACCAACTAAAACCCTAATTCGATCTAATCCCATCACCATGGCCTTTGGAAAAATTCAAAAGCATTTTTCCTCTCATCAACAACCCACAAGCTAGCTTCGATCGGGATTTCAAATCAAATTATTGAGTTGATAATCGACAATTCACCCAATTGCCGAAACCCTTCAACACCAAATTCCCAATTGAATATCAATTTAAAAATTATGAATTGCATGTTAAAAATCATCATTTCTAACATCTAATCCATTTATACAATCCAAAACAAGAATTAAGGTTATTGATTTTCTGACATGAATCAAGATTCACTGTATTCTCCAATTTAAAAATTATTTGTGAATTTAAATTTACAGTAACTATTTTTAAAATCACTATCTAACATTAACATACAATTTTCATTTAATCATCAAAATCAAATAAAGATGTTAGTGGGAGATTTTAATTATTTGAAGAGAATTCTGGTCTTAAAAAAAACAGCAAACAGAGTTTCATATGCATACAGACCTATGCACATATATATATACAGATCTTATAAATTCAATAATATACATACTGAAAATAATTTCATGCAATCACCAAACTCAAATCACATATCATCACATGCATGGCAGTTAAAAAAAACAGATCAAGCTTAACTGTTTTTTTAAAAAAAAAAATTACTCACCTTATTTTTAAGCAGAGCGGTTTTTTTTGAATTTTCCAGGCTTGAAACTTTTAATCTGGAAAAAGGCTTTGATTTTGCTTTGCTGAAGAAAAGTGAATCCTTGCATGCTTACAAACTGATGTTTTAAAGGTTGAAACTGATGTTGACTTGCAGTTGAACTTCATTTGAATAGCAGGTTGAAGTTGCAGTTTTGATAATTGCAGATTTCATTTCAAATTTGATTTGCTTTTGAACATTCCTTTTGAATTGCAGGTTTGCATTTTTCAGATTATTTTCAGATTTGTTTTTGCTTTTAAATTTCCGATTTTGAGAAAAGTTTTCTGTTTTTGCCATTAATTTGAGTTAAGAAATGAAAGTAAAGGAATGAAAGTGTTTGTAGAAACTAATTTTCTTCTTAAACATTTATTTAAAAATTAAAATAGAAATGTTGTCACATGTTGTTAAATTGAACAAATGTCATTAGCATATTTTAAAAAGTTACAAGTGCTAAAGATCTTTGCAAAATTGTGTTTAAAACCTTATAAAAATAATAATTATATCTTATATCCATGTAATATGGACACTTGTATTTATATGTATTTATGAAATGTTTTTAAAATAATAATCTTTTGAATTTAGATAAATATACAAGTTTAATCTTTAAAGAAAATATTATAAAACTAGTTAGAATACAAATGAATCTTTATACATATATTTATAACCATTTTAAATTTAAACACTTTAAAAGAAAACAAAATAAAACTTTATTTAAACTATCATATTTAAAATAAACAATTATCTTATATTTTGGAACAACTGAATAAATCTTAAATTATCTTTTGAAAAATATTAATTTTAAAACAAAACTTCAGATTGCAATATATTCATACATACATATATATATATATATTATAAATAGATCGTATTAAATTCCAAAACAATTCCAAATTATAACATATACATACATATATTACAATTTGAAAATTCAATCTTTTATTTAAAACAAAAGATTTTCCTATTCACAATACATATCAAATATATATATATTATAAATAGAATAAAATTTTATTAGCTTTGAAAAATAAATTCTTATCAATTTTAAACTGGTAGAAAAATATTGATCAAAATTACCAGATTAAATATTAACTCTTAAACGATTAAATTTTACCAATTAAATTAAAATTATAAAGAAAAATTATTAAATCAATTTAATTATTAATACAGATTATTAAATTGATATTGCCCAAAATTCCGGGTTGTCACATTCCTCCCACCTTAAAAGAATTTCGTCCCCGAAATTTAAAAGCAAAGGTAATTTAATAACCCAGCAAAGATTTTAATTTCAATCAGCAAAGCATACTTAATATCCAGTTACTAACAACCAAATCAACCAATCATACAAACCAACTTAATAAATTATCCTGACGTAAATCAGGATAGATCTTCTAATACTATCTAGAGTTTCCCAAGTATAAATCACTAGGAGACTCACTCTACAGAAGCTAAACAAACTACACCACCAAAATCCAGAGCTCTCTCACCTCTAGATCCACCAATCTGAACAGAACATCAGACTATACTCAAGTCTAACACAACTTTCAAATCCAACTGGACTGCAGATTCAACAACCAACAATGAATCATACACGCACTCCCTCAGAGATACGTGAAGTACAATGAATTCCAGCTATCCAAACTGGCAATTCAATCTTATCATATCAAAAACATAGATAAGAAATCTCAAATGCCTCAGAACTAACCATCCAATTTGTAACGACCCAGAATTTATATTAATTAAAATTCGAATATTTAATTGAATTTAAATATCAATAAGTAAAATTTATAAGTCAAATAATTTTTATATCGAATATCTGGATTTAATTGAATAATTAAATCGACAAATTTATAGTGGGAATTACAGAAATAATTGAAATTGGGTTTAATATGATTGAAAATGATTTGTAAAATTTTATTATATCATATTGAAGTTAGAATAACATTATAGAACTTTTAAAATTGAATTAAAAGTTAATTTGTGAAAATTGAATATTTTAATATTTAATTGACAAGTTAAAATAGCCATTTTTCAAACAGTCTCGAATTTCGACGAAACCAGTCTCATCGGATCCGTAATGTGATATTATTGTAAGATTTCAAATTTCAAGTCAATCGGATTTATCGTTTGTCCGGGGCGAGCCAAAACGCTTAGAAATTTGATTAATCGATTTAATTTAAAATCGAACGTTTATTGCCGAAACTCGCACATATGATCGAATTGGCTTTCGAAACCCATTCCATTATGTCCGGAATAGGGGTTTAACCTAGGAAACGACTTTTGTTTCATCAAATTCAAAATCCGTTTGAGTTAAATAATAAAACGTGAATAGTAATTTCATCGCCTATAAATAGAAGCCCATACCCATTTGTTTTCACAAGCCCTAACCCTAAGTGATAGCCAGCCGCCATTATCGAAACAACGGCCAGAAATGCACGATCCATTCCCTCTCAATCTCTTCTAATCTGCTCACCTTCATCAGTAATCATCAACTACAAAATGATAGAGCATAGTGTGGCATTCAAATCCATACGGATATGATAGGGTTTCGAGTATCGTACGAAGAGGATTTGGGGCCCGTTCGTCTTCAGTTTGGCACGATTTTCGAACGGCCTGAGACCACCGAGTTTGGAGCGACTGGGGGCGGGAGTGTAGCGTGTGATGGCGCGTCGATGGGAGGAAGTTGATCGGCCTGGAGGTGTTCGTATGGGCCGCGAGATTTAGGGTTTAAGGGACGGCTATGATTGAATTTTAGGTTAAAATTTAAAATAAGATTGTTAATTTATTTATATTAAAATTGTATAAATCTTTAAAATAACGTATCTTGTTCATACGAGGTCGAAAAAGCACGAAATCAATTGCGTTGGGTTCGTATCGGCGAACATACGCAATGAAGCTGGATTGGAGTCGTTTGGAGCTAGTTTGAATTTCGGGTAAAATTAAACGCACGTTTAATTTTATTTCGAAATAAAACACTGCAACCGAATTAAAATCAAGGTGAGAACTTCTCACTCAATCAACTTGTTTCGATTTAAATTTTAAATAGTTAGATTTAAAATTGTTGATTGTTTGATTGGATGATAAATTATTATCTATTGATTGTTAAAATAGACATTATACGCCGTTAGTAAGCGGATGTTATTTATTAAAAAAATATACCGCGATAATTCCAACTTATATGGAATTGGTATTATATATGTACTTGGAGTTGATTTCCCGCATTATATAGCGGATGAGACCCTATTGCGCCGCATAATAGCGAATAATATTTTATAAATCCCATATACCGCGATATTCCGTCTCGAAGCGGAATTGGTATTGTGCTAACATCTTTGGATGCAGAGAAACAAGTTGGAGGGATCCAATTGGATTCCTCAAACATTTGAATTGGTTTCAATGTTGTGTGTTGATCTATTTATTGATCTATTTATAATCTGCGTGATTATCTTTGTGATTGAGATCGTTAAAGGCTAAAATTTAGCCGAATATGTTTTTGGGTATCGTTAGATGCCGAAAATAAATATAATTGGATTTTTGAAAATTTAAGTTGAAAAGTCATAATAAAATCTAATTTTGGAATTGATTCATTTTAAATAAATAAACGTTGTAATTTTAATGTTATAAAAATTATGATTTTTGTGAAATATAACCAAAATGTGATTTTTGAAATAAATAGTTGATAAATTTGTAAAATGGTTTAAAGTGGGATTTTTGAATTATTATAAACGATTTATATAAAAGATTTATAAAATTGAAATTTTGTAAATTAAAAATATTGGAATATTAAAATGAGTTTTTATAACTGTTAAAAAAATGAAATAAAAAAATTGGATTTCATAAGTGAACGAAATTTATACATTTATAAATTATGAAGTTATAAAGTGTGTAGATTTTGTAAAATAAAAGATTTATAAGTAATTAACTTATAAATTGGATTTTGTCATTTAAATGAGATATAAATAGAATTCATCCATTAAGGGATTTTATAAGTGGAAGTTTTTATAAAATAAATATAAGTGGAATTTATAAACATTGTTTTATAAATCCGAAAACGACTTATTTTGATAAGTTAATTTTTATAGCTTATTAAAGGAAATATATCCACGATTTTGGACAGTGGATAATCCTTTAAATAAAATATGTAGAAATGTTGAATTTGGATAAGGAAATGTATTCACGATTTTGGACAGTGAATAATATATTAAAGAAATGTTTTGGGAAAGTGATTTTAAATAGAATTAAAATGATTTAAAGATATTTTTAAACTGTATAAAGTATCGAAACTATAGATTTCAAAATTTATTGTTGAAATAGACGTTTTCGAGGAATAGAAGGAAATGGTGGACTATAACAATGTTGTTATAGTAAATGATTTCCGAAAGGAAATGTTTTATGTAGTATTGGGATTTATATACCTATCTTAATTTCGAATCCCTATACTAGTGATTTTGGGTTGTCGTAACGATGTTTTAAGCAACATCCGTTTTGACCCAAATAAATATGTTTAAGAGAATGATTTCTTAAAGAATGAAATATATACTTGACTATGATTTAAGTATATTTAATATTTTCAAATGTTGAAAATAAATAGATTGATGAATTACTTATTATTAAATAAGTATGGAAATGTTTTTTTCCAATATGAAGTGAATGTTTGAGATTTTATCTTTTAAAGATAAATTGAAAATGAATATTAAAAATCGATTTGGAAATCATATATTCATAGATATTTTACAAAAGTAAATTCACTATGGAATTTATAAAAGAAAGGAAAATTTATTAAAAATAAACATTGATTTTATTTTTGAAGTGTGGAAATTAATTTACGAATTTGGAATGTAAATTTAATAAATCGGTAAGGATTTATTAAATTGGTTTACATGAACCATTTTGAAATGAAAGTTGTAAGGGTGTAAATTGATTTGAAAATGGTTTTCAAATGGTTGACGTGTGGGATATATATCTTGTAAAGATGTTTATTTAAAATATATAATTTGGGAAATTATTTGAAATCGGGTGATGTTGTGAATATTGATTGATAGTTAAATAACCGACTATCAATATTGACCTTTAAATAGGTATTTTTTTGTGAATTGGTTGAAATTGAATGCTACACTTATTTTTAAATTATTGCGCTCGTTATTCGGATTACCCATTCCGAATAGTGATACGACGTAATGGATAGCATTGAAGACCGGTGGTGAAGACCGGGTATTTGTGAGAACGATAGGATGACCTATCGATTGTCTCTGCACCGTTAGCTACGGTATGGAGATTTTCTTTGTGATGGGAAATTCGATCGGGATTGTGAATACCCGGATTGCAAGGGCTTCTTTGGAAGTGCATTTGGTTCTGTTCGAACCCGGAACAGACTTGTATGGTTACGTGTCTGACATTACATTTTGAGATATAAAGAAGATTTCTTTCAAATACATTTCTATTGGTGGCGGAGAATTTATTCTCTAGCTTAACACCCTTCTATGAGACGTACGCGCTCAGAGGTTATGTAGTTGAAAGTTATCAACGATATACTCCTAATTTGGTAATGTGGCATGCTTAGTGTTGCTGTGTGATGATTATTTATTGATCATTTGTTGATCAAAGCATGGCTTTGTGCCTAGCTTTGTGGACGAGACTTCGTCAGACCTCACTCCCCGGAAATGGTCAAAACAGGAATATGCGGCAAGGTTATGAGGGTCGCGCCCTTTAGGGTATGTCATTTCCTTCTTGAAAGGGTGGTATCATGGTATGAAGCCCAGATACTTACTCATGTTGACACACTATATTTATTACTGTGTAATGTTGGTTATCGAGCGCTCGGATAAAGGTCCAAAGGGACCGGGGGATGGCATATTCGTGTAGTAGTTACCTAGTGACAAAGATAACCTGGTCTTGTGTTGGCAGAGAGCTGGTTAAGTTCTCGAGACGTCCCGCCAGAGGCAATCCCATGTGGCAGTAGGAAGTTCCTTAGCCTGACCATTTGTTGGAAATCCAAATAAAACAATACGCACCTTGTACAGTTTTAGTTGTAGAACCTGACATTCACTTATGGTGGCGCCCCACTATTTGGATGGTAGCTATAGTAGGCATACGATAATGGTCGTATGTTGGCTAAGATTTATATCTTTACTTTCGAAATGATTTTTCCTACACTATGCACTAGTAATAATATCGAATGTTTCTTTTTAATGCGTATCAAGCATCTTTGACTATCATACGAAGAAATCTCCTCCAATTCTGTGTTTGCATTGTGTGTGTGGCGGGATGTCTTATGGTAGTCTCATTTTCCAAAAGCATTGCGAATTGACTTTAAAATTATCCCGTTCTTTGTTTTAAAGATAAACTGTTTTAGTTCTCACACCAGTCCCACGACTGACTCGGAGTTTATTTTTTTCCTTCCTAAACTCTGGGTGCCCACCAATTTCCACACGGGCAGTCTAGAGTTAGGTTATCGGGTTATTCTGGAATTCAGGAGTTGCTGGAGGCAAGCTAGATGGCATGACGTATTCACTAATATATAGTACTTCTTTTCCGCTATTTGTTGTTGTACACTCTGATGATGTAATGTAATGTGATGTAATAACTGAGATAGTTCTTTGTTTTAAAGATTATTCATTTATCTATTATATGTTGTTCCGCTGCGATATGTGAGATTCTGATATTGTTTCTGTTCTGTTTGCTTACTTCTTCTATCCTTTTCTTATACCTCTTCTTTTTAACCCTCATGGTTCGGTTTTTGGCATTCGATTGCTCGGTAGTTGATACAGTGGACGTATCGATGTCGGTTTTCGGAAGTCGAAGAATCGGGTTCTGACAACGTGGTATCAGAGCATTTGGTTAAGTGACAACCTTGGCTCTGTTGGGAATTACTCATTAGAGATAGAGTCAGTGGTACTCTAGAATGAGTTTAAGTGTAATAGTAGATATGAGCGCGAATTTGTTAGTGAATATAAAATTATTTTATATTGTGATGATTGGTTTGTTGAGTGATATATGGATTCTGGTCGGTATAGTCCGTACAACTCTATCGATAGGGATCTCTAAACATTTGTACAGAACAAATTCGACACGATATTGTTTTAAATTGGGTAAATGAAATAATTTTATCTTGAGTATATTTTATATATAAAGGAATAATTTTTCAGAATTATTAAAGTGTATATGAATTGATTGTTTGGTTGTTGAATAAGTTAAATAAAAACAACAATTGTAAAAAGAATAATTGTATAAGGAAATGAATTATAAAGTATGGAATTATAATTAATATGATCTACAATTGTAAAATAATCTTATATAAGTAAAGAGAAAATAATGAAATTTTATAAGGAAAGATTTATAAATGTGATTTATAAGATAAAAGGAAAATTTTGAAAGAATTTAAAAGCACTGAATTCACTATTGTCACTGGGAAATAATAAGGGTGATGACTGCAGCATCATCAGTATCATTTTCAAGTTTCTGTGTGATGGATTTACAACCATAGTAAATTGAAATTGAAGTTTTGTTGTGATAAAAAAATTTTAAAATTTTTAAAATCCAAGTTGAAATTGATAAATATAAGTGAAATGAATTTTGAACTTATAGTATGAGATAATAAATTTAGCTTTGGATAGGTAAATGAATTTGGAAGTTTAAATATATAAGTTGTATAACTTAGGAAATGAGAAAATGTAAGTGAAACCAATAGTTAAAATGATTAAACAATTTTGTTAAGTAAAATGAAATATGAATTTGATAGTGATATGAAAATTTGACTTTGGTAAAAGTTAATTAAAATTGAAATCTGAATTGAACTTATAAGTGGAAATTTAAGTGAAGTTAAACAAATGACGTTTAAAGGAAATATAACTTAAGTAAAAATGAATAAAGTTGATTTTGGTATTAAAGTAAAATAATAAAGTTAATTGGATGAATGTAAACTTGAGTTATATAAATGAAATTCAACTTTACTTGTAAAATGAATTAGCCATTGAATTAATGGATGAATTGAATGTAAATCAATTGAATGTAAATAGAATTGATATGAAATAATGAATGAAGTGTTAATTCATTGAAAGCCAATGTAATTAGAAGTTGAATAATTGAATGAAAATTAATTAAATGTTAAACCAATTGAAATTAAAAGTGTTGAACCAAATTGAATGTTGAAAGTAAATTGAACGAATTTGGTTATGTTGAATATGCATTGGTCGTTGTTTGATTGTTAGTTGATTGTATATAAATTCATTAAGTGTTAATGAAATTAAATTAGTGAAATTGAAAGCTATGTAATTAAGTTCAAATTGGAAGAAAAATGAATTTGAATAAAATTGAATTTGATTGAATGGAAAGTAAACCAACTTGAATATAAATTAGTGAATGCAAACTAATTGAAATTGAATATGAATAAGTGAATGTTGATAAAATCCAATGTTAACAAATCAAATGTGATTAAACTGAAAACCAATTCATTGAATATTAATGAGAAGTGAATATATATTGATTTGATATGGATTTGTTGGATGATAGTTGTTTGGTGGTTGCATTTGTTGATTGAATGCATTGCTATGTTGGCACATGTAGTTGTTATGTTACTATATGTTGTATATTGATATTATTTTCATATATACATATTTCTCATTGTTTGTTGAGTGTTTAGTAAGTGCGGATTGCGCTTGCTTCGCATTTGGAGCTCGCTTTCACGCTATATTAGCTGTATATGCTCGCTAATAAAAATATAAGGTACATATCTCGGATTAAATATCGTAGTTTACACTTTTTTCCCTGCGGGATGCCTCATCACTTGATGAGATGTATATTTGTGATATATATACTGTCATTTTTTTTCGGATCGAGCCGCGCAAAGGAGTTTATGGCGAATTTTTCCGAAAATTTAAGGCGTTAGAATTTTTTTGGGAATTTTGGAAAATTCTGAAAACTATAACTAATTATGATTTGAAAACTTAGTAAAGTTATTGTATGAAGTTTAACTATGAATTTTGGAAAAGTTAGACACTTAAGAGATTTGTAAATCAAACTTGAACGGGTTGTTTTGAAAAGTTAATGGATTTCGAAACTTTTTCTTACTTGGTAATTTTGAGGACGAAATTCTTTTAAGAGGGGAAGTCTATAACGACCCAGAATTTATATTAATTAAAATTCGAATATTTAATTGAATTTAAATATCAATAAGTAAAATTTATAAGTCAAATAATTTTTATATCGAATATCTGGATTTAATTGAATAATTAAATCGACAAATTTATAGTGGGAATTACAGAAACAATTGAAAATTAGGTTTAATATGATTGAAAATGATTTGTAAAATTTTATTATATCATATTGAAGTTAGAATAACATTATAGAACTTTTAAAATTGAATTAAAAGTTAATTTGTGAAAATTGAATATTTTAATATTTAATTGACGAGTTAAAATAGCCATTTTTCAAACAGTCTCGGATTTTGACGAAACTAGTTTCATCGGATCCTTAATGTGAAATTATTGTAAGATTTCAAATTTCAAGTCAACTGGATTTATCGTTTGTCCGGGGCGAGCCAAAACGCTTAGAAATTTGGTTAATCGATTTAATTTAAAATCGAACGTTTATTGCCGAAACTCGCACATATGATCGAACTGGCTTTCAAAACCCGTTCCATTGTGTCCGGAATAGGGGTTTAACCTAGAAAATGACTTTTGTTTCATCAAATTCGAAATCCGTTTGAGTTAAATAATAAAACGTGAATAGTAATTTCATCGCCTATAAATAGAAGCCCATTCCCATTTGTTTCACAAGCCCTAACCCTAAGTGATAGCCAGCCGCCGTTATCGAAACAACGGCCAGAAATGCACGATCCTTTCCCTCTTAATCTCTTCTAATCCGCTTACCTTCATCAGAAATCATCAACTACAAAATGATAGAGCGTAGTGTGGCCTTCAAATCCATACGGATATGATAGGGTTTCGAGTATCGTATGAAGAGGATTTGGGGCGCGTTCGTCTTCAGTTTGGCATGATTTTCGAACAGCCTGAGACCACCGAGCTTGGCGCGGCTGGGGGCGGGAGTGTGGCGTGTGATGGCGCGTCGATGGGAGGAAGTTGATCGGCCTGGAGGTGTTCGTATGGGCCGCGAGATTTAGGGTTTAAGGGATGGCTGTGACTGAATTTTAGGTTAAAATTTAAAATAAGATTGTTAATTTATTTATATTAAAATTGTATAAATCTTTAAAATAACGTATCTTGTTCATACGAGGTCGAAAAAACACGAAATCAATTGCGTTGGGTTCGTATTGGCGAACACTACGCAACGGAGCTGGATTGGAGTCGTTTGGAGCTAGTTTGAATTTCGAGTAAAATTAAACGCACGTTTAATTTTATTTGAAATAAAACGCTGCAACCGAATTAAAATCAAGGTGAGAACTTCTCACTCAATCAAATTGTTTCGATTTAAATTTTAAATAGTTAGATTTAAAATTGTTGATTGTTTGATTAGATGATAAATTATTATCTATTGATTGTTAAAATAGACATTATACGTCGTTAGTAAGCGTAAGTTATTTATTAAAAACATATACCGCGATAATTTCAACTTGTATGGAATTGGTATTATATATGTACTTGGAGTTGATTTCCCGCATTATATAGCGAATGAGACCCTATTGCGCTGCATAATAGCGGATAATATTTTATAAATCCCATATACCGCGATATTCCGTCTCGAAGCGGAATTGGTATTGTGCTAACATCTTTGGATGCAGGGAAACATGTTGGAGGGATCCAACTGGATTCCTCAAACATTTGAATTGGTTTCAATGTTGTGTTGATCTATTTATTGATCTATTTATAATCTACGTGATTATCTTTTTGATTGAGATCGTTAAAGGATAAAATTTAGCCGAATATGTTTTTGGGTATCGTTAGATGCCGAAAATAAATATAATTGGATTTTTGAAAATTTAAGCTGAAAAGTCATAATAAAATCTAATTTTGGAATTGATTCGTTTTAAATAAATAAACGTTGTAATTTTAATGTTATAAAAATTATGATTTTTGTGAAATATAACCGAAATGTGATTTTTGAAATAAATAGTTGATAAATTTGTAAAATGGTTTAAAGTGGGATTTTTGAATTATTATAAACGATTTATATAAAAGATTTATAAAATTGAAATTTTATAAATTAAAAATATTGGAATATTAAAACGAGTTTTTATAAGTGTTAAAAAAATAAAATAAAAAAAAATTGGATTTCATAAGTGAACGAAATTTATAGATTTATAAATTGTGAAGTTATAAAGTGTGTAGATTTTTTAAAATAAAAGATTTATAAGTAATTAACTTATAAATTGGATTTTGTCATTTAAATGAGATATAAATAGAATTTGTCCATTAAGGGATTTTATAAGTGGAAGTTTTTATAAAATAAATATAAGTGGAATTTATAAACATTGTTTTATAAATCCGAAAACGACTTAGTTTGATAAGTTAATTTTTATAGCTTATTAAAGTAAATATATCCACGATTTTGGACAGTGGATAATCCTTTAAATAAAATATGTAGAAATGTTGAATTTGATAAGGAAATATATTCACGATTTTGGACAGTGAATAATATATTAAAGAAATGTTTTGGGAAAGTGATTTTAAATAGAATTAAAACGATTTAAAGATATTTTTAAAATGTATAAAGTATCGAAACTATAGATTTCAACATTTATTGTTGAAATAAACGTTTTCGAGGAATAGAAGGAAATGGTGGACTATAGCACTGTTGTTATAGTAAATGATTTCCGAAAGGAAATGTTTTATATTGTATTGGGATTTATATACCTATCTTAATTTCGAATCCCTATACTAGTGATTTTGGGTTGTCGTGATGATGTTTTACGCAACATTCGTTTTGACCCAAATAAATGTGTTTAAGAGAATGATTTCTTAAAGAATGAAATATATACTTGACTATGATTTAAGTATATTTAATATTTTCAAATGTTGAAAATAAATAGATTGATGAATTACTTATTATTAAATAAGTATGGAAATGTTTTTTTCAATATGAAGTGAATGTTTGAGATTTTATCCTTTAAAGATAAATTGAAAATGAAAATTAGAAATCGATTTGGAAATCGTATATTCATAGATATTTTGGAAAAGTAAATTCACTATGGAATTTATAAAAGAACGGAAAATTTGTTAA
Organism: Allium cepa; assembly: GCA_030765085.1. Taxonomy (NCBI): domain Eukaryota; kingdom Viridiplantae; phylum Streptophyta; class Magnoliopsida; order Asparagales; family Amaryllidaceae; genus Allium; species Allium cepa. The sequence continues at coordinate 135,108,693 of CM060940.1, read as the reverse complement.
AAATAAACATTGATTTTATTATTGAAGTGTGGAAATTAATTTACGGATTTGGAATGTAAATTTAATAAATCGGTAAGGATTTATTTAATTGGTTTAAATGAACCATTTTGAAATGAAAGTTGTAAGGGTGTAAATTGATTTGAAATTGGTTTTCAAATGGTTGACGTGTGGGATATATATCTTGTAAAGATATTTATTGAAAATAAATAATTTGGGAAATTATTTGAAATCGGGTGATCTTGTGAATATTGATTGATAATTAAATAACCGACTATCGATATTGACCTTTAAATAGGTATTTTTTTGTGGATTGGTTGAAATTGAATGCTACACTTATTTTTAAATTACTGCACTCGTTATTCGGATTACCCATTCTGAATAGTGATACGACGTAATGGATAGCATTGAAGACCGGTGGTGAAGACCGGGTATTTGTGAGAACGATAGGATGACCTATCGATTGTCTCTGGACCGTTAGCTACGGTATGGAGATTTCCTTTGTGATGGGAAATTCGATCGGGATTGTGAATACCCGGATTGCAAGGGCTTCTTTGGAAGTGCCTTCAGTTTTGTTCGAACCCGGAACAGACTTGTATGGTTACGTGTCTGACATTACATTTTGAGATATAAAGCAGATTTCTTTCAAATACATTTCTGTTGGTGGCGGAGAATTTATTCTCTAGCTTAACACCCTTCTCTGAGACGTACGCTCAGAGGTTATGTAGTTGAAAGTTATCAGCGATATACTCCCAATTTGGTAATGTGGCATGCTTAGTGTTGCTGTGTGATGATTATTTATTGATCAAAGCGTGGCTTTGTGCCTAGCTTTGTGGACGAGACTTCGTCAGACCTTACTACCAGGAAATGGTCAAAACAGGAATATGCGGGAAGGTTATGAGGGTCGCGCCCTTTAGGGTATGTCATTTCCTTCTGGAAAGGGTGGTATCATGGTATGGAGCCCAGATACTTACTCATGTTGACACACTATATTTATTATTGTGTGATGTTGGTTATCGAGCGCTCGGATAAAGGTCCAAAGGGATCGGGGGATGGCATATTCGTGTAGTAGTTACCTAGTGACAAAGGTAACCCGGCCTTGTGTTGGCAGAGAGCTGGTTAAGTTCTCAGGACGTCCCGCCAGAGGCGATCCCATGTGGCAGTAGGAAGTTCCTTAGCCTGACTATTTGTTGGAAATCCAAATAAAACAATACGCACCTTGTACGGTTTTAGTTCTAGAACCTGCCATTCACTTATGGTGGCGCCGTACTGTTTGGATGGTAGCTATAGTAGGCATACGATAATGGTCGTATGTTGGCTAAGATTTATATCTTTACTTTCGAAATGATTTTTCCTACACTGTGCACTAGTAATAATATCGAATGTTTCTTTTTAATGCGTATCAAGCATCTTTGACTATCATATGAAGAAATCTCCTTCAATTCTGCGTTTGCATTATGTGTGTGGCGGGAGGTCTTATGGTAGTCTCATTTTCCAAAAGCATTGCGAATTGACTTTAAAATTATCTTGTTCTTTGTTTTAAAGATAAACTGTTTTAGTTCTCACACTAGTCCCATGACTGACTCGGAGTTTATTATTTTCCTTCCTAAACTCTGGGTGCCCACCAATTTCCACGCGGGCAGTCTAGAGTTAGGTTATCAGGTTATTCTGGAATTCAGGAGTTGCTGGAGGCAAGCTGGATGGCATGGCGTATTCACTAGTATATAGTACTTCTTTTCCGCTGTTTGTTGTTGTACACTCTGATGATGTAATGTAATGTGATGTAATAACTGAGATAGTTCTTTATTTTAAAGATTATTCATTTATCTATTATATGTTGTTCCGCTGCGATATGTGAGGTTCTGATATTGTTTCTGTTCTGTTTCCTTACTTCTTCTATCCTTTTCTTCTACCTCTTCTTTTTAACCCTTATGGTTCGATTTTCCGGCATTCGATTGCTCGGCAGTTGATACAGTGGACGTATTGATGTCGGTTTTCGAAAGTCGAAGAATCGGGTCCTGACACAATTTTTGCTCTCTTAACCAGAGAAATCTTAACAACAATGAAGTCTCCAACTTCGAATTCCAAATTCCTTATCTCATATCTGCATAACTCAATAGACAATCCTAGGCTGCTAATTCTTCTTCTTGATTTAGCTCAACCAATGCTGATACTTCCAGAAACAACTAGACCAAAGCAAACCAGTTTTTGGATCCTATCCAACAGAAAAGTCTTCCAAGATCCATCGAAATCCAGAACACAAGCTCTACTTCCTAAGCAATAGCAAACTGAAGTTGCTTCATTCCTTGCACAGCTGCTACCTCGCTTCCGTTGCACAACTCTGATTCTGGAATAGATGAGAATACTGTTGATGAACACGAGTACAACTTATCCAATATATCCGAAAAACTTTGATCATCAAATTCATAAAATCTTAGTGACCCATCTGACTCGGTCATACAACCTTACAGCAGAAATCCAAACTCAAAAACTAGATCCGACTAATCCAAACTCCAAAGATTTCTGAGCTGCTACACCAACTCTTCCTTCTCCAAGAACCATCCTACAACCATGCTAACTACCTGTATCGCTTCTAGAACCAAAAAAATATGGAACTCAACTCCAGATGCAGACAAACTTCTGATTACATCAGTAGCTTCTACTTCTACATGAGAACCCTCGGTCTCAAACAAAAGATTGCCTAAGAAAAATTCCCAAACTAATCGCAAGTCCCTTTTGTGATCCTACCTAATTTGGATTCCAAAGAAACTATCCTCTCTTTACCAACTAGAACAGCCTTAAGCTTCTCCAAATAAGTTAACCCTTCAAGAAAACATTCACCATCTGCCCGGACTGTTGAAAGAAGAACAACCAAGATTTCTGAACCATTGGAGAAATGAACCACACTGCTGCTTCCAAACTCTACCTCGATGATACAACAAAGCTAAAAGACCCTCTCGTCAGCACACCGTACACTTCGAGCTACACTGCTACCACAGCTAACCAAAGACTTCTAATCCAAAGGCTTCTCGAAAACCAAAACCATCAACAAACCACACAATGGACCTTCGAGATGGTAGACATTCTCTCAAGAAATTCGGACTCCAAACCAAGCATCAACATCTCGCTCTCCTTAAGGAATGACAAATGAGACCATGCCAAAGCGAAGCAACTTATAAACCTTAGTCTCATATTCCAAAACAGCCAACCTCCTAGCTAAAGATCCAGACAACTTCAACACAGACGAGTCTTCCCTGCGATAGGTAAAGCTGCTGCTCAATAATTTCTAAAACTGCTTCAAGAGAAAACATCTTATGAAATATCCATGGATACTGCATCTCATCACGCAGTTATCAAGATATTATCACTTACTTCTGCACTTCCGATAGATCCAAACTTACACTTCAAAGATAAACTCCGAATCTTTAAAAAGATTTCCTTCGGATATCAGAGAAATCCTTACTCCAAACTACAAATCTCACTCGAGACGGTATTAGATCTACAGTCTCGACAAATATACTTCCAACCTCAAACATATGGACCTCTTCCATTAGTGGTAGTCTGTTACACACACACCACTGCTCCATCTACCTTTAAAACTTATGTTGGAAACTCCGAACAGATAACCCAACCGATCAGGTATATATATATATATATATATATATATATATATATATAGTTATATATAAAAATACAAGTACACTCTCTCAAGAAAGACACCACTCCAGAGCTTAGCTATTCACTCAACCTAATGCTCTGATACCACCTGTAGCGACCTAACTTTCTATCTCCAGAAAGACGCATGACTAATTAAGAAAGAAAGGGGTAGAAGAAGAAAAGATAAGAAAGAAGAAACACAACAACATCAGACAACTCACAGCGGAACGAATGAAATATAATATATCACATAAAATATTACATAGTATCATATTACATCAGAGTACACAACTTATACAGCACACATTAGATAGTTATAATCATCTGTCTAACTATACAACTCAAGATATCACAAGATACAGATACAATCTCAAACATAGCGGAATCTCAAACATAGCGGAACCATAATATATCTAAACGTGGAAGCCTCCTGCTCCAAAACTCCTCCAGAATTCATCAAGCAAACCTGAATCCCGCGACTACTCATACATAATATGAGTACCCAAGAGTTTAATAAAACAGAAAATAAAAACTCGGGTCAGACAGGGGTCTGGTGTGAGTAAACGGGTTAAAATTGCTTAACTTTAGAAAATCCTTTGAAACGAACAGGTATCACGTAAGACTTTCCACACATAAACATGGAAAAAAAATTACCTTACGCTAACCAAAACATTTGATAGGAAATCCAGTGATATTATAATAGTATCTAGGGTTTTCAAAATAAAATACAGAAATAGCTGGAATGCTTACATCTCACGTTCCAACATAGTTGGGCACAATCAAAACCGTACAGGCACTTATTGGATTTTGCATTCCATCAATGGCAGGGCTACTAGGGTACCGCCCATCACAGTACGTGGCCTAGATCACAATACCAAGGATTACTCCCAATCGCCTGCATCACAAAGCCTGGAGCATTCCTTACTGAACAGTCTCGAGTAAGATCACCCCGTGGTTGGCGCGACCAACCACCCACTAAGCCGAAATAATAGGGACATCTAGACATGAATGACCTCACCCTGAAATGGGTGCTACCCACCTAGCCTTGCCGCACCTTCCCTGTTTTAGCCATTCCTGGTTGATGAGTCTTGAGGCTGCGATTACCTTTATAGACACATCTATCTTAGAATGCTCATCGTCCACCTGACGATGTTATGAAAGCATTCAATCCATACAAGTTCGTTCCAGATTCGAGCGAAACCGAAGGCACTATCTCGTTGCACTCATTTTGGAATCACCCTCAGAGTCAACGACCATAGCCCTTGCACTCTGAATCACCAACTCGAACCTATAAGTACTATCTCCGTTAAACTCATCACGGAATCACCCTCAGAGTTATACTGACGAATAGTTCTTACACTTTGAGTCTTCACTAAGCTCCACTTGGATTCACGACCTAACGCTTAATTTGGATCGATGTGGTTTTCGGATCCCAAATATGGAAACCCGATCTCGGTCTCACCGAATCCAAACGCCATTTTAATGTCCACGTTGTTTACGGATTTTAAACATTTAACTTATATCCAGGATGATATAAACAGATAGATGAATCACATTATCACAATAGATAATTCATATCAAACATTCATCTCACAAAGCAGCATATCACATAACAGAGATATCAAAATCATCCACTATCAACCAATCACCCAATATCAATCATCCAATATTAATCACTCATTTAATATCCATCAATCATCCATAAGCAGAATTGATTAACTCTAAATCAATTGGATTACCAAAATCCTTCTTCATTTATTTATTCCAGACAAATAAATAAATTAATCATCTCTTAATGATCTTCCTTAATTAATCTTTCTTGATTAATTATTCTTTAATTACATTCAAGTAATTATCCTTAACCATATACAGTAATTAACCTTTAATTACTATCATTAATTTCAATAAATAATGATCCTACATTTGTTTCCATTAATTAATCAACTATAATTAATTACATTAAACCTCAATTAATTGCAATTAATTAATCACACTCAAATTAATCACTTTTATTTATCAATCTTGATTAATTCATTAATTATATTAACTAATGATCCTTATTAATCAATAATCTCTTAATAAATTAAATAATTAACTTGTAATTAATCATCTCATTAATCAGTCTTAAGTAATTAACAACTTGTAATTACTTATCTTAATTAATTAACTTATTAATTAACTATATTAATCTTTGATTTATTATTCTAATTAATTAATCTTTAATTACCTCATTAAGTAATCAGTTAAATTAATAAATAATCATTAATTGATTACTTTATTAATTAATTACATTCTTAATTAATTACATTCTTAATTAATTACACTTAGTAATTAATCTTAAATTAATCACATTCATTAATTAATTAATCACATTAATTAATTAACTAAAATTTACTAAGTATTTAACCCTTAATTACTTACATAAGTAATTATCTTCTAATTACTTCCATTAGGTGATTACTCTCTTAATTAATTACTTAACAAGTAATTAATCCCATCATTAAATAATCCTTAATTCTCTAATTAATTAATTACTCCATAATTAATTAACTTTAAAACAATTATATTAATCAATTCCTTAATTAATAACATCAAGTGATTATCTATTAATCACTTCCATTTAATTGCTCCCATGAGTAATTTTCCATTAATTACTTCCATAAGTAATTACACTTAATTAATTCATAATTAAGTGATTATTTGAAATTAAATAAACAATTAACTAATCACTTAAAATTAATTAAATAATTAATTAATTAACTTCTTACATTTAAAAATCCTTAATCAACTAAGAAAAGCATTGATCTTAATTAACAAATCATTTTTATTAAGTATTCTTAAATTCATAACAAAATAATTTAACCATATTTATCTTCATAAATAAATTATTTGAAATTAATCAAATTTTAATAACTTAAAACAAATTATTTTATTTGGTTTTCCAAAATTATAACAATAACCTTATTTGAAAATAAAACATTTAGATATCTAATTTGAAATTTAAACACTTTAATTATCCAATTTAAACTTATTTATTTTCAAAATAATTTGAAAATTATAGTTATTAAACATTACTTTAAGATTCACTTAAAACTTTGATTAATTCTTTAATTTGAAAACACTTCTTTTAAATTTAAAATTATAAAATTTAGTTAAGTTAATTATTTCCAAAAGAAATCATTTTAACAATTTAAATTTTGAAAATAAATTCAATTAATACTTTTTAAATTTTGATTAACTTTATTTCAAAACAACAAGTTTTAAATTTTGTTTCTTTTATAAAACTCAAGCTTGATTTCTATTTATTTCTTACAACAAGTATTACCTGTATTTTACATTATACAGAACCAAACCAACAAAACTCGAGTTAACTTTGCAACTTACCATTACACGGTACTAACCCAAAAAAAACACACGACCAAAATCTCGAGAACGAAACCCAAATTACATGAGCCAGCCCCGAAGCAAACTCAGATACCACCCACTTCGAGTTGATCATGATGAAAAAGCGAGTGCCAACCCGGGTCTCAACTCGTCTTCCCCAAACTTCCAACTTCCCAGTGTAAAAAACATATACAGTGCACCTTGCACGGCGAACCAAACATCGCCGATCTCTCCTCCGGCCATCTCCAAGTCGTCGGCGACCACGACAACCTCTCCACAAACCATATTCAAGAATTCATCATCGAATCGAAATTCGACCATCTAGCTCGAAAAACTGCCGAACTTCGAACCATAAAAACCCCCACGGCCGACCACCACGACGTTGCTATACCTCGCCGACCCTACCATCGAACCACCACGTCCCCGAGCTTCATCTTCCCCAAATGCGAACGCCTCCGGTCCATTACCCAAGTCGCGACTGTCACGACAGTCCAGCCGAAACAAAAACCAACTATAACCCTAATTCGATCTAATCCCACCACCACGGCCATTGGAAAAATTCAAAAGCATTTTTCCTCTCATCAACAACTCACAAGCTAGCTTCGATCAGGATTTCAAATCAAATTATTGAGTTGATAATCGGCAATTCACCCAATTACCAAAACCCTTCAACACCAAATTCCCAATTGAATATCAATTTAAAAATTATGAATTGCATGTTAAAAATCATCATTTCTAACATCTAATCCATTTATACAATCCAAAACAAGAATTAAGGTTATTGGTTTTCTGACATGAATCAAGATTCACTGTATTCTCCAATTTAAAAATTATTTGTGAATTTAAATTTACAGTAACTTTTTTGAAAATCACTATCTAACATTAACATACAATTTTCATTTAATAATCAAAATCAAATAAAGATGTTAGTGGGAGATTTTAATTTTTTTGAAGAGAATTCTGGTCTTAAAAAAAACAGTAAACAGAGTTTCATATGTATACAGACCTATACACATATATATACAGATCTTATAAATTCAATAATATACATACTGAAAAGAATTTCATGCAATCACCAAACTCAAATCACAGATCATCACATGCATGGCAGTTAAAAAACAGATCAAGGTTGACTGTTTTTTTTTAAAAAAAAATTACTCACCTTATTTTTGAGCAGAGCGTTTTTTTTTGAATTTTCCAGGCTTGAAATCTTTAATCTGGAAAAAGGATTTGATTTTGCTTTGCTGAAGAAAAGTGAATCCTTGCATGCTTACAAACTGATGTTTTAAAGGTTGAAACTGATGTTGACTTGTAGTTGAACTTCATTTGAATAGCAGGTTGAAGTTAAAATTTTGATAATTGCAGATTTCATTTCAAATTTGATTTGCTTTTGAACATTCCTTTTGAATTGCAGTTTTGCAATTTTCAGATTTAGTTTCAGATTTGTTTTTGCTTTTAAATTTCAGATTTTGAGAAAATTTTTCTGTTTTTGCCATTAATTTGAGTTAAGAAACGAAAGTAAAGGAATGAAAGTGTTTGTAAAAACTAATTTTCTTCTTAAACATTTATTTAAAAATTAAAATAGAAATGTTGCCACATGTTGTTAAATTGAACAAATGTCATTAGCATATTTTAAAAAGTTACAAGTGTTAAAGATCTTTGCAAAATTGTGTTTAAAACCTTATAAAAAAATAATTATATCTTATATCCATGTAATATGGACACTTTTATTTATATGTATTTGTGAAATGTTTTTAAAATAATAATCTTTTGAATTTAGATAAATATACAAGTTTAATCTTTGAAGAAAATATTATAAAACTAGTTATAATACAAATAAATCTTTATACATATATTTATAACCATTTTAAATTTAAATAATTTAAAAGAAACCAAAATAAAACTTTATTTAAACTATCATATTTAAAATAAACAAATATCTTATATTTTGGAACAATTGAATTAATCTTAAATTATCTTTTGAAAAATATTAATTTTTAAACAAAACTTCAGATTGCAATATATTCATACATATATATATTATAAATAGATCATATTAAATTCCAAAACAATTCCAAATTATAACATACACATACATATATTACAATTTGAAAATTCAATCTTTTATTTAAAACAAAAGATTTTCCTATTCACAATATATATCAAATATATATATTATAAATAGAATAAAATTTTATTAGCTTTGAAAAATAAATTCTTATCAATTTTAAATTGTTAGAAAGATATTGATTAAATTACCAGATTAAATATTAACTCTTAAAAGATTAAATTTTACCAATTAAACTAAAATTATAAAGAAAAATTATTAAATCAATTTAATTATTAATATAGATTATTAAATTGATATTGCCCAAAATTCCGGGTCGTCACATAATAAATAACTCGTGTTCTTATACGTGATTTTACTATAAATACTATCGTGAATTCTTACTTAGAATAGTTGATAGTTTAGGACTATGTTTTAGTATTAGATTTAAGCAATGATTACTTATGATAACACTATCATGATAATCACATGTCATAGAGTATTAGTTTTAGGGAAGTTTTATAGTTTGGAGTTATCTAGTTTAGATAAAGTTTTTGTTGATGACAAAGGGGGAGAAATATAAAATAGGATAGTTATGTATAGATTAAGGGGGAGTTGTTAGTTTTAGGGGGAGTTATTAGAATAGAAATAATATTTTATAAACAAAGGTTGTCATCATCAAAAAGGGGGAGATTGTTAGTCCGTGAGATAATGGTTTTGATGACAACAACTTTAGAATAGAATATAAAATATAAATACTAACATTATAAGTTTAGATATATATGTATATGCAGGATTTAACCATGCAGGTATTAAGAATGAAGACTGTACAGTATAGAGATTCAAGATATCAAGATAAAATATCAAGATAGAAGACTCATGAGTATCGAGACTATCAAGAGTTCAAGATTTCAAGGATAAGTATTTTTTATTATTATTAGGAATTTTTGTTAAAACTCGTAGAAAAGCACTGGCATCTTAAAATTCAATTTATTCGTGGAATGGAATTCACTTCGAGCCCGTTAAAGGGATGGAACCCTAAGTAGGATGGAACCTACGAAAATCTAGTGGGACATTGTTTTGTATCCACTAATGTAATTCAAATGATTTTACAAAATTATCTTGTTTTCAAAATGATTTCAAAACTTTCCTTTTAAAAGATTCAAAACCCTCGATCCTGATTTTTAAATAATTTTAGCTTCAAAAACATCTCTATTTTCAAAGTCAAATTACTCCTGATTTTAAACTATCCTTTTTAATAATATATTTAACTTTTAAATATTTATACTTAGACTTAAATATAAAATTATGGTTAAATTCTATATATATTATTCTTTATATTTACTTATGAATTTCAACTATAGTCAAGTATATTTATAAAGTTTAAATTAGTTTTTATATAAGATAAAGGTTATTTTCAAAGAAATTCAAAACATCATAAAAAGCTTTGGGATGTCGACATGCCTATGGGTACCATGTCGACATGGTGACAGTTTGATTCAAAAATTCAAATTTCAAAAGAAGTGTCTATTCGCCATAACTCTTCATGAATGATCATGGTTGTTGTTCTTCTATAAATAGGGGTCGGTTTCAACGAATTTTTAATCACTTTTTTTCTAGTTTTCACTCCTCTTCTTCTCCCTTATTTCTTAATACATATTCTTATCATTACTCTGCCGAAATCAACATTGAATCATACTCGATTACTTCTAGTTTGATTCTCTATCACTATCTCTACAAGATTCTCAGTGCTACTCAGAGCTATAGACTTCTTTGTAATCTATTAAGCGAGAAAAGGTGCGATTGTAGCTTTGGAAATCAATCAAAATGGAAAAGGTGTGATTGTAGCCTTGGTAAATCAATTGGGTAAACTTGTGGCCCGGAAATCAAGTATCTCTACCCAGAGGATCGAAATTCTGGAGGGTGTACCTCATAGCCTTGAAACCGAGGGTGTAATTGTACAATTGCTTTTGAAAGGAAATCCGTACTTGTGTTGCGGGACTGGATGTAGGGTAACTCCGAACCAGTATAAAATCCGGTGTGTTCTTTCCTTTACTTCTTTTATTTTATTTCTGCATCTGTGATTGTTTCTGTGATCATATCTATGTCTGTATATTGCATACTTTTGTGTCTAAATTAATATAAATTAAAAAGATTTAGTAATTCTTGATTAACACTATTCACCCCCCCTCTAGTGTTAATCTTAGCCTTAAGATCCGTAATCCGCATTTCTCACAATAAATACATATGTATATATACATACATACATTAATACACACACATATATATACTAACTAATTTACAAATTAATGCCTATGCTATTCCAATATTTTTTAGATCACGAAAAGTAGAAAATCTAGAAAACGAATTCTGGTCACATTTCTAATTTTTCTTCGAACAAATATTTTTGTAAACAAAATTCGAAAATGATTTCACCATCAATAATTAAAATTTAAAAGAGTTTTATTTTCATCATAATATCTATTATTTGAATATTTAAAATTAAATATTCACAAATCAAAGCAGTGAAATTCCGGGTCGTTACATTTTTCATTCAATCTTCTTTCTACTAGAATTACTTTAGTTATTGCTTTTTTTCCTTAGCGCAACTACCTTTCTTGTCCTTAACCATAATATTCAAGCTACTAGACATTTCTAATGGTTTGATAGTCACTCCAGCCTATCATCCAGCTGTGACTCCTTCCAACTACATATACTTTGCTACTTCGTAGAAGAATCCTATAAGTAGCTGGTTCCTTCTTAGTTAATCTTCAAGACAACTTCATGTTAGGGTGAATACCTCCACACAAAGCCATAAGAGTTAGTCATTCATCCGCACTTTGGACGCTAGCTGTTGTAGCAATAAAATGAGTCAGGCACTATCGTAGTGTTTCATCCTCTCATTGGTTTACATCGGATAGCGAGTACTAGTCCTTGGGTTGCTCTATATGAACTCGAAATTGATCGACGAATTTTTCCTTTAACATTTTCCAGCAATGGATTAAGCCAACGGAAAGCAGCAAAACCACATAGTTGCTGAATTTGATAGAATTAGAGGGAAGCACTTGTACAAAACTTCCTCTATCGCTCCACTCACCAACATTTGTTGTGCATATCGTTGTAAATGCATTATTGTATCAATCAAACCTTAGCAATGGTCCATAATGGTCATTCAGAAACACCTAGGGTTTCAAGTAGTATCTATCTCCATGGAAAAAGAATTCTTGCCCCGATTCCACGCTCTATTTGCTTATAACGAACACACTTCCTTATAATTCGTGCCATTCGGTCTACTAGCTTAAGGGATGAGTGGAGCTGGGTCGACCTCTCCCACTGGGGTGAAAGACTTCTTTCACATCTTCTATGATGACTTATTCAACGATCATGGCTTTGTTCTCTATTCCGGGATCGTTCACAATGAAAAGTTCTGCTGTCAGTCACCACTTTTGCTAAGGTAGGTAAGTTACCTAGATTAAGAAGGATCAGCCATGGCTAGCCCTGGTCGACTACCTCTCCTAATTGATTTGGCGCTGAACCAATCCTTAGGCATCGTATTAGGCTAGCCCTTGCTTGATCTACCTCTCAACGTTCACTCGTGATGGTCCTCAATTTTCTTGATTTGATCCATTGCCAGAGTATGACCTCCTTCACCTCCTAGATCCGCAGGACCGAATTCTCCCTCTTACTTCGTTGTTGTGTACGATTAGTTATGTCTTCCATAAGCATGTTAAGATTTGGTCAACAATAGCTTACTGCTGGACAGCGAAACGAGTATCGAGTTCCACCATAACTCTATTCAAGTCTTCTCTAGTAACGTTGTCCGGTCCTGGAGTACTGGATAAATGGTTGTCTTGATTGGTAGCAGCTTGGTTAGCGTTTTCGTTTGTACCATCGGTCTTTCTCTTAGATTCATAAGGCATACTGAGAAAAGTTCTCAATGGAAGCACCAAAAATGTTTGTAGAAAAGTAGACAAACACATCCAGTCAAAATTTTAACATTGAATTCAATAGAAATAGGATGCAAGTAAAATAAAGTACATGCAAGTTTATAGTGGTTCATCCATAATGGTCCTACGTCCACTGTTTATTTTTATTTCTTTTCTTATATTTCAACTCCTATAAGTGTTTGGATATGGAATAAAATGATTTATTTATATACTAGGATCCATAAGCTCTGTTCGGTAGAGTTTGGAGGCTCCAAAAGTTGTCCCCATGGCTACCGGATGCTTGAGTATTTATGGAAGTGAAGAGAAATAGGATCTTCCCGATAAATTAGGTAATTTCCTTATATAACTCGTTCGGTTCAACATATTTCCATATATAGCAGATACGATCCAAAAATTCCTTATATATCCAGATTTTTTTCCTTAAATATCATGCTCGGTACAACTGAAGAGGTTCTGTCTGGTGGCAGTTGGTTTGGTAAATGGATGTGGTTGCTTTCTCATTTTGGTTCTATCAGATATCATCTTGGTTCAGCATCTTCCATTCCCCTCCTTATTCGGCCTTAGACCCATACCAGACAAGATATCTTGTTCGACACTTACATTACCGAATATGAATTCTTATTCGGTAGTGCTTTGTATCAGACAAGAATTCATGTCCAGTGCATTGCCCAGCGAAAATGAATTCTTATTCGATGGTATGACTACCAGATTGGAATTTCTATCCAGTATACTTTCGATGTCGGACAATGATATTTTTATCCACTAAATCGAATGTATGCTTGTGCCTAACCCTAGTAGCGTGGACTATTTGGTAGTCGGACGGTCCATAGATATAACATGCATGCCCTATTCTTCCGATCCATTTCATTAATCTTCTGATGTCTTCCCATGCCTTCAGCTTGGATCTATCCCTTTGTGTTTAAAACTTCGTGGGGGCGAATGCCTACGACAATCACGTCGAAGATAATTTTTGATGTCAACTTCGAAGACATTAATTTAATATAATTAATAAAATGGCACGATGATAACTAAAATGGGTTGTGATGTTTAAGCTAAGCAACGTATCTATACTATTATATTATTACCCAGTTCAATTTCAAGGGAGCAGAAGCTTTCTCTTATTTTGTGAAACGAACAGTCCTTTTTTTTACTTCCCTCTGTCCATTTCCCTCTCGGCGATTCGTCCTTATACTCCAACCCTTACTAGGTTTTCCCCATCTTCAATCACTTCTTCTCCCTTTTTCCTTTCCCCCCACTTTAATATCCGCTGCCCTAAACTTAATTTTCGCCAAAAATTTTCCCCTCCCGCGTCTTAACCCTTAATCAAAGGCGTTTTGTTTTGCCGCCCAGTCGTAGTTCCCCCACAGTTTTTCTATCGTCTTCCCTTCCAATATCCATCGACGACTTAACCGTAAATTGATCGCTTGATTTTCTACAGCTTGCGTAGCCCTTCTATTTTGTTGCTATTCTTCCTCAGCCTATCGTTTGCAGCTACCATTCTTCACCGATCGTCCATCCAACTGTCCTTAAAGCATCGACCGGTCATCAACTATAGGTACTCTCTCTGTTTTTTTCCTTTGTTGCTTTCGCTTCTTTTTTGGTGTATCACGTAGTTTATGAAAACTTAATGATGTTTATTCTAGGTTAGGTCTAAAAATAATAACTAGCTATAAATATACTATACCTCTCATAAAGCAATATTATATGCAACATTGTCCAGACTAAGGTTACAATCCAATTTACAGTGAAATAAGCGATTGTAATATTATGAGATCTTAGAATAAAAATAAACTAAAAGCAACAAAGTAAGCTATAATATTACAATAAACTATAAAATCATAAGATACGATATATACAAGAATTCATGTTTCAAAGAAAACAAAATTCATGCACAGACCAATGAACCGCAAACCAAAAGTATAATTCATCTTGCGAATTAATCTTTCTACGGTTAAAGACAAAGCCACCGATATTCTCCAAAGGTGATTGCTTTACATTTATATACCCCTATAAAATCTAAATATTTGGCAACACCGTTTAAATTACAATTCATGACTGGAAATTTTGTTAATTCAAGTCCATGGAAGGTGGATACTACAACAATATTGAATCTTCACTGGTGCATGACTTGGAAAAAGTGCAAATAAAAGTTATCCACGACAAGGGCATAGAAATTGATGGTATCTATAACAACCCGATTAATAACTATCTAATTAATAATTTATTAATAAATTCTAATTGTTAATTTAAAGAGTTAAATTGAGAAGTAAACTTAATTTAGATAACTGGTTTGAAAATTATCTATTTTAAAAGAACATTTCAACTTAAAAAAATGATATTTATGATATAATTTATGTTAATTTGTCCGTTGAGAGTTTTAAGAATTTTGGTCGATGTGTTTGGCCAACGTTATCGATATGAGTTCCTAAAACATTGCAACAATACACTTCGACACTGCGATTTGGAAAGAATAATTTTAATTTGATGTTTAATTTATTTAAGTTGGTTTGGATTTTGGCAAAATGTAATAATATTATCTATTTTAAGATTTTTAAAATAAAGTGAAAAGGATTCTAATTTTTTTTTTATTTAGAATTCTTTTGTTTAGCAAGTTTAGTAAAGTGTGAATTTCACTAAATAATACAGTAACCTTTTTTTAGGGATCTTGGGGTTATATCCAAGCCCGTTAGTAAATTTTATCACTTCATTGCTTAATCAATTTTCTAATTCAACCACTGCTCATCATTTACGTATCTTTTCCAAGAAACTAAGAAAAATGACAGAAGCGAGAATTTCAGCCCTAGTTTTAATTTTAGGAATTCAAGAAAAAAAATCAGTAAATCTCAAAATTTAATAGGTATGAATCCTTGTTTCTTCCTCTGGCTATTGATACTATCAATTTTATATTTTATTCAATTAGTAATCTCTGAAATTTTGTCAATTAGGGGCTGTTTGGAATTTTTTTGTGTGGAATCTAGGAGTTAGAGAAGACGCGGTATTTTTCAATTTGCAGCTTAATCCTAATTCGGTTCATCTCCTTTCGTTTTGAATTCAAGGTCAGATAATAATCTCACACTACTGTATCTATAATCTGAGATAATTTACTGTTTTGAGTTGATTTGAAAATTTAATAATTTGATCAGTGAAAATAAAATAAAAATTTTATTTAGTATAATTTAACTTTTGGAAACCATTAGTGTTTAATTGAACCGAACAAACATGTGTGGATCAGTTTGATTTGAAATTTTGAAATTTTCTTCCGTGTTCGCTCTGTCACTTGAGCACGTCCAAATCTTGCCTTGCATTTGAATACGTTAGTTTAGATTTTTATTTCAAGCTACATAAATATTAAATTGAATATAAAAAGAACTGTTTTTTCACCGTCCTCGTTATGAAGACAAGTCACATTCAACTCTTGCATTTAGTTAGTAAATGCCTGACACATTAAATAAAAGATAGGCATACCTACATGCCTGGCATTTTAGAAGTGGCATAAATGCCTGACTTGTTAAAAAGGAGAAACACATATATACAATGTCAATTTTTTTGTTGTACATGATTTATAAAACATAACATGTTTTCAAAATTGCCTGTCATATTTTATAAATGTATGGAAAATTTATCACCCACTCAAGCGCAGTTTTGCTTTGATGTTATATTCATTTTTATATGCAAACTACATGAATTATTTACATGCAAGCGGACATATATTGTAGTACATGCTAGATATATTAATGAGTAATGTAATTTGACATATTACAAAGTGGCTACGTGCCTGACATGTTGAAAAATTGGGTAAGCATGGTTCAAAATGGACAAAGAAGCTTAAATTTCTTTTTTTCGCCTATCATTGTTTTAGTGGGGCTTTGCATTATTTAACTAAATTGTTTAATATGGAAATAAGGACACACGTCCTAAAAAGATGATCAATATCAATCTGTTCTTTTTTCTTGTGCTACATCCCATTATTAATATGCTAAGATATATGAAATAAAGAGAATTAGGTACTTAGCTACTTTGCTGTGGTATGTGCATGTACTATATTGGTTGAAATTTGTTGTACATGCAGCATAAAGCATTTATAATTTGGTTAATAAAGGTGCCTGTACTTACCAATCCCATATATATACACACATACACACAACGTAAATTTTTGCTGTACATGTTTTTTTTCTACTCATGCTTTTATTATGTAACTTAGCTTTCACACAAAATATAATTACATGTTTAGAACTGCTAATACTTTTCATATTGTACATACTTTATTATGTTGCCTGTCACCTTTAAATTACATAGTGTCATATATGTAAATAATTTGACTTGAACTGCATATGTGTTATTATTTATGTAACTTACTTATACCAGCTTTGAAATGTTTCTTTTCATGAAATCTTTTATTATAGTAATAATAATAATTATTATTATTGTTATTATTATTATTATTATTATTATTATTTTATTTCTGATGAATTCGGGGTTTTATTGAAAATTTTGTGATTTTCTACGACACAAAGAATTTTAATAAATGATTGAATTGTCGGATTGGTTATGGGACATTTCGTACAATTCTTTCACTCATTATTATAATTTGTTAAATAGAGTTTGAGTGGAATTTACCAACTTTCAGTAAATACTGGAATGTCACCTTCTGGTATGGGACAGTTAGTTAGATTCTAGTGATTACTAAAGTGAAAGTAAGCTACACTTAGAGTTATATTATCTTAGGGTGTTTGGATTTTTGATGGATAATCTATGAGAGACGATAACTCATTTTTATCGACCTGAGAGTCGATATGTTCTTAAATTTGGAGTAGGCAGACCTATTTCTTTTAGTTAGGTTTGTTATGATACGACACAGCTGCCTTTTCTATTTTGGGTAGGTGTTATATGCATGTCTATCGATTTATTTTACAGCTGGATAATGTTTACCTATTTATATTCGTTAGGTAAATTTACGTAGTTTTGTCATAAGCACGACTGCCTATTTCTTATCGTTAGGTGTCGAAGTTTTTAACTGGTAGTCTATTTCTTTTCGTTAGACTATTATGCTATGTGGCGGGGTTTGTTTATTTATTTTAGTTAGTCCCTGTGTCGCACTGTATCACACTGATAGTTGACTACCATTATTATTTCAATTAGTGGTGATTATTTCTTCGGAGATTTTGGGATAGATATTCAGTATCTTTTATTGGCTTTGGAAAATTTTGAATATGTTGTCGCCATGTTTAATGACATTCCATTTTATACTTGTTATGGATTTAAAGAAATGGTGATTGGTTATTATGCCTTATTTTGGTCGTTTTGCATACTTTTACCATGGTTATTTAATTTAAGTCATTTGTTTAAGATATCGCTATCTAATCTCTTTATTAGATATAGTCTGACCCGTTTATTTTAAAATACTTGGGTCAGGCCTAGACTCTACAGGTACTAGGACTCACTGACTTCTGGATCTTAGGCTAGCAACGAAGTAGACTGTTTTGACAGTTTTAGTTTACTTCATGTTTGTATATGTTCACATTAGGAGATTGTGTCATGTATATATTCTAGCAGTCATTGTGTACCTGCTACAGTACTTTTAGATGTGATGGGTGTATATATTATATGGGCCTAGTACTGATATTTTGTAGACTCATATTCTATTATGTATATGATGTGTAGTATCCAGCTGTGATCTGTGACTCTAATCCAGTGTTATCTATATTATATATTGTTTTGAATCTTTTTAATTGATGTGTTTAGTTCTTTGCAATAATACTGTACACGTCAAAATTTCTTACAGTTCAGATCCTCTAAAGGTAATAAAGACGTGTCAGTGTTAGTACGAATATATATTCATATTCGATCGTCCTTAACCAGCCGTATTCTCCGTATTATTAGACGACATTATTCGTAATGTTCTTTAATAATGTGGGTATAACGGTAGGGTCAGTCACAGTATCCAGCATGGATGGTGATGGTAGTTGCATGACATGGGACATCTTGGATGGTGATGGTAGTTGCATGACATGGGACACTGGGATGTTGCTTGCTAACTTACGTAATAGTGATGGAAGTTCACGGGCATGTATGGTGCAACTTATAGGATGGAATGCTAGCCATATTATGATGTATCAATGATGAAATGAAAAATGATAAAAATCATGTGTAATGGATGTAGTGCAATACTACAAATTATATGGTTAGCCAAATTTCATTTGAGTTATCCGCTTTTCACTTTACTAAGGTGGTTTATATTTTTGCTTTTGTTCACTCACTATTACTTTATTTATTCATAATCTACCATAATAAATTTATCTTAGTGATATTAATAACACAATTTATTTTTTCTTTTTGTGTATTTGAGCATGATAAATTATTTTTTCACTTAATTGGTAGATGATAACTTCCCCATAAATTTTCTTTATTACTTTTCTTCAGTGTTATTTTAACTATTATCATGTTACATGTGCTTTGGTTAATAAACCAGCATCTACTTAAAGATACACAACCCTACCTAACCTGGATAAAAGCTTGATCGCCTATTTATTTGCATATTTCTTATATTATTTCTGAACTGAAGTTTGTTTATATAACATACATTAAACATGATGTAAGTTGGTATCTTAACACAATTTCAATGAATTAATGTGACAAATTGGTTTAGGTTGAATGAGTGAATTATAAACGATTACTCTAGCAATAAAATTATCATGTATTTCTGTTAGATTTTCTAGTATGGACATTATTATTTTGATAATTTCACGTTCCTACTTCAAAAGATAAGAGCGCTTTTATTTACCCATTAAATGTAGGGTTGATGTATGAGAACACAAGGAGTTTACTATCACCTGCATTACTGTTGAGACAACAATATTTACGAAAATGATTTATTTTGTGTCATTCTAGCAAAGCTCATAATATTTAACAAAGAAAATACATAAAAATTATTTGATTTTTAACCTTTTGGTGTATGTAGATTTTAGGATATTCTAAAGGTCATCATATAAAGGTCATCAATGTCTCAGCCTTCAGATTATTGGTCTAAAATTCAGGTATAGAACTGGAGATACGCACTAGGTGGACATGATTAGAGTCTGTTGGGTTTCAAAATTTCGTTTATGTCAAGCCTCTTTTGTTTATGTTCCAGTAAATTGTTAAAACTATGGTGATATAAGTTAGAACGTAATAACACATTATCATAAGACAAGCAGTTGAATAATCAATGTACATGCCTCAGTTAGATATTAAGTTATATATGTTAGCTAGACACGGTCCTTTGCTCATTAAATTAGCAAACGTTTACTTCACTTAGGCTATAAGATAGTGAAGTACGATTGAAGCGCTCAAATGGTAAATTGACAAAGGTCTAATATGTAAAAGCAATGGTGAACTAGCTCTAGTTGAATTATGCTTGAATGAGCACTTGAGTTCGAGGTATGTTGATCGGTGGGATGAACGGTTGCACTTGAATCAATATGGAGGGCACAAATTATGCGGGGTCGAAATATCAAAATGGAGAGGTCAACCAAGAGGAATTATTTTGCTACTATTTTGCATCTTAATGAGGATATCTTATCACTGTAAAATTTATCTGTGCTTTAATTTTCCGCACTTCTTCCTTTTTGGATGTTACTCGTTTCCGAGTTACTTGCTATATTAAGAAACAAATATTTAAAATTAAATTTATTATTCTAATCCTCCATAAAAATTAGATTTACTTATCATTCAAATAGTATATTTGGACAAGTTTAGTGTTGATATTTATGCTGAATTTTGATGCAATACATCTTCAACATAACACTACCATGCAGGTAACCTGAGTGGTAATTTAACCTTACCATGCAGGTAACCTGACTGTATTTATAAAATTGTTTCGCTTCCAACTTTCAAGCATAAACTAAAATAGTAGCTATGGCAAGTGATGTAACATCCGCCTTTTTGTACGTTTAAATCGACGATAAACAGTTCATGAAGCCGTTTTACAAAACATTTGATTTTACTTATACAATACATATCAGAGTTACACATACCCGAGAACAATAAATGATGCAGTGGAACAATATGAATGTAGTGGAATAATATAATAAATAGTAGTAATACAATCTTCGTCCTCCAGAAATAAAGTCTTCGAATCCTGAAATGCTCAGACTGACCCGAGCGAATTGAAAAGACAAAATACTCGAGTCAGAACTAAAAGATCTTATGTAAGTTAAATCAATGGTAAAATATGAGTGGAACGATGTCAGAGATGTTTACGGGATTTGACATCTCCTATCCAGTGTCAAACGTGAGTGCGATAACTTAAGAGATGTTTGGTATTCCTATCTCCTAAGGATCTATCAAACTATTTACTATGTAGTAATACTTAGCTATTATAATAATGTCTATAGTAAAATAAACTTATTTTTAAATAGCGTTACGGAGTTACCCAATCTCCCCCTTAACACAATAATAGTCCCAGTAGTCCATCCAGTATCAGCGCATCTCCAGATCGGGAGACTACCCTAAATACTCTATGGGCTACGGCAGAAAACCAAACTCGTACAAGGCATGCTAGGGTAGGTGACACGGCACACAAGGCAATGCCAGGGTAAATATACCAATTACACACACGGGTTGTTGGTAACGCATAGCGCGCAGCTACCGCCCACCTCGAGCCACACCCTCAAAAAATCAAAAGTCAAAAGTGACCACCAAATCAATCACAAAGTCAGAATATAATATCGAAGGAGTGTGTCGGATAAGAGGGGCTACCTCACTGGCCCGAGATCGCTCATGTTTTAGCCACCTTAAGCCAACTCACGAGAGTCGGGTCCACGTATATACCTTAATAGAACGTCGTCACCATCCTACTTCATTCTGGAATCTCCACTGCATACACGGTTGTTAAAGTGGTTTTCGAAGTTGGTAGAGAGTATGACAACTTCCCAACCCGATCTCTTTTGTTAGTCCTTGAGATGATGGTTTTGATGACAACAACCTTAGAATAGGATTATAAAATATAAATATTAACATTATAATTTAGATATATATGTATATGCAGGATTTAACCATGCAGGTACCAAGAATGAAGACTGTATAGTATAGAGATTCAAGATATCAAGATTGAAGACTCATGAGTATCAAGAATATCAAGATTATCAAGAGTTCAAGATTTCAAGAATAAGTAATTTTTAGGAATTTTGTTAAAACTCCTAGAAAAGCACTGGCATCTTAAAATCCAATTTATTCGTGGAATGGAATCCACTTCGAGCCCGTTAAAGGGATGGAACCCTAAGTAGGATGGAACATACGAAAAATCTAGTGGAACATTTTTTTGTATCACTAACTTTTATTCAAAATGTTTTTATAGAATTATATCTTGTTTTCAAAATGATTTTAAAACCTTCCTTTTAAAAGAATCAAAATCATCTATCCTGGTTTTAAATACTTTTAGCCTCAAAATAATCTTTAATTTCAAAATCAAATTATCCTTAGTTTTAAACTATCTTTTAATAATAATATTTTTACTTTTAAATATTTATGCTTAAATTTAAATATAAAATTATAAGTAAAATTTTATTTATACCAAAATATTATTCTCTATATTTATTTATGTATTTTAACTATAGTTAAGTATATTTATGAAAGTTTAAAATAGTTTTAATATAAGATAAAATTATTTTCAAAGAAAAACAAAACACCAAAATTTCCTTTGGGATGTCGACATGCCCAAGTTACCCATGTCGACAAAGTGTCAGTTGATTTCAAAAATTTGAATTTCGAAAGAAGTTTCTATTCGTCATATCCCTTCACGAATGGACATGGCTGTTGTTCTTCTATAAATAGAGGCTATTTTCAATGAATTTCTAATCATATTTTCTGGTTTTCACTCCTCTTCTTCTTCCACATTTCTTTATACATATTCTTACCATTACTCTGCCGAATCAATAATGAATCTAATTATATCATTTCTGGTTTGAATCTCTATCACTATCTCAATAAGATCCTCAGTGCTGTTCAGAGTTATAGACTTCTTTGTAATCAATTTAGTGAGTAAAGGTGTGATTGTAGCCTTGGAAATGAATCAAGTGTAAACGTGTGATTGTAGCCTAGGAAATCAATTGGGTGAACTTGTTGCCCGTGAAATCAAGTATCTCTACCCAAAGGATTGTGAATCTGGAGGGTGTACCTTGTAGCCTTGAAATCGAGGGTGTAATTTTAAAGATTGCTTTTGAAAGGAAATCCGTACTTGTGTGCAGGACTGGATGTAGGGTAACGCCAAACCAGTATAAAATCCGGTGTGTTCTTTCCTTTACTACTTTTACTTTATTTCTACATCTGTGTTTGTTTCTGTGATCGTTTCTGCGTCTGAATATTGTATACATTTGTGTTTAAATTAACATAAACTCAAAAAGATTTAGTAATTCCTTAAAACACTATTCACCCTCTCTAGTGTTTATCTGAACCTTAAGATCAATAATCTGCATTTCTAACATTTGGTATCAGAGCAAGGTTTTCAAAGTTTTCATAATCTGAATTTTGAAATTTTTTCAAAATGGCTACCAACACTGGTACTTGTAACACTACCAACACTAGTTCTATCATCCCTATCACTAGTTCATTTGTAGAAGGTTAGTCTACTGTCAGGTCGCCACTTTTTAATGACAGTAATTATGCATATTGGGCATGTAGGATGAAAATATATTTACAATCTGTAGGATTAGACACTTGGATTATCACACAAACTGAATATTCTAAAACCCACAACTGATTTTGCACAGTGGACCGCTGAGCAAAAGACTGTTACACAAAATAATTCAAAAGCAATGAATATTCTTTTTTGTTCACTTGATTGGAATGAATTTAATAGAGTGTCAGTTTGTAAGTCCGTGTATGATATTCGGAAAACTTTGCATGTTACCCAAGAAGGAACAAGCAAAGTTAAACTGACCAAAATTTCCATGCTTCAGTTATTGAAAATGAATTCTAATGAGTCTATTTTAGATATGTATAGTAGATTTCAAGATATTATGCATTCTCTAATATCCTTGGGAAAGGAATTTTCTGAAGAAGATCAAGTCAGAAAAATCTTAAATTCTCTTACCCCAGAATAGGATCAAAAGACACTTGCGATCGAAGAGGCAAATGACATCAGTACCTTAAATATAGAAGAATTAATTGGAAATCTAATGTCGTTTGAAGTTCAAATGATTGAGAGAAGAGAAAGCAAAGCATCTGAAAAGAAATCAATGGCATTCAATGCATTGACCGATGGATCAGACTCAAACAACGATAATGATGAAGAGATAACCTTTATGACCAGGAATTTTCAAAATTTTTTAAAATACCGAAAGATGAACAATCTCAAGAAAAACAACTATAAGAACTCTGGAAATCATAATGTAGTGCCAAACAATATCAAATGTTTCAACTGTGACAAATCAGGCCATATCAAAAGAGACTGTCCGTATCCAGATAGGCAAAATCTTCCTATAAACAATGATTCCGTAAAAAACGAAAACGTGCATTTACTGCTACTCTAGTTGACTCAGATACGTCCTCAAGCGATGATGATCAGAAGACAGATAATTCAAATATGTGTTTCACAGCAGTTCTCGACTTCACGAATTCAGAGAAATGGACTCGGGTACACATTTACAATACAATTGGTTGAAATTGCACGCTTAGAATTGGTTGCTTGATTGATTGACTTTGAATTGATGTGTTGTTTGAATTTTAAATTTTTTTTTTACTATTATTTTATTTTTATTTTTATTTTTATTTTTAGTTTTTATTTTAATAGTATTATAATATTTTATAGAATATACTATAATTTCAGAATTATTCCAGATATATATGTACATTAAAAATAATAAGTGTGTGTGTGTGTATATATATATATATATATATTAGAATACTTAGGAAAAATAAATCATAGAAATTCAAAGACACATGTCGACATGGTTCCCATCATGATGTCGACATGGGTACAGAATTTGAAATTCAAAATTTGAATTCAAATGGTTGAATTTCCCTCCACCTTTTCACCTCATTCAATTCGCTGAAAAAGCATCTTTTGACCAGAGAACATGTCCTTTGAGAATCTATTTATTCACTATCTTTTATCACATCTTTTCACTCTCATTTTCAAATTCAATCTCTCTTCAAAACTTCAAGCTCTCTACTCTTTACTCTCTACTCTATTGGCTTCTTCAAGCAATCCCTCCACCATGAGAATTTCCAAAAAGGAAAAAAGAGCAACTCTTTAATGTTCCGGAGGATATAAAGTCAAACATCAATTATGCTAATTATGTAAAAGTCCATCCCAGAAAGTTTGGATCTTTGTTAAAAGCAGTTAAGGAACAAAATTGTGAAACTGGTTAAAGTACAGTGGAGTGGCGATCCAATGGTCTACACTTGGAAAACTGAAGATAGCATGTTGAAATCATATCCCAATTGCAGAGTGGATATCTCGGCTTAAACTGGTAAGCCATTTCTCTATCCTTTTCTGAATTCATATATTCTCTGTTTTTTCCTCTCTCTTTCAAATTTTGAGGACGAAATTTTCTTAAGGGGGATATCTGTAACATCCCAAAAATTTATCAATTTAAAATTTGGTAATTTATTTGATCTTTTGGAATTTAATTTAAAAATAATTTGAAAAGTTTCAAAACAAATAGAATAAGTGACAAGTGGTATCTATATTTCAAGATTTCTCTTCTTATGAAATTGATTCTCTTTTTGCAAACAATCAAATTTTGAAATTGGTAAAGTAGATAATACTCTTTTTATTAAAAGAAATAAAAATGATATCCAACTAGTACAAGTCTACGTAGATGATATCATTTTTGGATCAACTAATTTTGAAATGAATAAAGAATTTTCTGAAATAATGGCAAAAGAGTTTGAGATGAGTCATATGGGTGAATTAAACTTCTTTTTAAGATTACAAATAAAACAATTAGATAATGGTATTTTTATTAAACAAGAAAAATATGCCAAAGACCTAATTAATAAATT
Source organism: Allium cepa (assembly GCA_030765085.1). Taxonomy (NCBI): domain Eukaryota; kingdom Viridiplantae; phylum Streptophyta; class Magnoliopsida; order Asparagales; family Amaryllidaceae; genus Allium; species Allium cepa. The sequence goes on along the minus strand of CM060940.1, from coordinate 135,082,677 downwards.
CGGTTTGACTACTGCGAGTGGAAAATCCACTCCCATGGCAACCAATGAGTACCTTAGTAAATAAGATCTGTCGAAAGATGTATATCAAAAATTATATAGAGGACTGATTGGATCACTACTCTATATCACTGCTAGCAGACCTGATATCATGCATAGTGTTTGTCTCCGTACAAATATCAATCCCAACCTAAAGAGACCCACTTAAAAGCCGTAAAACGTATCATAAGATATGTTAAACACACCTCTGATTATGGCTTATTTTACCCTAAAAATGATTCTTTTGACTTAATATCTTACTGTGATGCTGATTATGCTAGTTGTAAATCAGACCGAAAAAGTACAAGTGAAACTTGTCACTTTTTGGGGGCATTCTCTGATTTCTTGGCTTAGTAAAAAGAAAAACACAGTTTCTTTATCAACAACTGAAGCAGAATATATTTCTGCTGCTATGGCTTGTTCTTAAGTAATATGTATGCAACAAACTTTAAAAGATTATGGTTTAAATATCTCAAAGTCGCCAATTTATTGTGATAATACGAGTGCGATAAATTTATCCAAAAATACTACCCAACATGCTCGAACTAAACATATTGATATAAGACATCATTTTCTCAGAGATAATATAAATAAGGAAGTAATCACTCTAGATTATATTAATTCCGAGAATCAAATTGCTGATATATTAACAAAACCCTTAAATGAATCTATATTTACTAAATTAAGAAGAGAATTAGGAATTTGTTCAATAATTGAAATATAAAAATATAAATAACAAAGTATAATTAAAAATTAAATCAAATAGTAAAAATTTCAAAGACCATGTCGACTTGCCCCTTCAACCCATGTTGACATAATGATTTTTTATTTTTGAAAATTTTCCCATCAAAATTCAAATAAGTGGTTATATATTCATCTTGTTTTTGAAATTTTGATCATTCTCTCTGTTCTCTTTCTGTTCTGACTTCTGAAATAAATTAAACCATGGCCTCCTCTTCCAAATCAAACATAAATTCAACCTTTTCATTCCCTTCTCCTACTTCTGGACCGTTTCAATGAACTACGCTCGCTCAAGTGACAAAAATGGAGGATTCTCTGAAGGATGCACTGCAACTATTGACTGAAATTCAAGTGGTACAACTTAGAATAGCGAAAGAACAAGAGGCAAGGCAAAATACTTAGGAATTTGCAAAAAGTTCTAATGGATAATCATGCTAACCTAATCTTGATTGACGAAGATTCTTCAAGAGATCAAGTGCAAGAGGGCAGTGAAGAAGAAGAAGAAGCCTTCATGGAAGAAGAGCATGTTGAAGAAGACGACAAAGTCGTTTGTGTTGGCGAAGTGTGCTTTGACAAATATGGAAATCTTGTCGAACAACATGGAAATTTCTGTTTCCACTATCCAAACTGTTCGATACATAGACCTTCCATTTTCAAAGACACTCAGTAGTTTCTTTTCTATTATTGTATGTTCTTTCTTACTTTCTCTACGAAAATGTAAATATAACTATATAATTAACAAAAAGTTTGTGTTATTATATGTGTTTTATTAAAAGTATTATTATATGGATACATAGTTAGGATAGTTAGTAGTTTAGGTCTAAGTTTTAAGTTTTAGAGTTAAGTGTTGCTTTTTAATGATAACATTATCATTATAATCACATGTCATAGAATATTAGATCAAGGGGGAGTTATATAGTTTGGAGATTATATAGTTTCGAGTTAGTTTTTTTATTGATGACAAAGGAGGAGAAATATAAAATAGGATAGTTAGACATAGATTAAGGGGGAGTTATTAGGATAGAAGCAATATTTTATAAACAAAGGTTGTCATCATCAAAAAGGGGGAGATTGTTATTCCTTGAGATGATGGTTTTGATGACAACAACCTTAGAATAGGATTATAAAATATAAATACTAATATTATAGTTTAGATATATATGTATATGCAGGATTTAACCATGTTGGTACCAAGAATGAAGACTATACAGTATAGAGATTCAAGATATCAAGATTGAAGACTCATGAGTATCAAGAATATCAAGATTATCAATGTCAGGACCCGATTCTTCGTCTTCCGAAAATTCGACATCGACACTCACTTTATCGACTGCCGAGGAATCGAACGACGGAAAACCGAACACCGAGGGTTTTTTAAAAAAGAATTTAGAAAAAAAAGAAGAGAGAAAAAGAAGAAAGAAGAAGAAAATAGATAATAGAGGAAAGAGAAAACATAAGATAGAAAATTTAGATAGGGAAAAGAAGATAGAAAATTTGAAAATTGATAGAAAAAGAAAGACGGAAAACAAGAACAACATCAGAATCTCACAATTCGCAGCGGAACAACATATATTAACAAATGAATAATCTTTAAACAAAGAACTATATCAGTTATTACATTACATCACTTTTCATTACATCATATCATCAGAGTGTACAACAACAACAAATAGTGCAGCGGAAAAAGAAATACTATATAACTAGTAATACGTCATGCCATCCAGCTTGCTTCCAGCAACTCCAGAATATCCAGAATATCCTGATAAACCTTACTCTTGACTGCCCGTGTGAAAATTGGTGGGCACCCAGAGTTTAGGAAGGAAAACAATAAACTCCAAGTCAGTCATGTGACTGGTGTGAGAACTCAAAACAGTTTATTTATCTTTAAAATCAAAATAGAGGAATATTTTTAAATTCAATTCGTAATGCTTTTAAAAATGAGACTACCATAAGACCTCCTGCCACACACACAATGCAAACGCAGACTTGGAGAAGATTTCTCCTTATGATAGTCAAAGATGCTTGATACGCATTAAAATCAAATCAATTTTGATATTATTATTAGTGCATAGTGTAGAAGAAATTCATTTCGAAAGTAGAATATAAATCTTAGCCAGCATAGGTACCATTATATTATGCCTACTATAGCTACTTCCTGAGGAAGCAGGTTCTACAACTAAAACCGTACAAGTCACGTATTGTTTCTTTGGATTTCCAACAAATGGTCAGGCCAAGGAACTTCCCATTGCCACATGAGAATGCCTCTGGAAAGACATCCCCGAGAGCCAAACCGGAACTCTGCCAACACAAGGCCGGGTTACCCCTAACTGGGTAACTACTGACACGAGCACGCCATTCCCCGATCGTAAACGACCTTTCTCACGGGATCCCGAAAACCAACAACCACAAAGTAATAAATTCGTAGTAACCACATAGGTTAAATATCTGGGCTCCATACCATGATATCACCTCTATCCAGAAGGAAACGTACATACCCTAAAGGGTGCTACCCCTCATAACCTTGCCGCATCTTTCCTGTTTTGACCATTTCCGAGGTGTGAGGTTCGACGAAGTCACGTCCACAAAAACATACTTTATACAAAAGCCATGCTTTGGGTCAACAAATGATCAACACAATGATCACCAAGATAGACGATCAAATAAACGATCCTATCACAAATAATCAACACAATGATCATTTCAGCATCACTCAGCATGTCACATTACCAAATTGGGAATATATCGCTGATAACATTCAACTACATAACCTCTGAGCTCGTACGTCTCAGAGAAGGGTGTTAAGCTAAAAGAATAAATTCTTCGCCACCAACAAAAATATATTTGAAAGAAATCGGCTTTATATCTCAACTTGTAATGTCAGACATACAATCCATACAAGTCTGTTCCGGGATCGAACAAAACCGAAGGCACTTACAAAGAAGTCCTTGCAATCCGGATATTCACAATCCTGATCGGATTTCCCATCACTTAGGGAGTCTCTATACCGTTGCAACTCAGTGCAGAGACAATCGATAGGTCATCCTATCGCTCTCGCAAATACCGGGTCTTCAACACCGATCTTCAAATGCAATTATAACGACGTATCACATATTCGGAATGGGTTATACGACCCCATGGTCCTTTCCCGGTTAACCCGAATAGTGAGCGCTTATTTAAAAATAAGTGTAGCATTCACATTCAAACAAATCACATCAATTACCCATTCAAAGGGAAATATTGATAGTCGGTTATTGAACTATCAATGGATATGCACAACATCACCAGATTCCAAATAATTTTCCAAATTATTTATTTTCCAAAATATCTTCACTAGATATATATTTCAATACTTCAAAAATAAATCAACATTTATTTTTAAACCCATTTCACTTCCTTTATAAATTCCTTAGTGAATTTATAATTCCAAAATATCAATGAATATTCGATTTCAATTATTCATTTCAATTTTCCTTTTCAATTTATCTTCAAAAAGATAAATTCTCAAAATATTCACTTTATATTGGAAAACATTTCCATACTTATACATTCATAAGTAATTCACAAATTTTATTTATTTTCAACACTTGGAAAATATTCAATATACTTAAATCGAAATTAAGTATATATTTCATTCTTTTAAGGAAATCATTCTCTTAAACATATTTATTTGGGCCAAAACGAATGTTACGTAAAACATCGTTACGACAACCCAAAATCACTAGTATAGGGATTCGAAATTAAAATAGATATATAAATCCCAATACTATACAAAACATTTCCTTTCGGAAATCATTTACTATAACAACAGTGTTATAGTCCACTATTTCTTTTTATTTCTCGAAAACGTCTATTTCAACAATAAATGTTGAAATCTATGGTTTCGAATCTCAACACATTTTAAAACATCGTTAGATTGTTTTAATTCTATTTGAAATATCACATTCAAAACAATTTCTTTAACATCTTATTCACTATTCAAAAACGTGAATATACTTCATTAACAATTTCATCCTTTTATTCATTTTAATTCAAAGGATTATTCACAGTCAAAACGTGAATATAACTCCATTAATAGGTTACGACAATTTACTTATCAAAATAAGTTATTGCGAATTTATAAAACAACGTTTATAAATTCCATTTCTATTTATTTATAAAAACTTCCTTTTATAAATTCCTTTATTAACCTATTCGATTTATAACTCAATTATAAAACAATGGTTCATATTATAAGTTAAATGCTTATAATTAATTTGTTTGAAAAATTGTTCCTTTGAACTTCATAATTATAAACCTTATAACTTATAAGATTCGATTATTTATCCAAAACCGTTCTTTTAATGACTTTATAAATTTTATAAAACTACTGCTTATAAAGTTCCCTTTATAACTTCACCGTTTATAATTCTATAAATTCCATTCACTTATGCAATCTATTTCCACTTCATTCAAACACTTATAAAAACTCGTTTTATAATGTCAATATTCCAATTTATAAATATCCATTTATAAATCTCTTAATATAAATCAATTTATATTATTCTTTTTAAACGTCTTTAAATTCCTTTAAAAACTTCATTCTTTTGATTCATAAAATAATTAAATTTTATAAATCCTATATTTCAACTTTTCATAATAAATTCAAAAATTCCGATTTAACTATTTTATAAAATCATTAGCATCATATTCTCAAAAATCAGTTTTTAACTATATTTCTCAAAAATCATAATTTTTATAACTTTAAAAATTATAACGTTTATTCATTTAAAATGAATCAAACTCCAAACATATAGTATATTTTCAAAAATCACTTTATAAATCATTTTAAAATTCCAAAACTTGGTCAAATGATGCTACACACCAAATAGTCAATCACGACTACAACGATATCATATATCGATATGAAAATCCATCAAATATCAAAATATCTGAAATCAAATAAAAACTATTGAGGAATCCAGTTGGATCCCTCCAACCTGTTTTCCTGCATCCACAAACATTAGCACAATACCAATTTCGCTCCAGTACGAAATTATCGCGGTATATGTTCTTATTAAATATTATCCGCTTAATAACGGCGTAATAGGGTCTCATCCGCTAAACAAATAAATGCGGGAAATCAATAACTGCAATATATGCATATGCCAATATATATATATTGCTATTATATATAATACCAATTTCACTGTTTATGAAATATTCGCGGTATATGTTTTTATAAATAACATCCGCTTACTAACGGCGTATAATGTCTATTTTAACAATCAATATATATCAATCAACATTCAAACATGCATTCAAATGTTTTAAATCTAACTATTTAAAATAAAATCGAAACTGATTCGATTGAGTGAGAAATTCTCACCTTGATTTTATTTTCCGTTTTAGCGATTTATTTCGAATAAAATTAAACGGACGTTCAATTTTACTCAAAATTCTCACTAACTCCAAACGACTCCAAACCAACTCCATCGCGTAGTGCTCGTCCATACGATTCCAACGCAACTGAGTTTGCATTTTTTCGACCTCGTATGAAAAAGTTATGATTTTTACAAGATTGTACACGATTTATATAAACAAATCAACATAAACTTTAATAATTTAAACCTATGGAAACCAAGACCGTAGGATCTAACTCCAAGCCATCACAGCCCTCCAACCTTTCTTCCCCATCATCACACACGGCTACAGTTCATAGCCGAACAAAAAACCCATCAACAACTAGGGTTTAATTATGCTAACACCACACTCAACAATAACTCGATCAAGACGTTGCAACTCGAAGCTCTCCACCACAACCACACTCGGCCCAAACACCAGCAAACTTGGCCACCCCCACTGCATGGAATTGCGTGCGCAACCTGTAGGGAACGACCCCCCATAGCTCCCTCTCCGTTGCACCATTTCCGATCATCACCGTATGGAATCGAAGCTCTCGTCGTACTCTACGACTTCCGTGTTGAACACTTCGCGTAATTCTTTACGGATTGAGAGAGATTGAGGGGGAAAGGAGAATGATTTCTGGCCCTTCAATTATAAAGTGGCGGCTGCAGTTTTGTATTAGGGTTTTGTATATTTTTTTTATTAATTTTTGAGATAGTGGGCTATTTATAAGGAACCGACGAAACACTATTCATCCCGGAAATTCCGAACTCCGATTTACGCGCCGTAACCAGCGTTTCTAGGGTTTACCCCGCGTTCCGGACATAATGGAACAGGTTTCGAAAGCTAATTCGGAAGTATGTGCGAGTTATGGCTATAAACGCTCAATTTGAATTAAACCGATTTAAGCGATTTTCTAGGCGTTTTAATTTGTAATGGACAAACGGTAAATCCAATTGACTTGAAATTTGAAACCTTACAATAATATCACATTACGGATCCGATGAAACTGGTTTCGTCGAAATCCGAGACTTTTTGAAAAATGGCTATTTTCACTCGTCAAATTTAAATTAAAAATAAATCGATGCGTTTCGAGCTGCCACGATCAAACGATAGCTCCGATTGACACGAAAATTGAAATCCGGTAATAACTAACTATTACGGATCCAATGAAACTGGTTTCGTTCAATTCTGAGACTGTTCAAAAATTGACTATTTTCACTAGTCGATTTAAATATTAAAATATTCAATTTTCACAAATTAACTTTTAATTCGATTTTAAAAGTTCTAAAATATCATTCTAACTCCAATATGATAAAATAAATTTTTACAAATCATTTTCAATCATATTTAACCCAATTTTCAATTATTTCCATAATTTAACGTATTAAATTATCGATTTAATAATTCAATTAAATTCAATAATTCAAATAAAAATTTATTTGACTTATAAATTCACTTATTAATATTTAAAATTAATTAAATATTCAAATTTTAATTTCTAAAAATTCTGGGTCGTTACAATCAAGAGTTCAAGATTTCAAGAATAAGTACTTTTTAGGAATTTTGTTAAAACTCCTAGAAAAGCACTGGCATCTTAAAATCCAATTTATTCGTGGAATGGAATCCACTTCGAGCCCGTTAAAGGGATGGAACCCTAAGTAGGATGGAACATACGAAAAATCTAGTGGAACATTGTTTTGTATCACTAACTTTTATTCAAAATGTTTTTATAGAATTATATCTTGTTTTCAAAATGATTTTAAAACCTTCCTTTTAAAAGAATCAAAATCATCTATCCTGGTTTTAAATACTTTTAGCCTCAAAATAATCTTTAATTTCAAAATCAAATTATTCTTAGTTTTAAACTATCTTTTAATAATAATATATTTAACTTTTAAATATTTATACTTTGATTTAAATATAAAATTATAAGTAAAATTTTATTTATACCAAAATATTATTCTCTATATTTATTTATGTATTTTAACTATAGTTAAGTATATTTATAAAAGTTTAAAATAGTTTTAATATAAGATAAAATTATTTTCAAAGAAAAACAAAACACCAAAATTTCCTTTGGGATGTCGACATACCCAAGTTACCCATGTCGACAAAGTGTCAGTTGATTTCAAAAATTTGAATTTCAAAAGAAGTTTCTATTCGTCATATCCCTTCACGAATGGACATGGCTGTTGTTCTTCTATAAATAGAGGCTATTTTCAATAAATTTCTAATCATATTTTCTGGTTTTCACTCCTCTTCTTCTTCCACATTTCTTTATACATATTCTTACCATTACTCTGCCAAAATCAACAATGAATCTAATTATATCATTTCTGGTTTGAATCTCTATCACTATATCAACAAGATCCTCAGTGCTGTTCAGAGTTATAGACTTCTTTGTAATTAATTTAGTGAGAAAAGGTGTGATTGTAGCCTTGGAAATCAATCAAGTGTAAACGTGTGATTGTAGCCTAGGAAATCAACTGGGTGAACTTGTTGCCCGTGAAATCAAGTATCTCTACCCAAAGGATTGTGAATCTGGAGGGTGTACCTTGTAGCCTTGAAATCGAGGGTGTAATTTTAAAGATTGCTTTTGAAATGAAATCCGTACTTGTGTATAGGACTGAATGTAGGGTAACTCCGAACCAGTATAAAATGCGGTGTGTTCTTTCCTTTACTACTTTTACTTTATTTCTACATCTGTGTTTGTTTCTGTGATCGTATCTGCGTCTGACTATTGTTTACATTTGTGTTTAAATTAACATAAACTCAAAAAGATTTAGTAATTCCTTAAAACACTATTCACCATCCTCTAGTGTGTATCTCAACCTTAAGATCAATAATCCGCAATTCTAACATTTGGTATCAGAGCAAGGTTTTCAAAGTTTTCATAATCTGAATTTTGAAAATTTTTCAAAATGGCTACTAACACTGGTACGGGTAACACTACCAACACTAGTTCTATCATCCCTATCACTAGTTCATTTGTAGAAGGTCAGTCTACTGTTAGACCGCCACTTTTTAGTGGCAGTAATTATGCATATTGGGCATGTAGGATGAAAATATATTTACAATCTGTAGGATTAGACACTTGGAATATCACACAAACTGAATATTCTAAAACCCACAACTGATTTTACACAGTGGACCTCTGAGCAAAAGACTGTTGCACAAAATAATTCGAAAGCAACGAATATTCTGTTTTGTTCACTTGATAGGAATGAATTTAATAGAGTGTCAGTTTGTAAGTCCGCGTATGATATTTGAAAAACTTTGCAAGTTACCCACGAAGGAACATGCAAAGTTAAACTAACGAAAATTTCCATGCTCACAAATCAGTTTCAATTATTTAAAATGAATTCTAATGAGTCTATTTTAGATATGTATAGTAGATTTCAAGATATTATGCATTCTCTAATATCCTTGGGAAAGGAATTTTCTGAAGAAGATCAAGTCAGAAAAATCTTAAATTCTCTTACCCCAGAATAGGATCAAAAGGCACTTGCGATCGAAGAGGCAAATGACATCAGTACCTTAAATATAGAAGAATTAATTTGAAATCTAATGTCGTTTGAAGTTCAAATGATTGAGAGAAGAGAAAGCAAAGCATCTGAAAAGAAATCAATGGCATTCAATACGTTCACCGATGGATCAGACTCAAACAACGATAATGATGAAGAGATAACCTTTATGACCAGGAATTTTCAAAAATTTCTAAAATACAGAAAGATGAACAATCTCAAGAAAAACAACTATAAGAACTCTGGAAATCATAATGTAGTGCCAAACAATATCAAATATTTCAACTGTGATGAATCAGGCCATATCAAAAGAGACTATCCGTATCCAGATGGGCAAAATCTTCCTATAAACAATGATTCCGTAAAGAAATGAAAACGTGCATTTACTGCTACTCTAGATGACTCAGATTCGTCCTCAAGCGATGATGATCAGAAGACAGATAATTCAAATATGTGTTTCACAGCAGTTCTCGACTTCATGAATTCAGATAAATGGACTCAGGTACACATTTACAATACAATTGGTTGAAATTGCTTGCTTAGAATTGGTTGCTTGACTGATTGATTTTGAATTGATGTGTTGTCTGAATTTTAAAATTTTTATTTTTACTATTATTTTTTTATTATTTTTATTTTTTTATTTTTTATTTTAATAGTATTATAATATTTTATAGAATATACTATAATTTCAGAATTATTCCAGATATATATGTACATTAAAAATAATAAGTGTGTGTGTGTGTATATATATATATATATATATATATATATATTAGAATACTTAGGAAAAATAAATCATAGAAATTCAAAGACACATGTCGACATGGTTCCCATCACGATGTAGACATGGGTACCGAATTTGAAATTCAAAATTTGAATTCAAATTGTTGAATTTCCCTCCACCTTTTCACCTCATTCAATTCTCTGAAAAAGCATCTTTTGACCAGAGAACATGTCCTTTGAGAATCTATTTATTCACTATCTTTTATCACATATTTTCACTCTCATTTTCAAATCCAAACTCTCTCTTCAAAACTTCAAGCTCGATAATGACATATTTGTTATTAGGTAAGCCAAATGAAGTACATTTATAAGATGAGTATAACTTCTAAATTAAAGTGGGTTTTAAAATTGTGACGTTTTAAAAACCTAAGTCTAGAAACAATCAATTGTTTCAAAGAGCTAAAGAAATAGCAAATAATATAATTCAGACTATTTCAAATATAGTCATATTTTAAAACAAGAAATGTTTGGAAGATTTTTAAGGGGTTTGTTTTGAAATTAAAACCAAGGGTGGTTTAAAAATTTAAAAAGTACCCTGGTGTGTAAAGGAAATAATATGAAATTAACTCTAAGATTGAGTTTTGAATTTTCTTTGGATTGTGGTATGATGTGAAACCCAAAGTAAAGCAAATTTTAAACTTAAATGGAAAGGTTATTAATCTGAAGGTTTAAAATTTGAATGGGAATTGGGATTAATTCAAGCAGGAATTGAAATGATATGAAATTGAAGTGGATTCAATTTGAAATTATTCCAAATTTATTTGAATAATTTGGAACTGTAAATAAAGTTGAATAAGTAAGAATCAAATGGAATTTTATTTGAAGTTGGAAAGAAATTGAGAATTAATTCAACTTGAATTGGGAATAAATCAAGTCCAATGGAATTGGAGTTATTCAAATTGGAATTGGGTCAATTTAATGGAAGTGGGAATTTAAATTGAATTGTTGGGGAAGCGAACAGTTTGACTCTGGACTATTTTCAATATAAATTGTTTTAATATAAATTTATTCTTCCAATCTATTAAATATATACAACCTTTCTTTTTAAAGCTAAATTATTTTATATTTGTTTTACCATTATTTTTGGAACTATTTAACAATTTTTCAACTTTTTTATAAACTAATTACTATTTTTCAACTATTTCATAAACTAATTACTATTTTACAACTATTTTGCAATTATCTAAAATTTCTGAAACTATTTAGCTATTTCTCAACTATTTACAATTACGTAACTATTTTACAGCTATTTTGTAAACCAATAATTATTTTTCAACTACTTATCTATTTTAAAAAATTTCAAGCTATTTTCTAAATATAAACTGGTCGAAGTTCAAACTGTTATTAATTAAATACCCAACCGAGATAAGAATTGAAGTGATAATTCAATGGAATTGAAGCGATTGTAAATAGGTGAATGGAAATTAAAGGAAATGTGAATAGGAAGAGAAATTGATTTGGCTAAAAATCAATAAAATTAAATAAGTAGGATGTACGTATATTATTCTATTCGCATAGTGATTTGATCCAGATTCGAGCACAGAATTTCGAAATGATTATATTGATCCGAGTTGGGATTTTTCACTCGATTTTCGACGGCGAACCTAGATATGGAATTGTTGATTGGTTCTGGATATTCTCTATCATAGTTATAGCTATGCAAGGAGAATGACAGTTTCTAATCAAGAAATCAGATCGGTGTCCGCACTAGGAAGTCGGGTGGACGATACTAGTTCGGAAGTGAAATTGTGTGATCGAGTGAGCGATCAGATTGGTATAGCGTACGAATGATAAGTATACATCGTACAGATTTGAATGAAATTGATATTGGAAGGAGTAATCAAATTTGAATGTTTGATTTTGAATAAAAAAAGTTATATATCTTTGTTATGTAAGATAAATCTCCCCTTGTTATATCTATTGCCAGAAGAAAAGGATTTTTGAAGGTGTTTGAAGTATAAAAGGAGTTTTATACAAGTTTGAAAGGATCCAAAGTTTTTAAAAATTATATATATCTGAATAAATATATAAAGGATCTTATGAGGATTTGGAAAAGTGTTTTGGAAACCTTTGGATTTGGAAAGGCTTTTGATTTTTGGGTAAAATCAATATTAAAATTTGAAAAGCCTAGTTTGAGAATTATCGATTTTAGGATAATCGATTTTGTGTAAAGGAGCTTTGTATGATATCGTACTAGGTGTATGATTTGAAAGATACTATATATGTATAGTATAAGGTGTTTTGATGATGGCTTTGGGAAAAGAGGCGCTCCCTTGAAATGAACTTCTCAGGAGTACCACCGGGTGGTGCTGCCTTAAGCCCCAAGAGGGGTTCTAAAGTTGATCCTGCGAGGAGTCCGGACAAAACTAGTTCCTGAGGATTATGAGTTAAGTATACCATAGCGAAAGTCGTGTGTGCCGCTGAGAGCCAACAGTCTGCGTTTGATTTTATATCGGTAGACTGCGGCCTATGGTAACATAGCGAAAGTCGTGTGTGCCGCTGAGAGCCAACAGTCTGCGTTTGATTTTATATCGGTAGACCGCGACCTATGTAGGAGTGGAGAAGTTTCATTTCGACAACAATAATCGGAGGCCGCGGAGAGCCTACAGTTACATGGACTTTTGCTATGATGGCAACGTAACCCTGGAATGTAACTGCGAACTGTCGTGGGTTCCATGGCGTAATCGAGAGGCCGCGGAGAGCCTACAGTTACATGGACTTCTGCTGCGATGGCAACGTAACCCTGGAATGTAACTGCGACCATGGATGGGGGTGATGATTTCCAGAGCATTCTCACCAAAGATATTTCCTCCAATTTTCAGAAAAAAATGTTTTCTATATTTTCAATAAAACTATTTTCCAAATATTTTCACAGGATGTTGAAAATGGGTCTGCTAAGTACTTATACATTTTTAGTCCTACGCCTGATCGACGTATGACTGAATTTCTGTGAGAATAAGGATGGACTGGTTGAGACATCGAGTTATAAGAAGTATTTTTTTTATAAAGAGCTATTTTATTGTCATGATGTGAATTTAAAAGCATTTCTAAATTTTTTAATAAAGGTGATGGAATTTTGAAAGATGAAAAAAAAATCCAAAACTAGAATTATAAAAAAAATTGAACTCAGGAAAATTTAATGAAGTGATTTTTATAATAAAATCGAATATTGATTTAAAAATTGAAAGTAAGCTAATTGGCTAAATAATTGTTCGATTGAGTATGTTAATAAAATTTAACTTGGGTAACTAAATGGATTGTAAATTAATAATGGAGTTTGGAAATGAATTTGAATTGTAAATAGAATTCGACTTGGATTTGATAACGAATTAAATAAGTGGAGATGTTATAAAAATAGAAATAAATATAGAGTTGGATCAAATAGTGATGGTTTGAATTACAAATAAAATTCAAGTGTGACATGAGTAATATTTAATGTAATTTGCAAGTAAATAAGATATAATGAAAATGTTGTTGAATGAAATGAAATTGAATTATAATAAACCTGGTCTGAATTGCAGATAAAACCCAGGTAAATAGAAATAAATTGATAAAGATATTGTATAAATAAAATAATTTTGAAATTGAATTAAGTAAATGAATTAAAAGTTTAAAGTGGGGTAATTGAATTAAATAATAAATGGATGAAGTCCGATTGAATAAAATTTAATCAAAGTTTTAATTGGAATTGGGTTACCAGAATGAACTTAAGTTCAGAGGCGTATTGATTTGAAGTAAAAATTTCTTAAGTCAATGAAAGCTTGGATTGAGTGAGAATAGTAGACCATTAAATAAGAATTGGGTTAAATTTATTTGGGAAATGGATATTAATATAAGCATTGAATGTTGTCAAGCTCAATGAAATAGTTTTAAAATGAATGGTTGGTAAATAAATTAGAAATGAAATGGAATTAAATACAGAATGAGTTGAAATTAATCTAAAATAGTTATAAACTAAAATAGATACTCTATTAAGCAAATATTGTCGTATTTACATAAAAATGGTCGTTGTTTGACGTAAACAAAAATAATTAAAAATTATATGGGTTGAGAGAAGTTAAATAAAATTGATTTTGAATCATTTGAAGTGGATATGAGCTTGTTTGGATTAAAAATCAATTGAATGTAAGAAATTGGGTTGCAAAACATTAAAATCGAAGGAAATGGTATATAAGTTGGTTGAAAGACATTGAATGAGGTTTGAAAACATATAAATTGCTCATGGAAGTTAATTTGAATGCATTTCTTTTAGAATTGAAGTGTTATAGTTGTTTTAGTATGAGAAATGTTATAAACTTCATATATATATAGTGCTTATATGTTTAAATTGAGTAAGTACAGGTACCTGAAGGCCGTTTGGCTGGATTTGGACGCGATAAATGCTAACATAAATAAGCTGCTTGCTTAAAATGCTAAATCATGGTACACCTACGCAATAAAAATAGGAAATATGAACTGTTTTTGCTTTTTCCGACCGGGTGGGTCAATGCATATATATTTATATCTCTTATCAAATTGTAAAAGCTCCTCCGTACAAAGGAGACTCTGCCAAAAAAATAATTGAAAATTTTGGGAGCTAGAATTTTTTGAAAATGTTGTTAACGACAAAACGATTTCAAATTGGAAACTTAAAGTAAATCAGTAGATGAAACTAATATGAATCAGTTATAAATGAAAGATAAAATTTAATATTCGAAATTGAAAACAAATTGAATTCATGTGGAAATGGGAAAACTAAGTTGAATAGAAGCAGATGCGAAAACTTCTGTAAGGAAATGTATAAAATGATTAGAAAGGTTACGATTGAATATTGTTACTAAGTAAGATATGAAGGTATTAAAAAGGGAAAAGAAAATTGGATTTGATTCCAAAAGATAAATTTGAATTTCCCGACAAAAAAGTATGTTTTTAAATTTCTGTATGAAATTGGATTGGATTTTTGATCTAGCCACTTGGCTTTTGTTTTCTTTTGCAATTTGGGAGCCCGTAGAGGCATTTTGTAGTAGTACCGAGCTAGCCGTGCAAAGGAGACGCTGGCAAAAAATTTCGGGAATTTAGGGAGTTAGAAAATTTTGATAATTCCAAATTTGGTTGTAAATTGAAATTTGAATGATTAAGTAAAAAGGGATTGTTTGAAAACCGTGGGAGAGTTTGGGTAGTGGGTAAGAAGGATAATAAGTCTTTTATAAAAGACAGTTGGTAGGATGTTGATAAAACTGTTGGTTTTGGGGGAAAGGTAAACGGGTATTGGTCCATTCTCCCTAAATAGTAATTTCGGGGACGAAATTCTTTTAGGGGGGGAGGAATGTGACGACCCGGACATTTTAACAATTTAAATTGAAATAATTAATTGATTTTAAAATATTTAAAAGTTAATTTTAACTTGAATTCAAGATATGAGTATTTACTTGATAATTAAATCATTGAATTATATAGCTTAATATTGAATTTAATAATTGAAATTGGGTAAATTGTTGAATCTAAAATTTCTAAGCCTATTTAAAATAATTTGAAGGCTTATAAAATTTATAATGATGATACTGAAGATAATAGAATGGTTGAAAATTTAATTTAAATGTAATTTGTTTAATTTTAATAATATATCGTTTAAATCGATATTTAAAAATAGCCTTCCAAGGCACAGTCTCGGAATTTGACGAAACCAGTTCCATTGGATCCGTAATATTTAGTTATTATCGGATTTCAATTTCCGTAGCAATCGGAGTTTTCGTTTGACCCTGGCAGCTCAAAACGCTTAGAACTATTTTAATCGAATTAGTTGAAATTTGATCGTTTTCTTTTGTAACTCGCACGTACGATCAAACTAGCTTCCGAAACACGTTCCATTGTGTTCGGAATGCGGTAAAACCTTATAAACGCCTGGCGACTTGTCTGATTCGGAGTCCGTTCGAACAGCTTGTAAAATATAAGAATATTAAAAAAATAAACAGCAACCTTCTTCAATACGCCGTTTTTCTTTTCCTGACATGCCAATCTATCCTTTTAAAGTCATATCTCATCCATCTGAAATCCATTCTCCTCCCCTCTAAATCACTTTTTCGCATCGTGTTGTAAAAAAACATCAGAAAGAAATCGGCATGGCCGAACAGATGGAATTTCTGTTCGAATCATATTTTCTCCTTCAATTGCGATCTCGTTCGTAAAAAAAATGAATCACAATGTGTGAACTCGAGAGCTTTGCCAAAGTCGCGAAGTCCCAAAGGTCGTGAGGGAGAGGCAGCGCACTGGGCGGCAGGGGAGCAACGGCTCGAATCTAGGGAACGAGCTAGGGTTTCATTCTGGTATTGGGAAAGACGCGACCGTGTGGAGGGAGGCAGTGAGCGTGGAGACGGAGCTGGAAACTCGCAAAGCTAGGGCTTGTTTTGGAAGATTATCGAGTAGGAATTTTGTGAGCTCGAGCGGCGGCATGCATGGCAGCAAAGGGGGATAGCCGTGCTAGGGTGATGCTGGGGTGATGTGGTCGCAAAGTGAGTTCGATTCGTCTCCTGTTCGCTGGTGAGTGAATTCATTTTATTACTCAAGTAAAACTTTTAGTTCAATCGATCGATTTTTATTTCATGCATCAGAACATATGATAGTCAGATATTGGATAATTTTATTTTTATCAGAATTTCATATATGTATATTTTAACTTACAATTAGAAAAAAAATATAATAATAAAATATCTTACTTTAGTTACGATATGTAAATCATGTTAAAGCGAATATTTTGCAAATTCTTGAATTGTTATATATGTTTATCAAAAATTTAACAGTAAAGTAAAATATGGGATTTTATTAACCCTTTAGATTTAAAATTAAAAATGAGAAAATTAATGGTAGTAAAGTCAGGGCAAATGCTAATAAATTCGGAATTTTCATTTATACGAGATTCAGAATCAAATGAAAATAGCTGGGTTGGTTCGTGGCTGAAATCGATGTTAATTTTTTTTAAGGTGAGTAAATCTCACTCTGTTGGGTTTTTATTTACATTTGAATAGTTAAATTTAAATAATTAGCTGAATGATTAAGTTGATTGGACGTACACTGATGATGATGTGACTTGGTTTTGGTTGATTCTTGAGTTAATTGTGGTTTGACTCAAAGTATTGGGGTTTAAGTTGTTTTAAACTTAAATCATAAATAAGAAAATGTTTGATTTTACAGTTAATAAGGACTTATGATTTATGATTCATTTAATTAGTGGAGTTATTAAAACGGATAATTAATTAACTCAAGTAATTAATGATTCGGGTTAATTAATCTAGTAATGAAGGGCTTGAATTAATTAATTAAGTTTTAAGTTAATTAATTAAGTGTAAGTAATTCAGAATAATCATTGGATGGTTCGTCAAGTAATTACTTAATGTAATTAATAAAATATAATTACTTTCAAGAGATTAATTAAAATGATAAATTAAGGAGTAATTGAGTTATTTAAGAAGTAAATTAAAAGGATAGATAATTACAGGATGAGATAAATCTAGAGTAATTAATATTTTGGTTTAATTAATGGTTAATTAATTAATGTAATTAAATTAAATTAGGACAAATTGAAATGTAAATGGGAAATCATTAATTTATATAAACAATGACGAAATTAAAGATTGATTAGTCAAGATCAATTTATCAGTACTAATTGATTTATGAGAAATTCATTAATAGTAATTAAGAATTAAGGAATTAATTATAGTTAATTACTTTGTGAAGAAATTAAAGATTACTTATGGATTTTGGGATTAAAAATAATTAATCTTGTGAAATTAATTAAAGATAATTACTTGAATGAAATTGGAGGATAATTGATCCAGGGTGATTAATTTAGATGAATAATAAAGGATCGATCAATTAATTGATTTGGAATTAATTAATATTAAATGAACGAATCTAAGTGAATGTGGATAGAAATTCAATTAGAATCGATTGAATTAATTTGGAAGTGATCAAATTTGCTTATGGATGATTGAAGGGTATTGGATGCTTTGAATGAGTTGATATTCTGATATGAAATGTTGTGTATTTTCATTTAAATAACTTCGGTTAGGATGACATGAGACTCGAAGAGACCGGGTTCGGGTGTTAGGGAATACCCGAAACCACTTCGAATTTTATAGATTGACATGTGAAATCTATAGGCTGGAGTGAAGTGATTTAAAAGGAATTGGACCATTTAAATCTAAATCTTGGTATTTAGAAAATGGATGTGTGGAATAAGTGAGGTCTATAATAAATTGTGGCTTTGTGATTTGAAATGAGTACACCGGGTTTTATATAAGTTGTATTCTTTGTATTCCATGTTAGATGGGTTTACTCACGCTGGTTTCCAATCTGACCCGGTTGTTACTTTGGTGTAATATTCGGGTCAGACCGAGTATTACAGATTTTCAGGTAGGGACGTTCTGGAGCTCAGGAGTCGAGCTGGACAGCTGGAACGTGTAGAGTATTTCCGCTCTATTACAATATTGTAAATCTGAGACATGTTATTTGTATATGTCCAGTGTTGAATATATGTGTAACCCTGATGTATTTAAATGTAATCGACAGATATAGTATTCTTCTGTAAACTGTTATTATTTATTATTATATTTTATCGGTTGCGAATGTAAGATGTTGTTGATTCTGTTCTTCTTCTTCTTCTATCTCTTTCTTCTTTTTCATAACTATTTGAAATTTTTGGGTTTGAAAATTTTGGGTCGTTACAGACACCATTCACCAACACTATATGATTCATAATCGTATGATTAAAGAATTATTTTTCAAAGAGTTGGCGTAGTCCATATTTTAATTTGGATGCACAAAGTTTTAAATACTTTCGTATTTTATATAATTAACTCATTTCTTTTGTTATGAAAAGTACCATTAATGTAACGACCTGTCTTTTTGGCCCTCAAAAGTTGATACAAATACATCTAAGGCATTCACTTGCCAAATAACCAAGTGTTGGAAAGACAGATTGCTAGGGGAAAGTAAGAAGAAAGAAGGAAAGAAGAAACTAAATAACATGGAATCCCAAAATGCAATAAATAATCTATAATATAAGAATGATCCTTACAAAAGAAAAACTTTTATATACATACATCCATCTATAATATAACAATCTCACAACGCAACGGATAACCTTTCATCTACCTAGATAGTTATAATAAGATGTCCTTACAATTTTTGATAAATATGACAAACCATGCAACGGAACACAAAAAAATATGTAGATACGCCTTGGACCTCCAGTTCGTCTTCAAAGCTCCAATGGATCCAAAGCTAATCCGGAGAATATGCTCGGTCTGACCCAAGCATTATAATAAAATAACACCCAGATCGATCTGGTGAACCACCATGAGAAACACACCTCAATTGAATATTAATGTTATAAAAATCTTTTGGAAATAAAAGTATCTCGTAGGACCACGCCACACAAAAATACAAACGTGTTTTACCTTACGATAACCATTCTGTAGGAAATCCTTTGATAGTATATAATGTCTGTGATTTAAAATAAATATTGAATCACGACCTAAATTGCTACATTAACTAAATTCGAGCATAATAGGTACACGATCAAGTTCGAAGGCTCATATTGGAGAATGGATTCCAACTATGAAAGGGTAAGGATCTACCCACCGAATCAGTACATCTTTATGTAAACCATACAGGAGGCTACAACACATTACACTCTAGCTATTCAGGACTAGTCTCCACTACTTACTGGATAGCGTAAAATATTATCACCTCATGGTTGATAAACAACTATAACAGGCCCCGAAGCATACATAAATATCAACTCTAGATATGAGATGATCAAACCCTAATGGGAGCGACCAATATAGCCCTACGACATGTCCTTGTTGTACTCATTTACCAGCTATGAGGCTTGAGGGTACAATTACCTTTTAATAAAGCAATTCCACTTGGAATGCTAAGTTTCCCTCCAAGTGAAAATGCAATGCTAGAATTCATCCATATAATTTCGTTCTGGGTCTGAACAAAACTGAAGGCACTACCTCTACTACATCCATTTTGGAATCACCCTTAGGATTAGTAGCAAGAAGCCCTTGCACTTTAGGAACTCCATCTTTAATCATCTATAATATATTACAATTCGAATGCTTATGCCAGTTCAAAGTGGTTTTTGGATAATATATCTGATCTCGGTTTCTTTAAACCGACAACGGTAATTTAAAACTAGCCAAGTTTGATAGTCGGTTATTTATCTATCAAATAAACAACAATCACATCAAGGATTTAATCCTACAAGGAAAACCAACATTGGTTAAGCATATAAGTAACCATTAACCTCTTTAATTAATCCTTTCGTTAATTAAAATCACCTTGTAAATACTTGTATCAAAATACTTTTACAAAGGTATACTCACAAACCCTTTTTACTTCTTTCAATACTTGGAAAAATATCCATATGCTTATCTCAATGGTATAAGTATATTCACAAAACATTATGAAAGATTTCTTATTCCAAAATAATATCAAAAGGATTAAAACAAATATTGATTTAAAAGAAACGGGATAAGAATAAACTCAAACAATATTGCTTCGGTCTTAGCATGGAACAAACATCCACACCACTTATATTATGAAGGTTAATTTGGGAAATCCAATCACATTTCATTCTTATAAAATTACATTTATAAATCCCCTTTTTAAATAAATCTCTCCAAGTCTCCTTTATAAATTCCCAAACCTCTTTATAAAACTTCAATACAAATCTCTAAGTCTAATTATAAATTCTTTTATAAATATCTAAAATCGTTTATAAAATCTTTTATATATCTCTAAATCCATTTATAAACTTTATTCATTTATAGAACTCTTTTTAAAAAATCCGTTATAAAAATCCGTTCTAAAAATTACTTTATGACAATCATTTCTAAAATTCCTTTATAAAAATTCTTTATAAAGTCTTTATAAAAATCCTCTATAAATACAAAGCTTCATTTCCATTTATAAATTCTTTATTAAATGAAATTACATTATAATAAATTTATTATTTATAAATACAATTAATCAGATAAATTAATTAACTTTAAACATCATAAATAAATAATAATTTACTTTTCAACAACATTAGTGTAAAATCAATTTTCCTTTAGAACGTCATTAATAAAATAAATATTTTACTCCAAATACATAATTAATATAATGATTAATAACTTCAAAACATTATAAATAAATAGTAATGATTATTTACTTTCAAAACATTATTATATAATAATATTTATTAACAACAAGTCATTATTAATAAATAATATATAAAATTCAAAACATTTCAAAGATAATAATTAATAATTTCAAACATTATTAATAAACAGTAATAATTAATCTTCAAACATTATTATAATAAATAATAATTAACTTCCAAAGCATTATTAATAAATAATTATTATTAGTTTTGAAATATTATTAATAAATTATTATTATAATTTCCAAATCATTTTTAATTATTTAAATAAATAACTTTTCATGATATTAAAATATTAGTGGATAACTTTAAAACAATATTCAATTTAAAAAACAAGTTTTAAAAAAAACAATAGTTAAACAACTTTAAAACATTTCTTAATGATTTAGAAAAGACAAATAAAAAGGGTTTTGGGTAAAATAGAAGTTAAAAATCCATTTAAAAATAAAGTGTTCCGATAAACCCAAAAATCAAATTTAAAATCATTCTCTGAATCAAAACCATTTTTAAGCCCAACAACAATTAATAGTATTTCAAAATAATAAATTTAAGGCCAATAGCCACCAAGCACTTTACCAATGTTGTTGTTGATTTTTATCACTACAAGGGTTAAATTTAAACATATAACAATGTCATAACTAATAGTGCTAAACAATTAAGATTCGGCAATTAACAAATTTATATAACAGGTTTATAACTAAAATAGAATCAACATGTATATATAACTGGAAATTGAAAAGTAAATAGTTACTTAAAATTCAAATTTTCAATAATTTTACCGCATTTCAATGTTAAATAACAATTGTTTGTAAAAGCAAATATTTAACCAAATAGCCAATAATTTCAACCAAACAAAAATGGTAAATTTTATCTACTATAACATACTGATTTAACCAAAGAGGTGAGTTATACTCACCAAAATTCCATTTTGCGCCGAAGCATTTCGTTTGAACTAAAATCAAACGACATCCAATTTTAGCCCAAATTTCCATTAACTCCAAATTCAGCCAAACCAGCTCTTTTATGTAGCATTTGCCATTACAAGTGCAATGCAAAAGTTCGTCTCGATTGACCTTCGTATGAGAGAGTTATGATTTTTAAAGTTTTGAGAATTTTAAGTATTTAATATACTAATTACAGTAATTTAGCTAATCACCTTAGGTTAATCCATCATCCTCAAATGAAAACCCTCCCGCCACTTTCCAATATTCAACCTTCACCATGACCGAACTTCTCTCTACCCTAATGCACTCGAATCAACACGAGAGCCAAATCTGTCGAGTCGTAACTTCTTCTCTTCGCACGAGCTACATGCCCATCCCAAATTCAATACGTCTGCATGCCCTATAGAAACCCGACCTGATATCGCCCACCCTCATCATCACGTGAAGGTGAAATGCCCCGAGCCACCACTCCTCAACAGACTACGACCGCTGATTTCTCTTTTCCTCACCGACTCAACGCAACTACCCCTAAACGTTAACTCGTCAATCAAGCTCAAAATCAAACCCTAGCTACCAATCATTCACTGTAAACTGTTGCACCCCATAACCACGACCGGACCCTCCAAAACCCTTCTAGAAGATTTATGCCCCAATACTCTAAAACATCCACTTTTCTATTTTTTCAATTTTATTTCATTTGATATTGATTTTTTAAGAAGTGGTTTTTCATTTTGTTTCTAAGTTCAAGTGAAATAAATAGAGAGTGTAGGGGGAAGACAAAGAAAAGAAGGAGCAGGCAATATTGTTGAGTGATTTTTCCTTAAGTTTTTGTTTAAATTATAGCCCAATATCGTGCATCTCCCCGTATAGATTGTCGTTCACGTATAAACTACAAATGCTAAAACAAAAATACGGTCTTTCTCAAAACAAGGACACGATCTCAAAATAGTAATAATATAGTTTACTGATTTTGTAAAATCACTAAAATACCATCGTTTGTCGATAAATCGTCAAACGAATAATTTCAATAGTTTCTGAATTAAAAATTATGGAAAAATCCAATAAACTAAATTAACAATGCATCAATAAAAACCGAGCCATAAAAATAAAAATAATTTTCTTGATTATATATTTGAACCATTTATTACTGTAAATAAATTTGCAAATTGAATTAACTATTATTATTTAAATTTAGGAGTCAAACAAGTCCATTAAATCTATAGAATTAATATTGAATTTAAAATCCTAATATTTAAATTACTATTCAAATATTTATTCATAATTCAAAGGTTTTAAATAATATCTAATTTAATTCAAGTTTTAAAGCCTTTAAACCAATATTCCAATAATTAAAATAAATAAAATATTCAAAATCAAATGTCAAATTCTAGGTCATTACATTTACCCCCTAAAAGAATTTAGTTCTCGAAATTTCCATGGTAAGGAAAATGCTTCGAAACCCTTTAACTTTTCAAAATCCATTCATTGGAAAGGATTTTTAATTTTCTAAGTCTTTAAAGTTACAGAAATTTTTGGCAGCGTCCTCTTTGCATGGCTTAATTAGAAAAACTACAAATTTCCACTATGAGCCAAAACCAACCAAAAAACAAAGTCAAGTGTAACAACCCGCATATTTATCGATTTTATATTTAAATATTTTATAATTCGTCGGATTTTGGTCCGAAAACCTACTTTTTGCATACGGTCGAATTAGGACTCGAGACCACCTCCATTGAGTTCAAAATGACGTTTGCGACCTTTTTGAGTATAAGCTTCGATATGTTTGGAGAAAGTTGATTTTTGCTACTTTTCACTTTGGGTTTGGTTTTGGGCTCAGCCCTATGTTTTAACTTATACTCCAAAACTGAACCACTCTCCCCATTCTCTCTCACTTCTTTCTCTTTTCAGTTTTCTTAGCATTAATGGTGGAGGGGAGTGGAAATTAAAACTCCAAGCCCTAGCTCCTCTTGCTAGCTCAAGTTCTTGCTCCAAAATCAAAGAGAACCCCTTGGTAAGCATCTCCTTCATCTTCTCCAACTCTTTCTCCATTCAATTTCAGAAATTTCCTAAACCTAATTTAGGGAATGTTTCTCTTTTAAGCTTAGATTCAAGCTTGTTGAGTTGGAATTGAAGAGTGCTTGTTCTTGCCATTGCTTCATAGCATCTTCTTCATTAATTTGGGTTCAAAGGTGAGATTTTTATCTCACATCTATGACTATAAGTATCTTTGGTTGTTAGGTACGAATTCCTAACAATTATTCATGTGCAATTGCATTTGATTTGGATTAGATTTGTAAATATTCCAATTTTTGGTGTTTGAAGCCAAATCTTTAAGAATCATAACTTTGATGTTTGATCATGCTTTAAGAGGTGTTTCGGAGAGCCTATAAGGCAGGGTTGTCGCTTGGCATTAATCCCTTGTCTTCGTCGCTTGTCCGATCGCTTCTGTTTGGATTTTCGCCTATTTTTGGGCAAGACTGATTTTTGCCTACAGGGGGAATTCAGACGTCTGAACCCAATTTCAGACGTCTGAACCCAATTTCAGACGTCTGGTTTCAAATTCAGACGTCTGGTTTGGAAATTCAGACGTCTGGAATTGGTCCTTGAAAAACGCGAAAAGGCAGAGAAAAATTTCATACGTCTGGAAATCCATTAAGATGTCTGGTTAGTGGTTCAGACGTTTGGAAGGTAATTTCAGACGTCTGAAATGTGCAGTTTTGCCTATTTTCGCTGTTTTTGAGTATATGTCCAACTTTAATCGATTCGTGTTGATTTCCTTTTTGTTGTTATCATTTATTATGGACTTTGATGACATTTTCATCGTGATTTTTGGGAATATCCATTTTGATGGATTCGGTATCGATTTCTTTGGATTTTATTCACGTCTTCGAATGTGAATTTCGGTGATTGATTGTTCTACAATCATTTTTGTGATTTGTCACTTTAAAAATATAAAGGTTTCAATACTAGCAGTAAATATCAAAACTCTTTCAACAAAACGATTTCAACTCTATTTTCAATAACAAAGCTCGTTTCTTAAACTGTTTTCCAATCTATTAGTATATACAAACCTTTACCTCACTCGTATGAGAAATCTAATTAAACGGCTTAGTAAAACAAGTGGTATGAAACGCTTGCGTTTACTTGTTCGGTTAATTCTTGGACTTGTTCGATTGAATCTCTTGTGACAATTTTCTAGTGGAAACTTACAATTTGTTCGTAAATATTTAAGTTAAGCTAGTGGTTATGGGACATGATGCTAAACTCATATATTTACTAGCTTAGTGTAATTGACACTTCTTGATGATCATGACGATCATCTTTGTGATTTAGACTAGCATTGTGCGATGTCTCTTTGTCTGCGAGGGAGACTAAACCCCGTTTTGTGGAGTTTCGACTCAATTTGGTGGGGGTAGCAACCCATGGTCATCGGGCCGTTTGTGGAGCTTCGGCTCAATTTGTGATGGTTAGCAACCATGGAATTAGCATTCCGTTTGTGATACACGTGTTGGTGGGCTTTATGCTCTCGTTTGTGATAGGCCTCCCCCTTTGTGATTTCTGAATTTCTTGAGATGATTTCTAGAATTTGTGTTTCACCAATTTTCGTGATTTCCATTGATAAGTTTTATCAATATTTGTGCATTGGTGAATTTGTGTGTCATTGACTTTTGTGATTGACATTGATATTATTGTCAATATTTGTGCATTGGTGAATTTGTGTGTCATTGACTTTTGTGATTGACGTTGATATTATCATCAATATTTGTGGTTTGGTGAACGAAATAAGGAGTATGACATTTCTTTGATTCTTGTGTAGATTTGGTGATATTGATTAAGCTCTTGTTGATTTTCAATTACTTATTTATCACAGCTTGGCATTGTGATTATTATATGTTTATGTCATATCTCTTATTATATATCACTTCATCTGATATTTATAGCTAGACTGATCCGTTTATTATTTTCTTCTTAAATAATACTCGGGTCAGACCGAGATGTTACAGGTGCTTCTGCTTGACTCCTTATCGGACTATCATCCCGACTTTTGGTTAACTACTTAGATTAGTAGTTTATTTTGTTGTATACACTTGAGATATAGACTCTATGATGTATACTTATTCTTTTGTATAGCACGTGTTGCTATTCTTTTGTATTATTGTGGATCTTTTTAGACCACTACTCTGATGTACACTTTCATGTGTAATATTCATATCTATTTCCGCCTTTGTGATATGAATTGTCTGTGACTGATTGTGTTATGTTTATTTCTATATTTGTTTCCGAAGACCTTTATATCCACTGTGTAGTAGCTTTGAGTTTGTGTCGGTATGTCGGATTTCCTCTTGAGATGAAAAGTTATATTTTTATCCGGTATATCGGTACTCGCACAAAGCAATTATACAGATGGTCGCTCCTCAACAGACTTATTCTCCGTGCTAGTGGACAGCATTCACAGTAATGTTCTTGTCTAGCGTGGGTATAGAGGTGGGGCGTCACAGCTTGGTATCAGAGCCAAACTTTGGAACAATATAGAATAATTTAGCAAGGATCATGTCCTAAGTCCATCTTAGGAGTCGTGCTTTAGGATTTAATTCGTGTCTTCGTACCGATTCATCCTACTTTCTTCATGATTCCTTGTTTTATCAATCAAGTTTGATTGAAATTTATTCTGAGAATAACTTTTTCCTCTTCTTTCTTTCTTTCTTAAAGAAGAGAAATGGTTAGACCTGGCCGTCCCAGCGCCGGTCAATCTAGTGCTACTCCCCAGGATGGAGTTTTTATGTCTGCCCAGCAGCTTTTAGATCTTGTCAAGAACGCTCAAACAGCGGGTCCCAATCAGGAGCCTACTCATCCTAGATCCGGTTTTGCACGCTTGTGCCGAGACTATACCGATTTGGGTGGAAGGCCATTCATGGGATCCGAGAGTGTTATAGAAATTCAAGCTTGGCTCAAATCATGCGATCGCATCTTTTCTCGCATGAACCTTATTGATCTACATCGAGTCCAAGTGGCTTCAGCATGCTCTAAGAAAGAGCGTTAGATTGGTATGAGCTTTTAATTTCTGAAATCATTGAAGCGGATCTCACTTGGGTGCAATTCCGGGAAAGATTCGAATTGAAATTTGTGCCGGAGGCTGAAAAAGTAACTTTGGCCCGGCGTTTTATCGACCTTGTTCAAGGTGAATCTTTTGTGACAGATTATGTCGCATCTTTCGAATCTCTTTCTAAATACGGGATTGAGTATATTAATACCCCGATGAAGAAAAATCAGAGGTTTGTCTATGGCTTGAATAAGAATCTTAAAAAGCCATTACTTCTGAAACTTGAGGTTTCATTTGATCAACTTATTGATATCGCTCTTCGTCTTGAAGAGGCCGATAATGAAGGTGATGTTGAAGTTGTGCGTGCCCAACAGAACTTCAACAACAACATGAAGAGGCCTATCAAAGTCAAAGGCCCCAATTCTAATAAGAAAGGGAAGCAACAAATTCCGGTAGCAAAGACTCCTACCTCTAGTCGTGGTCATTGCTACAATTGTGGTTCCACAGACCACCAAGTAAGGGAGTGCCCGAAACCCCTCTTTTGCTGTTATTGCAAAGGTTCGGGTCATCTTTTATCTTCGTGTCCTAAGCTTCCAAGCAAGTGAGAAGGAAAGCTGCAAGTTCCTGGCAACTCTTCTCTTGGTCAAGGTATTTTCATTCAATCCTCGATGGCATTGTTTTAATTCGTGAACTTTCTATTTGAGTTCTTTTTGATATGGGTTTCATCTCACTAATTTATATCAAAAGAACTTGTCGATTCTTTTTCTTTGAATATTTTGGGCTTGATGACTTCTTTGAGGATTGCGAATCCGGATGGTAGATCTGCAACCCTCAATTCGCTTTTATTTGATGTCGAAATTATTTTAGGTGATTTATCTTTCCGAGCCGATTTTACTTAGGCTTCGGAATTTACTTTTGTATGGATTGGCTTAATCGTTGTGAAGCCCATATCCTATTTTCTCGTGTGGACTTTTCCTCTTCGACATTTTCAATCTGTTAAGCAGATTTCTATTTTTCCTTTATGATTTTGATTCCAACTTGATGGCATCATTTTATTCCTTAAGCCCACTTATAAGGAAAGTGTTGTTTCTCTTATCTAAATAGTTTGAGAAATTTTCCGGTATTTTTGAGCTTGTCTTAGGATTATCACCTAAGTAATCTTTTGTGTGGTGCTAAGGTCTTTTCAGTTTGACCTTACCACCGGTTTTCATTTGCTATGAGTTGCGGAAGTTAGCATTCCACTTACCGCATTCCGCACTTGTTATAATTCCTATGAATGACTTATTTTGTCATCCAGTTTGTCCAGCTTATTTCATCCATTTTATAGATCGAATATTCTATGAATATCTCGATGACTTTCTTGTACTTATTGATTTTGGATGAAAATAGCAATTTAAAAATTTTGAAAATCTTTTTCATAAGATTTATTTATAAGTACAATTTGATTTTTGTTCTTAAAATGAACAAAGAATATTCTTAAAAGTTTTTAAGAAACATGTTTATTATCTAGAAGATGATTTTGTGATTGTATTGCCCATTTAGTGTTTTAAGAATTTTGGTCGATGCGCTTGATCAACGTTATCGATAGGAATTTCCTAAACGCTTTGATGAGACAGTCAGACACAGTATATTAACTTGAAAATAGTAAATTTTTCTAGAAAGATTATTACATAATGATAAATGTAATTTCGAAAGTTTTAACTTTTCAGGAAAGAAGATTATTTAAAAGAAATTCTTTCTTTTCGATACTTTTATTCTTGTGATTCCTGGAGGGGGATCAAGACTTTGCTATTTGTACCGATACTAGTCGTATTGGTTTGGATGCCATTCTCTTGCCATAGAGAACGTGCTATCACTTGTGCTTCTAAATCATTATAGTTTATCGAGACTAGATATGCCACTTATGATCTAGTGCTCTCGGCTATTGTTTTTGCTTTTGGAATTTGGCATCATCATATTTGGATGAGAAATTTGTTCTCTACCTCGATCATAAATCTTTGGAATATATATGTTCTCTTAAGGAACTTCATGTTGACTCGAGTTCCTAGCTTCCTATGATCTTGATATTCTTTTTATTCCCGAAGGGGAAATCGTGTTGCCAATGCGTTTAGTCGTAAACAACAAGGGGTTGTTTCTTTGTTGATAACCGAATGAAATTATCTTTTTATCAAGTTCATCGGGCATTTTGATGTACTTCGTTTTATTGAGTTTCATCTCATTTCTTTTATGAGCTTGCGTCCGATGTTCTTTTATTGTGTTCGGTTCATTGGACGTACCGTTTTTGTACTACGTCGGTGTTCCGAAATCATTCGGGCTTCGGTTCATTGGACGTACCGTTTTTGTACTACGTCGGTGTTCCGAAATCATTCGGGCTTTGATTCATTGGATGTACCGTTTGTACTACATCAGTGTTTTAGATTCATTGGATGTACCGTTTGTACTACATCAATGTCTTTTCTTTTTGGATTCATTGGATGTACCGTTTGTACTACATCAGTGTCTTTGATTCATTGGATGTACCGTTTGTACTACATCAATGTCTTTGCTTTTGATTCATTGGATGTACCGTTTGTACTACATCAGTGTTTTTGATTCATTGGATGTACCGTTTGTACTACATCAATGTCTTTTCTTTTTGGATTCATTGGATGTACCGTTTGTACTACATCAGTGTTTTTGATTCATTGGATGTACCGTTTGTACTACATCAATGTCTTTTCTTTTTGGATTCATTGGATGTACCGTTTGTACTACATCAGTGTCTTTGATTCATTGGATGTACCGTTTGTACTACATCAATGTCTTTGCTTTTGATTCATTGGATGTACCGTTTGTACTACATCAATGTCTTTTCATTTTGGATTCATTGGATGTACCGTTTGTA
This sequence comes from Allium cepa, assembly GCA_030765085.1. NCBI lineage: Eukaryota > Viridiplantae > Streptophyta > Magnoliopsida > Asparagales > Amaryllidaceae > Allium > Allium cepa. The sequence goes on along the minus strand of CM060940.1, from coordinate 135,052,148 downwards.
CTACATAAGTGTCTTTGATTCATTGGATGTACCGTTTGTACTACATCAATGTCTTTGCTTTTGATTCATTGGATGTACCGTTTGTACTACATCAGTGTCTTTGATTCATTGGATGTAATGTTTGTACTACATCAGTGTCTTTGCTTTTGATTCATTGGATGTACCGTTTGTACTACATCAATGTCTTTTCTTTTTGGATTCATTGGATGTACCATTTGTACTACATCAGTGTCTTTGATTCATTGGATGTACCGTTTGTACTACATCAATGTCTTTTCTTTTTGGATTCATTGGATGTACCGTTTGTACTACATCAGTGTCTTTGATTCATTGGATGTACCGTTTGTACTACATCAATGTCTTTTCTTTTTTGGATTCATTGGATGTACCGTTTGTACTACATCAGTGTCTTTGATTCATTGGATGTACCGTTTGTACTACATCAATGACTTTGATGTTTGATTCATTGGATGTACCGTCTGTACTACATCAATATCTTCCCTTTTTGATTCATTGGATGTACCGTTTGCACTACATCAATGACTTGGCTTTTTGGTTCATTGGACGTACCGCCTTTGTACTACGTCGGTGCTCCAAATTATTCGAGTTTCTAGTTTCTCGGGCGTACCGTATTTGTACTACGCCGTTGCACTGGCTCAACTTTTTGCTATTTTTGACGTTTTCCACGTCTTTTAACTATGGAAATGCTTTTATGTTTTCGGTTTTTATTCTTGAGCCCGGTATTATTGAGGGATTGAAGTTTCACCAAATTTGACTTTTGAGCACCATTCCATTCGCATCATTGCTTCGGAGGTTGAGCGCCTTCGATATAAAGATATTCTTTTTGATAGAAGTTCAATGGTTCTCAAATCCTAAGGATTGCTCATGTGAAATCTTGAGAATTCATCGAACGAAAACTTTCGGATTTACTCCTTCGTGCTCTTTATGGTGAACTTCTTGATTCAAATTTTCTTTTGTGTTAATATGCTTCTATGGTTGTTACTTCTTATATTTCCTTCTTAATTATTGCGAGGACGCAATTTCTTTAAGGAGGGGAGTCTGTAACAACCCGCATATTTATCGATTTTATATTTAAATATTTTATCGTTCGTCGGATTTTGGTCCGAAAACCTACTTTTTGCATACGGTCGAATTAGGACTCGAGACCACCTCCATTGAGTTCAAAATGACGTTTGCGACCTTTTTGAGTATAAGCTTCGATATGTTTGGAGAAAGTTGATTTTTGCTACTTTTCACTTTGGGTTTGGTTTTGGGCTCAGCCCTATGTTTTAACTTATACTCCAAAACTGAACCACTCTCCCCATTCTCCCTCACTTCTTTCTCTTTTCAGTTTTCTTAGCATTAATGGTGGAGAGGAGTGGAAATTAAAACTCCAAGCCCTAGCTCCTCTTGCTAGCTCAAGTTCTTGCTCCAAAATCAAAGAGAACCCCTTGGTAAGCATCTCCTTCATCTTCTCCAACTCTTTCTCCATTCAATTTCAGAAATTTCCTAAACCTAATTTAGGGAATGTTTCTCTTTTAAGCTTAGATTCAAGCTTGTTGAGTTGGAATTGAAGAGTGCTTGGCATCTTCTTCATTAATTTGGGTTCAAAGGTGAGATTTTTATCTCACATCTATGACTATAAGTATCTTTGGTTGTTAGGTACGAATTCCTAACAATTATTCATGTGCAATTGCATTTGATTTGGATTAGATTTGTAAATATTCCAATTTTTGGTGTTTGAAGCCAAATCTTTAAGAATCATAACTTTGATGTTTGATCATGCTTTAAGAGGTGTTTCAGAGAGCCTATAAGGCAGGGTTGTCGCTTGGCATTAATCCCTTGTCTTCGTCGCTTGTCCGATCGCTTCCGTTTGGATTTTCGCCCATTTTTGGGCAAGGCTGATTTTTGCCTACAGGGGGATTTCAGACGTCTGAACCCAATTTCAGACGTCTGGTTTCAAATTCAGACGTCTGGTTTGGAAATTCAGACGTCTGGAATTGGTCCCTGGAAAACGCGAAAAGGCAGAGAAGAATTTCAGACGTCTGGAAATCCATCCAGACGTCTGGTTAGTGGTTCAGACGTCTGGAAGGTAATTTCAGACTTCTGAAATGTGCAGTTTTGCCTATTTTCGCTGTTTTTGAGTATATGTCCAACTTTAATCGATTCGTGTTGATTCCCTTTTTGTTGTTATCATTTATTATGGACTTTGATGACATTTTCATCGTGATTTTTGGGAATATCCATTTTGATGGATTCGGTATCGATTTCTTTGGATTTTATTCACGTCTTCGAATGTGAATTTCGATGATTGATTGTTCTACAATCATTTTTGTGATTTGTCACTTTAACAATATAAAGGTTTCAATACTAGTAGTAAATATCAAAACTCTTTCAACAAAATGATTTCAACTCTATTTTCAATAACAAAGCTCGTTTCTTAAACCGTTTTCCAATCTATTAGTATATACAAACCTTTACCTCACTCGTATGAGAAATCTAATTAAACGGCTTAGTAAAACAAGTGGTATGAAACGCTTGCGTTTACTTGTTCGGTTAATTCTTGGACTTGTTCGATTGAATCTCTTGTGCTTGTGATAATTTTCTAGTGGAAACTTACAATTTGTTCGTAAATATTTAAGTTAAGCTAGTGGTTATGGGACATGATGCTAAACTCATATATTTACTAGCTTAGTGTAATTGACACTTCTTGATGATCATGACGATCATTTTTGTGATTTAGACTAGCATTGTGCGATGTCTCTTTGTCTGCGAGGGAGACTAAACCCCGTTTTGTGGAGTTTCGACTCAATTTGGTGGGGTAGCAACCCATGGTCTTCGGGCTGTTTGTGGAGCTTCGGCTCAATTTGTGATGGTTAGCAACCATGGAATTAGCATTCCGTTTGTGATACATGTGTTGGTGGGCTTTATGCTCCCGTTTGTGATAGGCCTCCCCCCCTTTGTGATTTCTGGATTTCTTGAGATGATTTCTAGAATTTGTGTTTCACCAATTTTCGTGATTTCCATTGATAAGTTTTATCAATATTTGTGCATTGGTGAATTTGTGTGTCATTGACTTTTGTGATTGACATTGATATTATTGTCAATATTTGTGCATTGGTGAATTTGTGTGTCATTGACTTTTGTGATTGACGTTGATATTATCGTCAATATTTGTGGTTTGGTGAACGAAATAAGGAGTATGACATTTCTTTGATTCTTGTGTAGATTTAGTGATATTGATTAATCTCTTGTTGATTTTCAATTACTTATTTATCACAGCTTGGCATTGTGATTATTATATGTTTATGTCATATCTCTTATTATATATCACTTCATCTGATATTTATAGCTAGACTGATCCGTTTATTATTTTCTTCTTAAATAATACTCGGGTCAGACCGAGATGTTACAGGTGCTTCTGCTTGACTCCTTATCGGACTATCATCCCGACTTTTGGTTAACTACTTAGATTAGTAGTTTATTTTGTTGTATACACTTGAGATATAGACTCTATGATGTATACTTATTCTTTTGTATAGCACGTGTTGCTATTCTTTTGTATTATTGTGGATCTTTTTAGACCACTACTCTGATATACACTTTCATGTGTAATATTCATATCTATTTCCGCCTTTGTGATATGAATTGTCTGTGAATGATTTGTGTTATGTTTATTTCTATATTCGTTTCCGAAGACCTTTATAGCCACTGTGTAGTAGCTTTGAGTTTGTGTCGGTATGTCGGATTTCCTCTTGAGATGAAAAGTTATATTTTTATCCGGTATATCGGTACTCGCACAAAGCAATTATACAGATGGTCGCTCCTCAACAGCCTTATTCTCCGTGCTAGTTGACAGCATTCACAGTAATGTTCTTGTCTAGCGTGGGTATAGAGGTGGGGCGTCACAGCAAGTGACCTCCCACATCTGGGGCATGAAATCATCAAAGCAAACCGAAATAAACATGTACCTAATAGTCGGGCAACTAAACTTTACTTATGAAACCAAAAGTAACAAGCTAGTGTTTGCTCTCATGTATTTGAATCTCACTTACATAACCCAAAAGAGAATTAAACATGATAATGACACAATACTACAACTCAATCATCATATACATGAATCTAAGCATGCTTAACCATAAATAATTATCATCTCAACAAATCATGCCATAACGAATCATGAAACTTGTATTTTTAGTGACAAAAGCATACAATTACATTTAAGCCTGTACGATGTACATTTACCATTCATACGCAATATACAACTTGATCACTCGTTCGATCACACAATTTCACTTCCGAACTAATGTCACTCACTTGACCATTCTAGTGCGGACTCTGGTCTGGTTCCTTAATTAGAATCCTCCATTCTCATTATATACCCATCAACTATGATAGAAAACTTTGGAATCAAATCAAAATTCTATATTTGGTATTTGTCGTCAAGAATCTAGTGAAAAATCCTAACTCGAACCAGTGTAAATCATGTCAAAATCGTGCGGCTGAATCCGGATAAAAAATTCTCATGTGAATAAATTATCTACGTACGTCTTATGCATTCATTCCAATTGGTTTCTTAGTTGTTCTAATTCTATTTATTCACATTCATATTTACGTAGTATATTTCCTTTAATACTAATATCCATTTATTAGTTAAGTTTGTATAACACTAAAATCATTTATGAATCGTTTCATAAAATCGCTACTTAAATTTGTCACATCTTATGAAACCCAATTTATGTATATCAATCACCCTTAAAACTTAAGTCCATATTCAATTCTATTTTGGACTATCCTATAAAATTGCTTAAGGTTGTATATATTTCACAACTTAAGTTTTTAAAACATCTTATAAAACATGACTTAGGTTTATCATCACTTGAAAACTTAAATTTATATTTTAATTAATAGTAGAGTTTATTTTTTGAGTCATTTCATTTTATATTACCTTAGGCCTACAAACACTTTATAAGACTTATCTTCATCAATAAAAAAAATTCTAAGATCATAATTACCTTTTGAGGAATCATTATTCCAATTAAGAGACATTACTTAAATCTATTAACATTCTATAACTCAAGCTCATTGTTGCAAAATACTCTTCTATTTCCTAAGAGTATGTGTGTGTATGTGTGTGTTTATACAAAAATGGATTTGTTTTACTTAACATGAATGTCAATCAAATTTAAAATTTGTTTTTAAATTTCTCTCTCTTTAAATTTATAAGTTATAAAAATTTAGTTTCTTTTTTTTTCATAAAACACTTTGCTTCAAATTCCATATCAAATTTGAAAGTCTCAGCTATCCAAATCATCAGAATTTCAATTTTATTTCAATAAATGAAAATTATTATACAACATATCATACTGAGATGCACTGATCAAACTACCTTAATGGATAAGATACTTGAGTCTATAGTATCACTTAGCTAAAATTTCAAAACTAGAAACTCCGTTTTAATTTCAAATTATTTTGAAATGATAATAATATACACGTTCCTTTGAATCGCAAATCATACTTTTGGGATTCTAAAACAAATTTTTTTACCCAAAACAAAAATTCTATGGCAAATCAATAGGATAGCAATCCCTCACTTAGAAGCTCAAAAATGAACACTGATGATGTTGCAGTCATCACCTGAATTATATTCCAGTGACCAAAGTGAGTTTGGTGCTTTTTATCTTTTTTAAAAATCCAATTTCAAATATCTCTATTAACAAATACTTCCAAAAGAATATTATTACTACTTACTCTAAAACATTGAAAAATGATTTTCAAAATAGTTAGGATTCAAGTTCTCAAATTCTTAGCTTAAATCTTGTTTATTCATAAGTCATATCTATAATGTTTCAGTTTTTATATAAGATCATTTCATAACTGTTTATCTTTGTATAAATTTTAACAAATAACTTTTAGTAAAGTTAAACTTTAACCCAAAATTATCACTGAATGCCCTATAGTAAAACAATGAAACTGAATTCACAAGGTGTTCATGTTTAATTTAACCAAACAAAATACCTATAAACTATCTGAGCATAACTAATCAACAATAAACGATAAATGATTGAATACATCATTCTCTAATAACCAAATACACTATACATAATTATAATAATTTCTAAAATATTGTTCTTTTATATATAAAATATAATTTAGGTAAACTTATTTCATTTACCCAATTTCAAAACAATACTGTCAGCTTACCTTGTTCAAGTGTTTAGAAACCCCCTATTAACACAGTTGTTCCTTTTATATCGGCCAAAATTCATAAGCCACTCAATCGATCAACCAATACTATAAAACATTTTTATAGCACTAAAAAATACGAGCTCATACACACATAGATATATACACACACACAAAGACATATATATATATATATATGTATGTATGAATGTATGTATGTATGTGTATATATATATATATATATATGTATTCTCTCAAACTCATCCTAGTCTCACTTACCCTATCTCAAATGAGTTAACGCCACTAAAGCATAGGTGTTCGTTCAATCTAAGCTTTAATACCATGTTGTAACGACCTGCCATTTTGGCCCTCAGAAGTCGACACTAATACGTCTATGGCATTCACTTGCCAAATAACCAAGTGCTAGAAAGAAAGATGGCTAGGGGAAAGAAAGAAGGAAAGAAGAAACTAAACAACACAGAATCTCACAATGCAACGGATAATCTATAATATAACAATGATCTTTACAAAAGAAAACTTTTATATACATACATCCATCCATTAGAGTACTAGCCTATCATCTACTTGGACAGTTATAATAACTTGCCCTTACAATTTCTGATAAATACAACAAACCATGCAGCCGAACTCAAAGCAATACATAGATACATCTTGGCCTCTAGCTCGTCTCCTGAGCTCCAATGCATCCAAAGCTAATCTGGAAAATATGATCGGTCTAACCCAAGAAATATGTAACGACCCAGAATTTTTATAAATTAAAATTTGAATATTTAATTAATTTTAAATATTAATAAGTGAATTTATAAGTCAAATAAATTTTTATTTGAATTATTGGATTTAATTGGATAATTAAATCGATAATTTAATACGTTAAATAATGAAAATAATTAAAAATCGAGTTAAATATGATAGAAAATAATTTGTAAAATTTTATTTTATCATACTGGAGTTATAGAAATATTTTAGAACTTTTAAAATCGAATTAAAAGTTAATTTGTGAAAATTGAATATTTTAATATTTAATAATCGACTGTAAAATAGCCAATTTTTGGACAGTCTCAGAATTGAACGAAACCAGTTTCATTGGATCCGTAATAGTTAGTTATTACCGGATTTCAAATTTCGTGTCAATCGGAGTTATCGTTTGATCGTGGCAGCTCGAAACGCATCGATTTATTTTTAATTTAAATTTGGCGAGTCAAAATAGCCATTTTTCAAAAAGTCTCGGAATTCGACGAAACCAGTTTCATCGGATCCGTAATGTGATATTATTGTAAGATTTCAAATTTCAAGTCAATTGGATTTACCGTTTGTCCGGTACAAATTAAAACGCCTAGAAATCGACTTAAATCGGTTTAATTTAAATTGAACGTTTTCAGCCATAACTCGCACATACTTCCGAATTAGCTTCCGAAACCTGTTCCATTGTGTCCGGAACGCGGGATAAACCCTAGGTACGCTGGTTACGGCGTCTAAATCGGAGTTCGGAATTCCCGGGATGAATAGTGTTTACGCTAGCTTTTCTTATAAATAGACATCATTCTAAAAATAAAAAAAATAAAAAAAAACCCTAGTTACAAAACACGGCCGCCAGTATAGGGTTCAATGGCCAGTATTGTTCCAATTTCTCCTCTTAATTTCTCTTGATCTATGAATAATTAGCAAATGTGTTTAACTGTAAAGTGGTAGAGCGTCTCGAGCTCTTCGAATCCATACGGATTTGATGATGTTTGGAGCTGTGTGGTGGTCGTGGGGGAGCCACGAAGGCAGGCCGTTCGGCCTCGTAGTGCGTGCTAGGGGGGTGACCGAGTTCTATGGCTTTGGGGCCGAAGTGGGAGAGGATGAAGGGCTTCGAAGTGGCGGTGTTATGATCGAGTTTAGGCGAGAGATTGAGGCGAAAATCAAAACCCTAGCTAGCTAATTGGGTTCGGCCATAATACTGCACGCGTGATCAAAAAGGAAGAAGGGGGGGGGGGGTTTGCGTCCTACGGTGATGATGTAGGGGAGGCTAATCTAGCGGCCTGTGTTGATTTGGTATAAAATATAGTTAAATTTAGTTGTAAATTATATAATAAAAATCGAGTAACTTCAAATATTTATAACTTTTTCATACGAGGTCGAAAAAATGCAAACTCAGTTGCGTTGGGATCGTATGGACGAGCACTACGCGATGGAGTTGGTTTGGAGTCGTTTGGAGTTAGTGAGAATTTCGGGTAAAATTAAACGCGCGTTTAATTTTATTCGAAATAAAAGCTAAAACGGGATTTAAAATCAAGGTGAGAATTTCTCACTCAATCGAATAGATTTCGATTTTATTTTAAATAGTTAGATTTAAAATATTTGAATGCATGTATGAATGATGAATTGTATATATTGATTGTTAAAATAGACATTATGCGCCGTTAGTAAGCGGATGTTATTTAATAAAAACATATACCGCGAGTATTTCATAAACAGTGAAATTGGTATTATATATAATATCAATATATATATATTGGCATATGTATATATTGCAGTTGTTGATTTCCCGCATTTTTTTGTTTAGCGGATGAGACCCTATTACGCCGTTATTAAGCGGATAATATTTATTAAGAACATATACCGCGATAATTTCGTACTGGAGCGAAATTGGTATTGTGCTAATGTTTTTGGATGCAGGAAACAGGTTGGAGGGATCCAACTGGATTCCTCAACAGTATTTATTTAATTTCAGATATTTTGATATTTGATTGATTATCATATCGATATATGATATCGTTGTTGTCGTGATTGACTATTTGGTGTGTAGCATCATTGGACCCAAATTTTGGGATTTTAAAATGGTTTTAAAGTGATTTTTGAAATTATACTATATTTTTGGAATTGATCCATTATAAATAAATAAACGTTATAATTTTTAAAGTTATAAAAATTATGATTTTGTGAAATATAGTTAAAAAAGCTGATTTTTAGAAATACGATTAAAAACTTGATTTTTGAGAAATATGGATCAATGATTTTATAAAATAGTTTAAACTGGATTTTTGAGTTTATTATTAAAAGTTTAAATTTAAGATTTTTAAAATTTGATTATTTTATAAATCAAAATGGTGGAATTGTAAAGGAATTTGAAGACGTTTTAAAGAATAATATAAATTGATTTATATTAAGAGATTTATAAATGGATATTTATAAATTGAATTATGGACATTATAAAACGAGTTTTTATAAGTGTTTGAATGTAGTGAAAATGAATTTCCTAAATGAATGAAATTTATGAAATTATAAACTGTGAAGTCATAAATGAAATTTTATAAGCAATAGGTTTATAAAATTTATAAAGTTATCGAAAGAATGAATTTTGGATAAATAAACAATCTTATAAATTAAGATTAATAATTTGGGAAGTTAAATGAACGATTTTGTAAAGTAATCGTTTTATAAGTAATTAACTTATAATATGAACTTGTAGTTTATAATTGAGTTATAAACTGGAATAGGTTAAAAAAAAGGAATTTATAAAAAGGAAGTTTTTATAAATAAATAGAAATGGAATTTATAAACGTTGTTTTATAAATCCGCAAATGACTTATTTTGATAAGTTAATTGTTATAACTTAGAGATAGAGTTATATTCACATTTTTGAATAGTGAATAATCCTTTGAATTAAAATGAATAAAAGGATGAAATTTGTTAACGAAGTTTATTCACGTTTTTGAATAGTGAATAACACGTTAAAGAAATTGTTTTAGATTTGGTGTTCTAAACAGAATTAAAACGATCTAACGATGTTTAAAAGATGTTGAGATTCGAAATCATAGATTTCAACATTTATTGTTGAAATAGACGTTTTCGAGAAATAAAAGGAAATGGTGGACTATAACACTGTTGTTATAGTAAATGATTTCCGAAAGGAAATGGGTTGTATAGTATTGGGATTTATATATCTATTTAATTTCGAATCCCTATACTAGTGATTTTGGGTTGTCGTAACGATGTTTTACGCAACATTCGTTTTGGCCCAAATAAAAATGTTTAAGAGAATGATTTCCCTTAAAGAATGAATAATATACTTAATTCGATTTAAGTATATTGAATATTTTCAAAGGTTGAAAATAAAAAGATTTGTTGATTACTTATGAATAAATAAGTATGGAAATGTTTTCCAATATGAAGTGAATATTAGAATTTATCTTTTTGAAGATAAATTGAAATGAATTATTGAAATCGAATATGCATGGATATTTTGAAATATAAATTCATTATGGAATTTATATGTGAAAAGTGGAATTTGTTTGAAAATAAATATTGATTTATTTTTGAAGTGTTGAAATTATATATCTTATGAAGATATTTTTGGAAAATAAATAATTTGGAAAATTATTTGGAATCTGGTGATGTATGCATATCAATTGATAGTTCGATAGCCGACTATCAATATTTCCCTTTGAATGGGTAATTGATGTGATTTGTTTGAATTTGAATGCACACTTATTTTTGAATAAGCGCTCACTATTCGGGTTAACCGGGAAAGGACCATGGGGTCGTATAACCCACTCCGAATATGTGATACGTCGTTGTGAATTGCATTTGAAGATCGGTGTTGAAGACCGGTATTTGCGAAAGCGATAGGATGAACTATCGATTGACTCTGCACCGAGTAGCTACGGTATTGAGTTCTCCATATGTGATGGTGAATCCGATCAGGATTGTGAATATCCGGATTGCAAGGACTTCTTTGTAAGTGCCTTCGGTTCTGTTCGATCCCGGAACAGACTTGTATGGATTGTATGCCTGACATTACAATTTGAGATATAAAGCCGATTTCTTTCAAATATATTTCTGTTGGTGGCGGAGAATTTATTCTTTGCTTAACACCCTTCTTTGAGACGTACGAGCTCAAAGGTTATATAGTTGAAGTTATCAGCGATATATCCCATTTTGGTAATATGACATGCTGAGTGATGCTGAAATGATCATTGTGTTGATTATTTGTGATAGGATCATTTATTTGATCGTCTATCTTAGTGATCATTGTGTTGATCATTTGTTGACCCAAAGCACAGCTTTTTGTACAAAGTGTGTTTTTGTGGACGTGAATTCATCGAGCCTCACATCCCGTTAATGGTCAAAACAGGAAAGATGCGGCAAGGTTATGAGGGGTAGCTCCCTTTAGGGTATGTGCATTTCCTTCTGGAAAGGGTGGTATCATGGTATGGAGCCCAGATACTTACTCATGTTGATACACTATATCTTTTTCTGTGTGGTGTTGTTGGTGACGAGCGCTCGGTTAAAGGTCCGATGGGACCGGGGGATGCCATATTCGTGTAGTAGTTACCTAGTGATAAAGGTAACCCGGCCTTGTGTTGGCAGAGAGCTGGTTAAGTTCTCGGGACGTCCAGCCAGAGGCGATCCCATGTGACAGTAGGAAGTTCCTTAGCCTGACCATTCGTTGGAAATCCAATTCCCAATACGAAACTTGTACGGTATTAGTTGTAGAACCTGCTATTCACTTATGGTGGTCACCACTGTTTGGATAGTAGCTATAGTAGGCATACGATAATGGTCGTATGTTGGCTAAGATTTATATTCTACTTTCGAAATGAATTTTTCCTACACTATGCACTAATAATAATATCAAATATTATTTTAAATGCGTATCAAGCATCTTTGACTATCATAAGGAGAAATCTCCTCCGATTCTGCGTTTGCATTGTGTGTGTGTGCGGAAGGCCTTATGGTAGTCTCATTTTTAAAAGCATTGCGAATTGATTTAAAAAATATTCTTCTATTTTGATTTTAAAGATAAATAAACTATTTTGAGTTCTCACACCAGTCACATGACTGACTTGGAGTTTATTGTTTTCCTTCCTAAACTCTGGGTGCCCACCAATTTCCACACGGGCAGTCAAGAGTTAAGGTTTATCAGGATATTCTGGATATTCTGGAGTTGCTGGAGGCAAGCTGGATGGCATGGCGTATTACTAGTTTATATAGTATTTCTTTTCCGCTGCACTGTTTGTTGTTGTATGATGTTGTACACTCTGATATGTTGTGATGTAATGAAATGTAATGTAATAACTGATATAGTTCTTTGTTTAAAGATTATTCATTTATTATTATATGTTGTTCCGCTGCGAATTGTGAGATTCTGTTGTTGTTCTGTTGTTTCTTTCTGTCTATTTCTATTTTTCAAATTTTCTATCTTCTGTCTTTTTTTCAAATTCTCTGTTTCCTAAAAATTGTCTATCTTCTTCTCTCCTCCCTAATTTCTATCTTCTTCTCTTTTCTTTCCCTAAATTCTTTTTCTTAAAACCCCTAAGGGTTCGTATTTTCGTTCATCTTGAATTAAACAAAGGAGATTAGTGTCTATTCAAGGAGTACGGACTTACGGGTCTTTACAAAATATAATAAAATAACACCTAGATCAGCCTGGTAAACCAGTGTGAGAAACACACCTTAATTGAATTTTAATTTTACTAAAATCTTTTGGAAATAAAGATAACTCGCAAGGCAACGACACATAAAAAATTGATGGGTTTTTACCTTACGATAACCAAAACACGTCTATAGGAAATCCTCTAATACTATAATAATGTCTATGACTCTACCGTTTTGAAATAAATATTAACTTGCACCTGAAATTGTTACATTAATTAAATTCCAGTATAATAGTTATACAATCAAGTCCAAATGCTCGTATTGGAGAATGGATTCCAACTATGAAAAAGTAAAGGTCTACCCATCGAACCTATATATCTCTATAGGGAGGCTACAATACATTACACCTCAGCTACTTAGTACCGACTCTACCCCTTACTAGGTAGTGCTAAACATGATCACCCCATGGTTGAAAAACAACCGTAACAGGCCCCGAAGCATACATAAATATCGACTCTGGATATAGGATGATCATACCCTAATAGGAGCAACCCACATAGCCTTGCCGAATGTCCCTGCTTTAGTCATTTACTAGCTGTGAGGCTTAAGGCTACAATTACATTTTAATGGAGAAATTCCACTTGGATTGCTAACACTGCCCTCAAAGCAGAAATGCAATGCCAAAATTCATCCATACAAGTTTGTTCTAGGTTTGAACAAAATGGAAGGCACTGCCTCTACTACATCCATTTTGGAATCACCCTTAGAATTAGTAGTAAGAGCCCTTGCACTTCAAATTGACAATGGTAATTTAGAACTAGCAAAGTTTGATAGTCGGTTATTTAACTATCAAATAAACAACAATCACATAAAGGATTTAACCTTATAGGGAAAATCGACATTGGTTAAGCATATAAGTAACCATTAATCTCTTTAATTAACCCTCTATTTCATTAAAATTACTTCGTATATACTTGTATCAAAATAATTTTACAAAGGTATACTCACAAACCCTTTTTTACTTCTTCCAATACTTAGAAAAATATTCATATACTTATCTCAACGGTATAAGCATATTAACAAAATATTTTGAAAAATTTCTTATTCCAAAATCATATCAAGAGGATTAAAACAAACATTGTTTTAAAAGAAACAGAAAAACGGATAAACCCAAATACTATTCCTTCGGTATTAAGCATGGAACGAACGTCCACACCACCAAAATTAAGAAGGTCAATTTGGAAATCCAATCTCATTTCATTCTTATAAAATTACTATTATATATCCCTTTTTAAATAATCTCTCTGAGTCTCTTTTATAAATTCCCAAACCTTTTATAAAACTTCTTAACAAATCTCCAAGTCTACTTATAAATTCTTTTGTAAATATTTAAATTCATTTATAAACTCTTTTATAAATCTATGTATCCATTTATAAACTTTATTCTTTTATAGAACTCCTTTATAAAATCCCTTCGAAAAATTACTTTATACAATCTTTTCTATAATCCCTTTGTAAAATTCTTTATTAAATCATTACAAAAATTCTTTATAAATACAGTACTACATTTCCATTTATAAATTATTTATTAAATGAAATTTCGTTAAAAATAAATTTATCATTTATAAATACAATTAATAAAATAAATTAATAAACACCATAATAAGTAATAAATTACTTTTCAATAACAATAGTAAGAAAATCAATTTTCCTTTAGAATATCATTAATGTAATGACCCGCCTTTCATTCTACATAAAGATGCATCATTATTAAGAAAGAAAGAGATAGAAAAGAGAAAAGATAGGAAAGAAAGAACTAAACAATATCATAATCTCACAGCGGAATGAATAAAATTTATTAATCACATAGTTATTACATAATATACAACATCTAACAGAGTTACACAGCTTTATACATCACAACACATTAGATAGTTATAAAAACCTGTCTATCATACAATTCAAGTTACAACACAGAGATTAACACAGTGGAACCACAATATCTATATACGCTGAAGCTTCCTGCTTCATATCTCCTTCAGAATTCGTCAAAGATAACCTGAATCCCTTGGCTACTCGTAAAAATTTGAGTACCCGAGAGTTTAAGAAAACAAAAAATAAACTCCAGGTCAGACATGGGTCTGGTGTGAGTAAATGGGTTAAAGTTGTTTAACTTTGAAAATCATGAAAACAAAGGTATCTCGTAAGACCACGCCACAAATAAACATGTCAGGGTTTTACCTTACGATAACCTAAACATTTGATATGAAATCTAGTGATATTATAATAGTGTCTAGGGTTTTCAAGTAAAATACAAAAATAGCTGGAATGCTTACATCTCACGTTCCAACATAGTTGGGCACAATCAAAACGTATGGCACTTATTGGAGATTGGATACCTACAATGGCAGGGCTAATGGGGTACCGCCCATCATAGTACCTGGTCTAGATCAGAGTACCGAGGATCCAACCTGATCCCCTACAACACAAGGCCGGAACCATCCCTTACTGGATAATCTCGAATAAGACAACCCCGCAGTTGGCGCGACCAACCGCCCACACAGCCGAATAAAAGGGACCTCTAGAAAGGGGAAAATCTTATCCTACTTGGGTGCTACCCACTTAGCCTTGCTGTACCTCCCCTGTTTTAGCCATTCCCGGTTGATGAGGCTTGAGGCTACGATTACCTTTTAAGAACATATATCTTGGAATGCTCATTGTCCTCCAGTGACGACAGTCTGATAGCATTCAATTCATACAAGTCCGTTCCGGGCCCGAACGAAACAGAAGGCACTATCATGCTACCCTTATTTCTGAATCACCCTCAGAGTTAACGACAATAGCCCTTGCACTCTGAATCTTCATCTCGAATCTGAAAGCACTATCTCCATTACACTCGTTTTAGAATTATCTTGAAAGTTAACGACAAATAGCCCTTACACTTCGAGTCTTTATCTTGATCTTCATTTGAGATTTCACGACGTATCGTTTAATTTGGATCAATATGGTTTTCGAATATCCAATTTAGAAATCCGATCCCGGTCTTATCAAAATCCAAAACGCCGTTTTAATGTCCAAGTTGTTTAAGTTACACAATTTATTTTATTTTTTTATATTCACATAGATAGATAATTCGCATTATCATGGATTGATAATCCATATTGTCACAATTCAACCAAAGCATCTCATATCACAGAGCAGCACTTATCACATATCAAAGATATCAAATAATCCTAGGCATTCAATATCATTCAGTCATCCATAAGCAAGATTAATTAGTCACACTATTTCTAATTAATTTAAATTAATTACTTCATTCACTTTCAAATCTTGCTTACTTAACATTAATTAATTACAAACCAATTAATTAATTATCCATCTTGATTAATCATCCTTGATTAATTATTCCTGAATTACAATAAGAAATTAGCCTTTAATTAATTATACAAATTAATTATCCTTAAACTATTCACCTTAATTAACCCTTAATTGCTTTCATTAATTAATTAAATATAATTCATTACATTAATCCTTAATTAGTTACATTAATTAATTATTCTATAATCACTATATTTATTAATTGTCTTTTAATTAATCACATTCTTAATTAACTAAACATTTAATTAGTTACCTTAATTAACTGTTTAATTAATTATACTAAGTAATTAAAGGATAATTACATAATGGAAATAATTAAGGATTAATTACTTAGTATAATTAATTAAAGGATTAATTAAGGTAATTAATTAAAGGGTTAGTTAATTAATGAATGTGATTAATTAAAATACAATTAATCAATATAGTGATTATAGAATAATTAATTAATGTAATTAATTAAGGATCAATGTAATTAATTATAGTTAATTAATTAATGAAAGTAATTAAGGGTTAATTACTGTGAATATTTTAAGGATAATTAATTTGTGTAATTAATTAAAGGCTAATTTCTTATTGTAATTAAAGAATAATTAATCAAGGCTGATTAATTAAGATGGATAATTAAGGGATAATTAATTAGTTAATTGGTTTATAATTAATTAATGTTAAGTAAGCAAGATTTGAAAGTGAATGAAGTAACTAATTTAATTTATTTAAATTAGTTATAAATGGTGTGACTAATTAATCTTACTTATGGATGATTGAATGATATTGAAAGCCTAGGATTATTTAATATCTCTGATATGTGATATGTGCTGCTCTGTGATAGGAGATGCTTTGGTTGAATTGTGATAATATGGATTATCTATCCGTGATAATGTGAATTATCTATTTATGTGAATATAAAAAATAAATTAAATTATTTAACTTAAACAACTTGGACATTAAAACGACGCTTTGGATTTCGATGAGACCGGGATCGGATTTCCAAATTGGATATCCGAAAACAACATCGATCCAAATTAAACGATGGGTCGTGAAATCTCAAATGAAGATCAAGATAAAGACTCGAAGTGTAAGGGCTATTTGTCGTTAACTCTGAGGGTGATTCCAAAACAAGTATAACGGAGATAGTTCTTTCAGATTCGAGATAAAGATTCAGAGTGCAAGGGCTATTGTCGTTAACTCTGAGGGTGATTCCAAAATAAGTGTAGCGAGATAGTGCCTTTGGTTTCGTTCGGACCCAGAACGGACTTGTATGGATTGAATGCTATCACACCATCGTCACCGGAGGACGATGAGCGTTCCAAGATATGTGTTCTTAAAAGGTAATCGTAGCCTCAAGCCTCATCAACCGAGAATGGCTAAAACAGGGGAGGTGCAGCAAGGCTAAGTGGGTAGCATCCAAGTAGGATAAAAAAAATTCCCCTATCTAGATGTCCCTTTTATTCGGCTGTGTGGGTGGTTGGTCGAGCCAACTGCGGGGTTGTCTTATTCGGGATTATCCAGTAAGGGATGGTTCGGCCTTGTGTTGCAGGGGATCAGGGTGGATCCTCAGCACTCTGATCTAGACTAGGCACTGTCACGGACGGTACCCTAGTAGCCCTACCATTGTATGGAATCCAATCTCCAATAAGTGCTGTACGTTTTGATTGTGCCCAATTATGTTAGAACGTGAGATGTAAACATTCCAGCTATTTCCGTATTTTACTTGAAAACCCTAGACACTAATATAATATCACTGGATTTCCTATCAAATGTTTTGGTTATCATAAGGTAAAAACCCGACATGTTTATTTGTGGTGTGGTCTTACGTGATACCTTTGTTTTCAAATGATTTTCAAAGTTAAACAACTTTAACCCGTTTACTCACACCAAACCCATGTTTGACGCAGAGTTTATTTTCTGTTTTCTTAAACTCTTGGGTACTCAAATTTTTACGAGTAGTCAAGGGATTCAGTTTAGCGTTGACAAATTCTAGAGCTGATATGGAGCAGGAGGCTTCAGCGTACATAGATATTGTGGTTCCGCTGTGTTAATCTCTATGTTGTATGTGGAGTTGTATGATAGAAAGATTTTTATAACTGTCTAACGTGTTGTGATGTATAAAGCTGTGTAACTCTGTTATATGTTGTATATTATGTAACAACTATGTGCTTAATATATTTTATTCGTTCCGCTGTGAGATTCTGATATTGTTTAGTTCTTTCTTTCATATCTTTTCTCTTTTCTATCCCTTTCTTTCTTAATAATGATGCGTCTTTCTATGGAATGAAAGGCGGTTCGTTACATATTGGTATCAGAGCCAGGTTTTACTCTAAAACACTTATTTATAAAATTTAATTGATAAAGAAAATGATTGCCACTTGTTAATTCAAGCTATATTAAGCTTCCAAATGTAAATGCATGATTTTATTTTCTTACAAATGTTAAAAACAAGAATTTTATGTTTAAACTCTTGCTTTAAAAATCTCTTATTCTTTTATATTTATGTAATATGAATTTATGTTTATATTTATTATTTATACTTATGTTTTATTAATATAGGTTTATGTTTTTATCAATTTATGTTTGTATATAAACTATACTTATTTATATTTAAATTGTTTATATATATAGAAATTGAATCTTTTATCAAATATAAAAGAAAAGTGTATTAGACCTTTTATAAAATCTCATTTTAAACTTAAGCTATTTATCTTGTGTTTTGAAAATATAGAATTAACTTTCAAATAGCCCTTTTGTAAAAAAACTATTATATTAATTTTAAAACATAACCTCCAAATCACAATACATACATACATATATATATATATATATATATTATAATTTGAAAATATTTTTTATTAAATTCAAACCAAAGGCTTCCTATTTACAATATATATACCAATATATATACATTATAAATAGAAAACATATTTATTAGTTTTGAAATAAAGTTAATGATGTAATTAAGAAATTTGTTAAGATAAGGAATTTATCTTTTGTTAATTAAGGTTGTGATTAATTAAAGATAAGTAAGTTGTGAAATTAATTAAAAGTTAATTACTTAATGTAATTAATAATGGTTAATTAATTTATGTTAACAATCAAAGTATAATTACTTAATGGAAGTAATTAAAGAATTGTTAATGAGTGTAATTAATTTAAGGATCATTAACTAGTGATTAAGAGATAATTAATTAATGAAAGTAATTTAAGATAATTGGTTTAATTAATTAAGGATAGTTAATTACTTGATTAATTAAGGGTTAATTAATCTTGGTAATTAAAGGTCAATTAATTAAAGGGTAATTAATTAATGGAAGTAATTAAAGGGATTAATTACTCAATGAAATTAATTAAATTTATTAATGTGATTAATTTAAGATAACTAATTAAGTTAATTAATTAAGGATAATCACTTATAAAATTGACTAACTAAAATTACTTAATGTAATTAATAAAGTATAATAACTTAGTGTAAGTAATTAATGGATAATTATTAAATGTAATTAATTAAAGGAAAATTACTTAATGGAAAGTAATTAAAAGATAATTAATTAATGGAAGTAATTAAGGATTAATGACTTAGTATAATTAATTAAAGGATTAATTAAGGTAATTAATTAAAGGGTTAGTTAATTAATGAATGTGATTAATTAAAAGACAATTAATCAATATAGTGATTATAGAATAATTAATTAATGTAATTAATTAAGGATCAATGTAATTAGTTATAGTTAATTAATTAGTGAAAGTAATTAAGGGTTAATTAATGTGAATAGTTTAAGGATAATTAATTTGTGTAATTAATTAAAGGCTAATTTCTTATTGTAATTAAAGAATAATTAGTCAAGGATGATTAATTAAGATGGATAATTAAGGGAAAATTAATTAATTGGTTTGTAATTAATTAATGTTAAGTAACCAAGATTTGAAAGTGAATGAAGTAATTAATTTAGTTAATTTAAATTAATTAGAAATGATGTGACTAATTAATCTTGCTTATGGATGATTGAATGATATTGAATGCCTTGGATTATGTGATATCTCTGATATGTGATATGTACTGCTCTGTGATATGAGATGCTTTGGTTGAATTGTGATAATATGTATTATCTATCTGTGATAATGTGAATTATTTATCTATGTGAATATAAAAAAATAAATTAAATTGTTTAACTTAAACAACTTGGACATTAAAACGACATTTTGGATTTCGATGAGACCGGGATTGGATTTCCAAATTGGATATCTAAAAACCACATCGATTCAAATTAAAAAATAGGTCGTGAAATCTCAAATGAAGATCAAGATGGAGACTTGAAGTGTAAGGGATGTTTGTCGTTAACTCTGAGGGTGATTCCAAACGAGTGTAACAGAGATAGTGCTTTCAGATTCGAGATGAAGATTCAAAGGGCAAGGGCTATTGTTATTAATTATAAGGGTGATTCCAAAATGAGTGTAGCGAGATAGTGCCTTCGGTTTCGTTCGGACCCGGAATGGACTTGTATGGATTGAATGCTATCAGACCACCGTCACTGGAGGACGAAGGGCATTCCAAGATATGTTTCTTAAAAGGTAATCGTGGCCTCAAGCCTCATTAACCGGGAATGGTAAAATAGGAGAAGTGCAGCAAGGCTAAGTGGGTAGCACCCAAGTAGCATATGATTTTTCCTTGTCTAGAGGTCCTTTTTATTCGGTTGTGTGGTCGGTTGGTCGCATGAACTGCGGGGTTGTCTTATTCGAGATTATCCAGTAAGGGATGGTTCCGGCCTTGTCGTGCAGGGGATCAGGATGGATCCTCGGTACTCCGATCTAAACCAAGTACTGTGACGGGCGGTACCCAGTAGCCCTGCCATTGTATGGAATCCAATCTCTAATAAGTGTCGTACGTTTTGATTGTGCCCAACTATGTTGGAACGTGAGATGTAAGCATTCCGGCTATTTCTGTATTTTACTTGAAAACCCTTGACACTATTATAATGTCAGTGGATTTCCTATCAAATGTTTTAGTTATCATAAGGTAAAAACCCGACATGTTGATTTGTGGCGTGGTCTTACGAGATACCTTTGTTTTCAAATGATTTTCAGAGTTAAACAATTTTAACCCATTTACTTACACCAGGCCTATGTTTGACCCAGAGTTTATTTTCCGTTTTCTTAAACTCTTGGGTGGCCAAATTTTTACGAGTAGCCAAGGGATTCAGGTTAGCTTTGATGAATTCTGGAGGAGATATGTAGCAGGAGGCTTCAGCATATACAGATATTGTGGTTCCACTGCGTTAATCTCTGTGTTGTATCTTGAGTTGTATGATATACAGGTTATTATAACTGTCTAATGTGTTGTGATGTATAGAGCTGTGTAAATCTGTTAGATGTTGTATATCATGTAATAACTATGCGATTAATATATTTTATTCATTCCGCTGTAAGATTATGATATTGTTTAGTTCTTTCTTTCCTATCTTTTCCCTTTTCTATCCTTTTCTTCCTTAATAATGATGCGTCTTTCTGTGGAATGAAAGGCCCGTTCATTAATAAATTAAATATTTTACTTCAAACACTTTATTAATATAATAATTATTCGCTCCAAAATATTACAAATAATAATAAATTTTTACTTTCAAAACATTGTTGTGTAATTTAATTATTAACAAAAACATTATTAATAAATAATGATTATTAACTTCAGAACGTTATAAAGATAATAATTAATAATTTCAAACATTACTAATATAACATTAATAATTAATATTCAAACATTTTTATAATAAGTAATAATTAACTACCAAAACATTATTAATTAATAATTATTATTACTTCTACAACATTATCAATAAATAATAATTATTTCCAAATCATTTTTAATTATTTAAATAAATAACTTTTCAAAATATTAAAATATTAATGAATAGCTTTAAAATAATATTGAATATAAACAAACAACTTTAAAACATTTTTAAACAATAGTTAATTGATTTAGAAAATACAAATAAAAAGGGGTTTGGGGTAAAATGGTAGTTAAAATCCATTTAAAATAAAATATTCCAAGAAACCCAAAAATTAAATTTAAAATCATTCTCCAAATCAAAACCATTTTTAAGCCCAACAGCAATTAACAATATTTCAAAATAATAAGTTTGAGGCCAATAGCCACCTAGCACTTTACCGATGTTGTTATTGAGTTTTATCACCATAAGAGTCAAATTTGAACATATAACAATGTGATATAACTAACAGTGCTAAATAATCAAGATTCAACAATTAATAAATCTATATTACAGGTTTATAACTGAAATAGAATCAATAGGTACATATATCTGGAAATTTAAAAGTAACCATGTCAAGAAATTTGGATTTCTCAATAAATTCCCTGTATTTCAATTTTAGGTAACAATTGCTTGTAAAAGTGAATATTTAACCAAACAGCCAGTAATTTCAACTAAATACAAACATTAAAATTTATCTACCATAACATATTGATTTAACCAAAGAGGTGAGTTATACTCATTAAAATTCCAGTTGGCGCTGAAGCATTCCGGTTTGAATTAAAGTCGAATGACGTTCGATTTTAGCCCAAATTTCCATTAACTCCAAGTTCAACCAAACCAGCTCCATCGCGTAGCCTTTGCCATTTCGAGTGCAATGCAAAACGTTTCATTTCGATTGGACCTCATATAAGAGAGTTAAAATTTTAATAATTTTTGAGAATTTTAAATATATAATTAATATACCAATTGCATTAATTTTGCTAATCACCCTAGGTTAATCCATCTTCCTCAAACAAAAAAAATCCCCCTCTACTTTCCAGTATTCAACCTTCACCTTAAGCAAACTTCTCTCCATCCTCACGTACTTGAATCAACATGAATCCCAAATCCTTCGAGTCCTAACTTCTCCTCTTCGCACGAGTTACAAGCCCATTCCAAATTTGACACATCTAAATGGCCTTATAGATACCTGACCTGACATCGCCTCACTATCATCACTTAGATGCGAAACGCCAAGAGCCACCGCTCCTCAACGAACTTCAGCCACTGACCTCTCTTTGCCCGATCGACTCAGCGCCACTACCCCAAACCTTAACTCCTCTTCAATTAAGCTCAAAATCAAACCCCATATTCCAATCATTCACTGTAAACTGTCACACTCCTATAACCTCGACTACAACCCTCTATAAGAAGACCCATGCTCAAACACTCCAAAGCATCCACCTTTCTATTTCTCTAATTTTTATTTCATTTGATAATGAATTTTTAAGAAGTGGATTTTTCATTTTGTTTCTATGTTCAGGTGAAATAAATGGAAGGGGCATACGATATTGTTGAGTGATTTTGTTTTATATGTAAGTTTAAATTATAGCCAAATTTCTAACATCTTGCCGCAGAGATATCCATTCATGTATAAATTTCAAATGCTAAAACTATATAGTCGTGCTTAAAATAGTGACACGATCTCAAAACAATAACAATATACACTGATTTACTGATTCTGCAAAATTACAAAAATGTCGTCTTTTGCCGATAAATCGTCAAACAAATAATTTCAGTATCTTCCAAACTAAAAATTAGGGAAAAATTTAATAAATTAAATTAACAATATGTCAGTAAAAATAGAATCATAAAAATAAAACAAATTTTATGATTATTTAATCGAACCATTTATTATTGTAAATAAATTTACAAATTGATTTTACTGTTATTATTTAAAATTTAAAAGGAGATAAACAAGTCCATAAATCCATAGAATTAATATTCAATTTAAAATCCCATTATTTAAATAGCTATTCAAATATTTATTCACAATTCAAAGATTTTAAATAATATCTAATGTAATTCAAGTTTTAAATCTTTTAAACCAATATTTCTGTAATTAAAATAAGATAAATATTAAGAATCAAATGACCAAAATTCAGGGTTGCCACAGTAGATTTATCTTATAATAAATATCGATAATATTCATATTACAATCAAACTATATCTATTATCAATTAATAACGAAAAATCATTTTATTTCATAAATAATACTTGGAATATGTACAATAACTAATAAGTGTCATATGGGATGCTCCTACTATTATTACAATAATAGATCATGAAATACTAGATTCCATTAATTTGTTTACAATCGAGCCTTTTAGATCGAATATCCTGAACTCATAGGAATAACTCTTATATAAAACAAATTTCTACCTAAAAATACATTTGGAATAGAAATCACATTTCTTATTTCATATTGAGTTCTACTAATATTTTATACAATTCCTATTTTTGATGCCTCAACATGAAGCAGAGGTGATTATTCACTCTTTTCATCTCAATTATGCTTAAGTTACATCCACTTTCAAACATTCATTTTCCTTGCCAAATGGTCAAACCATTAAAGAAAATATTTACTACAAGATTGCACTAAACTCTTTACAAAAGTACATTTGGTTGTCCTTAATATTTAAGGCTGTCAAATAAGTTGCACGTTACATAAATTGGTCAAACTAACATTTCAGTGACCTGTTTTCTAGTATTTTTAGTATTTTAGGTACTTATTGCTTATGAAACAACAAGATACTCGTAGTATTTAATCATATTGAACATATCATCTTGCGGTATGGTTTACTTAATCATTTCAAATGATCTAATTTTCATTGAGGTCTCGTACATTACGAGTGCGAGCTCCACCATAAAATATTTATATATAATCGAATATGGACCAAATATCAATATTATGGCATTGCTTTAGAGTTCAAAACTCATGGAGGATAATACATGGTCTTGGGAAAATAAATATCAAAATAAGCAAGGTACGAACGATAGAGTAGCTGTATAAGTTAGCTCTAGCATGGGTCCATAAGTGACAGCATACCAAAAGATTTGTTGGTAAGTATGTATTATATTTCTATGATAATTTTAACTCAGTTCATTAGTTTATCTTAACCGATAAACATTTTATCAATTTTAATAGTTGCATATATTTATCGATGCAGATTATTTTAATTTTATATAGCATATGTTCTCACAATTTTAGAAAGGTCAAATGTTATCATTTCATTTTTCTAATAAGGCTCCTATTAAATTTTTATGTTCCTCAAAACCCTAACATCAAAAACTTTCATATTCTATAGTGGATGTTAGGACATGATTGCCTTAGGATTCTGACCATGAGTTTGCTCAACAAAGCCCACAAGCGATAGATATCACTCTGCTAGTTATATCATATACAACTCCTAACCCATGATCTTTTTCTAACCTCAATCTCGACCCTAACCGTGCTTAACAAATCGAAATATATAATTAATTCATACTCACCATTTCATAATAGTCAAATTATAATGCAAATACCTTGAGTTAGCTCAACAAGTAAAACATTATATTACCTTATATAATAAACATAACATCTCATATGTAGTTAGGGGTATGCCTAAAGGCAATTCTGTTACTTACTATAAACTATGAACTCTGTAAACAAATGTTGTCGAAATAAAAGGTGCTTTTGTTTCTAATATATATTCGATAGAATGTGTCATATTATTTATTTATTTATTTTAAGTATATTTAATAGAAAATCCACAAATGATATGTTTCTTGATGGTAATTTATCACAATAAAAATTAACATATCATTTTAGATATTCCTAGACAAGATGTATTGTAACAACCAGGTAATTTTAATGATTTTAACTAAATTTTTCGTGAAAAATAATAATAAAATTTTACGATGAAAATTTAATATTTGTGATGTGTCTAATTAAACATAGCGGACGTAGATTTTCATCAGAAAATTTGAAAGTTAGTTCTGCTGTGTAATTTTCAATTTCAATCTAAAATCAGTTAATTTGACAAAAATAAAATGTTTTCGAAATGTGGATATTTTTGCACAATAAAAATGTAAAACATCTTCTTACTGAGACGTTATATTTCGTTTCTCCAAATTTGGACTGCTCTACCTCCGTTTATCTTAACAGCAGTTTGGCAGCGAATATCGACTTTGATAGAATGATCATATCGTTGATATCTGTATACCGTTCTGTTCGTCTCATCATGCCGATCTCCGTAGTATATTCATTTGTGTGTTTCAGAATCCGATACGTGGTGGAATCTGCTAAAACGACAACCATATCCATTTCGTGCCTTTTGGGTTCTTGTGTCCATTCAGTTATTCACCGTCAGAAACAAATGGGCACTAGGTTTAATAAATTCCTGAATTCAATACGTACTTGACTCTTGCTATACCTGTTTGATATTTATTTTCTGGTTCCTCTTTTTTATTCTCTCTCTCTCTTGCTTGTTCATATCCCTCTCCTCTTCTCATTTTACATTCCATTCATAAAAAAGGTGACGGCACATAGCTAAATATATTTTGCAAGTGACCCGCTTCTCTATATTTCTTCTTTGTCATGAAATACCCTATGTTGCTTGCTTTGAGATGACCCTCCTCCTCCCTGAGCGCATGCTACAAAACCCCTCCCCTTTGTTTCCAGCTAACACCGACCCTCCCCTGACACTCGTCCGCCACCCACGGCACCAAACAACCCAACGCCTAAAGCACATCCAAAGCCTGCCACCTGATAGCGCCCATCAACCTCGAGCCCCTCCATACAGAAAATGCCCTCGCCCATAGCTTTTATTTTCCATCCATTCGCTACATGGCCGCAGCACCACATCACCGCTCTATGTGAAAACATTCCACCGCTTTAAACCTTCCACCCCATCACCGCTTCACCATTTTCCAATTTCGCCTCCACCAAACACAACCTGCGATCTCGTCCATATATATTTTGAAGCTCGACTCATCTCCACCATCCTACCAACGACCAAGACTCAATAATGTGTCATTTCCATCAACCTTGCACATAACCAGTCACCGTACACTTACCCTAGCCCTCTGCCTACCTTCTGACCACCCGTGTTATTCCTTCGGCAACACCAAGCAACTTCCTTACGTTATATATATGCATTGTAATAAAGTAAGTTATATTGATTTTTTTATAATAAGTATTGATAAAAAAAATAATGTAAAAAGTTAATATATATAAGTCTGCGTGTATACGTACTTGTTGTGCCTACTTTATATGTATTATAAGTTATGTGTTTAAACCTATATGTATTTGTACGTATATTATATATACTCGCCATGCCTCCAAAATTTACATTATACGTTATATATTATATGTTTTAAATATTTATTCAATGTATAGCATTTTTTTAATAGACTTTTGTAATAACTCTTATATGTATAAAATATGCTAAAATATTTAGTTGAAATTTGGAAACAAATTTAATATATATACAATGATTTTGGTATGTGTTTAAGAAGAAGAAAATATTTGAAATAGAATATATGTAACGATTTTATTTTTAATATGAGTTTAAAATTTGATATTGATTTATATATATATATATAAAGATTTCTATTTTAATACGTGTTTTTAAATTTAAAATTGAATTTTTAAATATATATATATATATTTGTTTTCCATTAATTCATAATATTGCTTCGCCACCATCCAGTTTGTTGTTATGTTCGGCGCTATCCATAAATCTCAGCAGGTTTTGATTTACTTTGCTCGTGTCCGTATCCATGTGTGCGTCTGCGTCATCTTCTTTGCCATTGTTGTTCTCTAGCCTCGAAAGGTAAACAATCACTCACGATTAACATTCTTATATTTAGTAAATTTAATTCGTTGAAATATGTCGTTAAATTTGAATTGTTAAATATGATATGCCATTAATCTGTAATTGTTCACCTATGACATATGACACCATAACCGTTTGTATATTATATTTGTTACTGATAATATATGCTAGTTGTTGATATGTTATATTATTATCATATATATTTTCTCATTCTGCAAGTTCCCTGTTAGTTTCGAAATTCCCTACGGGTTTAAATGATACATACCAGGATGATATTATAAATTATGGGAAAATTGTTATGGGTTGAAATGTTAAACCCAAGTGATTCTCATTGATTTTGATGTTTTAGGATTGCGGGTTGGAATGATATATGCTCGTAAATATTAAATTTAAATTGTGTATTGAAATAATAAATATCCGTATCACTTGACCATAGGATATAAAATTTGATATGGACACTGTTGGTTTATTTTTGTTCCAAAATTTGAAGGAACGTGTGGGTTTGATAGATATTGGTTTTAAATTATAATATAAAATTTATTTTATATATGTGCAAAATTTAAATTTTTAAAACTATATGTTTTGGAAATTCTAGATTTATAAGTTAAGTTATAAAATGTAAATTATAAATTTCACTTATAAATGTATTATTTTTAAAATATATAAAATAAGGTTTAAAATAGATTTAATCATAATAAGATTTAATTTAATAAGAATTAATATAATAAAATTTATTAAGAATCTAATTTAACTAATAACATATATAATATACTTTTAAATATTTATTTACAATTTATATTAATATTTTATAGTAGATTTTTATAATAGCTTAAAGTGATTGGAGGTTGAAAAGATAAAGTAAATAAGAATCTACTTGTAATTTAATTTGTTAAGAATTGAATTTAAATAAGAATGGATTTATGAGTAAATTAGTCTAAAATTGAATTTAAATAAGGTTGATTTGAACTTACTGATTTTGAGATTTTGAAAGGTGTGATTTTATAACTCAATTTGACGAAAAGTAATTAAACAAATATTTTCAACTTTAAATAAATTTGAAATTGAACATTTAGTATTAAATTAAATTGTAATATGAAATTTTATTTAAAGGTTATTAAAAATGATTTAGTGAATATTTCAAATTTAAATAAAATTAAAGTTGAATTTTGATATAAATGAAATTTATCAAACTGGGTTATTGTAAATTGTTTGAATATTGAAACGTATTGAATTGGAAGTGGTTTAAATTTGTAATTCAAACCTGAATTTGAAATCGATACAAATTTAAAGTGTTTTATTGAGAATTTGAATTGACTTGTGAAATTGTAAGAAGCAATTCTAATTTGAAACTATTTTCGATATAAACCTCTTTAATGTATATACTATTTTAATATATATACTATTTTACTATAACTTATATTTCAATATAAGAAATTTTAAATTTATAACTATTTCGTCACAAACTATTTTCAATATTTAAACTATTTAAATTGAACTGTTATGGTTTTGATTTAATGGATCTAAATGCAAATATTTGATAAGATGATTTGAACTATCTTATAGTTATGATTTTGAAAGTGAGTACGATTTCGAAAGGATTATGATATTTTGATATGAAGTATAAACTGTTTGAAATATAAAATGACCATGGTGTGAAATAAGCGTTTGGTTGTTAAAGAGACCGGGATCGGATATTGTCATACTCTCTGCCAATATCGAAAACCACTTTAAGAACATTGTACCTGGTGGAGATTCCAGAACGAAGTAGGATGGTTTGAAGATGATTCTATATGAAGTATTAATGCAGCCCTGACTCCTGCGAGTCACCTTGAGGTGGCTAAAATGGAAGCCATGTTGGGCCAAGCGAGGTCGCTCCTCCTATCAGGCACATTTCTTCAATACCATTGTATTGCTTTTTGATTTTATTGGGTTCATATTTGATTTGGGAGTGTGTCTCGAGGTGGGCAATAGTAGCGGTTATGGTTACCACCAGTCCGGATTCGCAAAACGGTAGTGTCCTACCCTGGGCATTGCCTTGCGTGCCTTGTCACATGCCTCATCAAGCCTTTTACGAGTTTGTTTTATACCGTACCTATGGAGTGCCCTCTTGGTAAACCACATGTATGGTGGAGCTTATGGTACTATATAAACTACGGGAATATATAAAATGTGTTAAGGGGGATATGTGTAACGCCTTAACGCTATTTTAATAGTTTACTTTACTATAGACATTATATATGTAGCGTGCTGTACTATGTATGTAGATAGTTTAACGGATCCTTAGAGGATGGGAATCCCAAACATCCTTTAAGTTATTTGTATTTCAGCTGACATTTCACTTGAGTTGAATTTACCGATATAAGAATATTAATCCTGACTTGAGTGTTTGTGTTTTGCTTTATGCTCGGGTCAGCCTGAATGTCATAGCATTTGAGACTCACCTTTGGAGCTTTGGAGCTTCACTTAGAGATCTATCTTCATCTACTCCGCTTTCCAGTTACTTCATCTTATTCCAGTTGTTTTGTTCAGACTTGTCGTTGGCATTTGCATTAGTAACTTCTGTATATTCAAGATATATGTGGTATTTTGTTTTCACTCTAATGTTTATACAGTAGCTTCATGAACTACTATTTATCTATTCCGCTGCTTATTGTTGTAAACTCTATGTCTGTGATTCTGTGTAACGACCCAGAATTTTTATAAATTAAAATATGAATATTTAATTAATTTTAAATATTAAAAAGTAAATTTATAAGTCAAATAAATTTTTATTTGATTTATTGGATTTAATTGGATAATATAATCGATAATTTAATACGTTAAATTATGGAAATAATTGAAAATATGGTTAAATATGATTGTAAATAATTTGGAAAATTTTATTTAATCATACTGGAGTTATAGAAATATTTTAGAACTTTTAAAATCGAATTAAAAGTTAATCTGTGAAAATTGAATATTTTAATATTTAATAATCGACTGTAAAATAGTCAATTTTTGAACAGTCTCAGAATTGAACGAAACCAGTTTCATTGGATCCGTAATAGTTAGTTATTACCGGATTTCAAATTTCGTGTCAATCGGAGCTATCGTTTGATCGTGGCAGCTCGAAACGCATCGATTTATTTTTAATTTAAATTTGGCGAGTCAAAATAGCCATTTTTCAAAAAGTCTCGGATTTCGACGAAACCAGTTTCATCGGATCCGTAATGTGATATTATTGTAAGATTTCAAATTTCAAGTCAATTGGATTTACCGTTTGTCCGGTACAAATTAAAACGCCTAGAAATCGACTTAAATCGGTTTAATTTAAATTGAGCGTTTTCAGCCATAACTCGCACATACTTCCGAATTAGCTTCCGAATCCTGTTCCATTGTGTCCGGAACGCGGGATAAACCCTAGGTACGCTGGTTACGGCGCCTAAATCGGAGTTCGGAATTTCCGGGATGAATAGTGTCGCTCGTTCCTTATAAATAGACCTAAAATCTAAAATAAAATAAAAAAAAAAAAAGAAAAACCCTAGCTAATATTTGCAGCCGCCTCCTATTCATCCATGGCCGAAATCTTCTTGCATTCACCCCTCAATAACTTAAAATCCAAGCATCGAATCGAAGATCCTTCAACTGGAAAAACGTGGAGCGCTTCGAGATGCTTCAATCCAACGGCTGAGATCTGAAATGATGAAGTATGAGGGCTTCAAGGGGCTTGCGTTCGGCAGTTGTTTCGTCTCGTCGTGCGTGCGCAGGGGGTAGCCGAGTTCCATGAGCTTCTGGCCGAAGGTGGAGCATGCGGAGGCGAACGAAATGGCACTTCCTGATCGACAAATTGTTGAGCGAGGAGGTGATAAAGTTGAGCCCTAGTTCGTGAGGTAATGGGTTTCGTTCGCGTGCAAGGTTTCTGGAGGGGGAGACAACGCGTGGGGGAGAAGCAATTCACGGTCGTGATGGAGTTTTGCCTGGATCTCACGGCTATGTTTTAGCTAGGTTTAAAAATAAATTAGTTAATGTGGTATTTAGTTAATTAAAAATCGTGTAATCTTATAAAATGCATAACTTTTTCATACGAGGTCGAAAAAATGCAAACTCAGTTGCGTTGGAATCGTATGGACGAGCACTACGCGATGGAGTTGGTTTGGAGTCGTTTGGAGTTAGTGAGAATTTCGGGTAAAATTAAACGCGCGTTTAATTTTATTCGAAATAAAAGCTAAAACGGAAATTAAAACCAAGGTGAGAATTTCTCACTCAATCGAATAGATTTCGATTTTTATTTTAAATAGTTAGATTTAAAATATTTGAATTCATGTTTGAATGATGACTGTAAATTATTGATTGTTAAAATAGACATTATGCGCCGTTAGTAAGCGGATGTTATTTATTATAAACATATACCGCGAATATTTCATAAACAGTGAAATTGGTATTATATATAATATCAATATATATATATTGGCATATGTATATATTGCAGTTGTTGATTTCCCGCATTTTTTGTTTAGCGGATGAGACCCTATTACGCCGTTATTAAGCGGATAATATTTATTAAGAACATATACCGCGATAATTTCGTACTGGAGCGAAATTGGTATTGTGCTAATGTTTGTGGATGCAGGAAAACAGGTTGGAGGGATCCAACTGGATTCCTCAACAGTATTATTTGATTTTCAGATATTTTGATATTTGATTGATTATCATATCGATATATGATATCGTTGTTGTCGTGATTGACTATTTGGTGTGTAGCATCATTGGACCCAAATTTTGGGGTTTTAAAATGATTTTAAAAGTGATTTTGAAAATATACTATATTTTTGGAATTGATCCATTATAAATAAATAAACGTTATAAATTTTAAAGTTATAAAAATTATAATTTTTGTGAAATATAGTTAAAAAGCTGATTTTTAGAAATACGATTAAAAGTCGATTTTTGAGAAATATGAACTAATGATTTTATAAAATAGTTTAGATTGGATTTTTGAATATATGATAAAAGTTTAAATATAGGATTTATAAAATTTGATTATTTTATAAATCGAAATGAGAAAATTATAAAGGAATTTAAAGACGTTTTAGAATAATAATATAAACTGATTTATATTAAGAGATTTATAAATGGATATTTATAAATTGA
Organism: Allium cepa; assembly: GCA_030765085.1. Taxonomy (NCBI): domain Eukaryota; kingdom Viridiplantae; phylum Streptophyta; class Magnoliopsida; order Asparagales; family Amaryllidaceae; genus Allium; species Allium cepa. Next base: position 135,019,459 of record CM060940.1, on the reverse strand, counting down.
AATATAGACATTATAAAACGAGTTTTTATAACTGTTTGAATGTAGTGAAAGTGAATTTCATAAATGAATGAAATTTATAGAATTATAAACTGTGAAGTTATAAATGAAATTTATAAATAGTAAGATTTATAAATTTGTGAAGTTAATTGAAGAATAGATTTGGTTAAATAAATGAATCTTATAAGTTATAAGATTTATAATTATGAAGTTTAAAGAACGATTTTATAAAATAATCGTTTTATAAGTATTTAACTTATAATATAAACATTTAGTTTATAATTGAGTTATAAACTGAAATATGTTAATAAAGGAATTTATAAAAAAAGAAGTTTTTATAAATAAATAGAAATGGAATTTATAAACGTTGTTTTATAAATCCGCAAACGACTTATTTTGATAAGTTAATTGTTATAACCTATTAATGGAGTTATATTCACGTTGTAAACAGTGAATAATCCTTTAAGTTAAAAAGAATAGAAATAATGGAATTTGTGAACATAGTATATTCACGTTTTTGAATAGTGAATAACATGTTAAAGAAAATGTTTTAGAATGTGATATTTTAAACAGAATTAAAACGATCTAACGATGTTTTAAAGGTGTTGAGATTCGAAACCATAGATTTTAACATTTATTGTTGAAATAGATGTTTCGAGAAATGAAAGGAAATGGTGGACTATAACACTGTTGTTATAGTAAATGATTTCCGAAAGGAAATGTTTTTGATTAGTATTGGGATTTATATATCTATTTTAATTCCGAATCCCTATACTAGTGATTTGGGTTGTCGTAACGATGTTTTACGCAACATTCGTTTTGGCCCAAATAAATATGTTAAGTGAATGATTTCCTTAAAGAATGAAATATATACTTAATTCGATTTAAGTATATTGAATATTTTCTAAGTGTTGAAAATAAAAGAGATTTGTGAATTACTTATGAATAAATAAGTATGGAAATGTTTTCCAATATGAAGTGAATAATTAGAATTTATCTTTTTGGAGGATAAATGGAAATGAATTATTGAAATCGTATATGCATGAATATTTTGGAATATAAATTCACTAAGGAATTTATATGTGAAAGTGAAACTTGTTAAAAATAAATATTGATTTATTTTTGAAGTGTTGAAACTATATATCTAGTAAAGATATTTTGGAAAATAAATAATTTGGAAAATTATTTGGAATCTGGTGATGTATGCATATCAATTGATAGTTCGATAGCCGACTATCAATATTTCCCTTTAAATGGGTATTTGATGTGAATTGATTGAATTTGAATGCACACTTATTTTTGAATAAGCGCTCACTATTCGGGTTAACCGGGAAAGGACCATGGGGTCGTATAACCCACTCCGAATATGTGATACGTCGTTGTGAATTGCATTTGAAGATCGGTGTTGAAGACCGGTATTTGCGAAAGCGATAGGATGAACTATCGATTGACTCTGCACCGAGTAGCTACGGTATTGAGTTCTCCATATGTGATGGTGAATCTGATCAGGATTGTGAATATCCGGATTGCAAGGACTTCTTTGTAAGTGCCTTCGGTTCTGTTCGATCCCGGAACAGACTTGTATGGATTGTATGCCTGACATTACAAGTTGAGATATAAAGCCGATTTCTTTCAAATATATTTCTGTTGGTGGCGGAGAATTTATTCTTTGCTTAACACCCTTCTTTGAGACGTACGAGCTCAAAGGTTATATAGTTGAAGTTATCAGCAATATATTCCCAGTTTGGTAATGTGACATGCTGAGTGATGCTGAAATGATCATTGTGTTGATTATTGTGATAGGATCATTTATTTGATCGTCTATCTTAGTGATCATTGTGTTGATCATTTGTTGACCCAAAGCATGGCTTTTGTATAAAGTATGTTTTTGTGGACGTGAATTCGTCGAGCCTCACATCCCGGAAATGGTCAAAACAGGAAAGAAGCAGCAAGGTTATGAGGGGTAGCACCCTTTAGGATGTGTCCATTTCCTTCTGGAAAAGGGTGGTATCATGGTATGGAGCCCAGATACTTACTCATGTTGAAAACACTTTGTTATGATTGTGTGAATTGATTAGAGAGCGCTCTCGGAAAAAGGTCCCAAAGGACCGGGGGATGGCATATTCGGTCAGTTGTTACTCAGTTAGGAGTAACCCGGCCTTGTGTTGGTTGAGATCCGGTTTGGTTCTCGGGGATGTCCATCCAGAGGCATTCTCAGTGGCAATGGGAAGTTCCTTGGCCTGACCATTTGTTGGAAATCCAAAGAAACAATACGTGACTTGTACGGTATTAGTTGTAGAACCTGCCATTTAATATGGTAGCTATTAGTAGGCATAATATAATGGTACCTATGCTGGCTAAGATTTATATTCTACTTTCGAAAGGATTTGTTCTACACTATGCACTAGTAATAATATCAAATGCTCTTTTTAAATGCGTATCAGGCATGTTTGACTATCATAAGAAGAAATCTTCTCCAAGTCTGCGTTTGCATTGTGTGTGTGGCAGGAGGTCTTATGGTAGTCTCATTTTTAAAAGCATTGCGAATTGACTTAAAAATATTCCTATTTTGATTTTAAAGATAAAAAAAAAAACTGTTTTGAGTTCTCACACCAGTCACATGACTGACTTGGAGTTTATTGTTTTCCTTCCTAAACTCTGGGTGCCCACCAATTTCCACACGGGCAGTTAAGAGTTAGGTTTATCAGGATATTCTGGATATTCTGGAGTTGCTGGAGGCAAGCTGGATGGCATGGCGTATTACTAGTATATAGTATTTCTTTTTCCGCTGCACTGTTTATTGTTGTATGTTGTTGTACACTCTGATGATATGATGTGATGTAATGAAATGTGATGTAATGTAATAACTGATATAGTTCTTTGTTTAAAGATTATTCATTTATTATTATATGTTGTTCCGCTGCGAATTGTGAGATTCTGTTGTTGTTCTGTTGTTTTCTTCTGTCCCGTTCTATTTTTAAAATTCTTCTATCTTCTGTTTTTCTAATTCTCTGTTTTCTAAAAATTGTCTATCTTCTTTTCCCTCTATTTTTCTTTTTCTTTCTTCTTTTTCTCTCTTCTTTCTTTTCTTTTCTTTTTAAAACCCATAACATTCCGTGTTTTCGGCCTTCGATATTCGGCAGTCGATAAAGTGAGTATCGATGTCGGATTTTCGGAAGTCGAAAATTCTCCGTACTGTTACATTTGGTATCAGAGCTCTGATGGTTAAGCGACAACCATGGTTCTGTTGGGTATTATTCATTAGAGATAGAGTCAGCAGTACTCTAGAATGAATTTGAGAGTAATAATAGCTATGAGAGCGTATTTGTTAGTGAATATAAAATTGTTTTATATTGTGATGATTGGTTTATTGAGTGGCATATGAACTTTCGTCAGCACAGCCTCGAAACTGAGCCGAAGGGGTTTCTAAACACTTGAATAGAACAATTCGGCATAATATTGATTTTAAAATTGGGTAAATGAAATAATTTTACCTTGATTATATTTTTATATATAAAGGAATAATTTTTCAGAATTATTAAAGTGTATGTAAGTTGATTGTTAGGTTGTTTGAATAATCTAAATAAAAGAATAATTGCGTAAGCAAAAGAATTATAAGAATTGAATTATAATTAAAGTGATTTACAATTGTGAAATAAACTTATATATATAAGAAGTTAATATATTTATGAATGTGAGTTGTGAATAAAAATGAATTTAAAGTTAAATGGAATATAACTTAAGTGTTGTTGAATTAAGTTGATTTTGGTATCGAAGTAAATAATCAAGTGGATTAAATGAATATGAACTTGAGGTATGTAATAGAATTCAACTTTAGTAATTGAATTGAATTAATGAATCGATTTAATGTTAATCAATTGGATGTGAATAAAATTGATATGAAATAATGAATGTAAGTGTAAATTCATTAAAATCTAATGTTATTAGAAGTTGATAAAAAAAAAATTTTGGAATGGAAATCAATTTAATTAAACCAAAATGAATATAAACAAAGGAATTTGGTTGTAATTAATATACTTTGGTTGCTATATGATTGTTGATTGATTGTATATAATTCATTAAGTGTTAATGAAATTGAAAGCTATGAAAGTGAATTCAAACTTGAAGAAAATAAGTTGAATGGAATTGAATGTGAATTGGATTTAATTAGAAAATGCAAACTAATTGAGAATGAATGTTAGTGATAAAAATCCAATGTTAATAAATCAAATATGATTTAGAGTGAAAATCAATTCATTGTATATAAATGAGAATATGAATGAACATTTATTGGTTATGAATGTTAGTTGATTGATGGTTGAATATACATTGCTATTGTTGCATTTGCTATGTGACATATATAGTTATTATGTAGCTATATGTTGTATATTGATACTATTTACATATGTGCATGTTCTCATATTGTTTGTTGAGTTTAGTAGGTGCGGATCGCGTTTGCTTCGCATTTGGAGTTCGTTTTTGCGCTATATTAGCCGTATATGCTTGCTAATAAAATATAAGGTACATATCTCGGATTAAATATCGTACTTTTACACTTTTTTCCCTTCGGGATGCCTCATTACTTGATGAGATGTATATTTGTGATATATATACTGTCATTTTTTTTTTCGGATCGAGCCGCGCAAAGGAGACTATGGCGAATTTTTCCGGAAATTTAAGGCGTTAGAAAATTTTTGAGAAAATTGGGAAAATTTTAGAAAACTTTAAACTTTGATTTAGAATTGAAAGTTAAACAATAGTAGTTGTTTTTGGAAAGATAACTAAGTATGATTTGAAAACTTAGTAAAAGTTATCATAAGGAATTTAATTATGAATTTTGGAAAGTTAATAAATTCTGTAACCTTTCTTAATTGTAATTTCGAGGACGAAATTCTTTTAAGGGGGAAAGATTGTAACGACCCAGAATTTTTATAAATTAAAATATGAATATTTAATTAATTTTAAATATTAAAAAGTAAATTTATAAGTCAAATAAATTTTTATTTGATTTATTGGATTTAATTGGATAATATAATCGATAATTTAATACGTTAAATTATGGAAATAATTGAAAATATGGTTAAATATGATTGTAAATAATTTGGAAAATTTTATTTAATCATACTGGAGTTATAGAAATATTTTAGAACTTTTAAAATCGAATTAAAAGTTAATCTGTGAAAATTGAATATTTTAATATTTAATAATCGACTGTAAAATAGTCAATTTTTGAACAGTCTCAGAATTGAACGAAACCAGTTTCATTGGATCCGTAATAGTTAGTTATTACCGGATTTCAAATTTCGTGTCAATCGGAGCTATCGTTTGATCGTGGCAGCTCGAAACGCATCGATTTATTTTTAATTTAAATTTGGCGAGTCAAAATAGCCATTTTTCAAAAAGTCTCGGATTTCGACGAAACCAGTTTCATCGGATCCGTAATGTGATATTATTGTAAGATTTCAAATTTCAAGTCAATTGGATTTACCGTTTGTCCGGTACAAATTAAAACGCCTAGAAATCGACTTAAATCGGTTTAATTTAAATTGAGCGTTTTCAGCCATAACTCGCACATACTTCCGAATTAGCTTCCGAATCCTGTTCCATTGTGTCCGGAACGCGGGATAAACCCTAGGTACGCTGGTTACGGCGCCTAAATCGGAGTTCGGAATTTCCGGGATGAATAGTGTCGCTCGTTCCTTATAAATAGACCTAAAATCTAAAATAAAATAAAAAAAAAAAAGAAAAACCCTAGCTAATATTTGCAGCCGCCTCCTATTCATCCATGGCCGAAATCTTCTTGCATTCACCCCTCAATAACTTAAAATCCAAGCATCGAATCGAAGATCCTTCAACTGGAAAAACGTGGAGCGCTTCGAGATGCTTCAATCCAACGGCTGAGATCTGAAATGATGAAGTATGAGGGCTTCAAGGGGCTTGCGTTCGGCAGTTGTTTCGTCTCGTCGTGCGTGCGCAGGGGGTAGCCGAGTTCCATGAGCTTCTGGCCGAAGGTGGAGCATGCGGAGGCGAACGAAATGGCACTTCCTGATCGACAAATTGTTGAGCGAGGAGGTGATAAAGTTGAGCCCTAGTTCGTGAGGTAATGGGTTTCGTTCGCGTGCAAGGTTTCTGGAGGGGGAGACAACGCGTGGGGGAGAAGCAATTCACGGTCGTGATGGAGTTTTGCCTGGATCTCACGGCTATGTTTTAGCTAGGTTTAAAAATAAATTAGTTAATGTGGTATTTAGTTAATTAAAAATCGTGTAATCTTATAAAATGCATAACTTTTTCATACGAGGTCGAAAAAATGCAAACTCAGTTGCGTTGGAATCGTATGGACGAGCACTACGCGATGGAGTTGGTTTGGAGTCGTTTGGAGTTAGTGAGAATTTCGGGTAAAATTAAACGCGCGTTTAATTTTATTCGAAATAAAAGCTAAAACGGAAATTAAAACCAAGGTGAGAATTTCTCACTCAATCGAATAGATTTCGATTTTTATTTTAAATAGTTAGATTTAAAATATTTGAATTCATGTTTGAATGATGACTGTAAATTATTGATTGTTAAAATAGACATTATGCGCCGTTAGTAAGCGGATGTTATTTATTATAAACATATACCGCGAATATTTCATAAACAGTGAAATTGGTATTATATATAATATCAATATATATATATTGGCATATGTATATATTGCAGTTGTTGATTTCCCGCATTTTTTGTTTAGCGGATGAGACCCTATTACGCCGTTATTAAGCGGATAATATTTATTAAGAACATATACCGCGATAATTTCGTACTGGAGCGAAATTGGTATTGTGCTAATGTTTGTGGATGCAGGAAAACAGGTTGGAGGGATCCAACTGGATTCCTCAACAGTATTATTTGATTTTCAGATATTTTGATATTTGATTGATTATCATATCGATATATGATATCGTTGTTGTCGTGATTGACTATTTGGTGTGTAGCATCATTGGACCCAAATTTTGGGGTTTTAAAATGATTTTAAAAGTGATTTTGAAAATATACTATATTTTTGGAATTGATCCATTATAAATAAATAAACGTTATAAATTTTAAAGTTATAAAAATTATAATTTTTGTGAAATATAGTTAAAAAGCTGATTTTTAGAAATACGATTAAAAGTCGATTTTTGAGAAATATGAACTAATGATTTTATAAAATAGTTTAGATTGGATTTTTGAATATATGATAAAAGTTTAAATATAGGATTTATAAAATTTGATTATTTTATAAATCGAAATGAGAAAATTATAAAGGAATTTAAAGACGTTTTAGAATAATAATATAAACTGATTTATATTAAGAGATTTATAAATGGATATTTATAAATTGAAATATAGACATTATAAAACGAGTTTTTATAACTGTTTGAATGTAGTGAAAGTGAATTTCATAAATGAATGAAATTTATAGAATTATAAACTGTGAAGTTATAAATGAAATTTATAAATAGTAAGATTTATAAATTTGTGAAGTTAATTGAAGAATAGATTTGGTTAAATAAATGAATCTTATAAGTTATAAGATTTATAATTATGAAGTTTAAAGAACGATTTTATAAAATAATCGTTTTATAAGTATTTAACTTATAATATAAACATTTAGTTTATAATTGAGTTATAAACTGAAATATGTTAATAAAGGAATTTATAAAAAAAGAAGTTTTTATAAATAAATAGAAATGGAATTTATAAACGTTGTTTTATAAATCCGCAAACGACTTATTTTGATAAGTTAATTGTTATAACCTATTAATGGAGTTATATTCACGTTGTAAACAGTGAATAATCCTTTAAGTTAAAAAGAATAGAAATAATGGAATTTGTGAACATAGTATATTCACGTTTTTGAATAGTGAATAACATGTTAAAGAAAATGTTTTAGAATGTGATATTTTAAACAGAATTAAAACGATCTAACGATGTTTTAAAGGTGTTGAGATTCGAAACCATAGATTTTAACATTTATTGTTGAAATAGATGTTTCGAGAAATGAAAGGAAATGGTGGACTATAACACTGTTGTTATAGTAAATGATTTCCGAAAGGAAATGTTTTTGATTAGTATTGGGATTTATATATCTATTTTAATTCCGAATCCCTATACTAGTGATTTGGGTTGTCGTAACGATGTTTTACGCAACATTCGTTTTGGCCCAAATAAATATGTTAAGTGAATGATTTCCTTAAAGAATGAAATATATACTTAATTCGATTTAAGTATATTGAATATTTTCTAAGTGTTGAAAATAAAAGAGATTTGTGAATTACTTATGAATAAATAAGTATGGAAATGTTTTCCAATATGAAGTGAATAATTAGAATTTATCTTTTTGGAGGATAAATGGAAATGAATTATTGAAATCGTATATGCATGAATATTTTGGAATATAAATTCACTAAGGAATTTATATGTGAAAGTGAAACTTGTTAAAAATAAATATTGATTTATTTTTGAAGTGTTGAAACTATATATCTAGTAAAGATATTTTGGAAAATAAATAATTTGGAAAATTATTTGGAATCTGGTGATGTATGCATATCAATTGATAGTTCGATAGCCGACTATCAATATTTCCCTTTAAATGGGTATTTGATGTGAATTGATTGAATTTGAATGCACACTTATTTTTGAATAAGCGCTCACTATTCGGGTTAACCGGGAAAGGACCATGGGGTCGTATAACCCACTCCGAATATGTGATACGTCGTTGTGAATTGCATTTGAAGATCGGTGTTGAAGACCGGTATTTGCGAAAGCGATAGGATGAACTATCGATTGACTCTGCACCGAGTAGCTACGGTATTGAGTTCTCCATATGTGATGGTGAATCTGATCAGGATTGTGAATATCCGGATTGCAAGGACTTCTTTGTAAGTGCCTTCGGTTCTGTTCGATCCCGGAACAGACTTGTATGGATTGTATGCCTGACATTACAAGTTGAGATATAAAGCCGATTTCTTTCAAATATATTTCTGTTGGTGGCGGAGAATTTATTCTTTGCTTAACACCCTTCTTTGAGACGTACGAGCTCAAAGGTTATATAGTTGAAGTTATCAGCAATATATTCCCAGTTTGGTAATGTGACATGCTGAGTGATGCTGAAATGATCATTGTGTTGATTATTGTGATAGGATCATTTATTTGATCGTCTATCTTAGTGATCATTGTGTTGATCATTTGTTGACCCAAAGCATGGCTTTTGTATAAAGTATGTTTTTGTGGACGTGAATTCGTCGAGCCTCACATCCCGGAAATGGTCAAAACAGGAAAGAAGCAGCAAGGTTATGAGGGGTAGCACCCTTTAGGATGTGTCCATTTCCTTCTGGAAAAGGGTGGTATCATGGTATGGAGCCCAGATACTTACTCATGTTGAAAACACTTTGTTATGATTGTGTGAATTGATTAGAGAGCGCTCTCGGAAAAAGGTCCCAAAGGACCGGGGGATGGCATATTCGGTCAGTTGTTACTCAGTTAGGAGTAACCCGGCCTTGTGTTGGTTGAGATCCGGTTTGGTTCTCGGGGATGTCCATCCAGAGGCATTCTCAGTGGCAATGGGAAGTTCCTTGGCCTGACCATTTGTTGGAAATCCAAAGAAACAATACGTGACTTGTACGGTATTAGTTGTAGAACCTGCCATTTAATATGGTAGCTATTAGTAGGCATAATATAATGGTACCTATGCTGGCTAAGATTTATATTCTACTTTCGAAAGGATTTGTTCTACACTATGCACTAGTAATAATATCAAATGCTCTTTTTAAATGCGTATCAGGCATGTTTGACTATCATAAGAAGAAATCTTCTCCAAGTCTGCGTTTGCATTGTGTGTGTGGCAGGAGGTCTTATGGTAGTCTCATTTTTAAAAGCATTGCGAATTGACTTAAAAATATTCCTATTTTGATTTTAAAGATAAAAAAAAAAACTGTTTTGAGTTCTCACACCAGTCACATGACTGACTTGGAGTTTATTGTTTTCCTTCCTAAACTCTGGGTGCCCACCAATTTCCACACGGGCAGTTAAGAGTTAGGTTTATCAGGATATTCTGGATATTCTGGAGTTGCTGGAGGCAAGCTGGATGGCATGGCGTATTACTAGTATATAGTATTTCTTTTTCCGCTGCACTGTTTATTGTTGTATGTTGTTGTACACTCTGATGATATGATGTGATGTAATGAAATGTGATGTAATGTAATAACTGATATAGTTCTTTGTTTAAAGATTATTCATTTATTATTATATGTTGTTCCGCTGCGAATTGTGAGATTCTGTTGTTGTTCTGTTGTTTTCTTCTGTCCCGTTCTATTTTTAAAATTCTTCTATCTTCTGTTTTTCTAATTCTCTGTTTTCTAAAAATTGTCTATCTTCTTTTCCCTCTATTTTTCTTTTTCTTTCTTCTTTTTCTCTCTTCTTTCTTTTCTTTTCTTTTTAAAACCCATAACATTCCGTGTTTTCGGCCTTCGATATTCGGCAGTCGATAAAGTGAGTGTCGATGTCGAATTTTCGAAAGTCGGAAATCCTCGGGGCGTTACATTCTGTGATTTATTTTATTTACTGTATATGCTAAGTATTGCCAAATATAACTTAACAATCTATTACTTGAGCAATTCTAGTCCGGCACGTGTGGATGATTGTCGATTTAAACAGTTCAAAATTGCAGGTCGTTACATGCATTGGGACTAGATATCGGTACATCCATTGATACTAGAGTATGTTGCACTCTTCAAATGTTGGTTAATGTATTATTCATGATTGTTGGAGGCACCAAAAGGTTACTTATTTATAATTAACAATGGAATGTCTCAAACGATAGTTTTATGTTGGTTAATATAACGAAGGTCAAACAGAGAATATCAAAGTTAAAAATTACATAATTATCTCTACTTAAGACTACTTTTGAACTTCAACATGGACACTCCATTTTGATTATAGTTAAATCAAGGCATGTCGTCTATCTAACGATTATAGTTGGGAGTGAGTTGAAGCATTGGAAGTGAAAAACTATTTAATAGAGAATTCTTCACCTTGATTATATAAGATTTGTATATGGTCAACTACAGTCAACTCAAGGTTAAAGTCCTTGGCTAGAGTAGTTCGGTTGATAATTGTTATTACCGAACTAAGGACTTTGTGTTTGGATTATAAAAGTTGAATGTGGATAATATTGGAGTTTTGACCAATACCAAATTCTTTAATTCCTAATGTGATATTGTTTTAATGAAGAGAATTGGTTTAAATAATTATCACTATCAGGAACCACTTAAAATAGTAAAATTGGATTTTACCAAAACCGTGCAAGTGATAAATTCAGCTAAACTATCACAACACTAGCTAAAGTGATGTATGAACACTAATATTCCAATTATTAGATGTTAATGGATGGTTGAATTTACATGTATGTTTACCTAATCGCGTTGTTGAATACTCAGAACACCACCTGATTTAGTAAAATTATAATTAGTATAAATTAGTTTTATTAATATATATTTGAAAAATATTAATTATAAACTATTATTTGATTTATTTGAATCAGTATTGAAAATAGTACATATTTAAAATTTATATATGTACATATCGATATATGATATCTATATATATTTGAATTGAATTCACAATATGAATTTACTAATATGGTTGAAAAGGAAAATAAGCCGATTAGCCTATAGGGGTGAACGGCCATGTATAAAGGGGTGGGGGTGTGTTGTTTTTGAAATAAGGGTTTGAATGAAGAAAGAAGGAGTAAAAGACTAGATCTGGATCTCCTCATTTCTCTCTTTCCCTCTTTTTATATAAACTCACCACCCATTTTATTTTATACTTACTTTCTCTTTAGCCTCAAGACCCTTTATGGTTGCAAGTTCTAACATCTTCCCTCTCCATTTCCAAACCAAATTCTAGTTAAATTAAATTAAAGATGTGTAGATCTTATCGATTACTAGCAATTTCTGAAAGGGATAGAATCAGATTAAAGAGTTCTTTTAATTCGCCATTCAAGGTGTTACAACTAGGTCATGGCAGAGGTAACATCTAATTTACATCAATTGTATATACATGATCATCTATACTATTATATATAAATAGGTTATAATTATACCGTAAATTCATATATGTGTTATTTGTTATTTTAAACATGAATGTGTTTTGGAAAATAATATTTTTTATGCATATAATCATATTCCATTTTTGGCTATAACAAAAAAACTTTATTTTCAAATTTAATATTGCTTTTAAACATTTTAAATCAAAATTTGAATATTTAAACTTTTGTTATATATCTATATATCTATAAACCATTCTAATAAATTATAATACTTGTAATTCTCACATGCGTATAATAGAAACGAAACTAATATATATTGTTTTGAAACCAAAACATAATATTAAATAATTTAACAATATTAAATTGTAATTTGTAATATGTGTGCATATATATAAATATAAATTATATATGTTATATAATAAAATTTTATATGAAAAAAATTCAATTTTGATTTTTGTATGGAATTAAAATAAAAAAATAAACTATTTATCAGAACTTTTATGATGAAAAATTAATAAATTTATATACATTTTATTTTATTTATAATTATATAATAAATTTTATATTTGCATAGTAAATTAAAATTTTACATAATTTATAATATTTATGTATATTGTTTTACACATTTCTAAAATTAAAAAATAAAAACTTTTTTCGTATATACATATAAATATAGCTTTAAAACTAAAAGTAGGATATTTAAATTTTGAATTTGAAGTTTAGAACAAAATATTTTATAATTGAAGCTAATTTAAATTTGAACTTTTTCTAGAGGTTTTATTTGAATTAAAGTGTTTTATATTTAAATTTACATATATAATTGTTCTACATATAATTATATATATATTTAATTACTATCATACATATATGTATATATATTTAAATATAATTATATTTTTTTATAATAATATTACATAACAACAAATTCATACAAGAGGGCTATTATGTCCATTGTGGTATAAATTCTAGCACTTAGATACAAGCGCATTATACCAAGTACTACATGTGGCATGTGCACGTCAACGTACATATGTATTTAATACAGGTGTTCACACTATATGTCATACGTATAAATGTAAACAAAATCCTTTTATTAATAATTTATATAAAATAATGATTTCATTTTAATTCTATTTAGATTAGATCAAAATTAATTTAGACTTCATTGGCCTATTAAGAACCGAAATGGTAATTTTTTTTGAAAACTCACCTATTTATCCTGCTACAGGCTGGCTCAGATCCAACATGTTAGTCCGTGAGATGATGGTTTTGATGACAACAACCTTAGAATAGGTTATAAAATATAAATACTAACATTATAAGTTTAGATATATATGTATATGCAGGTACTAAGAATGAAGACTGTATAGTATAGAGATTCAAAATATCAAGATAGAAGACTCATGAGTATCATGATTATCAAGAGTTCAAGATTTCAAGGATAAGTATTTTTTTATTATTAGTAATTTTTGTTATAACTCGTAGAAAATCACTGGCATCTTAAAATCCAATTTATTCATGGAATGGAATCCACTTCGAGCTCGTTAAAGGGATGAAACCCTAAGTCGGATGGAACCTACGAAAATCTAGTGGGACATTGTTTTGTATCCACAAATTTTAATTCAAAAGATTTTAAAAAATTATCTTGTTTTCAAAATGATTTCAAAACTTTCCATTTAAAAAGATTCAAAACCTTCGATCCTGATTTTAAATAATTTAGCCCCAAAAACATCTTTATTTTCAAAGTCAAATAACTCCTGATTTTAAACTATCTTTTTAAATAATATATTTAACTTTTAAATATTTATACTTAAATTTAAATATAAAATTATAGTTAAAATATATATATATATATATATATATATATATTATTCTGTATATTTGCTTATGAATTTTAGCTATAGTCAAGTATATTTCTAAAGTTTAAAATAGTTTTAATATAAGATAAATGTTATTTTCAAAGAAAATCAAAACACCAAAAAATCCTTTGGGATGTCGACATGCCTAGCATGACCATGTCGACATGGTGACAGTTTGGTTTAAAACAGTTTTGTTTAAAAAATCAAATTTCAAAAGAAATGTCTATTCGCCATAACTCTTCATGAATGGTCATGGCTGTTGTTCTTCGATAAATAAGGGTCAGTTTCAACGGATTTTTAATCACTTTTTTCTGGTTTTCACTCCTCTTCTTCTTCCTCATTTCTTAATACATATTCTTATCATTACTCTGCCGAAATCAACATTGAATCATACTCGATTACTTCTAGTTTGATTCTCTATCACTATCTCTACAAGGTTCTCAGTGCTATTCAGAGTTATAGACTTCTTTGTAATCTATTAAGCGAGAAAAGGTGTGATTGTAGCCTTGGAAATCAATCAAAAGGGAAAAGGTGTGATTGTAGCCTTGGTAAATCAATTGGGTAAACTTATGGCCCGGAAATCAAGTATCTCTACCCAGAGGATCGAAATTCTGGAGGGTGTACCTCGTAGCCTTGAAACCGAGGATGTAATTGTACGATTGCTATTGAAAGGAAATCCGTACTTGTGTTGCGGGACTGGATGTAGGGTAACTCCGAACCAGTATAAAATCCGGTGTGTTCTTTCCTTTATCGATTTTATTTTATTTCTACATCTATGATTGTTTCTGTGGTCATATCTGTGTCTGTATATTGCATACTCTTGTCTCTAAATTAACATAAATTAAAAAGATTTAGCAATTCTTTATTAACACTATTCATCCCCCTCTAGTGTTAATCTTAGCCTTAAGATCCGCAATCCGCATTTCTCACACAACAATGGTATCAGAGCCCAATAGTCCATGCAGTCTAAATTACAAGTAGTAAGGCCAACTAATTAAGCTTACCCATTTAGTAGGATGTCTAGAAACGTAGTGTCTACGCTAAGTTTGCGTAATCAAGTACCTTACTTACCTAGCTACCGACCTGTCCTGAAAGGTGAAGTAGGCCTAATGGTTATCCCTATTATAGGAGACCAATTTGAATTTGAGCCTTTGGCTAGTTTTTTAGAAACTATTTTGAAATAAAAGTCAAAATGTTAAATTTAAACGATAAAATTTGAAGTAGAAATTTTATTAATGTTATAAAATTATTTTCAAAATTATTTTGGAAATTTATATTTAATTTCGAAAATTATACATAATTGATTAGATTAATAAATTAAATAATGAATTAATTAAATTAAATGACATACATACATTGATCTATGTTGCATTATCTCAAAATATTTAAGGTGATGTATGTATATGTAATTTTTGAAATAAATTATAATTTAAAATTATTAAATTAAATAAATGCAACGACTTGTAAATTTTGATAATTAAATTTGTTAGCTTAATAGGGTTATGGTAATTAAATATTGAAAGAAATAGAAATTAAATTGGAATCAATTGCAATAAATCTAAATAAAATATTACGTTAATATTAATTAAGGTAATATTTGAAGATAATGTTTATGTTATTCATAATAGGACAATTTGTTGAATTAAAGGAATGGAAATAAAGATTTATTAATTTAAAATTTAATAAATCGATAAATTGTGATTAAAAATTTAATATTTAATTTTTACGTTAATAGAATTTAGATGAATTCTGAGAATGTTAATGTAATAAACCATGAACCAATGTAAATTTTATGTATTTGGAGATAATGGATTGAATAACAAGATTTAAAATCAAATAAATGGATTTATTGGAATTTCAATTTATAATTAGTTAATTTATTTAAAATTGAAATTTAATACGGTGATGGGTAAATTAATTAACTAAAATTGATGTATGAACTTGTCTAAATTATTGTGAAGGTTTAAGAAATCAAAAATGATGGAATTGTGAATTATAAATTTGAATTGAAAAAAAAAACGATTTAATTTAATTTAATATTTTTTTAGTTAACTAGAAAATAGCCATTTTGGCCACTGGCTCGGATTTCGACGAAACTAGTTTTATCGGATCCGTAATGGTGAATCATTGTAGGATTTCAAGTTTCATAGCGATCGGACTTGTCGTTTGATCGTACGGACTCGAAACGCCTCGAAATCAATGAAATTGAAATCAATTTAAAATAACGCGATTTAAGCATAACTTCTTCATACGATGGAACATAGACTTTAAACCTATTCCATTGATTTTAAAATACTCAAAAACATCTATTTCGATATATGAGTTGACTCATTTTCGTTTCGGAGTCAGAACGGGCATTTCGGGCCATTTATCATTTAACTATCGATCTAAATCAATCCGGTCTGTTCTAATTTCATCTTTGCATATATATATACATATATATACACACACACCTCATTATAAACCCTAGCCTATTTCTTATGTTCATTTTTCTGTATGTACAATTCCAGTTGCTCCTCTTTCTCAATGGCAGACAAATTCAAAATTTCACAGTCAATTGCAAATCAAAAGTTTCTACTTTAAAATTCAAACTCCTCAATACACATCAAATTATATATGGATTTGAAGCTTTCGACGAGCGCAAGTCAAATCCGTGATTCATTTTACGATTTGAGATTCTAAGTGCTTGGAATTCGAGGGATTGTTCATGACCGTTCATCATGCGTTGATGAACTTCGTCCGATCCAAGAATTGAAGGCACGGTCGGGTAGAGATCGTCGAGGGGATTCGATCTGAGTCGTTCGTAGGTGAGGTTAGTGGGTGGATCGATGGCAACAAATCGATTTGGGGCTAGGGTTTCTGGCCGCGGCTGGGTTCATCGGGGTGCGCGTGGCCTCCGTAGGTTGGCCAGAGGTGGAGACTAGCTCGGTGCGTCGTTCAGGTGGGCTCGCAGGAGAAGCGGCGGCGCGGCTATGGCCAGGGTAGCGCATTCGTTAGCAGGTTAGGGTTCTGGTCGTAAAATCTAAGTCGCGTGCAAGAGGGTCGTTTCCTGTAGCGTGCTGTGTTGTAGAGGTGACGTGGCGTGTGAGTATTGATTCTATTTTTTTATTTAATTTTGTTTTCCAAATGTTCTAACTAACATAACTTTTACATATGAGGTCCGTTTCACACGCGGTTTTCTCCGCTAGAATCGTATTGAAATTTTGAACATTTTGACACTAGTTTGGATGAATTCTAAGGCTGTTCAAATTTGGGTTTAAATTCAATTTAAATTCAAAAGGTGAGTGTTTTAACCCACTCACAACTTCTAAAATTTCTTATGTTTGTTAAATTGATTTATGAGGTGATCAGAAATTTATTTATGACTGTTTGGCATATTTTGAATCATCATCTCAGTTTATTGAATTTATTTGGATAAAATAGTTATTTAATTTATTATTGAATATAAACTGCCAGTAAATACCTGTTAATTATTATCTGTTCTATATTGATGTTATTGATTGAATTGGATGATGATTGTGATAAATGTTTGATGATTGATATTGGATGAATGGATGATGTATTTTATATTTTTATAAACTGCAAGTTGTTATGGATTTTATTCCATTCGGGATTGCGGTTTGAAATGATATATAACCGTATTTATATTTTAAATTACGGATTGAAATGATAGATATCCGTATCAGTCGACCATAGGGTAGGAAATTATACACAGACACCATCGGTCTATATATATAAATATTTTGAAAATGATTTATATGGTTTTGGAAAGAAATATACGGTTTAAAAATATTGATTTTTTATATTATATATATATTATTTTATATATAGTTAAATTCTTGAATTTAAGCAATGTATAATTTTTTTAAATAAAAATAAGTTTAATAACAAAGTTTGATTTTATTTAAAATATAATGTGGGTAAGTATTTGAATTATATTTTAACATAGAGTGTATAATGATTTAAATAAATTAAGGATGGGAGATAAATTTGAAATTTATTTGAAATTGAATTTAGTTAAGAATTAAACTCAAATAAGTTTGAGATGAAATGTATTAAATTTGAGATTTTAGAAGGTATGATTTTTTATAACTTGATTTTGGTTTAAGGTGAATTAAATGAATATTCCAAGTGTGAATAAATTGAACGAAATAATTAGTTATTTGTAATTTGGGTTTTATTCAAATGATAATGGATTTATCAAGTAAATGTTTCGAGACTAAATAATAGAAATTGAATTTGATATATATATATATATATATAGTTTTATCAAACTTAGTTTTGAAATTGTTGAATGCTTAAAGTTTGAAATATACTGAATTTGAAATGGTTTATTTTGTGGATCAAATCTGTTTCTGAAATCAAAAATTTTTGGAATACTTTATTTGGAAACTGAATTGAATTGAAATTTATGATTTGCAACTTGGTTCAATTAAAATCTAGAAATTCGAGTTGTTTTGGAATTCATTTCTGAAATTTAAGAAGCTATTTTATTATATAAATTATTTTAATATTTGAACCATTTAAGTGGTGGAAGTTATGTTTCAAAGTTATGAAGTTCAAAGTATTATGATTTGAAGGTGTTATATTTCAAGTGTTTTGATTTCGAAGTGTTATAACGTGGGTAGTGCTATGATTTTGGAAAAGGATATATTTGAAATAAAAATGATATTATATTGATATGGATAAATAAAATGATATCATATTGATTTAGTTTTTGAAATGGAAATGATATAGTATTTATATGGTTTTGAAGTATAAATTATTTTGAAATGACCGTGGTGTTATAATAACGTTTGGTTGTTAAAGAGACTGGGATCGAAAGTGGTCATACTCTCTGCCAACTCCGAAAACCACTTTAACAACCGTGTACACGGTGGAGATTTCAGAATGAAGTAGGATGGTGGCAGCGTTTCCTGTGAGGTATATACGTGGACCCGACTCCCGTGAGTTGGCATAAGGTGGCTAAAACAGGATTGATCGACTGGCTAAGAAGGTAGCACCTTTTATCGGACACACTCCTTGGATACCATTATATTAATTTGTGATTGGTTGGGCCCTTTTGATTTTGGGGGTATGGCTCGATGTGGGCGGTAGTAGCTGCTACGTGTTACCACCGGTCCGGAAGCGTAATTGGTATATCTACCCTGGCATTGCCTAGTTGTGTCGTGTCACCTACCCTAGCGAGCCTTGTACGAGTTTGGTTTTCTCCCGTAGCCCATGGAGTATTTAGGGTAGTCTCCCGATCTAGAGATGCGCTGATACCAGATGGACTACTGGGACTATTATTGTGTTAAGGGGGAGATTGGGTAACTCTTTAACGCTATTTAAAAGTAAGTTTATTTTACTATAGACATTATTATAATAGCAAAATATTATTACATAGTAAATAGTTTAACGGATCCTTAGGAGATGTGAATCCGAAGCATCTCTTAAGTTACTGCACTCACGTTGACACTGGATAGGAGATGTCAAATCCCATAAACATCTCTGATGTCGTTCCCCTCATATTTGTTTCTATGGATTTAACTTACATAAGATCTTTTAGTTCTGACTCGAGTGTTTTGTCTTTCCAATTAGTTCGGGTCAGCCTCAGCATTTCAGGATTTGAAGACCTTATTGCTGGAGGATGAAGACGAAGATTGTATTATTATTATTTATTATATTATTCCACCACATTCATATTGTTCCGATGCATTATTTATTATTCTCTGGTATGTGTAACTCTGATATGTGTTGTATAAGTAAAATCAAATGTTTTACAAAACAGCTTCATGAACTGTTTATTTGATTATTATATTTTGTCATTCCGCTGCAAGATTCTGTTTTTTTTCTCTTTCTTTGCTTTTTCTTATTCACCCCAATAACAATCCGCCCTTCTGTATGGCTTAAGTCTGACATGTGTGGTTTGTCGTCGATTTAAAGCGTACAAAAAGGCAGGATGTTACAACGTGGTATCAGAGCTTTGGTTTAGCGATAAACCTTATCTTTATGGGGTCTGACTCTTTATTAATAGGGTAGTGATACCCTATGATGAGTCGCTGAGTGTATATATATGAGAGAGCGTATTGGTTAGTGTTATTAAAGGTTTGTATATTGTAATAATTTGTTCCGTTTTGTATTTATAAATTCTGGTTGGTGCATAGGACGCTCTCACTTCAATAGGGATTTCTAAACACTTAATAGGACAGACCGAAATAATATTTGTTTTGAATATAGGTAAATGAAATAATTTTGCCTATTATATTTTCTGTATACAAATTAATAAATTTTATAAAGGTTATATTTGGTTGTAATATATTGGTTGTTAGGTAGTGAAATTTATAAATATTGTTTGGAAACAAGATTTGAAGAAAATAAAATTAGAAATTTTAGAACTTAGTTTCGGGATTTTGAAAAATTTTCTTTCAAAGAATTTTTGGAATATAATAATATTGTTTATAAGTATTTTCTGATATAAATAATTCAATATAATTTGAAAGAATTGCTTTAAAGAAACTTTGGAAAGAAATAAGTTTTGTACTCCCCTCTCTGCCACTGGAAAATAATTTCGGTGATGATTGCACGCATTATCGACATTCATTTTCGAGTTTCGAAGTGGGAAGGCCACTGTAGTAGTTTTACTACAGATTTATTTTGATAAACAAATGTAAATTTCAAATTGTCTTAAATATAATTGGATATATATATTGTAAGTGTATACATCTATCTCCTATTTTAAAATGATTTGAAATTTAACCCGGTATTTAGTTCTTAAGTTTCCGTTAATTAATAGTTTCAATTGTTGTAGTGAAATGGAATGTAACTAATTAATAATTGGAACATCTAAAGGAAATTAGAGATTACATGCTAGGTTATGAATGAAAGTACAAGAAATTCTGAAATGTGTAACCTATAAAACAAAAGATAGGATTATTGGACATTAAATTAATTTAAAAAGAATTGAGATAAACTTGTATAATTTTCAATTGAATTCTTTAACATATATATAACTTACCAACTATAAAAAGTTAAAATGTTAAAAGAAAATGCAATGGAAAATTTTACAAGTAAAACTTGAGTAATGAAAGTATTCAATGAATTTTCTTTTATAAATAAGAATTTAATGTTATAATTGTTGTGAACTTAAGTATGACTGAAAGGCCACTAATTAAATATAATAGAAAGGTATAAAGAAATGATAATAATCTTAAGTGAATGTTGAAGTTATTTATAATAAAAATAAGTTGAAAGATGAATACTGTAAATAAATGAAATTAAGAAGTGAATGAATATAATGCAATGAAAAGAAAATTTATATGATATGAATAAAATATAAAGGAATATATGTAAGTATAAGTGCAAATAAGTGAAGTAAACACTAAATCAATGGATGAAAATGAAAATTTGCAAGAAATAAATGTAAATGAAAAGATAAAATCATTATATGAAAGAAAAAGGAAATCAAACAACAAATGTATACAATGAAATTGATAAAAATTTAAAATTGTTTGGAATTGTTGTTTGTTTGGTTTATGGTTGTTTGGGCAAGAATACTTTAAAATTGTTTGGATGCATGAATAATCTATTTGGTTTCCACTAAGACTGTTGAGTAAATGGTGCACTTAGCAGTTTATTTTCCATTCTGTACAATTTAAAGTTTAAACCCGAACAACTATTTGTTTTGTTTGATATGGATGGATAATTGAATTGTGTTGATTCTAAACGATGATTGTATGTTGTGGTTGCTAATGATTGTTTTTGTTTGACATTGATTTGTTTGCTAATGGATGAAACAAAATTAATATTTCATTCCATAAAATTATTAACTCTTTTTGGATTATATAAGTGAAATACAGGTTATGGAAGCAATTGCTACTCCTTTTGGTTTCATAATTAAGCGTGTTTGGACGATAAATAGGTACGTTTTCAGATTACGGTTTTATAGCGCTATTATACTGTTTTCCCGTTGTTGGAATATATTATTTTGATATATTGTGATATATATTGTTATAATTGATATTATATTTTCTCCCTAGCCTCTCCGTACAAAGGAGACTTCTGCTGAAATTTTCCGTAAATTTTAGACTTAGAAAATTTTGAAAAGTGTTTTCCAAACTTTATTAATTTGAGTATAAAAAGATTTAATGGTTATAAATTGATATATTTTATTTAAGTTAATTAATTTTGTAAAATTATTTGTTTATAAAGTTAATATTTTGAATAAGATATATTGACTACTTAATTCCTTCTTTTCCCTTCCTTTTTCCTTTTCGGGGACGAAAGGGTTTGAGTGGGGGAGAGTGTAACGATCCGTAAATTTTGATAATTAAATTTGTTAGCTCAATAGAGTTTTGGTAATTAAATATTGAAAGAAATGGAAATTGAATTGGAATCAATTGCAATAAATCTAAATAAAATCTTATGTTAATGTTAATTAAGGTAATATTTGGAGATAATGTTAATGTTATTCATAATAGGACAGTTTGTTGAATTACAGGAATGGAAATAAAGATTTATTAATTTAAAACTTAATAAATGGATAAATTGTAATTAAATGAAATTTAATATTTAACTTTTACGTTAATAGTAATTTAGATAAAATATGAGAATATTAATGTAATAAACCATGAACCAATGTAAATTTTATCTATTTGGTGATAATGGATTGAATAACAAGATTTAAAATCAAATAAATGCATTTATTGGAATTTCAATTGATAATTAGTTAATTTATTTAAAAATGAAATTTAATAAGGTGATGGGTAAATTAATTAACTAAAATTGATGTCTGAACTTGTCTAAATTATTGTGAAGGTTTAAGAAATCAAAAATGATGGAATTGTGAATTTTAAATTTTAACTGAAAAAAGCGATTTAATTTAATTTAATATTAATTTATTTAATTAACTAGAACATAGTCATTTTGGCCACTGGCTCGGATTTTGACGAAACCAATTTCATCGGATCTATAACGGTGAATCATTGTAAGATTTCAAGTTTCATAGAGATCGGACTTGTCGTTTGATCATACGGACTCGAAACGCCTTGAAATCAATGAAATTGAAATCAATTTGAAATAACTTGATTTTAGCATAAATTCTTCATACGATGGAATTTGGACTTGAAACCTATTCCATTGATTTTAAAATACTCAAAAACATCTATTTCGATATAATGGGTTGACTCATTTTCGTTCCGGAGTCTGAACGGGCTTTTCGGGCCATTTATCGTTCAACTATCGATCCAAATCAATTCGTTCTGTTCTAATTTCAGCTTTGCATATATATACCTCATTATAAACCCTAGCCTATTTCTTGTGTTCATTTTTTTGTACGTACAATTCCAATTGCTCCACTTTCTCAATGGCAGACAAATCTAAATTTCATAGTCAATTGCAAATTAAAATTTTCTACTTCAAAATTCAAACTCCTCAATACACATCAAATTATATATGAATTTGAAGCTCTCGACGAGCGCAAGTCAAATTCGTGATTCGTTTTTCGATTTGAGTTTCTGAGTGCTCGGAATTCGAGGGATCGTTCACGGCCGTTCATCACGCGTTGATGAACTTCGTTCGATCGAAGAATTGAAGGCGCAGTCGGGTAGAGATCGTTGAGGGGATTCGATCTGAGTCGTTCGTAGGCGAGGTTACTGGGTGGATTGATGGAAAAATTCGATTTGGGGCTAGGGTTTCTAGCGGTGGCAGGGTTCATTGGGGTGTGCGCGGCCTCCGTAGGTCAGCCAGAGGTGGAGACTAGCTCGACACGTCGTTTCGGTGGGCTCGTAGGAGGAGCGATGGCGCGGCTATGGCCAGGGTGGCGCGTTCGTTAGCAAGCAAGGGTTCCGGTCATGAAATCTAAATCACGTGCAAGAGGGTTATTTCCTGTAGCTTGCTGTGTTGTAGAGGTGACGTGGCGTGTGAGTATTGATTCTATTTTTTTATTTAATTTTGTTTTCCAAATGTTCTAATTAACATAACTTTTACATACGAGGTTTGTTTCACGCGCGGTTTTTCTCCACTAGGATTGTATTAAAATTCCGGATATTTTGATATGGGTTAGGATGAATTCTGTGACTGTTTAAATTTTGGATTTAAATTGGATTTAAATTCAATTTAAATTCAAAAGGTGAGTGTTTTAATCCACTCACAACTTCTAAAATTTCTTATGTTTGTTAAATTGATTTATGAGGCGATTAGAAATTTATTTATGATTGTTTGGCATATTTTGAATCATTTAGTTTATTGAATTAATTTGGATAAAATAGTTATTTAATTTATTATTGAATATAAACTGCCAGTAAATACCTGTTAATTATTATCTGTTCTATATTGATGTTATTGATTGAATTGGATGATGATTGTGATAAATGTTTGATGATTAATATTGGATGAATGGATGGTGTATTTTATATTTTTATAAACTGCAAGTTGTTATGGATTTTATTTAGTTCGGGATAGCGGTTTGAAAAGATATATAACCGTATTTATATTTTAAATTACGGATTGAAATAATAGATATCCGTATCACTTGACTATAGGATAGAAAATTATATACAGACATCGTTGGTCTATATATGTATATATATAAATATTTTGGAAATGATTTTTATGGTTTTGGAAAGAAATATATGGTTTAAAAATATCGATTTTTGATATTATATAAATATTATTTTATATATAGTTAAATTCTTTAATTTAAGCCATGTATAAATTTGTTAAATAAAAATAAGTTTAATAACAGAGTTTGATTTTATTTAAAATATAATATGGGTAAGTATTTGAATTATATTTTAATGTAGAGTGTATAATGATTTAATAAATTAAGGTTGGCAGATAAATTTGAAATTCATTTGAAATTGAATTTAGTTAAGAATTAAACTCAAATAAGTTTGAGATGAAATGTATTAAAATTGAGATTTTAGAAGGTATGATTTTTTATAACTTGATTTTGGTTTAAGGTGAATTAAATGAATATTCCAAGTATGAATAAATTGAAGGAAATAATTAATTATTTGTAATTTGAGTTTTATTCAAATGATAATGGATTTATCAAGTAAATGTTTCGAGATTAAATAATAGAAATTGAATTTGATATATATATATATGAAATTATCAAACTTAGTTTTGAAATTGTTGAATGCTTAAAGTTTGAAATATACTGAATTTGAAATGGTTTATTTTATGGATCAAATCTGTTTTTGAAATCAGAAAATTTAGGAATAGTTTATTTGAAAACTGAATTGAATTGAAATTTATGATTTTAGGATTTGGTTTAATTAAAATCTAGAAATTCGAGTTGTTTTGGAATTGATTTGTGAAATTTAAGAAGCTATTTTATTATATAAAGTATTTTAATATTTAAACCATTTAAGTGGTGGAAGTTATGTTTCAAAGTTATGAAGTTCAAAGTATTATGATTTGAAGGTGTTATATTTCAAGTTTTTTGATTTCGAAGTGTTATAACGTGGGAAGTTGTATGATTTTGGAAAAGGATATATTTGAAATAAAAATGATATTATCTTGGTTTGTATTTTAAATAAAATGATATCATATTGATTTAGTTTTTGAAATGGAAATGATATCGTATTTATATGGTTTTGAAATGGATATTATATTCTGGTTTTGAAGTATAAATTATTTTGAAATGACCGTGGTGTCATAATAACATTTGGTTGTTAAAGAGACCGAGATCGAAAGTGGTCATACTCTCTGCCAACTTCGAAAACCACTTTAACAACCGTGTATGCGGTGGAGATTCCAGAATGAAGTAGGATGGTGGCGGCGTTTCTTGTGAGGTATATACGTGGACCCGACTCCCATGAGTTTGCATAAGGTGGCTAAAACAGGAGCGATCGACGGGCTAAGAAGGTTGCACCTTTTATCGGACACACTTCTTCGATACCATTCTATTACTTTGTGATTGATTGGGGCCCTTTTGATTTTGGGGTTGTGGCTCGAGGTGGGCGGTAGTAGCTGCTATGCGTTACCATCGGTCCGGAAGCATAATTGGTATATCTACCTTGGCATTGCCTAGTTGTGCCGTGTCACCTACCCTAGCGAGCCTTGTACGAGTTTGGTTTTCTCACGTAGCCCATGGAGTATTTAGGGTAGTCTCCCGATTTGGAGATGAGCTGATGCTGGATGGACTGCTGGGACTATTATTGTGTTAAGGGGGAGTGTAACGACCCAGAATTTTATTAAATTAAAATTTGAATATTTAATTAATTTTAAATGTTAATAAGTGAATTTTTAAGTCAAATAAATTTTTATTTGAATTTTTGGATTTAATTGAATAATTAAATCGATAATTTAATATGTGAAATTATGGAAATAATTGAAAATATAGTTAAAAATGATTGTAAATAATTTGGAAAATTTTGTTTAATCATACTGGAGTTATAGAAATATTTTAGAACTTTTAAAATCGAATTAAAAGTTAATTTGTGAAAATTGAATATTTTAATATTATAATCGACTGTAAAATAGCCAATTTTTGAACAGTCTCAGAATTGAACGAAACCAGTTTAATTGGATCCGTAATAGTTAGTTATTACTGGATTTCAATTTTCGTGTCAATCGGAGCTATCGTTTGATCGTGGCAGCTCGAAACGCATCGATTTATTTTTAATTTAAATTTGGCGAGTCAAAATAGCCATTTTTCAAAAAGTCTCGGAATTCGACGAAACCAGTTTCATCGGATCCGTAATGTGATATTATTGTAAGGTTTCAAATTTCAAGTCAATTGGATTTACCGTTTGTCCGGTACAAATTAAAACGCCTAGAAATCGACTTAAATCGGTTTAATTTAAATTGAGCGTTTTCAGCCATAACTCGCACATACTTCCGAATTAGCTTCCGAAACCTGTTCCATTGTGTCCGGAACGCGGGATAAACCCTAGGTACGCTGGTTACGGCGTCTAAATCGGAGTTCGGAATTTCCGGGTGAATAGTGTCGTTCGAAACTCTATAAATACACCTCTCTCTTCATAAATTTGATAAAATATCATTCCAAACCCTAATTCATTCATGTAGCCGGCCCTAAAACTGAATGGCCAGAAATTGATCTCATTTCTTCTCTTTGATCTCTCAATCCATCAAGAATTGGCCAAAGTGATCAACTACAAACTTGTAGAGAGCGTCGAGTACTAGAGATTCAACGGTTATGATCGGAAACGGAGTTGTGTGGAGCGAGATATGTGGGGCCGTTCGTGGTCAGGTTTGCACGACTTTCTAGGTGCAAGACATAGCCGAGCTCAAGGCTATCTTGGCCGAGCATGGTGGAGAGGAGGAGCTTCGCAACGGCGCGTCCTGATCGAGCTCTCGTCGAGTGTGGAGATCGTATAATTTAACCCTAGCTATCTAAATGGGTTCGGCCTTAGATTGTCTTCCTGGAGATGCAAACGCAAGAGGGAGATGAAGCTAATGCACGGCCTGATGAGGGGGGGAGCAAATCTAACGGCCCAGATTTAGTTTGGTATAAGAATTTGTTAATAAATGTTGGAATTTGTTATTTAAAACTCGTGTAACTTGTAAAATTCATAACTTTTTCATACGAGGTCGAAAAAATGCAAACTCAGTTGCGTTGGAATCGTATGGACGAGCACTACGCGATGGAGTTGGTTTGGAGTCATTTGGAGTTAGTGAGAATTTCGGGTAAAATTAAACGCGCGTTTAATTTTATTCGAAATAAAAGCTTAAACGGAAATTAAAACCAAGGTGAGAATTTCTCACTCAATCGAATAGATTTCGATTTTATTTTAAATAGTTAGATTTAAAATATTTGAATGCATGTTTGAATGATGACTGTAAATTATTGATTGTTAAAATAGACATTATTCGCCGTTAGTAAGCGGATGTTATTTAATATAAACATATACCGCGAATATTTCATAAACAGTGAAATTGGTATTATATATAATATCAATATATATATATTGGCATATGTATATATTGCAGTTGTTGATTTCCCGCATTTTTTGTTTAGCGGATGAGACCCTATTGCGCCGTTATTAAGCGGATAATATTTATTAAGAACATGTACCGCGATAATTTCGTACTGGAGCGAAATTGGTATTGTGCTAATGTTTTTGGATGCAGGAAACAGGTTGGAGGGATCCAACTGGATTCCTCAACAGTATTTATTTTATTTCAGATATTTTAATATTTGATGGATTATCATATCGATATATGATATCGTTGTTAGTCGTGATTGACTATTTGGTGTGTAGCATCATTGGACCCAGATTTTGGGATTTTAAAATGTTTTTTTAAGTGATTTTGAAAATATACTATATTTTTGGAATTGATCCATTATAAATAAATAAACGTTATAATTTTTAAAGTTATAAAAATTATGGTTTTTGTGAAATATAGTTAAAAAGCTGATTTTTAGAAATACGATTAAAAGTCGATTTTTGAGAAATATGAACCAATGATTTTATAAAATAGTTTAAACTGGATTTTTGAGTTTATTATTAAAAGTTTGAAATATAAGATTTATAAAATTTGATTATTTTATAAATCAAGAGAACGGTGAAATTTTAAAGGAATTTAAAGACGTTTAAAAGAATAATATAAATTAATTTATATTAAGAGA
The DNA here is from genome assembly GCA_030765085.1 of Allium cepa. Taxonomy (NCBI): domain Eukaryota; kingdom Viridiplantae; phylum Streptophyta; class Magnoliopsida; order Asparagales; family Amaryllidaceae; genus Allium; species Allium cepa. Next base: position 134,990,958 of record CM060940.1, on the reverse strand, counting down.
TTTATAAATGGATATTTATAAATTGAATTATAGACATTATAAAACGAGTTTTTATAAGTGTTTGAATGTAGTGAAAATGAATTTCATAAATGAATGAAATTTATAGAATTATAAACTGGGAAGTTATAAATGAAATTTTATAAGCAATAGGTTTATAAAATTTATAAAGTTATCGAAAGAATGAATTTTGGATAAATAAACAATCTTATAAGTTAAGATTAATAATTTGGGAAGTTAAATGAACGATTTTGTAAAATAATCGTTTTATAAGTAATTAACTTATAATATGAACTTGTAGTTTATAATTGAGTTATAAACTGGAATATGTTAATAAAGGAATTTATAAAAAGGAAGTTTTTATAAATAAATCGAAATGGAATTTATAAACGTTGTTTTATAAATTCACAAACGACTTATTTTGATAAGTTAATTGTTATAACTTAGAAATAGAGTTATATTCACGTTTTAGACAGTGAATAATCCTTTGAATTAAAATGAATAAAAGGATGGAATTTGTTAAAGAAGTTTATTCAAGTTTTTGAACAGTGAATAACACGTTAAAGAAATTGTTTAGAATGTGAATGTTTTAAATAGAATTAAAACGATCTAACGATGTTTTAAAATGTGTTGAGATTCGAAACCATAGATTTCAACATTTATTGTTGAAATAGACGTTTTCGAGAAATAAAAGGAAATGGTGGACTATAACACTGTTGTTATAGTAAATGATTTCCGAAAGGAAATGTTTTGTATAGTATTGGGATTTATATATCTATTTTAATTTCGAATCCCTATACTAGTGATTTTGGGTTGTCGTAACGATGTTTTACGCAACATTCGTTTTGGCCCAAATAAATATGTTTAAGAACATGATTTCCTTAAAGGATGAAATATATATTAAATTTCGATTTAAGTATATTGAATATTTTCTAAGGTTGAAAAGAAAAAGATTTGTGAATTACTTATTTTTAATAAGTATAGAATTGTTTTCCAATATAAAGTGAATATATTGAATTTATCTTTTTGAAGATAAATTGAAATGAATGATTGAAATCATATATGCATGGATATTTTGAAATATAAATTCATTATGGAATTTATGAAGGAAAAGTGAAACTTGTTAAAAATAAATATTGATTTATTTTTGAAGTGTTGAAATTTAATATCTAGTGAAGATATTTTTGAAAAATAAATAATTTGGAAAATTATTTGGAATCTGGTGATGTATGCATATCCATTGATAGTTCAATAGCCGACTATCAATATTTCCCTTTGAATGGGTATTTGATGTGAATATGATTGAATTTGAATGCACACTTATTTTTGAATAAGCGCTCACTATTCGGGTTAACCGGGAAAGGACCATGGGGTCGTATAACCCATTCCGAATATGTGATACGTCGTTGTGAATTGCATTTGAAGATCGGTGTTGAAGACCGGATATTTGCGAAAGCGATAGGATGACCTGTCGATTGTCTCTGCACTGAGTTGCAACGGTATAGAGACTCCCTAAGTGATGGGAAATCCGATCAGGATTGTGGATATCCGGATTGCAAGGACTTCTTTGTAAGTGCCTTCGGTTCTGTTCGATCCCGGAACAGACTTGTATGGATTGTATGCCTGACATTACAAGTTGAGATATAAAGCCGATTTCTTTCAAATATATTTCTGTTGGTGGCGGAGAATTTATTCTTTGCTTAACACCCTTCTTTGAGACGTATGAGCTCAAAGGTTATATAGTTGAAGTTATCAGCGATATATCCCATTTGGTAATGTGACATGCTGAGTGATGCTGAAATGATCATTGTATTGATTATTTGTGATAGGATCATTTATTTGATCGTCTATCTTAGTGATCATTGTGTTGATCATTTATTGACCCAAAGCATGGCTTTTGTATAAAGTATGTTTTTGTGGACGTGAATTCGTCGAGCCTCACATCCCGGAAATGGTCAAAACAGGAAAGATGCGGCAAGGTTATTAGGGGTTGCTGTAGCTCCCCTTAGGGTATGTGCATTTCCTTCTGGAAAGGGGTGGTATCATGGTATGGAGCCCAGATACTTACTCATGTTGAAAACACTCTATTTATTATGGTGTGATGTTGGATATCGAGCGCTCGGTTGAAAAGGTCCTAAAGGACCGGGGAATGGCGTGCTCGTGTCAGTAGTTACCCAGTTAAGGGGTAACCCGGCCTTGTGTTGGCAGAGTTCCGGTTTGGTTCTCGGGGATGTCTTTCCAGAGGCATTCTCAGTGGCAATGGGAAGTTCCTTGGCCTGACCATTTGTTGGAAATCCAATTCCCAATACGAAACTTATACGGTATTAGTTGTAGAACCTGCTATTCACTTATGGTGGTCACCACTGTTTGGATGGTAGCTATAGTAGGCATAGTTCGAAATGTCTATGCTGGCTAAGATTTATATTCTACTTTCGAAATGAATTTTTTCTACACTATACACTAATAATAATATCAAATGTTATTTTAAATGCGTATCAAGCATCTTTGACTATCATAAGGAGAAATCTCCTCCGATTCTGCGTTTGCATGTGTGTGTGTGCGGGAGGCCTTATGGTAGTCTCATTTTTTTAAAAGCATTTCGAATTGATTAAAAATATTCCTCTATTTTGATTTTAAAGATAAACAAACTGTTTTGAGTTCTCACACCAGTCACATGACTGACTTGGAGTTTATTGTTTTCCTTCCTAAACTCTGGGTGCCCACCAATTTCCACACGGGCAGTTAAGAGTTAGGTTTATCAGGATATTCTGGATATTCAGGAGTTGCTGGAGGCAAGCTGGATGGCATGGCGTACTAGTTTATATAGTATTTCTTTTTCCGCTGCACCGTTTATTGTTGTATGTTGTTGTACACTCTGATGATATGATGTGATGTAATGAAATGTAATGTAATAACTGATATAGTTCTTTGTTTAAAGATTATTCATTTATTATTATATGTTGTTCCGCTGCGAATTGTGAGATTCTGTTGTTGTTCTGTTGTTTTCTTTTGTCCGTTCTATTTTAAAATTCTTCTATCTTCTATTTTTAAAATTCTCTGTTTTCTAAAAAAAAATCGTCTATCTTCTTTTCCCTCTATTTTTCTTTTTCTTTCTTCTTTTTCTCTCTTCTTTCTTTTCTTTTCTTTTTAAAACCCATAACATCTCGGTTTTCGGCCTTTGATTTCTCGGCAGTCGATAAAGTGAGTGTCGATGTCGAATTTTCATAGAGTCGAAAAATCCTGTTTGTTACATTTGGTATCAGAGCTCTGATGGTTAAGCGACAACCATGGTTCTGTAGGGTATTAATTCATTAGAGATAGAGTCAGTAGTACTCTAGAATGAGTTTGAGTGTAATAATAGCTATGAGAGCGTATTTGTTAGTGAATATAAAATTGTTTTATATAGTGATGATTGGTTTATTGAGTGGTATATGAACTTTCGTCAGCGTGGTCCGCAAGACTATGCCGAAGGGGTTTCTAAACACTTGAATAGAACAATTCGGCACAGTATTGTTTTAATTGGGTAAATGAAATAATTTTACCTTGATTATATTTTATATATAAAGAAATAATTTTCAGAATTGTTAAAGTATTTATAAGTTGATTGTTAGGTTGTTTGAATAATCTAAATAAAAGAATAATTGTATAAGTAAAGAATTATAAGAATTGAAATTATAATTAAAGTATTTACAATTGTGAAATAAACTTACATATATAAGAAGTAAAATTATATGAATATGAGTTGTAAATAAAGGTGAATTTCAAGATTAAATGAAATATAACTTAAGTAATGTAAATGAAATTGATTTTGGGTATCAAAGTAAATTAATTAAGTTAAGTGATGGATGTGAACTTGAGTATATGAATGAAATTCAACTTAGAAATTGAATTGAAAAAAAATGGTTTGGATGTTAATTAATTGAATTGTGAATCAATTGAATGGAAAATAGAATTCAACTTTGTAATTGAATTGAATGAATGGATTGAATGTTAATCAATTGAATGTAATTTAAAATTGATATGAAATAATGAATGTAAGTGTTAATTCATTAAAATCTAATTTTATTAGAAGTTGAATGGTTGAATAAAAATCAATTTAATGTTAAACCAAATTGAATGAATATAAGTGAAAAGAATTTGGTTGTAATTAATATAAATTGGTTGTTATATGATTGTTATATGATTGTTGATTGATTATATGTAATTCATTAAGTGTTAATGAAATTGAAAGCTATGTAATTGAATTCAAATTGAAAGTAAATAAATTTGAATAGAATTGAATGTGAATAAGATTTAATTAGTGAATGCAAACTAATTGAATTGAGAATGAATGTTAGTAAATCCAATGTAAATGAATCAAATGTAATTTAAAGTGGAAACCAATTCATTAAGTATTAATGAGAATATGAATGAAAATTCATTTGATTATGGATGGTAGTTGGTTGATGTTTGCATTTATTGTTTAGTTGCATTTGATATGTTGGCATATATTGTTATGTTGCTATATATTGTATATTGAGATTATTTGCATATGTGCATGATTCTTATGTTGTTTGTTGAGTTTAGTAGGTGCGGATTGCGTTTGCTTCGCATTTGGAGTTCGCATTTGCGCTATATTAGCCGTATATGCTTGCTAATAAAATATAAGGTACATATCTCGGATTAAATATCGCACTTTTATACTTTTTTCCCTTCGGGATGCCTCATTACTTGATGAGATGTATATTTGTGATATATATACTGTCATTTTTTTTTTCGGATCGAGCCGCGCAAAGGAGACTATGGCGAATTTTTCCGGAAATTTAAGGCGTTAGAAAAAATTTTGAGAAAATTGGGAAAATTTTGGAAAACTTTAACTTTGTTTTAGAGTTGAAAGTTAAATGATATAAATTGTTTTTGGAAAGATAACTAAGTATGATTTGAAGACTTAGTAAAGAATTATAAGAAATTTAACTATGAATTTTGGGAAAAATTAATAGATTTTGTAACTTTCTTATTTGTAATTTCGAGGACGAAATTCTTTTAAGGGGGAAAGATTGTAACGACCCAGAATTTTATTAAATTAAAATTTGAATATTTAATTAATTTTAAATGTTAATAAGTGAATTTTTAAGTCAAATAAATTTTTATTTGAATTTTTGGATTTAATTGAATAATTAAATCGATAATTTAATATGTGAAATTATGGAAATAATTGAAAATATAGTTAAAAATGATTGTAAATAATTTGGAAAATTTTGTTTAATCATACTGGAGTTATAGAAATATTTTAGAACTTTTAAAATCGAATTAAAAGTTAATTTGTGAAAATTGAATATTTTAATATTATAATCGACTGTAAAATAGCCAATTTTTGAACAGTCTCAGAATTGAACGAAACCAGTTTCATTGGATCCGTAATAGTTAGTTATTACTGGATTTCAATTTTCGTGTCAATCGGAGCTATCGTTTGATCGTGGCAGCTCGAAACGCATCGATTTATTTTTAATTTAAATTTGGCGAGTCAAAATAGCCATTTTTCAAAAAGTCTCGGAATTCGACGAAACCAGTTTCATCGGATCCGTAATGTGATATTATTGTAAGGTTTCAAATTTCAAGTCAATTGGATTTACCGTTTGTCCGGTACAAATTAAAACGCCTAGAAATCGACTTAAATCGGTTTAATTTAAATTGAGCGTTTTCAGCCATAACTCGCACATACTTCCGAATTAGCTTCCGAAACCTGTTCCATTGTGTCCGGAACGCGGGATAAACCCTAGGTACGCTGGTTACGGCGTCTAAATCGGAGTTCGGAATTTCCGGGTGAATAGTGTCGTTCGAAACTCTATAAATACACCTCTCTCTTCATAAATTTGATAAAATATCATTCCAAACCCTAATTCATTCATGTAGCCGGCCCTAAAACTGAATGGCCAGAAATTGATCTCATTTCTTCTCTTTGATCTCTCAATCCATCAAGAATTGGCCAAAGTGATCAACTACAAACTTGTAGAGAGCGTCGAGTACTAGAGATTCAACGGTTATGATCGGAAACGGAGTTGTGTGGAGCGAGATATGTGGGGCCGTTCGTGGTCAGGTTTGCACGACTTTCTAGGTGCAAGACATAGCCGAGCTCAAGGCTATCTTGGCCGAGCATGGTGGAGAGGAGGAGCTTCGCAACGGCGCGTCCTGATCGAGCTCTCGTCGAGTGTGGAGATCGTATAATTTAACCCTAGCTATCTAAATGGGTTCGGCCTTAGATTGTCTTCCTGGAGATGCAAACGCAAGAGGGAGATGAAGCTAATGCACGGCCTGATGAGGGGGGGAGCAAATCTAACGGCCCAGATTTAGTTTGGTATAAGAATTTGTTAATAAATGTTGGAATTTGTTATTTAAAACTCGTGTAACTTGTAAAATTCATAACTTTTTCATACGAGGTCGAAAAAATGCAAACTCAGTTGCGTTGGAATCGTATGGACGAGCACTACGCAATGGAGTTGGTTTGGAGTCATTTGGAGTTAGTGAGAATTTCGGGTAAAATTAAACGCGCGTTTAATTTTATTCGAAATAAAAGCTTAAACGGAAATTAAAACCAAGGTGAGAATTTCTCACTCAATCGAATAGATTTCGATTTTATTTTAAATAGTTAGATTTAAAATATTTGAATGCATGTTTGAATGATGACTGTAAATTATTGATTGTTAAAATAGACATTATTCGCCGTTAGTAAGCGGATGTTATTTAATATAAACATATACCGCGAATATTTCATAAACAGTGAAATTGGTATTATATATAATATCAATATATATATATTGGCATATGTATATATTGCAGTTGTTGATTTCCCGCATTTTTTGTTTAGCGGATGAGACCCTATTGCGCCGTTATTAAGCGGATAATATTTATTAAGAACATGTACCGCGATAATTTCGTACTGGAGCGAAATTGGTATTGTGCTAATGTTTTTGGATGCAGGAAACAGGTTGGAGGGATCCAACTGGATTCCTCAACAGTATTTATTTTATTTCAGATATTTTAATATTTGATGGATTATCATATCGATATATGATATCGTTGTTAGTCGTGATTGACTATTTGGTGTGTAGCATCATTGGACCCAGATTTTGGGATTTTAAAATGTTTTTTTAAGTGATTTTGAAAATATACTATATTTTTGGAATTGATCCATTATAAATAAATAAACGTTATAATTTTTAAAGTTATAAAAATTATGGTTTTTGTGAAATATAGTTAAAAAGCTGATTTTTAGAAATACGATTAAAAGTCGATTTTTGAGAAATATGAACCAATGATTTTATAAAATAGTTTAAACTGGATTTTTGAGTTTATTATTAAAAGTTTGAAATATAAGATTTATAAAATTTGATTATTTTATAAATCAAGAGAACGGTGAAATTTTAAAGGAATTTAAAGACGTTTAAAAGAATAATATAAATTAATTTATATTAAGAGATTTATAAATGGATATTTATAAATTGAATTATAGACATTATAAAACGAGTTTTTATAAGTGTTTGAATGTAGTGAAAATGAATTTCATAAATGAATGAAATTTATAGAATTATAAACTGGGAAGTTATAAATGAAATTTTATAAGCAATAGGTTTATAAAATTTATAAAGTTATCGAAAGAATGAATTTTGGATAAATAAACAATCTTATAAGTTAAGATTAATAATTTGGGAAGTTAAATGAACGATTTTGTAAAATAATCGTTTTATAAGTAATTAACTTATAATATGAACTTGTAGTTTATAATTGAGTTATAAACTGGAATATGTTAATAAAGGAATTTATAAAAAGGAAGTTTTTATAAATAAATCGAAATGGAATTTATAAACGTTGTTTTATAAATTCACAAACGACTTATTTTGATAAGTTAATTGTTATAACTTAGAAATAGAGTTATATTCACGTTTTAGACAGTGAATAATCCTTTGAATTAAAATGAATAAAAGGATGGAATTTGTTAAAGAAGTTTATTCAAGTTTTTGAACAGTGAATAACACGTTAAAGAAATTGTTTAGAATGTGAATGTTTTAAATAGAATTAAAACGATCTAACGATGTTTTAAAATGTGTTGAGATTCGAAACCATAGATTTCAACATTTATTGTTGAAATAGACGTTTTCGAGAAATAAAAGGAAATGGTGGACTATAACACTGTTGTTATAGTAAATGATTTCCGAAAGGAAATGTTTTGTATAGTATTGGGATTTATATATCTATTTTAATTTCGAATCCCTATACTAGTGATTTTGGGTTGTCGTAACGATGTTTTACGCAACATTCGTTTTGGCCCAAATAAATATGTTTAAGAACATGATTTCCTTAAAGGATGAAATATATATTAAATTTCGATTTAAGTATATTGAATATTTTCTAAGGTTGAAAAGAAAAAGATTTGTGAATTACTTATTTTTAATAAGTATAGAATTGTTTTCCAATATAAAGTGAATATATTGAATTTATCTTTTTGAAGATAAATTGAAATGAATGATTGAAATCATATATGCATGGATATTTTGAAATATAAATTCATTATGGAATTTATGAAGGAAAAGTGAAACTTGTTAAAAATAAATATTGATTTATTTTTGAAGTGTTGAAATTTAATATCTAGTGAAGATATTTTTGAAAAATAAATAATTTGGAAAATTATTTGGAATCTGGTGATGTATGCATATCCATTGATAGTTCAATAGCCGACTATCAATATTTCCCTTTGAATGGGTATTTGATGTGAATATGATTGAATTTGAATGCACACTTATTTTTGAATAAGCGCTCACTATTCGGGTTAACCGGGAAAGGACCATGGGGTCGTATAACCCATTCCGAATATGTGATACGTCGTTGTGAATTGCATTTGAAGATCGGTGTTGAAGACCGGATATTTGCGAAAGCGATAGGATGACCTGTCGATTGTCTCTGCACTGAGTTGCAACGGTATAGAGACTCCCTAAGTGATGGGAAATCCGATCAGGATTGTGGATATCCGGATTGCAAGGACTTCTTTGTAAGTGCCTTCGGTTCTGTTCGATCCCGGAACAGACTTGTATGGATTGTATGCCTGACATTACAAGTTGAGATATAAAGCCGATTTCTTTCAAATATATTTCTGTTGGTGGCGGAGAATTTATTCTTTGCTTAACACCCTTCTTTGAGACGTATGAGCTCAAAGGTTATATAGTTGAAGTTATCAGCGATATATCCCATTTGGTAATGTGACATGCTGAGTGATGCTGAAATGATCATTGTATTGATTATTTGTGATAGGATCATTTATTTGATCGTCTATCTTAGTGATCATTGTGTTGATCATTTATTGACCCAAAGCATGGCTTTTGTATAAAGTATGTTTTTGTGGACGTGAATTCGTCGAGCCTCACATCCCGGAAATGGTCAAAACAGGAAAGATGCGGCAAGGTTATTAGGGGTTGCTGTAGCTCCCCTTAGGGTATGTGCATTTCCTTCTGGAAAGGGGTGGTATCATGGTATGGAGCCCAGATACTTACTCATGTTGAAAACACTCTATTTATTATGGTGTGATGTTGGATATCGAGCGCTCGGTTGAAAAGGTCCTAAAGGACCGGGGAATGGCGTGCTCGTGTCAGTAGTTACCCAGTTAAGGGGTAACCCGGCCTTGTGTTGGCAGAGTTCCGGTTTGGTTCTCGGGGATGTCTTTCCAGAGGCATTCTCAGTGGCAATGGGAAGTTCCTTGGCCTGACCATTTGTTGGAAATCCAATTCCCAATACGAAACTTATACGGTATTAGTTGTAGAACCTGCTATTCACTTATGGTGGTCACCACTGTTTGGATGGTAGCTATAGTAGGCATAGTTCGAAATGTCTATGCTGGCTAAGATTTATATTCTACTTTCGAAATGAATTTTTTCTACACTATACACTAATAATAATATCAAATGTTATTTTAAATGCGTATCAAGCATCTTTGACTATCATAAGGAGAAATCTCCTCCGATTCTGCGTTTGCATGTGTGTGTGTGCGGGAGGCCTTATGGTAGTCTCATTTTTTTAAAAGCATTTCGAATTGATTAAAAATATTCCTCTATTTTGATTTTAAAGATAAACAAACTGTTTTGAGTTCTCACACCAGTCACATGACTGACTTGGAGTTTATTGTTTTCCTTCCTAAACTCTGGGTGCCCACTAATTTCCACACGGGCAGTTAAGAGTTAGGTTTATCAGGATATTCTGGATATTCAGGAGTTGCTGGAGGCAAGCTGGATGGCATGGCGTACTAGTTTATATAGTATTTCTTTTTCCGCTGCACTGTTTATTGTTGTATGTTGTTGTACACTCTGATGATATGATGTGATGTAATGAAATGTAATGTAATAACTGATATAGTTCTTTGTTTAAAGATTATTCATTTATTATTATATGTTGTTCCGCTGCGAATTGTGAGATTCTGTTGTTGTTCTGTTGTTTTCTTTTGTCCGTTCTATTTTAAAATTCTTCTATCTTCTATTTTTAAAATTCTCTGTTTTCTAAAAAAAAATCGTCTATCTTCTTTTCCCTCTATTTTTCTTTTTCTTTCTTCTTTTTCTCTCTTCTTTCTTTTCTTTTCTTTTTAAAACCCATAACATCTCGGTTTTCGGCCTTTGATTTCTCGGCAGTCGATAAAGTGAGTGTCGATGTCGAATTTTCATAGAGTCGAAAAATCCTGTTTGTTACAGGGAGATTGGGTAACTCCTTAACGTTATTTAAAAGTAAGTTTATTTTACTATAGACATTATTACAATAGAGAAATATTATTACATAGTAAATAGTTTAACGGATCCTTAGGAGATATGAATTCCGAGCATCTCTTAAGTTACTGCACTCATGTTGACACTGGATAGGAGATGTCAAATCCCATAAACATCTCTGACGCCTTTCCACTCATATTTGTTTCTATCGATTTGACTTAGATAAGATCTTTTAGTTCTGACTCGAGTGTTTTGTCTTTTCAATTCGCTCGGGTCAGCCTGAGCATTTCAAGTTTTGAAGACCTTATTGCGGGAGGACGAAGATGAAGATTGTATTATTATTATTTTTTACTATGATAGGTCCGTGCTTTGCACACGGACTGTTTATGTTATCGTAAACGGAAAGCAAGGGTATTTTTGGAATTTCAAAACGACACTGAGTAAATTAGTTTAATGAATTTTCTTTATTAGTAGCAGAGATATTATTCCACTACATTTATATTGTTCCACTGCATTATTTATTATTCTCTGGTATGTGTAACTCTGATATGTGTTGTGTAAGTAAAATCAAATGTTTTGTAAAACAGCTTCATGAACTATTTATTTGATTATTATATTTTGTCGTTCCGCTGCAAGATTCTATTTTGTTTTTTCTTTCTCTGCCTTTTCTTATTCACTCCATCAACAATCCACCCTTCTATATGGTTTAAGTCTGATGTGTGTGGTTTATCGTCGATTTAAAGCGTACAAAAAGGCGGGATGTTACAATAAATTAATTAAAGCTAATTACATACATATATAAGATATATCTGTACATCTATAAATGTTACAGTTTACATATTCAAACTAAACTATTTAAATTAATAAAATAAAGTTAATTAAAATGTTAATTAGTTAATTAATTAAGATATGGTTAATAAAATTAATATAAGATTAAACATAATATTGTTGTATAATTTAATTAAACTCTAAAATGTTATATAACAATTAATCTTATATAATATGAATGTATAATAAAAGGTGGAACAGTAAGAATTCCTAATTAAACATAAAAAATATTGTATTTGTACCGTGATTTCAGATGTGTCCGATGCTTGAATCACAAGGGCATTTTAAAAGAAATACATTATTCCGTAAGTCAAAATAACTCAGCTATATATATTAAAAGTTATGAATCTTTGAAATAAACGTCGACCTTTACCATTTATATATTAATTGACTACTTGCATACTCTTTGGTTTTTGAGCTTTGCACAAGCGAAGAATTTATGTGTGTTCTATTAATATATAAAATAGACGAGGTAAGATATATGCACATATTTATGAACTTTCCTCAAGGTATGTGCGTTATACTTAGGTCGTCGTGAAATGGTATGTATGTGCGAATAATCTTGTAATGATCCACCCTTTTTGGACAGTTTAAATCGACAATAAATCACATATGTCTAATTCATACCACTCAAAAGGGAGGATTGTTATTAGGGTAAATAAGAAAATAAGAGAAAAGAAACAAAAACAAATCATAGACCTAATAGCGGAATGACAAAATATAATAATCAAATAAAAAATTCATGAAGCTATTTTACAAATAACATTTTATTACACTTTTACAATATATCAGAGTTATACATACAACAATAATAAATAAATAATGTAGTAGAACAATATGATACAATGGAATAATAATAATAATACTAAACTCAATCTTCGTCCTCTAGAAATAAAGTCTTCAATGCTGAAAAGCTCAGGCTGACCCGAGCGTGATGAAAAGACAAAACACTCGAATTAGAACTAAAAGATCTTATGTAAATTAATTCAACAGCAAATACATATGAGTATAATGGCGTCAGAGATGTTTACGGGATTTTACATCTCTTATTAGTGTATAACGTGCGTGCAATTACTTAAGAAATTTTTCGAGACTTTCCCATTTCTTAAGGATCCGTTAAACTATCTATATGTAGTAATATACGCTATATATAGCGTCTATCAGTAAAGTAAAGTATTAAAATAGCATTAAGGCGTTACCTATATCCTCATTAACACATTTTTATATAAGCATCGTAGTCTATACAGTACTGTAAGCTCCACCATAAACTGGTGGGGTACTCAGGGAGCACTCCATAAGTATGACCCAAACCAAAGTCATAGTGGGCTCGATTAGGATAAATGTGACAAGGCACGCAAGGCACACACCCATAATTAAAATCGAGGGGTGGTGTAACGACCCTGGATTTTGGCCCCGTTTATTTTAATAAATGTTTAATCTAATTTAAATAAAATGTAAATTGATCATATTAAAATAAATATGATTTGGAAATACTGCCATTTATATAGGTAAACTGTATTTTAAAAAGAAGATTGGTTTGGGAATTTGAAATAAGTATTTCAATAATATTCACTATAAAAATCTATCTTGTATAATTACTTAAAAAACTTTACTTTGTTATATTTAGTATAAAATAATACATATAGATAATAATGTTTGAAAGTCTAAAATAAGTTTCTTAACAATATTATTAATAAAATTTAACTCATATAATTAAATTAAAATGCTATACATTGTTAACATTTGTTAAATAAATACATATACTTGATAATGTTTAAAATTTAAAATCTAATTCTAACAATACCAAATATAAATGTAAAATATGAGTCAAATTTATTGTATATGATTTAAATAAAACACAAATGAATTATAAAAATGAGAATAAATGTAAATATAACTTATGAATATAATTCAAAATAGAAAATATAAAATATATAACATAAATAGATGATCATGTTCAATATAAAACATTAATATTAATGTAAGTCAAAAAAAATATGAATATAAATGTACATAAACCATATGAACCATATGAAATATAACTTAAATATTGATACAAATAAATACGAGTAAGTAGAAGTAAATTAGAAAGAAAAAAAAATGTGTAACTACAAACAAGAATAAGTAGTTAATACTTCCAATATCATTTTAAATTTGCAAGACCATAGAAAAACATATATAATATAATAAGTCTAAAATGTAACTAAATCATATTGTACATAATTTAAATATTGATAGTTAAGAATGAAATATAAATATAAATGTAAATAAAGCATCTTGAGTATAACTTAAATATTGTTAGTCATAGTTAGAATACATAATAAATTTAAAAACCTTTTAGAACAAGTCTACCTGCAAATATGAACAAATAAATAGCTTCACGTAAAAGTCAAGTGTGACCTGCAAGTGTATATTTACACAACACTTATGTGTATAGAGTTCAAACTAGAGGATAATAAAACAAGTAATATGGTAACAAAACAAAATATCTTCATAATCAAAGCTTCATACATAAGCCAAGTATGTACCTGCAGATTTGTACACTGACATACAAATACACTATGCAGCTGAACATAATTATAATTATGGTAAGCAAAACAATTAATAATTGTGTAAACATATTAGAAAACAAAGTATGTACTTACTATCAACTCAGCCTAATTTTTGTCACCTCAAAATATCTAGCAAATCTGGTCAAAATTAAACAAAGAGAAGAAAACAACCTAACTAGATAATACCTTCCTATTATACAACTGATATCTTATATATATGTGGGACCCTTCTTTCTTTAGTTTTAGTTCGTTCAGTCATAATAAATTAAAAAAACCAGAAAAAAAAGAGAGCAAGTTCAAAAATTTAAGTTTAAAACTGCAATTCATAACAAAATCTCAAGACAGATTCAAATTAGCAGTTTCAATCTTCAGTTTCAAAGCAACAGGGATTAAGGACAGTTGTAGCTTCAAGTTTCAAAAGTAAAACATCAGTGCTTCTGTTCAAAAGAATTTTCTGGTGAGTAAACTTACTATTTTCAAATTTAAATCTGTGTATTTAACTTAAAATGGTATGTGCTGTGATGTTTATGTTAAACCAGTAGTACAAAGAACTTTCTGTTGCTCTGGAAAATATGATATGGCTGATCTTCAGTGTTTTTCCCAAGATTCTTAACATAATAAGCAAAGAAATTATAAATACTTCAAATGTTTTAACCTTAAATATTAATGCTAATCTAAGTTGTTATCCAAATCAAGGCCTGCAGCTTTGTTAGAGTTTTACAGTAATCTTTACATATTGTATTTCAAGTTTCAGGTAAAATAATTAAAAGGATCAAATTTCAAATGTTTAAATTTGTTAATTCAATAGCATATTTAGATTTCATACACATAATTATGTTTTTTAGCATAAAAATTATGATTTTTAAGCAAGAGTATGAAGAGCAGTTTTATAATGAAACTAAAATTGGGTTTTGCAAATTTTGGAAGATTGAGTTAATTTTAATTTTTGAAAATTGATATGAAGCAGGTTTGTAATCCATTTAACACAAGAAAAATGCTGGAAAAATTATTCAATGAATGGATTTTGGGTTTGAATCTAAAATAGGGTTTAAGTTCATATTTTCAATGCTCTGTAAAACAAATTGTTTTCGGCAACATAGGGCAACCGAGTGGAACGCGATTTTAGGTGGAGTTAGGGGGATGTGAGTGAAGTTTTGGTGGGGTTACATCACCTCTGGTGATCTTTGTCGGTGGGCCGAGGAGTTTTTGTTTTTGGTGCGTTCATGGCTCGTGGTCGAGCTCCAGGTGATTTTTTCAATTTCATCTTGTAATTGAAGATCTGGGTTTTGTATATGTATGAGTGGACGATTTGGGGTTTGTGGGGGCTGTTGTGAGTCGCCGGAGGGGAAGCGAACCACCGTGCACGTGCACGGTGGCGTTGGAGGTGGACTGGGTTGTCGTGGAGTGCCGCTTCGTGTCGCGCTCGTGAAGATGGCGCTAGTGCTTTGAGTTTGATCGCGTGCCTATATTTAGAAACTGTTGTTCAAATTATGTTTTAACTTTTAACTAACTTACTGTAAGAAAAAAATTTAAAGAGAAGAAGAAGAGGTTCAGGGGAAGGCTCGGGTGGATTGTATGAGTAACCCGAGGCATGGCACGAGTTTTCCAGGGTAGTGCTCAGAGTTTTGTAAACTACAGTTATGAACTTTCGAAGTAAAGCTAAGTGAAAATCTTTTTCATCAAGATAAATATTGAAATCTAAATTACTGTTAAGTAGTTTTAAGATTGGAAGCTGGTTTCATGTTTTAATCATTTTTCGTTAATACTTAACGATGTTTAAGCCTTAATTATTATTATTTTAATCAAGTAATTACAGTATATGTTAATTAATTACTTTAAGCTAGAAGTGTAACCGATTAATGTTTAAGTTTGCAGTTAGTAGTAATTTGAGTTTCAAAATTTTTAAAGAAATTTCTTTTAATTACTTACAGGAAGTAATTAAGAAAGTTTAAGGGATTGATAAAATTGTAATTAACTACTTAAGTTAATTTATGACTGATTAATAGTTAATTAATCGCGTAATTTAATTAAGAATAAATAAAGGGTTAAGGAAGTAATTAGCAGTTAATAAATGGTAATTAAGTCGATTAATAATTAAGATTATTAATTAAATGGTTAATTAAAGTAAATAACTGAGTTAAGAAATAATTAGGTAATTAATAGTTTGAAATAAAATAAGTATGTAATTAAGACTAAATGATTAATTAAGAAATCATTAAATAAACAATTCAAAATGAAATAGGAAATTAATTGTTAATTAATGATTAATTAAATAGAGTTAAGTAATTGACTCTCAGGTAATTAATTCTAAAATTGAATTAATTACAAATAAGATTTAAGGGTAACTGCTTATGGATTGTTGAGTAGAATATCTGTTTGTGATATTTATTTGATGATATTCTGTGATGCACTATGATATGTTATGTTATATCTATGATGCTTGTATATGTTTTATCTGTGATAAATGCTATGTTAATTCAATTGACGAATTTAAATTATTTAAACTGTTTATGTTAATTAGACAACTTGGCCCTTAAAATGGCGTTTGGATTTCGATGAGACCGGGATCGGAAGAATCAATTTTGATTCTCCGAAAACCACATCGATCCAATTTAAACGTTAGGTCGTGAATCCTGAAATGAAGATCGAGATGGTCAAATTTTTATGAGTAGCCAAGTGATAGGTTTCGGACTTGATTTCTGGAGAAGCTTGGAGCAGGAGATTCCAGACGTATATAGCTATTTATGTAGTTCTGTTGTGTTAGTTGATATGTACTGTACCTTTGATGTATATAGTGATAGATGTATGTATGGTTGTCATATGTATTGATATTGTATAACTCTGATATATGTAAAACTATGTAATATTTATGTGATATATTATATTTTGTTCCTTTCTGCTGTGAGATTCTGATGTTGTTGTTCTTTCTTTCTCTTTCTTTCCTATTTCTATCCCTTTCTTTCTTAATGATGGTACGTCTTTCTGGTAGTAGAAGGGCGGGTCGTCACAGGTGGCCACCAATCAATCACAAAGTAATAGATATGGTTTCGAAGGAGCATGCTCGATATGAGGAGCGACCTCACTTAGCCCGGTATAGCTCATGTTTTGGTCATTTTAATTATGACCCGAAAGTCAAGGCTATCCATCATCGTTCCCTTACTTCATTCCAGTAGCATTCGCCAAACCGTCCTACTTCGTTCTGGATTCTCACTACGTGCATAATAGTTAAAGCGGTTACAGAATTGGTAGAGAGTTTTTGACAATATCCGACCCTGGTCTCTTTAACAACCATACGCTTACTTCACACCCTGGTCATTTTATAAAACATTTTAAATGAAAATCCAAAAAATAGTTTATATCTTCATATCAAGATATACATATACTTATTACAAAAGTATATATATATTTATAATACCGATGAAGATTTCATTCAATCAATTTCCAAAATAATTTATAAATCTCTTCTAAACCATTTATAAACTATTTATATGCTTTAAAACCATTCATAATGGTATTTATAAATTCCAAAATAGTTTATAACTCTTTCCCTTTTGATAAACTTCTACGAAAAACTCCTTTAAATGCATGCAAATCCCTTTATACAGTCTTTTATAAAAACCCATTTATAAAATTCTTTAAACCCTTTTTAAAATACTTTAAAAGCTATTATAAAATCCTTCATAAAAATCTTTTATAAATATCCTTTATAGAATCTTTTATAAAAGCTCTGCAAAACCTTTGTAAATTCTTTACAAAACCCCTTACATTTTATTTATTTATTAAAGTTATTATAAAAATCTATATTTATTATATAAAATTAAAACTATATTTATTATATTAAATTAAATTATAAATAAATCTTTTAAAACTATATTAAATATTTTATTAAATTAAATTTTAAACTATTTAAATTATATATTTAAAAACTTAAAAAATTTATAAGTTAATATCTTAAATTTACATCTAATATAATTTTAAAAGTTTCAATCTGGTATAAGTTCTAATGCTCTGGCTGTTGACTACATTGAAAATGGTGTGCTTGTGCTGCCTTTTCCTAGTAACCAAGTTGTCAGAGCCATCTGGAATTAATATGCTGCTAACAAATATGTGTTTCAAAATCATGACTCTGTTCTATGGAATGGTAAAGCTCACACTATCTCCTGTATTTATGAAGCTCTCATGGGAATGGATTCTGTGCCCAACTGTAAGTGGTACAAGGTTACATAGGCTACCTACTCATCTAGCAGTGATAACCTGATGCTCTGGAAGGTTAGGAACAAGGCTCTGTTAACAAGAGATAAGATGATTGGGTTTGGAATGTCTGTTCCATCCATTTGTGAGCTATGCAATATTTATGATGAAAGTATCCCGCATCTGTTCTTTGAGTGTCCTTATGTTCTACATCTCTGGAGCAATATGATGAGTAAAATTGGGATGGTAGCTGTTCCTTATGTTTCTGCTGCTCAATGGGGTTTGATTGAGAAAGCAATTAAGTGGAAGGAAGAGAAATTTTTTCTTTTTTTCTTCATCTTGAAAAAGCTGCTGAAATTATTTGGGTTGAAAGGAATATGAGGTTTTTTGATGGATATAAGAGGTGCCATGAAGTTTTATGGTCAGTCTTCAAGCATGATATATTTATAGGAATGAGGACTAGTGTGCATGCTTTTCATGATCATCAGATTGAGCCTTGGATCCCTTAGCTCTCTTTGTCTCTCCCTATGTTTTTATCTTATTTTTCCTTCTGTTCTTTGTTTCTTTTGTGTGTCTATTTTTTTCCTTTTCTTTTTTATGTTTCTTTTCTTTTCTAGTCTCCCTTGTTGTGTAGCTTTTTCTATTTAATAAATCTGCTGGGGTCCAGTTTAACCCCGCTTGCTCTGCAAAAAAAAAACCATATATTAACTTTTAATTTGAAACTTTTAAAACATATAAAATAAGTTCTTTTCCAAATATAATTTTAAATAAAATCATTAGATTTACTTAAAGATCAAATTTATAAATCGAATGTACTTTAATATTTAGAAAATAATTTTAAAACTGGCCGGTAGTGTCCGTATATAGTTTTCTACTTTATGGTCAAGTGATAGGGTATGTATCATTTCAACCCAAATTAGATAAATTTCTTGGGTATATATCATTTCAACTCGTATCCCGAATCAACAATTTTCAAATTAATAAAATAGCTTAGGTAACGATTTTCCCTAATCTATAAGATTGTTTGGGTATGCATCATTTCAACCCATAGTGATAACAGGGATACAAACATCTAATCATCCAAAATGTCAACAAATAAACATCCATCACAATCAACATCCAAATCAGCCAATATATCGCATCAATTGATTGGTTATCATTATCAGATGTTTAACTAACAATTTAAATTCAATATTAACTAAAATGGCAATTAAATTCGATAAAAATTAAATTAAATTTAGATGACAATTTAAATATACCAAAAAGCAATCAGTAAATTTCTAATCACATCATAAATTAAATTTCACTAATATAAAATGGTTTAGTATCCGTGAGTGGGTTAAAACATACATTTGATTTGTAGTCGATTTAAAATCCCAATAAAGCCTAAAATTTGAACCATTTCAGAATGCAGCCAAACTAGTTCTATGTCATCCGAAATTTCAATACGATGCAATGGAAGAAACCGCGTCTAAATCCGAGTTTGTTTCCAAGTGTTATGGTAGTTAGAACGTTTGAAATTTTAAATTTTAAATTAAAATAAAGATAATGGCAAAAATAGAAAATACCATCATCTTCCACGTTCATGCGCATGAAGACAGTGAGCAATCGATCAAAGCCAGCCCTTTGTTCACCGACTTCTCCCTCTACATGCTGCTATAGGCTCTGGCACCACCGCCTATCATCACGCCTCACTACACCACATCAATTCCCAACAGGCCCCCGCCTCAGGCCTACCTCGTCGTTGCCAATTTCTAGGGTTTTTCGATCCCTAGATTATCATATACCACCACCAAAGGCCGTAATCAGACCACCGGCTACCACCATTCAACTCCTATCAGTGAGCTCTACAAAACTTTCAATAAATTTTTCCAATCGTGGCCGAAATCAAAAACGTCCAAATCGAATTAGGGTTTCGTGAATTGAGGACTTTGACCAAGAATTCCTGTCGACTTGAGCACTATTTCAGAAAACAAACACTTTTTGTTGATTCATATTGTCGAGAGCCTCAAAACGGTAATAATTTGAAATAGTTTGGAGAGTTTAAGTTTTTCGATTTGATTTTTGAATTGGGGATTTAGGGTTTGAGATTATCTGACATTGGTAAGAAAGGAAGGAAATAATAGTACATACCGAAATAAGAAATGGTTGGGTAGGTTTCAGAAAAGAAATCTATTTTTATATACAGAGATACATAAGAACGAATGGACATATTGAATTGGTTCGAAACGATAACAACGACCCGAAAATCCTGTTTTGTTTTCTAAATGAAAGCAGGTCATTCCATATATCAAAATGTAGGACTTTAATATTTTTGAACTCAATAGAACTAATTTCAAAATCCAAATCCATCTTATATAGAAATTAGCATTCAAAATAATATTATATTCATTAAAATTCTACTAATTGATTTCTATGCGTTTTAAGCTCGCATGGCCAAACGACAAGTCCGATCACTAGGAAAGTTGAAATCTTATAATAGTTCACTGTTACGAAATCGATGAAATAAGTTTCGTTGATCCAAGACAATGGCCAAAATGGCTAATTTTCATGTTAATGAAATAAATTATTATTAAATTGGTTTAATCATTTTTAAATTCAAATTTTAACAGTTAACCATTTCCATAATTCTTGATACTTAGAACTTAAGATCTTAATATAAATTTTCCATGTCAAATTCAATATTTAAATATTGAACTAATCACAACGTTCAATTGCAATTGTAATAAATTCATTAATTATAATTTGAATTCCTACAAATTCATTTATTTTGATTTACATTCTTATTATTCAATCAACAATATCCTATGAATTGTATTAACGCAAGTTAAGATTTAATACATTCATTATTTTACCGTTAACATCCTTTACCATATTAACTGCAATATTTAATTACATTTATAAATTTATTATTTACAAACCATGACTATAACTACTTACCACATCACTGATATCATATTCTATAGTAACCAATTTCAATTAATTATATATAATTTCAACAGCAAATCCAACATTTATTTATTCCATATTTACAATTTTAACCAAATTGACTTTACAATTATTTGAATTGATTGAAATTATATTAAAATAGTTGTCAAAACAACATTATTAAATCATTTTCTAATTTTTTTCTCATTAATAAATCATAAATTTTAATTTCTCACAATAATAAATTTCAAATGTTATTAAATTTAATATTTTTAATTATCAAAATTACGGGTAGTTACACTCTTCCCTACTCAAAATTTTTCGTCATTGAAATGAAACAAGAAGGAATTAAGAAATGATATATTTTTATTCAAAATAATCAATTTATAAACACTTTAAACTTACATAATTAAGATTTTAAATAAATTATATCAATTTATAAACAATTAAATCTTCATATTCAAGTTTAATAAAAGTTTGAAAATAATTCCACTTTCACCAAATTTTTTAAGTCATAAATTCACAGAAAATTTCAATGGAGTCTCCTTTGCACGGTTAGGTCCGAAAAATAATATATATATATATATCAATAATAAAATATCCTAAATCGTGGGAAAAATAATAAAATGTCGGTCCAAAGACCATAATCCTAAAACGTACCTATTTATCGAGTAAACAACGCTTTATTTATGAAACCAAAAGCAGTAGTTATTGCTTCCATAAACCTGTGTTCCACTTATATAACCAAAAGAGTTAAGATTATGTAAAAGAGTAATATTTTAGTTGCTACCATCAATAATAAAATAATGCAACACAAATAATAACATATGCAAACAAATTAGCACACTATTATATGCAACAAGGAATCAACCAGACATCCATAGCAACCGGAAACTAATTTTTTGTTTAAGTTTAGAAATTTTTCATCATACAAAGGTGATATATAACTTACCAAGTATCTTATGCTCAACAGCCTTAGATAATTACTTAATAGATTATTTATACAACCTTAAACAATCATTTCCCAAACTTCCCATTAGCCAAACCATATAGAATTAAATTAATTTAAGTTTAATCTATTGGTTTCCTTTATACTCTTTTATTTATTTTCATTCATTCATACAATATCATTTTTTATTAATTTACATTCATTTACTTACAAATGTTACTTTCCATTCAATTATTTTGATCATCCATAAATCAATACTTAAATATTACATAAGTTTCTTTACAAATTTAATTCATAATTATTATTTACCTATAAAACTTGATTTATATTTAGTATTATTATCATTAGTGAATAAATTCATACTTAAGTTTCTTAATTTTTAAATTTATATTCATTCCTTCATATATAGTATCATTTACTATTAAATATATTTATGAATCATTTCAACATTTTCTTAAGTGTATATTCATTTTCTTTGTAACAACCCGCATATTTTATGATTGAATATTTAAATATTTTATTTAAAATAATTCATCTTTAGTCGGATTAGTGTCAGAAAGGCTACTTTTTGCAAACAGTCGAATTAGGACTCGAGACCACCCCATTGAGTTCAAAATGATGTTTGCGACCTTTTTGAGTATAAACTTTGATATGTTTGGAGTTAGTGGAATTTTGCTACTTTTTCACTTAGGGCTTTGGTTTTGTTTCAGCCCATTAGACCCAAGCTTCACCCCTCTTCTCTTCATTACTTCATTTCTATTTCCTAATACTAAAGCTTTAGCAACAATGGAGAGAGGAATGGGAAATTAAAACTCTAAGCCCTAGTTTCCATTTGCAAATCAAGTTCTAGCTCCAAATTTATAGAAGAAGCTTTGGTAAGCCTCCTCTTCTTCTTCTCCAACTCATTCTCTTATCAATTTCAGAAATTCCTAAACCTAACTTAGGAAATGTTTCTCTTTTTAGCTTAGATTCAAGCTTGCTGGGTTGGAATTGAAGAGTGATTGTCCTTGCCTTTACTCTATAGCTTCTTCTTCATTTGTTTTGGGTTCAAAGGTGAGATTTTTATCTCACATTTTAGTCTATAATCATCTTCGATTGTTAAGTATGAATTCCTAACGCTTATTCTTGTGCAATGGATTTTGGTTTGGATTGATTTGGTGCATATTCCAATTTTTGGTGTTTTGAAATCAAAATCTATGAAAATCCTATTATGGACATTTAGACATTGATATTTGAGGCGTATCGAAGAGCCGTTAAGGCTGGGTTGTCGCTTGGCATAAATCCTTAGTCGTCGTTGCTCGTCCGATCGCTTCCGATATTCATTTGGCCATTTTTGGTCGAGGTTCAAGGAATGCCTTGAACCACAGTTTCAGACGTCTGAAACTGTGGTATTCATACATTTGAATATTATATTGGGAAATTTTTGTTCCCCAGTATTCAGACGTCTGAATATAAATTCTAGACGTCTGAATTTGCTCGTGAGCAACCAGAAAGGAAATAGGCTAAAAAATGCCTATTTCAGACGTTTGAAATATAGGGTTCAGACGTCCGAATTGTGTTTTGGAAAACATTTATTTTTCCAGATTCTGATGTCTGAATCCTTGATTTCAGACGTCTAAATCTGCTGTTTAGGCTCTATTTTCCCTATTTAGCTTGAGTTTCCAAATTTAATCGATTTGTGTTGATTCCCTTTCGTTGTTATCACTTTTATCGACTTTGATGACATTTTCTTCGGGATTTTTGGAACATCCACCTTGATGGTTTCGGTATCGATTTCTTTGGATTCAATTCACGTCTTCGAATGTGAATTTTGGTGATTGATTGTTTCTACAATCATTTTTGTGATTTGTCACTTTAAAAATATAAAGGTTTCAATACTAGTAGTAAATATCAAAACTCTTTTATCAAAATGATTTCAACACTATTTTATTACAAAGCTCATTTCATAAACCATTTTCCAATCTACTAGTATATACAAACCTTTATCTCACTCGTATGAGAAATCTAATTAAACGACTTAGTAAAACAAGTGGTATGAAACGCTTGCATTTACTTTATGGTTAATTCTTAGACTTGTTCGATTGAATTTCTTGTGACAATTTTCTAGTGGAGACTTACAGTTTGTTCGTAAATATTTAAGTTAAGCTAGTGGTTATGGGACATGAAGCTAAGCTCATATATTTACTAGCTTAGTGTAATTGACACTTCTTGATGATCGATGACGATCATTTTGTGATTTAGACTAGCGATATGCAACGTTTTTTGTCCACGTAGGGGACGGTACCTCATTTTATTGAGTTTCGTCTCATTTCTTTTATAGGCTAACGACCTATGTATTGTTTGGAGTTTCACTCAATTTTTGTGGGCTAGCGACCCATGTTCTTTTATGGAGTTCGGTCCATCGGACGTGCCTGTGTACTGCGTTGTTGTACCAACTTATCAGGATCATCGGGCGTACCATTGTACTACGTCGTTGTTCCGAATTATTCGAGTTTCAGGTTCCTCGAGCATACCGATATTGTACTACGTCGTTGAATCGGCTCTATGGTTAGCGACCATGGGATAGCATCCCGTTTGTGATACACGTATTGGTGAGCTTTCATGCTCCCGTTTTGTGATAGCCTCCCCCATTTTGTGATTTATGGATTTCTATTGATGATTTCTAGAATTTGTGATCCACCGGCTTTTATGATTGGCATCGATATGATGTCGATATTTGTGACCTGGTGAATAAAACTAAAGAGTATGACATTCTTTTGATCTTTGAGAAGATTCTTGTGATATTGATTAATCTCTAGTTGATTTTCAATTACATACTTATCATAGCATGGCTTTATGATTATATCACGTTTTTGTCATATCTCTTATTCTATATCATTTTATCTGATATTTATAGTTAGACTGATCCGTTTATTATTTTCTTATTAAATAATACTCGGGTCAGACCGAGATGTTACAGGTGCTTCTGCTTGACTTCTCATCTGGTATTATTATCCTGCCTTTTGGCTAACTACTTAGATTAGTAGTTTTTGGTTGTATACATTTGAGATATTGACTCATTGATGTATACTTATTCTTTTGTGTAGCACTTGTAACTATTCTTTTGTGTTATTGTGGATCTTGTTTGACCACCACTCTGATATACACTTTCATGTGTAATATTCATATCTGTTTCCGCCTTTGAGATATGAACTTCTGTGACTGATTTATGTTATGCTTATTTCTATATTTGTTTCCGAAGATATTATAGCCACTGTGTAGTAGCTTTGAGTTTGCATCGGTATGTCGGATTTCCTCTTGAAATGCAAGTTATATCTTTATCTGGCATATCGATACTCGCACAAAGCAATTGCACGGATGGTCGCTCCTCAACAGCCTTATTCTCCACGCTAGTTGACGACATTACCCTGTAGTGTCCTTGGCTAGCATGGGTATAGAGGTGGGGCGTCACATGCTTAAATAACATTCACTTTTTACAATTCAATTTGATTATTAAGCATTTCAACCATTAACTTAAGTGTATATATTCCTTTACATCTAAATTTTCATTTATAAACATATGTTCCTTTTGAAGCATTTTTTTATTAAACTTTTACTTGTATATGATTCTATTACATATCCATATTAACATTTCAACTTTTAAACATTTCTAATAAGTTATATGTTTTTAGAATGTAATAGAATGTTATACAAATTTATCTTATTCACTTTAGTTAACAAAATGTTCAATAATTCATATCTTCTAAATTTTCATTATCTTTGAATTTTCAAGTTACAAATCTTTATTTTCTTTACAATTTCATTAATCACTTAACTTCTAATTTCTTATTTTTCATTCTAAAGTTTCCTATTATTAATATAGTCAAGATTCCATTTCATTGCAATAATTGAAATCCCTAATTTATAGAAACTAAAGAACTAAATATAGCAGTTCATTTCAAATCATTTTTAAATAATATACGTATTTCATATCTTTTACATATCAAATCATACTTAGAAATTCTAAATCAAAATATGTTTATCGAACCAGATACATAGCAAAGCTACTAAGTCGCCTCCCCTACTTTGAGACTCAAAAATGAATGTCGATGGTGTGGCCGTCATCACCGAAATTATTTTCCAACGACAAAAGAGGGGAGTACGGAACTTATTTTCTTTTAAAATTCGTTTAAAACATTTTTTTAAATCATATTGAAAATATTTATGTCCGAAAATACTTCCAAATAATACTAAATTATATTCTAAAATTTTGGAAAACCAATTTCAAAACCCCGGAACTTAAGTTCTCAAATTTCCAATTTATATTCACTTTATTTGTAAATTGTATTTTGTGACTAATATTTATAAAATTTCACTTCCTAACATACAAACATGTCACATACAACTATATCCATTAATAAAATTATTCTTTTATACAAAAAAATATAATACTAGGTAACATCATTTTATTTACCTATATTTCAAAAAAATATTATGTCGGCCTGCCCTATTAAGTACTTAGAAATCCCTATCGATGTCATAGCGTCATATGTACCGACCAGAATTTGTAAATAGTAAACAGAACAAATTAACACAATATAAAAACATTTTTTATAACACTAACAAGTATGCTCTCTCATATATATACACACACTTAGACAAACTCATTCTCGGGTATTACTACCCTACCTCTAATGAGTTAACCACGAACGTGCTAAGGTTATCGCTAAACCAAAACTCTGATAACAACTATAACGACCCATCTTTTTTAGACGGTTTAAATCGACAATAAACCACATATGTCTAGTTCAAACCATTCAAAAAGGAGGATTGTTAATGAAGTAAATAAGAAAATAAAAGAAAAGAGAGAAAAACAAAAGGCAGAACCTCACAGTGGAATAACAAAATATAATAATCAAATAAACATTTTATGAAGCTGTTTTACAAATGACATTTGATTGCACGTTTACAATATATTAGAGTTATACATACAACAGGAACAAATAAACAATGCAGTAGAACAACAAGATATAGTGGAATAATAATAATAATATAATACTAAACTCAGTCTTCATCCTCCATAAATAATGTCTTCATTGCTAAAAAGCTCAGGCTGACCCGAGCGTAATGAAAAGACAAAACACTCGAGTCGGAACTAAAAGATCTTATGTATCATTAGCAAATAAATATGAGTGTAATGGCGTTAGAGATTTTTACAGGATTTTACATCTCCTATCCAGTGTATAACATGCGTGCGATAACTTAAGAGATGTTTCGAGACTTTCCCATCTCCTAAGGATCCGTTATACTATTAATATGTAGTAATATACGCTATATATGTATTTTCTATCAGTGAAGTAAAGTATTAAAACACCGTTAAAGCGTTACCATATCCCCTTTAACACATTTTTATATAAGCATCGTAGTCTTTACAGTACTTTAATCTCCACTATAAATTGGTGGGATACTCAGGGAGCACTCCATAGATATGACACAAACCAAAGTCGTAGTGGGATCGATCAGGATAAATATGACAAGGCACGCGAGGCAATGTCTAGGGTAGGATTCTACCATTTTGCACTCCCGAACAGGTGGTAAAGCATAGCAGCTACTACCGCCCACCTCGAAACACACTCCCATAATCAAAATCGAAGGGCAGCCACCAATCAATCACAAAGTAATAGATATGGTTTCAAAGAAGCATGCTCGATAGAGGCAGCGACCACACTTGTCCCGGCATAGCTCCTATTTTAATCATTTTAATTATGACCCGAAAGTCAAGGCTATCCATCATCGTTCTCTTACTTCATTCCAGTAGCGTTCACCAAACCACCCTACTTCATTCTGGATTTTCCACAATGTGCATAGTTGTTGAAGTGGTTTCGGAGTTGGCAGAGAGTATCACAATATCCGACATTGATCTCTTTAACAATCATACGCTTATTTCATACCGTGATCATTTTACAAAAAAATTTAAATAAATATGCATAAAATGGTTTATACCTTTGTGATATCCTGGAATTTCAAGCAGTTTAAATGTGAAAATCTCTCTAATTAAATTAATTAAAATTGGTAAATTGTTATTTTAATCAATGTAATGTGATGTTTTTAATGATAGTTATAAATGTATTTTTAAATGGAATAATTATTTATACAAATTTAATTTGGTTGTTTTATAAATAGATTTTTAAATAGACTTATTATTTTTTCAAATTTAAATAAGTATCGTTTAAATGTAAATGTATATAAATTTATTTAAGTTAATTTTAAAAATAGAATTATTATTTTCAAATTTAATAATGCGTTTATTTAAATTAATATATACATATATATATGTGTGTGTGTGTGTGTGTGTGTGTTTAAGCTGATCAATAATTGGATTTAAATTTGAATTTAAAGAATAATTATTTTAAAATATTTTGGATATAAAAATATATGAATAAAGTTTTCATTAGAATATAATTTGTTTTACATTGTTTTTCTTTAAAAGATTTTATTTATATAAATTATGAAAGTATTTATTTAAATAGTAAATAAATACAAAAGTTTTATATTTACATTTATAAATGGATTAAATACACTATATATGATTTTATTTGAAATATGATTAGTTTTTATTTAATTTTCTTTTAATGGTTTTATTTTTATAAATTTATAAAAGCATTTATTAATTTAGAAATATACTAATTAATTAGGAAATTTATATAAAAGCTTTGTACATCAATTTAAAAATAAATAAAATGCATTAATACATGTGTTAATTTATAAACCTCCTTAATAACAAGTGTTAGATAATTAAATAGGGTATAAGACAAGTGTCACAAATCTTATTTTCATTTTCTTTGATTTTTAATAAACCATAAATTAGTGTATATAAGCATACATCTTCCAATTCTTTTTCTCATCTCATTTGTAAACAAAGAAAACAAAGCAAATCTTGTAAAGCAAATCTCAGATCAAAACTGAAGAGAAAAAACTGTAAACACTTTCCAAAATCAAAACAAAATCTCTGTAATACATTTTCCAAATCAAAAGATCAACCCTATAACCATTCTCAACTCAAAAGCAAACTTGTCAAGCATTTTTTCAAAACCCTGTAACCTCCTTATACCAAAGCTTGTAACCCATTTTCAAAGCAAGCTTGTAAACCAAAGATACAAGTTTCAAATGCAAATAGGAATCAGACAAGAATCAAGTTCAAGCATAGTTTTTTTTCAAGCATCAAAGTTTTCAAAGATCACTACAATTCAAAGTTTTCAAAGTTCCCTATGTCAAAAATACAAGCTCTCTGCTTTTTAAAAAAAAGATGAGTAAATTTAACTGTATTTTATCTTAAATTTGGTTGCTTGAATAAATCATCAATGTTTGATATATATTGTTTGCATGATGATGAATTATATGTTTGAATATTGAAATGTGCATGTTAGGTAAACTGTTAGCTTTGTTCATCTTTTTAAAACTGTGAATAAATCCTTTAAAATCTGGATTTAGATCTATCGTTTGAAAATATGTTTAAAGTAGGTTGGAAATTTGCTTGAATATGTTTAAATTTGTGTATATATGTGAATTGGCTGTGCATATCTGAAAATCGAACATATGCAATTGTTTCCAGGCTTACAGGCATCAGATCTGTTCACAAATCATTTCCCATTCCTCTGATTCATTTTAGACAATAGGATCTAAATAAAACTTGTTAATTTTAACAAGAATCAAATCTTAAAAATAATTTTAAGTAAAACATAGAAAAGCTTCTCTAGAAAAATTGGGAATTACAGACAAAATTTAAAATATGTTAAATTTCAAACATCATAATTTGTTGTTTCAGGATTATAATTCGAATCCACTTTGAAAGTTAAGATTTTTAAAATTAAAATCATGATTTTTAATAATGCATTGAGGATGCATTTTGGGATTGACGGGAAATTGATGTTGAGGCTACCTTTGGCAATTAAGGTGTAGAGAGGTCTCGGAGTTTCGTCTGAAGCAAGGCTGGTGATCAGGAATGTTGGGAAAAATGGTAGAAGCGTCGAATGATCGCCGTGGCGTTGGCGGTGAGGAGATTTAGGTTTTAAAACCTAATTTGGGCAAGTCTGAAATCGAGATCGTGGCGGCGTCTCTGATGCATTGAGTTGCATCGAATTTGGGGAGGGGCTGCGTGGAAGGTTTAGGAAGGTGTGGCCAGAGTTTCCGGCATTCCGATGATCGACGTTGGCCGTTCGAGACGTTTTCTGGCAAGGGTCTGTTTCCAGCTTTCAACTAGACTGCTCGTTTTCGAATTGTGGACATGTGCGAGTGTTCTGATTGTATGGAAGAGTTGCAACGGTGATGACGATGTGCCGGAGGAATCATCGAAGGCCGGAGGTGGCTTTGGCGATGGTGCAAGTGCTTAAATTAAGTTTGTGTCAGTGGTTTGGGTAGGAGTTTTGCTTGGGAGAAGAATAGGGTTTTTGGGGGTAGTGAATCGAGTTAGTACTCGAGTAAATTATGGGGGTTAAGCCTTCAGATTTTAAACTTAAAATGAATTTAAGTTTTTGAAAATGAAAGAGAAGAAGAGGAACTCGGGTGTTTCTCGGGTGATAATAGGGTTAGACCCGAAGTATGACTAAAAATAGTTTTCAAAAGTTTTAAAAAAGTTTTTATAAATAGGTTTAAAATTTAAATAAAGTAAGTTTTAAATTTTTGAAGTGAACCTTGTTTTTAAATTCTATTCTTTATAAAAATAAAAGTTTTCTTTAACATTGTTTAAGAAGTTTTGAAAACTTTGTTTAATTTAAATTTTGTTCAATTAAAAACTTAAGTAGAAATGAAATTTTAAAGATTTTATAAAAGCAAGCTTATTAATTTTAATT
Source organism: Allium cepa (assembly GCA_030765085.1). Classification (NCBI taxonomy): domain Eukaryota; kingdom Viridiplantae; phylum Streptophyta; class Magnoliopsida; order Asparagales; family Amaryllidaceae; genus Allium; species Allium cepa. The sequence continues at coordinate 134,959,967 of CM060940.1, read as the reverse complement.
GAAACTAGATTTAAAATTATTACTTGATAATACTTTAAAGCATTTAAAGGTAAGTTGTGATTTGTAACTTTTAATTTATCAAGTTGAATGAGTATTTTAAGCTAATTAATGATTTAACTAAGTAAAGTTAATTTTTAAAATAAAATGTTTTAATGATTATTAAGGCATAAATAAGATAAGATTTTATCTTAAGATAATTATGGTTTTAATGATTTAAGATTAATTAAGTTATTTAGAAATGTAAGTATAATTAATTAATTTAATTAATTAAGTATAAAGGGTTAATTAAGTAATTAATTAAATTAATTAATTAATTTAATTAACTAATGATTAAGGATTAACTAATTTATAAATAAAGGTTATAATTAATTAAAGGTTAAATAATTGTAAATTAAGGATTATTATTTGTGTAATTAGAGATTAATTAATTTATAATTAGAAATTACTTAATCAAGTAATTAGAGATTGATTAAATAGTAATTAAGAAAAACTTAATTAAGTTTTATTAATTAATAATTAAGTTTTATTAATTAATAATTAAGTTTTATTAATTAATAATTAAAGAGATAATTAATCTATTATTAAAGATTAATTAAAGGTTAATTAACTGTTAATTAAGGATTGTTTAACTGGTAATTAAGAAGTACTTAATTTGTAATTAAGTTTATTAATTGATAATTAAGGTTTATTAATTAATAGTTAAAGAATAATTAATTAAAGATTAATTAATTTGTTTATAAGGATAACTAAGGGATGAATTATCCAATTGTAATTAATCAAATGAATGTGATTAATTTAAGTTAATTAATTTGTTAACTAATTAAAAATAATCTCTTGGTGATTAATTAAGTATAAATACTTAATGATATTAATAAGTGTAATTACTTAGAATAAGTAATTAATATATAATTACTGGATGTAATTAATTAAAGGGAATTACTTAATGAGAAATAATTAAAGAATAATTACTTAGTAAAAGCAATTAAGGATTAATTACTTGGTATAATTAATCAAAGGATTAATATAATTAATTAAAGAGTTAATTAATTAAGTAAGTAATTACAGGATGTTAATTACTGTTTATGATTAATTAAGGTTGATTAATGGAAGTGATTAATTAAAGTATAATTAATTAATGTAATTTATTAAGGATTAATGTAATTAATTATTATTAATATATTAATGGATGTAGTTAATTAAGAATTAATGTAATTAATGAGAGTAATTAAAGGTTAATTACTAAATGATTAAGAATAATTAATTTGTGTAATTAATTAAGGGTTAATTACTTAATGTAATTAAAGTATAATTAATCAAGGGTGATTAATTAAGATGATGATTAATTGATTGGTTTGTGATTAATTAAATGTTAAGTAAGCATGAGTTATAGTGATGAAACTAATTAATTTAATTTATTTTAAATTAATTAGAGATGAAGTAATTAATTTAATTCATTTTAAATTGATTATAGATGTGTGATCAATAGATCTTTGCTTATGGATGGCTAAATGTTATTGAATGCCTTGATTTGTTTCTCTGATATGAGATATGTGTTGCTATGTGAAATGAGATTATTTGGTTGAATTGTGATGATATGGATTGTCTATTTGTGGATATGTGAATTATCTATCTGTGTGAATATAGATAATGATTTGAATTGAATTGTTTTAACTTTAAAACAACTTGGACCTAAAAGATGGCATTTTGGATTTCGATGAGACCGGGATCGGATTTCCAGATTTGGATATCCGAAAACAACATCGATCCAAATTAAACATTAGGTCATGAATCTCAAGTGAAGATGAAGATTCAGAGTGCAAGGGTTATTGTCGTTACCTTCGAGGGTGATTCCAAAATGAGTGTAACGAGATAATGCCTTCAGTTTCGTTCGAATCCGGAACGAACTTGTATGGATTGAATGCTTACAGAACATCGTCAGGTGGATGATGAGCATTTTAAGATAGATGTGTTCTATAAAGGTAATTGTAGCCTCAAGCCTCATCAATGGGGAATGGTTAAAACAGGGGTGGTGCAGCAAGGCTAAGTGGGTAGCACCCAAGTAGGATGAGATTTTCCCCTGTCTAGAGGTCCCTTTTTATTCGGCTGTGTGGGCGGTTGTGAGCTCCAACTGTTGGGGTTGTCTTGTTTGGGACTGTCCAGTAAGGAATGGTTCCGACCTTGTGTTGCAGGGGATTTAGGGTGGATCCTCGGTACGGTTATTTAGACCACGTACTGTAACGGACGGTACCCCAGTATCCCTGCCATTGTATGGAATCCAATCTCCAATAAGTGCCGTACGTATTGATTGTGCCCAACTATGTTGGCACGTGAGATGTAAACATTCCAGCTATTTCTTTATTTTACTTAAAAACCCTAGACCCTATTATAATATCACTGATTTCCTATCAAATGTTTTGGTTAGCGTAAGGTAAAAATTTACCCATGTTTATGTGTGGGGAGTCTTACGTGATACCTTTTCTTTTCAAAGGTTTTTCAAAGTTAAGCAACTTTAACCCGTTTACTCACACCAGTCCCATGTCTGACCCGGAGTTTATTTTTGTTTTATTAAACACTTGGGTACTCAAATTTTTACGAGTAGCCAAGGGATTCAGGTTAGCTTTGACGAATTCTGGAGGAGATATGGAGCAGGAGGCTTCGGCGTTTGTAGATAAATAGTGGTTCCGCTGTGTTGATCTCTGTGTTGGTATATGTATTGTATATTGAGTTATATAACTAGACAGGTGTTTATAACTGTCTAGTATGTGTTGTATAAGCTGTGTAACTCTGATATATATGATACTATGTAATATCTTATGTGATTAATATAATTTATTCGTTCCGCTGTTGAGATTCTGATGTTGTTTCTTTCTTTCTTCTCTATCTTTTCTCTTTTCTATCTCTTTCTTAATAATGATGCGTCTTTCTATGGAGTGAAAGGTGGGTCGTCACAGTTGGTATCAGAGCTTTAGGTTGAGCGAATACCTAGGATCTGGAGTGGCATCTACCTTGAGAGAGCGTACTCGTAATTTTGATATAAATATATATACACACATACCTATTTGTTGGGTTACCTGTTCGGGTTTTCCAATATGATTCTAGAGGTAGGAAGGGTAGTGGTGTGTGTCGCGTGACTACTAATGGAAGAAGTCCGAGTGTTGAGGTTGGAAGAGTATCTATCGAGACTGTAAAACCCAATACCGTCTCAAGTGAGCTTTGCAGCATGGTGTAAGGATTTCACCAATCTATGAAGGAAACCTGTTAAGGTTCAGAGTCCATCATTTGAGTGTAAGTTTGATCGTGCTCGTGTGAACATATTTTCGAGAGTATGGATCTGTTGGTTAAGCAGAAGCGAGTGTTGGTATTTTGGCAACTTCAGGTAGAATCAGCTGCGTTGTGAGACGCAATGACTTTGGATGTATCCAAAGATGTTTCTTTGGAGCAAATATGTCTGCATCGGTGATGAGACTGAGTCCAGCAAGGTGTTTTGTTTGGTTTGAGGCCCAAGTTTGTTGAGGAGATGTCTGCCCATCTCAAGGCTCTTTTTGTTATCGGTTGATATAGTTTTGAGGATCGTGAAGCTTTGGATAGGAAGTCTTTGGCATCAGTGGCAGCGGTGCAGCTCGAAGTGTTTGGAGTGCCTGTAGGACGATCTTTGGCTTTGCAGTTTCCTAGAGGTAGAGTTCTGAAGCAGCAGAGTGGACCTGTTTCTTCAATGGTTTGGTCAAGGATAAGCTGTTCTGACTGGTGAAGAGAGAAAAGTATTTAAGGATATTGAACTGGATAGGATCGCAAAAGTGAATTGCGATAGTTTGAGTGAATCTCTTGGATAATCTTTTGTTTGGGATTGTGGCATCTCTGGAGGATGTAGGAGTTATAGTGTTGTTATAGATTTTCCGAATGTCTTCTGGGAAGTCTGAGGTTTGTCTGTATTGGAAATTGAGTTCTGTATCGACTTGGTTCATGGAGCTACCGGTGGTTCAGCTAGGTAAAAGAATGTCTCCTAGGATGGGGTTTTGGTGAAGCGGCTTAGGATTTCTTAGTGTTTCTGTGTTTTCTCTTTATGGATCGGAGAAACCTTATTCCTAAGATGTGTTGTTTAGTCTGTGCTCATGTTCATGATCGGCATTCTCATCTGCTCCAAATCAGGGTTGTGCAGCGGAAGCAAGGTGGCAGCTGTTCTAGAGTGGAAGCAAATGGAAGTTGCAGTATTTGGATTAAGGGGTTTCTTCAGGAAGTTTTTCAAGATTTGAGGCTAGATTGGCGAGTGCACCTGTTTTGTCTTTTCCGGGTAGGAGAAGTAAGTGAAGTCTACTGATGATTGTGAAGTAGAGTTTAGATTCTTGATTTTGGTAGATCCTGAGAGGATCATTTTGTTGGGTTGTTTTGTCCTATTTGTTTCAAGAAGCATCAGCAAAGTTTGAGCTGGTTAAGGAAGGATGTAGGCAGCCCAGGATCGTCAGAAGAGTTTTATGGATAAGAGACAATGGAATTTGGAATTTAAAGTTGGAGACTTTGATTTGGTTGAGGTTTTCTCTAGTAAGAAGAGCTATAGGATTAAGTAAGACTGGAAGGCTAGCTTTGAGATATGTTGGATCTTTCTATGTTCTGATAGGGATTAGTGTTTTGTCTTATAGGGTTGAATTGACAATTTGGAAGACCGGGATTCAATGTATTTCACCTATCTCTGAGGGAGTACGTGTTTGGTCCATCATTGGTTTTGGAACCAGTAGTATTGGAGGATTTTATTGTTGAGTCGGACTTGTCTGTGCTCTGATCTTATGTAGATGGTAGATCTAGATGAGTAGGAGCTCTGTAGCTTAGTTGTGTAGCTAGTTTGGATTCAGTGGAGCGAGTATTCCAGTATCTGTATCTGGGAAACTCGGGATAGTTTTGGGAGGCTTATCCGGATCTATGTCCGGATAGCTAGAATTGTTCGTTTAGATGAAATTGTTTATTTGGATGAATGGTTGTTTGATTGATAGTGTATGGTTGATATGTATGTGTGAAATTGTTTGAAATATAATAAAACTTTGGGATTATCTTTTATTTAAATTTCAAGGACGAAATTCTTTTAAGGGGGGAGGAATGTGATATCCCAGAATTTCAAGCAATTTAAATGTGATAATCTCTCTTATTAAATTAATTAAAATTGGCAAATTGTTATTTTAATCAACATAATGTGATGTTTTTAATGATAGTTATAAATAGATTTTTAAATGGAATAATTATTTTTACAAATTTAATTTGGCTGTTTTATAAATAGATTTTTAAATAGACTTATTATTTTTTCAAATTTAAATAAGTGTTGTTTAAATGTATATGTATATAAATTTATTTAAGTTAATTTTAAAAATAGAATTATTATTTTCAAATTTAATAAAGTGTTTGCTTAAATTAATATATATATATATATATATATGTTTAAGCTGATTAATAATTAGATTTAAATTTGAATTTAAAGAATAATTATTTTAAAATATTTTGGACATAAAAATATATGAATAAAGTTTTCATTAGAATATAATTTGTTTTACATTGTTTTTCTTTAAAAGATTTTATTTATATAAATTATGAAAGTATTTATTTAAATAGTAAATAAATACAAAAGTTTTATATTTACATTTGTAAATGGATTAAATACACTATATATGATTTTATTTGAAATATGATTGGTTTTTATTTAATTTTCTTTTAAAGGTTTATTTTTATAAATTTACAAAAACATTTGTTAATTTAGAAATATACTAATTAATTAGGAAATTTATATAAAAGCATTGTAAATCAATTTAAAAATAAATAAAATGCACTAATACATGTGTTAATAAACCTCCTTAATAACAAGTGTTAGATAATTAAATAGGGTATAGGACAAGTGTCACAAATATTATTTTCATTTTCTTTGATTTTTAATAAACCATAAATTAGTTTATATAGGCATACATCCACCATGTCTTTTTATTTTTCTCATCTCATTTCTAAACAAAGAAAACAAAGCAAATCTTGTAAAGCAAATCTCAGATCAAAACTGAAGAGAGAGAAAACTGTAAACACTTTCCAAAATCAAAACAAAATCCCTGTAATACATTTTCCAAATAAAAAGATTAACCCCGTAACCATTCTCAACTCAAAAACAAACCTATCAAGCATTTTTTCAAAACCCTGTAACCTCCTTATACCAAAGCCTGTAACCCATTTTCAAAGCAAGCCTGTAAACCAAAGATACAAGTTTCAAATGCAACCGGGAATTAGGCAAGAATCAAGTTCAAGCATAGTTTTTTTTCAAGCATCAAAGTTTTCAAACATCACTGCAATTCAAAGTTTTCAAAGTTCCCTATTTCAAAAATACAAGCTCTCTGCTTTTTGAAAAAAAGATGAGTAAACTTAACTGTATTTTATCTTAAATTTAGTTGCTTGAATAAATCATCAATGTTTGATATATATTGTTTGCATGACGATGAATTATATGTCTGAATATTGAAATGTGCATGTTAGGTAAACTGTTAGCTTTGTTCATCATTTCAAAACTATGAATAAATCCTTTAAAATCTGGATTTAGATCTGTTGTTTGAAAATATGTTTAAAGTAGGTTGGAAATTTTCTTGAATATGTTTAAATTTGTGTATATATGTGAGTGTATTGGTTGTGCATGTTTGAAAATCAGACATATGCAATTATTTCCAGGCTTACAGGCATCGGATCTGTTCAAAAATCATTTCTCATTCCTCTGATTCATTTTAGACAAGAGGACCTAAACAAAACTTGTGAATTTTAACAAGATTCAAATATTAAAAATAGTTTTAAGTAAAACATAGCAAAGCTTCTCTAGAAAAATTGGGAATTACAGACAAAATTTAAAATATGTTAAATTTCAAACATCGTAATTTGTTGTTTCAAGATTATAATTCGAATCCACTTTGAAAGTTAAGAGTTTTAAAATTAAAATCACTACTTTTAATAATGCATTGAGGATGCAATTTGGGATCGACTAGAAATTGATGTTGAAGCTACCTCTGGCGGTTAAGGGTAGTGAGGACTTGGGGTTTCGTCTGAAGCAAGGCTGGTGATCAGGGATGTTGGGAAAAATGGTAGAAGCGTTGAATGTTCGTCGTGGCGTCGGCGGTGAGGAGATTTAGGTTTTTAAACGTAATTTGGGCAAGTTTGGTGTGACGACGTAGAATTTTCGATCCTGAAAACTCCAGATAGTGATCAAAATATAATATCATATAAATAACAGTTTTTACGAAAAAGAACTGTATCAGTACACTTATATTTTTATACATCAGAGTTACAACCATTACACAACACTGGACAGTTTAAAACAACATGACTTAGATATATAACAATATATCACAGCGGAAACACTCCATATGTTCCTGCCATCCAGTTCTTCTCCTGAGCTCCAGAATGGCCTTACCTGAAAATCTGTAATACTCGGTCTGACCTGAGCATTACATAAAAGTAACACCCGGGTCAGACTGGAAACCAGCGTGAGTAAACCCATCTAACAAGAAATTCTAATACATAAAACATATTCCAACCCTGGGTAACTCATGCATTATTACGAGTTCTTAACTTTCCATAATCAACATCACATCTTACAATCATATCTAGGCATTACTACTCAGATTTAATGACCAAGTTTACATCATTTATTTCATTCCAGCCTATTGATATTCCAATCAATATTGTATTATTATAGGTTACAAATCGAAGTGGGTTCGGGTATTTGCTAATACCCGACCTCGGTCTCTTCGAATACCATTTTATTCCAAGTTATTCAAGTGAAATACTAATTCAACTTTAAATACAAGATTTCACTTTTACACATCAATTTATCAACGATAGATAACCACATTATCATTGTTCACACAAACATATCATATCACAAAAACATTTCATATCAGAGATATCAATCAATTCAAGGCGTTTAATCATCAGTCAATCATTTATAAGCAAGATTGATCACTTCCAAAATTAATCCAGTTTTATTTCTAATTAAATTAATTTTTAATCTATAATCACTTAAATTACCTTTAACCAACATTAATTAATTACAAACCAATTAATTAATCATTTTTTAATTTTCCATCTAAATTGATCACCCTAGACTAATTATCCTTTAATTACAATAAATAATTAACCCTTAATTATTTACACAAATTAATTAACCTTTACCCATCACATCAATTACAATGATCCTTAAGTAGTTATTTAATTAATTACCTTATAACCACTTACATTAATTAATTATTCCTCAATTTATCATACTCATTAATTGACTAACCCTTAATTAATTTCTTTAATTAATCAATCCTTTAATTAATTATACTAAGTACTTACTCTTTAATTTCTTCCCTTAAGTAATTTACCTTTAACTACTTTCATCAAGTAATTGTTCCATTGGTTAATTATCCTCAATTAATTAACCTTGATCATTAATTTATTTAACCTTTAATTACCACATGGATAAATTAGCCTTACCATTCACATTAATTAACTCTTAGTTAATCTCCTTATTAATGATCCCTAATAACTTCTAGTAATTAATCCTTTTAATTAATTACATTTAACGAGTAATCTTTAAATTATCCCATCATTGATTAATCTCAATAAATTTCATTCAGTAATTTACTATCCCTTATTTACTTACATAATTAATAAATCACTAATTACTTAAGACCTTAATTTATTTAAAAGATAAACCATTTTAAAATCTTTATCAATTTCTTTAATTATCTTTTAAATCCTTATTAAATAAACTTTTGAAAATAATCTATCACCATTCTACTTACTCAAACCTTAAACTCAATCAACATTTAATATTTCAAAAGGAATGAGTTAAGAAATTTGTCTTAAACTTGTCTAAACCTAAAATTTTAAACTTGTATTCATTCAGACAAAACTGTGTATCATTTCAGAAAAACACTAGCAACCAAACTCAAAATTTTCGAGTTCAAAACCCAGCAAACCCCTATCCTAATCTCGAGCAAAACCCAAGATCACTTCGAGTTCGCACAAGTATCAACCCGAGACCGAAACTGAGGGAACATCATCTTCCCAAACGAACTCAACCCCAAATGCACAGACGTGCACGGTGCACGTACGCCGACGAACCGCGACTCTCCGACCATCAACGCTGGCCTCAACACATCGCCTTCGACCCCACTTCCCTCAGTTATCCCATCGCTCGCGATCGACTCGATGCTACATTATAGCCGAGATCATCACGCCATTCCACCCGATAGAACCAAATCCAAAACCCTAGTTCGTCTCGTACTGGCCCCTACGACCATCAGTAAAACTCCTAACTATTTTTCCTACCACCGTGGATCATCCACCTATCTCCTGCCTCAAATCCGATTCTTTCAAGCTTCGAGATCGCCGGGATTGAAGTTAAACCCCATTTATGATCATCACAAAATTCCTCATTAACCACTAACTTAAAAATTATGATATAGTTATCATAATTCACGAATTTACAACACAACTCAGATTACATATTCAACATAAGAAATTTAGACATATAAATTTTCTGTTTTTAAAGAACTTTACTATATTTTCTTATTTTCACATCTTTTATTTAATATTTCCTACTGAAATTCTTTTTTAAAAATGAAATTTCATTACCCCGATCAATTCTCTTTTTAAAATTCTTGCTTAATATTGTCTGTATAAAGAGAAATTAGGGTTTAAAAACTAAATTTATAAGCCTGTGACAAGTAACAGAGGTTTATTATCATATATATAGGCATACTTGTTCAATAACTGCATATCTATCTACATGCAGACATATCTTCATCATGCAAACAGATTTTCATAGGTTATGTCAATGATAAATCACAAACATCATTGTTAACAAGCTTAAGCATTAACAATAGGAGCAGTTTACTCACAGTTAAAGGATGAACAAAGGACCCTAAGATGATTTTTGAAACTGAAATATCTCTTGCCACTCGATTTGCATCTGAACTTGAATCTGATGTTGTAGAATCTTGAATTAAGTTAACTTAGCTTTAGATTTCAAATTGTAAAGATGATTGACAGTTGTTTGCTTCCTTTGATTTTGTTGACTGATTTTAGTTTTGATACAGGCTTTGATCTTGAGTTTTAGAATTGTTTACAGGTTTGAGTTTCTTCTAAGGTTCTTCTTTCTAGATTTAAGTTTTGAAGATGAGTAAAAGGTTTAAACTTTAAACTGAAAAAATAGCCAGTTTTCTCTTTCTTTTATTTATAATTAAATTCTAAAAGAAATTTTAAGTTTTCCGCTTGTTAATTGTTAGCCTACACATGTTAATTTAAGCAAACACTTGTAATTTCATGAATTAAGTTTACTACACTTGTTAGAATATAACTATTTTGTGTTTAAATCTTTAACTCGTTTATTTATTACTCATGTTTATATATCACCAATTATATTTATTTATGTGTTATCTTTATATATATGCATTATATTACATATGTTTTATGTTTATATAAATTTTGTAACTTAGAAAGGAAGAATATTAACTCTTTTATTAAATCTTGTTTAAATTTTATACTTAAGTTGTTATTATACTCAAATTGATAACAATACATAAATACTAGTGTTTAAAATGTAGAATCCAATTTTTAAATAACTCATGAAAATTGTCAAGTTAATTTTCAAAACATAACTTCCTATTCAATATATATATATATATATATGCCTGTATATTATATATTATGATTAGAAAATCATTTTATTAGCTTTGAAAAGATAAAACTTACAAAATTAAATTATTATATTAATATGTTTACACTTATGATTTCCACCATCATGGAGCTTTGTATATATCTTATATATATGTTAATGTACTGTAAAGTTTATTTATTTATATTTCAATATTTATTATAGATTCAAATTTAATATATTTTCAAATATCAGAATTTAATCTGTTCAACTAAATAAACCAGTCAATTATCCAATTATCAAATGCCCAAAAATCCGGGTTATTACATTCCTCCCCCCTTTGAATCTTTTCGTCCTCGAGAAGGAACGAAGCCAGAATTTATTAAAATGATAATTATCAGAAAAATTACTCTTTGGCACATTTTACTATAAACACTTTTTATTAAGAAATTTTAAAACACTTTTTAAATATCTATATATATATATATTAGCAAAATATTTTTATAAAAATACTTTTTATAACTCGATGTCTAAACCAGTCCATCCTTGTTCTCACAGAAATTCGGTCATAGTTGATCAGGCGTAGGACTGAAAAACTATAAGTACTTAGCAGACCCATTTTCAACACCTAGTGAAAATACTTGAAAAATAATTTTATTGAAAATATAGAAAACATTTTTTTGAAATTGAGGAAACATCTTTGGTGAGAATGCTCTGGAAATCATCACTCCCATCATGGTCGCAGTTAACCCGATGGTTACGTTACCATCCCGGCAAAATCCATAGATAACTGTAGGCCTCCGCCCCCCTCGATTACACCATGGAACCCGCTACAGATCGCAGCTACAACAGGGGTGATGTTGCTATCACAGCAAAAACACATATAAGTGTAGGCCTCAGCGCCCTCGAATTTCGCTGTCAAAAGAATGAAACTTCTCCACTCCCACATAGGTCGCAATCTACCGATGTAAAATCGAACGTAGACTGTTGGCTCTCAGCAGCACACACAAATTTCACTATCTCGCATAGATCACAGTCTACTGATATAAAATCAAATGTACACTGTTGGCTCTTAGCGGCACACATGACTACCGCTATGGTCTGCAGTAGATTGTAGTGACATCGAGTTACACTGTCGTCGCAGCATAACCCAAATGCCTCTGTAGGCATCAGCGCCCTCGACTTTCGCTACACACTACACATAATCCTCAGGAACTAGTTTGTCCGGACTCCTCACAGGATCAACTTTAGAGCCTCCCCTTCTTTGAGGCTCAATACAGTACCAACCTATGGTACTCCTGAGAAGTTTGTTCAAGGGAGCGCCTTTTTCTCCAGAGCCAATTTCAAAACACTTTATACTATATACATATAGTATCTTCCAAATCATACACCTAGTATGAATCCCATATAAATCCTTTCTCAAAATTGATTATCCCAAAATCGATAATTCTCAACTAGGCTTTCCAAATTTCCAAAAATGAGTTTTCTCCAAAAATCAAAAGCCTTTCCAAATCCAAACGTTCCAAACCTTTTCCCAAAATCATTCTCATAAGATCCTTTATATATATATATATATATATATATATATATATATATATATATATATGATCATGAAAAATCTTTGGATCATTTCAAACTTGTATAAAACCCTTTTTATACTTCAAATATTTTCAAAACCCTTTTCTTCTGGCTATAGATTCAACAAGGGGAGTTTATCATATATAGAACAAAGATACATAACTTTGTTTATGCCAAATCAAATATTCAAATTTTATTACTCTTTACAAAACCACTTACCATATTACTTCCATAAAGTAAATTTCTATTATAGAAATATCCAATTACCCCTTTATTTTATCATATATCTTACAAAATATACTTTTCATTTCAAAAACCATTCCACATTTCTTATCCACAAATTCCCAGTATCAATTTCATTCAAACTCGTACGATGTACACATATCATCCGTATGCTATATTAATCTGATCGCTCACTCGATCACACAATTTCACTTCCGAACTAGTATCGCCCATCCGACTTCCTAGTGCGGACTCAAATCTAAATTCTTGATCAGATACTGTCATTCTCCTTGCATAGCCATAACTATGATAGAGAATATCTAGAACCAATCAACAATCCATATCCAGGTTTGCCGTCGAAAATCGAGTGGAAAATCCCAACTCGGATCGATATAACTATCTCGAAATTCTTTGCTCGAATTTGGATCAAATCACTATGCGAATAAAATATTATACGTACATTCTACGTATTTATCTTCATTGATTATCAACTAAATCAATTTCTCCTTTCTAATCACATCTACTTCTGATTTCTATTAACTTTTTCACATTTGCATCAATTTCATTTGGATTATCACTTTAATCCTTATCTTTAATGGATATTCAATCATAAACAGTTTGAACTCTGTCCAGTTTAAATTTAGAAAATAATTTGAAATGTTAAAAATAGATAAGTAGTTGAAAAATAATTATTAGTTTGTAAAATAGCTGCAAAATAGTTAAGTAATTGTAAAATAGTTGGAAAATGGTCAAATAGTTATAGAAATTTTAAATAATTGCAAAATAGCTATAAAATAGTAATTAGTTATAAAGTAGCTGAAAATAGTAATTAGTTTATAAAACAGTTGAAAAATTATTAAATAGTTCCAAAAAAACAAGTATAAGATAGTTTTAGGTTTAAAAAGAAAAGTTGTATAGTAAATAGTTTGGAAAAATAGATTTATATTAAAACAATTTATTTTGAAAATAGTCCAGAGTCAAAACTATTCAATTCCCTACCTCCTTTTGGATTTGAATTCATTCAACTTAAATTTCATTTCAAATTAATCCAATTCAAATTTTCCATTTGAATTTTTAAACTTATCCATCTTCAATTCAATACCAACTAACTCAAATCAAAATCTATTTGAACTAATTTAATTTAATCTCAACTTTAAACCATCTTGAATTATAAATTCGAGTTAAATTTTAAAGGTCAATTTAATCCTTTAAATCAAATCAACTTATATCTTTAAACCATTTAATTATGAATCCAAATTCCATTTTAAACTTCTTTCAAAGTTCAAATAATTCAAATCCTTTTTAAACGACTAAATCTTTGAAATTCAATTTATCATCAAATTTCAATTTTGAAACCAAACCTTTGAAGTTTTATCATAAACATTCAAATCTTAAATCCAAAATGATTCCATTTTATCTTAATAATGGATATATTACCACACCCTATTTCTTCATTCATTTAAACAAATCCAATTTCAGCTTAAAGATTATTAATAATAACAGGATCGTATCATTCAAATTATTTTAAAACATCCATCCATTTCCAACTTCCACATCTCAAAGCCATTTTGAGATCACACAAACTCCCACTTCAAATTAACCATTTAACTTACCAAGTTAAATCCCAATTTCATCTTGAAATTTCCAATTCAGGTTGCTTTTTAAATTACTTAACTTTCCCAAATTTAAATTCAATTTACTTAATCAAGTCAACCTTACCCAATTTGAAATCCCACTTCAAAATTTAAACTTCACATTAATAATCTTCCCACTTATAAGTTCAAAAACTTATCACTTTGGGTATCACATCTCATTCCAAATTTAAAACTCAACATTTAGAGTTTATTTCAAATTATCTTTGATACTATGTATATCCCTCATCTATACATATTTATTTCCTTTACACACCAAGTTATCCTTAAATTTTAAACCACTTTTGGTTTTAATTCAAAACAAATTCCTTTAAATTTCAAACGACTCTTGTTTGAAATAGGACCCTTTCATTCAAATACATTAAATAATATTATTTGTTATTTCTTTATCATTTTGAAACATATTTTCAAATTTCTGGAACTAGATTTAAAACTTCACAATTTAGATCATCTTAAGTTCCAATTTATAAGTCATACTTGCCTAAATGTTTTACTTCCCTAAAACATTTCATTTTGCTCATTCATTAATACGCATTTTATTATCAAACACAACAATCATTTATGCTAATAACCGAGGAAACCAATTCATTATTATCTTATTCTGAAACTCTTCTCCAAATTCAAGATTTTAATTTCAGTCTGAATCCATTTCAAACTTATCTTTATTTAATTTCAATTTAGTTGTAATTCTATTACCACTTAATTTAATTCCAATAATTTAACAACCAATTACCTTAATATTTATTAGAAAGATATATTGCTTTATATATCAAAATATATTCTTATATAAAATCATTTAAAATCTTTATATAAGAAAATAACAAGTACGCTCTCATATATATATATATACACTCAACTCATCCTAGGGTACCATTGACCCTATCCTTAATGAATAATCCCAACAGAGCTAAGGTTCTTGCTTAACCTTCACCTCTGATACCAAATGTGACGACCTAGAATTTTCGATCTTGAAAACTCTAGATAGTTAGGAAAAGAAGAAAAGTGAAAGAAGAAGAAATAGAAACAAGTCATAGAAACCTCACAGTCGCAGTGGATCAAAATATAATATCACAAAAATAACAGTTTTTACAAAGAAGAACTGTATCAGTACACTTATATTTTTATACATCAAGTTACAACCATTACACAACACTGGGCAGTTTAAAACAACATGACTTAGATATATAGCAATATATCACAGCGAGAACACTCCATACGTTCCTGCCATCCAGCTTGCATCCTGAGCTCCATAACGTCCTTACATTAAAATCTGTAATACTGGGTCTGACCCGAGCATTACATAAAAGTAACACCCGGGTCAGACTGGAAACTAGCGTGCGTAAACCCATCTAACAAGAAATTCTAATACATAAAACATATTCCAACCCTGGGTAACTCGTGCATTATTACGAGTTCTTAACTTGCCATAATCAACATCACATCTTACAATCATATTTAGGCATTACTACTCAGATTTAATGACCAAGTTTACATCATTTATTTCATTCCAGCCTATTGATATTCCAATCAATATTGTATTATTATAGGTTACAAATCGAAGTGGGTTCGGGTATTTGCTAATACCCGACCTCGGTCTCTTCGAATACTATTTTATTCCAAGTTGTTCAAGTGAAATACGAATTCAACTTTAAATACAAGATTTCACTTTTATACAGCTATTTATCAACGATAGATAACCATATTATCATTGTTCACACAAACATATCATATCACAAAAACATTTCATATCAGAGATATCAATCAATTCAAGGCATTTAATCGTCAGTCAATAATTCATAAGCAAGATTGATCACTTCCAAATAATTCAATTTTATTTCTAATTAAATTAATTTTTAATCTTTAATCACTTAAATTACCTTTCCCCAACATTAATTAATTACAAACCAATTAATTAATCATCTTTTAATTTTCCATCTAAATTGATCACCCTAGACTAATTATCCTTTAATTGCAATAAATAATTAACCCTTAATTAATTACACAAATTAATTAACCTTTACCCATCACATTTATCACAATGATCCTTAAGTAATTATTTAATTACTTATAACCACTTATATTAATTAATTATTCCTCAACTTATCATACTCATTAATTAACTAACCCTTAATTAATTTCTTTAATTAATCAATCCTTTAATTAATTATACTAAGTAGTTACTCTCTAATTTCTTCCCTTAAGTAATTTACCTTTAACTACTTTCATCAAGTAATTGTTCCATTGGTTAATTATCCTCAATTAATTAACCTTGATCATTAATTTATTTAACCATTAATTACCACATGGATAAATTAGCCTTACCATTCACATTAATTAACTCTTAATTAATATCCTTATTAATGATCCCTAATAACTTCTAGTAATTAATTCTTTTACTTAACTACATTTAACAAGTAATCTTTAAATTATTCCATCATTAATTAATCTCAATAAATCTCATTCAGTAATTTACTATCCCTTGTTTACTTACATAATTAATAAATCACTAATTACCTAAGACCTTAATTTATTTAAAAGATAACCATTTTGTCTTTATCAATTTCTTTAATTATCTTTTAAATCCTTGTTAAATAAACTTTTGAAAATAATCTATCACCATTCTATTTACTTAAACCTTAAACTCAATCAACATTTAATATTTCCAAAAGGAATGAGTTGAGAAATTTGTCTTAAACTTGTCTAAACCTAAAATTTTAAACTTGTATTCATTCAGACAAAACTGTGTATCATTTTAGAAAAACACGAGCAACCAAACTCAAAATTTCCGAGTTCAAAACCCAGCAAACCCCTATCCTAATCTCGAGCAAAACCCAAGATCACTTCGAGTTCGCACAAGTATCAACCTAAGACCGAAACTGAGGGAACATCATCATCCCAAACGAACTCACCCCCAAATGCACAGACGTGCACGGTGCACGTACGCCGACGAACCGTGATTCTCCGACCATCAACGCCGGTCTCAACACATCGCCTCTGATCCCCACTCCGCTCAGCTATCCCATCGCTCGCGATCGACTCGATGCTACATTGTAGTTTAGATCATCACGCCATTCCACTCGACAGAACCCAATCCAAAACCCTAGTTCGTCTCGTACTGGCCCCCACGACCATCAGTATAACTCCCTGACTATTTTTCCTACCACCGTGGATCATCTACCTATCTCCTGCCTCAAATCTGATTCTTCCGAGCTTCGAGATCGTCGGGATCGAAGTTAAACCCCATTTATCATCATCACATAATTTCTCATTAACCATTAACTTAAAATTTAGGATATAGTTATGATAATTCACGAATTTACAACACAACTCAGATTACATATTCAATATAAGAAATTTAGACATATAAATTTTCAGTTTTTAAAGAACTTTACTGTATTTTCTTATTTTTACATCTTTTATTTAATATTTCCTACTGAAATTCTTTTTTAAAAATGAAATTGCATTACCCTGATCAATTTTCTTTTTAAAATTCTTGCTTAATATTGTCTGTATAAAGAGGAATTAGAATTTAAAAACTAAATTTATAAGCCTGTGACAAGTAACAGAGGTTTATAAACATATATATATATAGGCACACTTGTTCAATAACTGCATATCTATCTACATGCAGACATATCTTCATCATGCAAACAGATTTTCACCGGTTATGTCAATGATAAATCACAAACATCATTGTTAAAAGGCGTTTATTAACAATATGAGCAGTTTACTCACAATTAAAGGATGAACAGAGGACCCTAAGATGATTTTTGAAACTGAAATATCTCTTGCCACTCGATTTGCATCTGAACTTGAATCTGATGTTGTAGAATCTTGAATTAAGTTAACTTAGCTTTAGATTTCAAATTGTAAAGATGATTGACAGTTGTTTGCTTCCTTTGATTTTGTTGACTGATTTTAGTTTTGATACAGGCTTTGATCTTGAGTTTTAGAATTGTTTACAGGTTTGAGTTTCTTCTAAGGTTCTTCTTTCGAGATTTAAGTTTTGAAGATGAGTAAAAGGTTTAAACTTTGAACTGAAAAAATAGCCAGTTTTCTCTTTCTTTTATTTATAATTAAATTCTAAAAGAAATTTTAAGTTTTCCGCTTGTTAATTGTTAGCCTACACATGTTAATTTAAGCAAACACTTGTAATTTCATGAATTAAGTTTACTACACTTGTTAGAATATAACTATTTTGTGTTTAAATCTTTAACTCGTTTATTTATTACTCATGTTTATATGTCACCAATTATATTTATTTATGTGTTATTTTTATATATATGCATTATATTTACATATGTTTTATGTTTATATAAATTTTGTAATTTAGAAAGGAAGAATATTAACTCTTTTATTAAATCTTGTTTAAGTTTTATACTTAAGTTGTTATTATACTTAAATAGATAACAATACATAATTACTAGTGTTAAAAATGTAGAATTCAATTTTTAAATAACTCTCGAAAATTATCATATTAATTTTCAAAACATACTTCCAATTCAATATATATATATGCCTATATATTATATATTATGATTAGAAAGTCATTTTATTAGCTTTCAAAAGATAAAACTTACAAAATTAAATTATTATATTAATATGTGTACACTTATGATTTCCACCATCATGGAGTTTTGTATATATCTTATATATATATATATATATGTTAATTTACTGTAAGGTTTATTATTTGTAGATATTTATATTTCAATATTTATTATAGACTCAAATTTATTATATTTTTAGATATTAGAATTTAATCCGTTCAACTAAATAAACCGGTCAATTATCCAATTATCAAATGCCTAAAAATCCGGGTTATTACATCTGGAATTGAGATTGTGGCGGCGTCTCTGATGTATCGAGTTGCATTGAATTTGGGGAGTGGCTGTGTGGAAGGTTTAGGAAGGTGTGGCCAGAGTTTCTAGCATTTCGGTGATCGACGTTGGCCGTTCGAGACGTTTTCTGGCAAGGGTCGGTTTCCAGCTTTCAACTGGACTGCTCGTTTTCGAATTGTGGACTTGTGCGAGTGTTCTAATGGTCTAGAAGGGTTGCAATGACGACGGACGATGTGCCGGAGCAATCATCGAAGGCCGGAGGTGGCTTTGGCGATGGTGCAAGTGCACAAGTGAAGTTTGTGTCAGCGGTTTGTGTGGTGGTTTGGGTAGGAGTTTTTCTCGGGAGAAGAACAGGGTTTTTGGGGGTAGTGACTCGAGTTAGTATTCGAGTAAATTATGGGGGTTAAGCCTTCAGATTTTAAACTTAAAATGAATTTAATTTTTTGAAAATGAAAGAGAAGAAGAGGAACTCGGGTGTTTCTCGGGTGATGGTAGGGTTAGACCCGAAGTATGATTAAAAATAGTTTTCAAAAGTTTTAAAAAGGTTTTTATAAATAGGTTTAAAATTTAAATAAAGTAAGTTTTAAATTTTTGAAATGAATCTTATTTTTAAATTTTATTCTTTATAAAAATAAATATTTTCTTTAACATTGTTTAAGAAGTTTTGAAAACTTTGTTTAATTTAAATTTTTTTAAATTAGAAACTTAAGTAGAATTGAAATTTTAAAGATTTTATAAAAGAAAGCTTATTAATTTGAATTGAAACTTGATTTAAAATTATTACTTGATAATACTTTAAAGCATTTAAAGGTAAGTTGTGATTTGTAACTTTTAATTTATCAAGTTGAATGGGTATTTTAAACTTAATTAATGATTTAACTAAGTAAAGTTATTTTTTAAAATAAAATGTTTTAATGATAATCAAGGCATAAATTAGATAAGAAATTATCTTAAGATAATTATGGTTTTAATGATTTAAGATTAATTAAGTTAATTTAGAAATGTAAGTATAATTAACTAATTTAATTAATTAAGTATAAAGGGTGTATTAAGTAATTAATTAATAATAATTAATTAATTTAATTAACTAATTATTAAGGACTAATTAATTTATAATCAAGGGTTATAATTAATTAATTAAAGGTTAATTAATTGTAATTAAGGATTATTATTTGAGTAATTAGAGATTAATTAATTTATAATTAGAAATTACTTAATCAAGTAATTAGAGGTTGATTAAATAGTAATTAAGAAAAACTTAATTAAGTTTTATTAATTAATAATTAAGTTTTATTAATTAATAATTAAAGAGATAATTAATCTATAATTAAAGGTTAATTAACTGTTAATTAAGGATTGATTAACTGGTAATTAAGAAGTACTTAATTTGTAATTAAGTTTATTAATTGATAATTAAGGTTTATTAATTAATAGTTAAAGAATAATTAATTAAAGATTAATTAATTTGTTTATAAGGATAACTAAGGGATGAATTATCCAATTGTAATTAATCAAATGAATGTGATTAATTTAAGTTAATTAATTTGTTAACTAATTAAAGATAATCTCTTGGTGATTAAATAAGTATAAATACTTAATGAGATTAATAAGTGTAATTACTTAGAGTAAGTAATTAATATATAATTACTGGATGTAATTAATTAAAGGGAATTACTTAATGAGAAATAATTAAAGGATAATTACTTAGTAAAAGTAATTAAGGATTAATTACTTGGTATAATTAATCAAAGAATTAATATAATTAATTAAAGAGTTAATTAATTATGTAAGTAATTGCAGGATGGTAATTACTGTTTATGATTAACTGAGGTTGATTAATGGAAGTGATTAATTAAAGTATAATTAATTAATGTAATTAATTAAGGATTAATGTAATTAATTATTAATATATTAATGGAAGTAGTTAATTAAGAATTAATGTAATTAATGAGAGTAATTAAAGGTTAATTACTAAATGATTAAGAATAATTAATTTGTGTAATTAATTAAGGGTTAATTACTTAATGTAATTAAAGTATAATTAATCAAGGTTGATTAATTAAGATGATGATTAATTGATTGGTTTGTGATTAATTAAATGTTAAGTAAGCATGATTTATAGTGATGAAACTAATTAATTTAATTTATTTTAAATTAATTAGAGATGAAGTAATTAATTTAATTCATTTTAAATTAATTATAGATGTGTGATCAATAGATCTTTGCTTATGGATGGCTAAATGTTATTGAATGCCTTGATTTGTTTATCTCTGATATGAGATATGTGTTGCTATGTGAAATGAGATTATTTGGTTGAATTGTGATGATATGGATTGTA
The DNA here is from genome assembly GCA_030765085.1 of Allium cepa. Lineage (NCBI taxonomy): Eukaryota > Viridiplantae > Streptophyta > Magnoliopsida > Asparagales > Amaryllidaceae > Allium > Allium cepa. Next base: position 134,938,688 of record CM060940.1, on the reverse strand, counting down.
TATTTGTGGATATGTGAATTATCTATCTGTGTGAATATAGATAATGATTTGAATTGAATTGTTTTAACCTTAAAACAACTTGGACCTAAAAGATGGCGTTTTGGATTTCGATGAGACCGGGATCGGATTTCCAGATTTGGATATCCGAAAACAACATAGATCCAAATTAAACGTTAGGTCGTGAATCTCAAGTGAAGATGAAGATGAAGATTCAGAGTGCAAGGGTTATTGTCGTTAACTTCAAGGGTGATTCCAAAATGAGTGTAACGAGATAATTCCTTCAGTTTCGTTCGAATCCGGAACGAACTTGTATGGTTTGAATGCTTTCAGAACATCATCAGGTGGACGATGAGTGTAATGACCCTGACTCGACCTTCGAAAATCGGCACTGAATATGACACTCATATTCAAATGCCGCAGATCCAAACGTCGAATCTGGTTTGCCGGAGCTTATAACACATCAAGTATAACAACACAACGGAAGAAAAAGAAATGAATATCATATACAACTCCAATGAATACAATATCCAAATACAGTGATGATCAATATGATACAAGAAATATTAGAGACAATAAACAACAGCGGAAAACGAATAGCAAAAGAGATAACTCCAATATCAAACTACAACTCCAATCCAATGCTCCAAAGCCAAAACTCCAAACCACTAGCTCGAACCACCATCATGTTGCACAAAGATGAGCAAGCTCGGTCGTCCGCGAATCCAATGACTCCAATATCCAAGATCTCCAAAGAATACCAAAGAGAAAGGTAAAAGCTACCAAATCGATATCTACTATCTGAAAAACCAAATTCTAGACTACCCGTGTGGAAATTGTGGGCACCCAGAGTTTAGGAAGGGAACAATAAACTCCAGGTCAGTCATGGGACTGGTATGTGCAAACAAAAAATAGTTTATCTTTTAAAAACAAACAAAAGAATTTAAATTGAAATTCGCAATGCTTTTTTGGAAAATGAAACTACCATAAGGCATCCCGGCACACACACCATGCAATCGCACACTTGGGGGAGATTTCTCCTTATGATAGTCAAAAATGCTTGATACGTGAAAAACCATTTGATATTATTATTAGTGCATAGTGGAAAAACATTTTGAAAGTATAATATTAATCTTAGCCAACATATGTACCATTATAGTATGCCCACTATAGCTACCACGTTAGATGGTAGGTTCTACAACTAAAACCGTATAAGACGCGTATTGGTAATTGGATTTCCAACAAATGGTCAGGCCAAGGAACTTCCCATTGCCACATGGATACGCCTCTGGAGGGACGCCCCAAGAACCTAATCAGATCTCTGCCAACACAAGGTTGGGTTACCTCTGCAAAAATAGGTAACTACTGACACGAGTATGCCATCCCCCGGTTGTAAACAACCTTTACCCGAGGATCCTCAACAACAACAATCACAAAGTAATATACATTTGCGATATCCAAATAAGTTAAGTATCTGGGCTCTATACCATGATACTACTTCTATCTAGAAGGAAATGCACATACCTTAAGGGGCGCTACTCCCTATAACCTTGCTGCATTCTTCCTGTTTTGACCATTCCGGGGTGTGAGGTTCGACGAAGTCTCGTCCACAAAGCTACGCTTTTTTTTTACAAAAGCCATGCTTCGATCAACAAATGATCAGCAGCACTTCGTATGCCACATTACCAAATTGGGAATGTATCACTAGTAATCATCAACTACATAACCTCTGAGCTCATACGTCTCAGAGAAGGGTGTTAAGCTAAGAGAATAAATCTCCGCCACCAAACAGAAATGTATTTGATAGACACCAGTTTTACATCTCAAAGTGTAACGTCAGACACACATCCATACAAGTCTGTTCCGGGTTCGAATAGAACCGAAGGCACTTCAAAAGAAGCCCTTTCAATCTGGATAATCCCTAATCACGTCCAGACTCTCCATCACAAAGGGTGATCAAATCTCTATACCAGGGACCAATCAGTGCAGAGACATTCGATGGGTTATCCTTTCGTTTTTGAAAATATCCGGTCTTCATCACCGTTCTTCAAATGCTATCCATATCGTCGTATCATTATTCGGAATGGGTTATATGACACAAAGGTCCTCTCCCAGCTAAACCGAATAATGAGCGCAATATTTAAAAACATATGGATAATGGGATCTCAGTTAAGTCACAACTTAAAATCCAAAACTTTTCATTCAAATGGTTAAAACAAATTACCATTTCCAATCTTTTAAACAAAAAGATTCATTTCAAAAACCTTCAATGGTTTAAACAATTTCCACACTTAAATCTTTTAAACAAAAGATTTATCTTTAAAACCCCCTTTCAATTTAAAACGAGGATCACCAATCGTTAACAAAGATTCATTCATAGCCTTTCAAAACAATTCCATTTCAAGTTAGATTAACTCATCTGGTATTTAAATTAAAGACTCATTTTATAGCTTTCAAAACCGTTTTCAAAAAATTCATTCATAACTTTCAAAACAATTCCCGTTTTCAAATCTTTTATATATAAAAGATACACTATTTAAAAATCCTCTTCAATTTCAAAATAGGGTTCAACTATCTTTCACAAAGATTCAATTATAGCTTTTCAAAACCATTCAATTTCAAATTTGAAATCTTTTCATCATAATTTTGGAAATCTTTCCTTATATAAAAGCTATTGAAATCACTTGTTTCCGTTTCAGAAACCCGATTTCATTTGCACGAGTTAAGGCCTTTCAAATATAAACTTGGGTTAAATTTAAATTCCCAAACCTATACTTTTTAAATGGTTAAAACACCTTTATAACTTGCATAATTTTTTAAACCATAATTTCCAAATTATTGAATTCAATTTCAAATATTGAATTCAAATTCAAATCCAATTATTTAAATTTCACAACTTTATTAAGTTATTCAAAATAACTTTTATTTTTGAAACTCATTTTTCCAAAAGCTTTCAATTCAAATTTCAAAACTATTTTGGATTCAAAATTCAATTTTTAAAACTATTTCAAAAATCTATGACTTAACCAATTACCAGGTGCAATCCATATTTGTGTGTGTATAAGTGTGGTCTAGGGGTTTTACCCAATAATGGTGCAACATCATCAATCATTACAGATTCAAACACAGAAATATCGATAAGCGGTATAATCTATAACGCTTATCTTCATTTACAGATTCATGGATATAAATTCACAACAGATAAATTCCATTCCATTCATCATCGCTCAAATCGAAAATAACTCATGCACAAAGCATCACACATCAGGGATATCACATAATTCAACATTCAATTGAGTCCAAACATTCATAAGTAAGATTAACTAATCATCTGATAAAATTTTGAATCAGATTCAACTACTTATGAATAACTACTAATCCTGGTTGATTAATTATTAATTAATTACAAACCTTTAATTAATTATCCTTTAATCATTTATTAATTAACCAATAATAATAAACTTATCAACCTTTAATTAATAAATTAAATAACCTTTAATCATTAAATAATTAATCCCTAATTATTTATCCTTAATTCATTCCTTAGTTATAAATTGATAAATCTTAATTATTAATTAATTAACCTTTAATTATTAATTAATAATCCTTGATTAATAAATTAATTAATCATATAAATAGATTAACTATCTTGGATTAATTACCGAAATTAATCTTTAATTAATCACATCATTAAATCATCTTTGAAAAACTTTTATAAATTAACCTATTATATCATTACCCTTTTTTAAACAAATAATTTCAAAACATTTAAAACCTCGAAAAACTTGTTTCTAACTTGTCGAGGCCTTCCCTTAAAACTTGGTAATGTTTTCCTCAAAACTTAATTACTTTAATGGCTTAAAAACTTGTTAACTTTTAATATCTAGTTAATTCATTTTAAATAAAACTCGGGCCTAACCTTATTTCTCTCGAGCCAACACTCGAGACGTTCACGAAACCAACCCCACATTCCTCTGCTTCGAGTTTCTTTTCGATTTCCTCGAGTCAATCTTCGTCTCCCTCAATCTAAATAAACCAAAGAACAAGATGTGCACGTGTGGACGTGCACACTTGATCGAAGCAACTTCGATCACCTCCGCTGGCACTCACAAGTTTGACTTGACCTCAACAACTATTCTGATCATCTAATTCCAACGATTTTGTCAGTGATCAAAATTTGGCCACACAGTCAAACACTTGAACCCACCTATCACCAGAAAATCATCACGCACCAACAATTCCGGTCACCTGCAACCATGCTACTACGACTTGAACTTCGCCACAGTCCCCTGCTCCATTCCTACCCGGTCCGGTGCCACCCGATGCTTCACCAATGAAAAAAATGCCACGATAATCAACCGACCAAAAACGAGACATTTAAACCCTAACTCCTCGTCGCTCCATGGCATCGATCATTTATAAATTTAACTCGTATTTTTCCTATGACCACAAAACCCCTGACCATCTCCAGCATCAACCCTGATGATCATTTCGTTGCCGATCATCGGGAATTGATAAAAATAGTTTTTCCGTTCAACTATCATTTTCTCACAATTTCATAAACTAAAAATCTTAATACTTCCATTAAAATTCATAGTTTTTCAAGATGAATTCAATAATGTAGGTGAAACAACGAATTACTAGGTTCAAGTTCTACATGGTTTTTCAAATATTACTGTAATTCATAAATTTCCAAGGTAAATTCTTAATATAAATTCTAGAAGTTATTTTTAAAAGTGATGTTACACAATTTCAATCATCTTTCTTTTGTAAATCAAAATCTAATATTGATTATAGGATGAGATATTGAATTTCTTTCGATTTTGCAGACCTGTTATACTCAACAGAGCTACATATATACATATATAGGCATGCACACCATTCATAGATGTAAATACATACATCCAAACATATTTCACTTCCATATAAACACATGCAGATCAAAAATTCAATCCAGATTCAAAACTTTAAAATATAGTTTTCTCACCTATCATTGGAGTTTGAACAAAGTAGTATTTTCTTTTTCTTTTGTCCAGGTTTTAGTTTTGATTTGCTCTTATTTTTTTCTTCTGCCTTAAATATGAAGATGATCATGATGTTGTACTTGTTTTGATCTTCTAGTTTCCTGCTTGAATCAAACTTTGATTTTGAGGTAATCCACAGGCTTCAGGTTGAAGCTTTAAACTTTCAATTTTGATTTACTTTTCCAGGTTGAAATTGCTTTGCTTCAATTACTTTATCTCCATTTTCTAGGTTTTAAAGTTGATTTGCCTTTGAACTTTTAATTGTCTTTTAAATTTATACTTCTCAGATTTTTTATTTATTTTGATTTTCAGGTTGAAGCTCCTCATATCTTTTCCTTTTGAAGAGCTTGAGAAAATGAAAACAACCTGGTTTCTTTAATTTGATATTAACATTGTGATTTTTTTTTGATTTTTTAATTTTAAAGAAAATAGGCGTGCCACTTGTAATTTTGTATTGACACTTGTAAACACTCATTTTAAAAGATTACAAATGTCATTTTGTACTAAATTTATGTTTAGACCTTGTTTTTAATATATTTACAAGTTATGCTTTAAACCTTAATTTATTTTATATTTACAAACTTATATTAGGAATCATATTTTAAAATGGTTTAATTCCAATATATACTAATTATGGGTTTAAATGTTATATACTTATAAATGAATAAATAATCAAATACCCTTTTGATAAATATAATTTTATATTCCATTTATCATTTATTTCTTTCAAAGTTCAAATCATATTCTTATTTATAACAAACACATATCCTATTATCTTTGAAATATCAAGTTTGATATATCCAATATTTATTTAAATTTATGAAACATGTTTTATTAAAATTAAATCCAATTAATTTTACAAAAATGTTTATTATTAAATTTCCAAATAAACTTGATTTTAAAATCTACTTTTAAATATATTTCTTTTCAAGTATGAAAGAAAGTGTTTTTTTAAATCCTTTTATTCATTTTCACACTATTATATCTTTAAATAAGTATTTATCTATATAAATAAACAAACATGTATGCATATATGTACATTAGAACTTATTCTTTAAATGGTTATTTTTTTAGAAATTTAAATTATATTAAATTTAAATCATAACTTCAAAAATACATATTATATATATTAAAATTAGAAAACAATCTTTTATTAATCTTAAAGCTTTAAATTCTATTTATTTTCAATTACATTTATTTTTAAATCCAATATTTATTTATAAAATACTTATCCTTAAACTTCAAATCAAAATTCTATTAATAATCCAAAATCTTTTATTTATTTTGGGAATTTTCTGATTTATTCAATATTAAATTCGAAATTAAAATATTATTCAAAATATTTATTTCAGAATTTCCAATTAGAAAATCTATTGAAGAATCATATTCACATTCATTTATATTAATAAACAAACAAATATCTATTAAACTTTGGAAAATACCAGATTAATCCATAATTTAATTCCAAAAATTAAATTTATTTCCAATTTCAATTTGATTTAAAAACAGGAATGTTATAATAAGCATTCTAAGATAGATGTGTTCTATAAAGGTAATCGTAGCCTCAAGCCTCATCAACCGGGAATGGCTAAAACAGAGGTGGTGCAGTAAGGCCAAGTGGGTAGCGCCCAAGTAGGACGAGATTTTCCCATGTCTAGAGGTCCTTTTTTATTTGGCTATAAGGGCGGTTGTGAGCTCCAACCGCCGGGGTTGTCTTGTTCGGGACTGTCCAGTAAGGGATGGTTCATGCCTGGTGTTGCACGGGATTTAGGGTGGATCCTTGGTACGGTGATCTGGGCCACGTACTGTGACGGGTGGTACCCCAGTAGCCCTACCACTGTATGGAATCCAATCTCCAATAAGTGTCGTACGTATTGATTGCGTCCAACTATATTGGAACGTGAGATGTAAGCATTCCAGCTATTTCTATATTTTACTTGAAAACCCTAGACCCTATTATAACATCACTGGATTTCCTATCAAATATTTAGGTTAGCGTAAGGCAAAAACTTACCCATGTTTATATGTGGGGAGTCTTACGTGATACCTTTTCTTTTCAAAGGTTTTTCGAAGTTAAGCAACTTTAACCCGTTTACTCACACCAGACCCATGTCTGACCTGGGGTTTATTTCTGTTTTGTTAAACTCTTGGGTACTCAAATTTTTTCGAGTAGCCAAGGGATTCAGGTTAGGTTTGACGAATCCTGGAGGAGATATGGAGCAGGAGGCTTCAGCTTTTGTAGATAAATAATGGTTCTGCTGTGTTGATATCTGTATTGTATATTGAGTTGTATAACTAGACAGGAGTTTATCACTGTCTAATATGTGTTGTATAAGCTGTGTAACTCTGATATATATGATACTACCTAATATCTTATGTGATTAATATAATTTATTCATTCCGCTGTTGATATTCTGATGCTGTTTCTTTCTTTCTTCTCTATCTTTTCTCTTTTCTATCTCTTTCATTCTTAATAATGATGCGTATTTCTATGGAGTGAAAGGCGGGTCGTCGCAACCTTCATATCAATATATACATATACTTATCCCAAAAGTATAGATATATTCATAAATACCGAGGAAGATTTTTTTCAATCAATTTCGAAAATAATTCATAAATCTTTTCTGAACTATTTATAAACTACTTATATGCTTTGAAATAATTTATAATGCTATTTATAAATTCCAAAACATTTTACAACTCTTTCCCTTTTATAAACTTCTAAGAAAAATTCCTTTAAATGCATCTAAATCTGTTATCCCAACTTTTGGCAAAGTTGAAATACTCAGAATTTACTAAAAATCAATGATTATTATTCTTGAATATCAACCATGCATTGCAGGATAACCATGGATATCGATGAATTTTGTCCGAGTCCAGATTGAGCCACAATTGATGGGACACGGCGAGAAAGACCGTAGAGGTCAGCATCTCAAATTTTAAGTCAATCCGAGTTCGTATGCTCAAGTTATGATGGATTCAAGTTGAGAGAAATGGACCCTGCTCGTTTCGAATCGATCACCTCTTCATTGGTTCGAACCCATCTAGTTCGAACCCATCAGAGCAGGTACCATGTTCGAATCGATAGGCAGAAATGACGTTCGAATCCATCAGCTAGTGCCTGCCTCGCATCCATCAACTTCGAATCCATTTACTTCGAATCCATCCCGTGACCTTCCTTCGTATCCATCCAACTGAAGCCAGTCCACATCCACTACTTCGAATCCATAAGAAATGCCCTTGCTTTGACTCCATCCAAGTGATCGTACTTCGACTCCATCAACTATGCATCGATCCAGATTCGTCCACAAGGCCATAAGACCTAATCCATCGAAGTGTTCTATGTCTTCGAATCCCAATGGAGAGAAAGCATCGAACCGCTCCTGATCGATTCGATGGAAGTGTTAGTTTCTATCAATTCGAAGGAAGCGACTCTTCGAATCGATAGCCTCGAAACCATCAAGTAGGCACGGCTACAAACTCGGAGTCGACCCATTCAACTCGGCGAAAAGTAGGGATCGGCTCGAAGAACGCGCGACACGTCACAGGAGCATGGATTCGACCCTATGGGTTCGAACCATATCGATTCGAACGAACCCATAGGATCGATTCGAAGCAGCCAGCACGCCGAGAATCTCCATCTTGAATCGATCATATCTTTCAATCCCTTGATCCAAATGCCATGAAATTTTTACAGGAGTTCGTCTACATGTCGAAGAATGTCCACGCCAAGTTTCATCGCGATTGGACGATTTCTTAATCGATTCAAACCAAAGGTCGAATCGATCCCAATGTGGGCCCGGATCCCCAGGTTTCGGCCATGTGGGCCCCCTCACGTGCCAGAAGCGGTCTACCTGATTTTTAGGAGAAATATCAGCCTCCTACGCCTATAAATAGAGCCCCAGGTCATTCAGAAAAGGGGACGGAATTTCTCTTTGGAAAAATCAAGACTTTGAAGCATCAAGACTCTACCAGACTCTACTTTGCACTCCACAATCATCGTTGTACTCGAATTTCAGAGCTGTAATCCATTGTAATCCGCTGTAATCAAGTGTAATCAGCGAAGAACATAAATAAAAGGGAAAACCTTTGAAGTGGACGTAGGCCGGAGATAGCCGAACCACTATAAATCGTGTGTCCTTGTTTATAATTTCTGCTTTACTTGCTTAGATCTGTGATTTGTGTTTGAATATTTGCTGATTTATATTCCAACACTGGTGCTTTCACAACGCTTGGGGTCTGTGACCAATTTTGGCACAAACACTTTGGTGCTTTCATTGAGAAGAACTAGCACCCGCTACATCAGATTCGGAATTCAGATTTAAGAGTTTGAAGACTTCCAATTCAAAGACAATGACTCGACAAACAAGACAAAGAATTGATCGGAGCCAACAAGGAGGAAGCCAAGAAGCATCCTCCGGAGCAGGAGAAGGACAAGCTTCTGTTTACATCACTAGAGATGAAATGGAGGCTATGGCTAATTCAATACGCGAAAGCATGATAAAGACCCAACAGGAAATGCTGCAGAATTTCCTCGAACAAATTAGGGCGACGAATATGCAGAACCTTGGACCAACCACAACAACTGCTAGTGCGAGACAAGGAATCAGGATTATAGAAGCTAATGAAGGTCAGGCTCAAGACCAGAATGTAGGAGTTTAAGGTGACCAACAAGGACTTGGGGGTAGACCCTCAGGGTCCGATGCTAGAAGACCGACAAACGGAGCTCAACAAGCTGGAGTCAATACATATGCTAACGTACCACCAGAAGAATATGTACCAGAATTCCCTTCGGGGTTCGGAGGGCAGGATAGGAACTTGACAAGGGGGCAACCCCTAGACGGATATGAGAGAATGATTGGCCTTATGCGACGAATCATGAGAGGAGGACTACCTAGTGGAGGGCTGGAAGAAGTTAGTCGAAGTCCGTTCACTCCGAACATCCGAAACGCAAGGAACCCTCCAAAATTCAAACTACCAACGCTAGAACCTTATGACGGGAGGTCAGACCCAACCATGCATATTACCAGGTATATTAGGCACATGGAAGTGATGGGGGCATCCGAGGAAGTGATGGCACGATGCTTCCCTCTATATTTGTCGGATTTGGCTGCACTTTGGTTCAGGCAACTAGAGACTGGATCAATCAGAACATGGAGCGAGCTTGTAGACTGCTTCATGAGACAGTTCAGGGTCCATGTGACGCGACCCAAGAGCGTAATGACTTTAGCTTCGATCAAGCAAAGGGCAGGAGAGACCATAAAAGATTTCCTACAAAGATTCAATGTAACAGTGACTTATGTAGATCGCCCAGATCCATCGATGATTTTGATGGCAGCGGTGGCAGGAGTCGCGGAAGGCACAAAATTTAAAGATTCTCTGACTAAAGATCCACCACAAGATCTTGGAGAGTTCTTTCATAAAGCTGAAAAGTTCATTCGATTAGAAGAATCACGAGCCGAGAGGCTGGAAACAAATGTTGCGCAGAGCAAAGGAACCTCCAGAGAACAGTCCGGAGCGGACAAGAGAAAGAGGAAACAAGATGACAGACATGACGGTTCTGATAAACGGAAGAAATTCTGAGAACCAAGATTTAGGCAGTACACAGATCTGACTGCAGGCCTAGAAAGAATTTACACTGAGACTCGGGGGCAACTCCCCTATCGAAAGCCACCTATAAGGGATCCCACTGAGCGGGAGCGCAGGACAGGAAAATATTGCCTATTCCATGAGCTAGATGGGCACACCATAGATGAATGCCGCCACCTAAGGGATGAGGTGGAAGAACACGCCAGGGGAGGTAGATTGCCGCAATTTATCAGAGAACGGACAGCGACGGTAAGGCCTGAACAACTACCGCCTCCTCCTAACAGGAACGATCCTGGATCGGGATCATGACTCATCATCCACTGATTAAAGATGGCAAAGGCTAAGTCCGGGATTGGGACTTCGGTCGAATAATTCTATTTAGATTTGTTTTCAGAATAAACGGTTACTCCACTTACACATGTACGGGAACCGGAGAGATCCCTAGGCATGCTCTGAGATGGAGATAAATCGATACGCCCAGAGAGGCAATGTTTAGCTTTTTCTGATGTTTGAGATTGAACATCTAGAACTCGAATTTTAAATAAATAAATTAGAACTTCTTGCAATAAACCTTTTGACCGGAGAGTCAGAAGAGGAACATTAATACCAATATAAAAATGATTGCTTTATGACCCTACCCGAAGAGGCGGGGTCCGGAGTGCAAGAAGTGAGTTGCTTCGCCGGAGAGCGACAAGATCAACTCACTTAAGCGATGTTTCCCCTTCACCGGAGAGTGAAAGGATGGGATCCAGCAAGAGCCCGGAGAGGCTATGATCGGTCTCGAACGACCAAGACATCGCTTAATGTTCAGATACAATGAACCGGAGTGCAAGAAGTGAGTTGCTTCGCCGGAGAGCGACAGGATCAACTCACTTAAGCGCTGTTTCCCCTTCACCGGAGAGTGACAGGATGGGATCCAGCAAGAGCCCGGAGAGGCTGTGATCGGTCCAGAACGACCATGACATCGCTATATGTCCTAACCAGGACCAGAGTGCAAGGGATAGAAGGCAACGCCCGAGTACAATAGGATCTTTCTATTCAACCACTAAGTCTAGGATGGACTTAGTAAGGGTTCAGAGTAGCCATTAATAGTCCGGAGAGACTACGGAACTTCATGAATGCTGAATCGGCTTCGAACAGTCATAAACTTGATTGATAATACTGCAGCTATGAACGAAACATGAATCTACTGCATTCAATTTAAGACCGTTCAAAACACACCTTTTACAAAAAGGCATATTTTGGGGGGCAAAGTGTTATCCCAACTTTTGGCAATGTTGAGATACTCAGAATTTACTAAAAATCAATGATTATTATTCTTGAATATCAACCATGCATTGCAGGATAACCATGGATATCGATGAATTTTGTCCGAGTCCAGATTGAGCCACAATTGATGGGATACGGCGAGAAAGACCGTAGAGGTCAGCATCTCAAATTTCAAGTCAATCCGAGTTCGTATGCTCAAGTTATGATGGATTCAAGTTGAGAGAAATGGACCCTGCTCGTTTCGAATTGATCACCCCTTCATTGGTTCGAACCCATCAGAGCAGGTACCATGTTCGAATCGATAGGCAGAAATGACGTTCGAATCCATCAGCTAGTGCCTGCCTCGCATCCATCAACTTCGAATCCATTTACTTCGAATCCATCACGTGACCTTCCTTCGTATCCATCCAACTGAAGCCACTCCACATCCACTACTTCGAATCCATAAGAAATGCCCTTGCTTCGACTCCATCCAAATGACCGTACTTCGACTCCATCAACTATGCATCGATCCATATTCGTCCACAAGGCCATAAGACCGAATCCATCGAAGTGTTCTATGTCTTCGAATCCCAATGGAGAGAAAGCATCGAACCGCTCCTGATCGATTCGATGGAAGTGCTAGTTTCTAACGATTCGAAGGAAGCGACTCTTCGAATCAATAGCCTCGAAACCATCAAGTAGGCACGGCTACAAACTCGGAGTCGACCCATTCAACTCGGCGAAAAGTAGGGATCGGCTCGAAGAACGCACGACACGTCATAGTAGCATGGATTCGACCCTATGGGTTCGAACCATATCGATTCGAACGAACCCATAGGATCGATTCGAAGCAGCCAGCACGCCAAGAATCTCCATCTTGAATCGATCATATCTTTCAATCCCTTGATCCAAATGCCATGAAATTTTTACAGGAGTTCGTCTACATGTCGAAGAATGTCCACGCCAAGTTTCATCGCGATTGGACGATTTCTTGCTCGATTCGAACCAAAGGTCGAATCGATCCCAATGTGGGCCCGGATCCCCAGGTTTCGGCCATGTGGGCCCCCTCACGTGCCAGAGCGGTCTACCTGATTTTTAGGAGAAATACCAGCCTCCTACGCCTATAAATAGAGCCCCAGGTCATTCAGAAAAAGGGACGGAATTTCTCTCTGAAGCATCAAGACTCTACCAGACTCTACTTTGCACTCCACAATCATCGTTGTACTCGAATTTCAGAGCTGTAATCCATTGTAATCCGCTGTAATCAAGTGTAATCAGCGAAGAACATAAATAAAAGGGAAAACCTTTGAAGTGGACGTAGGCCGGAGATAGCCGAACCACTATAAATCGTGTGTCCTTGTTTATAATTTCTGCTTTACTTGCTTAGATCTGTGATTTGTGTTTGAATATTTGCTGATTTATATTCCAATACTGGTGCTTTCACAACGCTTGGGGTTTGTGACCAATTTTGGCACAAACAAAATCCCTTTATACGGGTTCTTTATAATAACCCATTTATAAAATCTTTTATACCCTTTTAAAATCCTTCATAAAGCTATTATAAAATCCTTTATAAAAATCTTCTATAAAATCCTTTTATAAAATATCTACAAAACCTTTATAAATTCTTTACAAAACCCCTTACATTTATTTATTTATCAAAGTTATTATAAAATCTATATTTATCATATTAAATTAAAAATATATTTATTATATTAAATTAAATTTTAAATAAATCTTTTATAACTATATTAAATATTTTATTAAATTAAATTTTAAACTATTTAAATTAAATATTTAAAAACTAAATAAAATTATAAGTTAATATCTTAAGTTTACATTTAAAACCATATATTAACTTGTAATTTGAAACTTTTAAAACATATAAAATAAATTGTTTTCCAAATATAATTTTAAACAAAATCATTATACTAACTTTAAAGATCAAATTTATAAATCAAATATACTTTATTATTTAGAAAATAATTTTGAAACTGACCAACGGAGTCCGCATATAGTTTTCTACCATATGATTATAGAAGCCTGCTTCATATTTAGAAGTATTAAATGGCAAATGGGTGGAGAGGTGTTGGGTGAATGATAAGGCTTCATCAGCATTTTGTACCTTAGGAAGGGGTAGGTAAATAGTTGTGTGTGCAATGCAAGGTTAGAGTTGCTATCCTTAATAGACATAACTATTAAATGAATACCAATCGGTTTATATTTATGTTATGGATAGTTTATAGATTTTCCAGTCATTATAAAGTTGTTCTAACCCCTCCTTATTAAACAAACATGATAAAATTTAGAGGAATGAGTCATTAGATCTGGATGTGCATTGTTGTTGGAGAAGTCTTCTTTTCTCTCATGCTCGATGCCAATGTGACAATGTGCTATCCAAGGAATACCATTAATTTCATGGTAGTAGTTATAGTCGGTATTTTTATTCTATTATTGTTTTCGTTGTGAATTTAGATTTCCATCGATCTTTGATAATGCTCGTGCCTATTTGCAGGTGCCAAATCCAACGATCTCTGCTTTGATGGACTTGGGTTTCGACTTTGGTCAAAATTTAGGCCCATTAAGGTATGGGTTTTTTCGTTTGGTATTAGAGCCGGGTTAGTAGATCAGGGGAATTATGATAAATTGAGAGAACATATTCATATTTTTCTATGTAGTAATATTATATTTTACGTTAGATTCTAAGAATTCCGACTATAGAAGTAGTTGTAGTTCCACTCCTAGGGAATGGGAAAAGCAACTATGAGTTTGAAATATTTTAGAGTTAAGATTTTCACGCCAACTCCAAAGTACCCCCAGGAAGTGCTAGAATGCGTAAACCACTGTTAATGAATAGCATGAGTATGACATATGGCAGAATCCCGAAGACGGGAAGTGTTCAACTTGATGGTTGAGATTTTAACTACCTTGTGATTTTGGATTTTGATGACGAGTTACATGACACCTATTTATTCCAAATAGGCTGGAAATTAGAGTCTGTATGAGACAATTATCTGAAGGCAAGTTTTTGCTATGGTGCGTTCATTGATCACCTCTTTGATTGCAAACAGGATTTTTATTTGGATAATTAATACCAATTCCTTAGTCTAAAACCTATGAGAGTTTTATAAAATATATTTTGGAAATGCCTTTGATTTTGAAAAAAGGGTTTTCAAAGGATTCCTATTCCAATGATTTATTTTGGAATTTTATTGGAAAAGTTTTGACATTTTAGTTCTCAAAGAAACACGTATAGCACCAAGTTGGTCGTATTAAGAAATTTTTAGTTTATAAAAGATTAATTTTTGAAATTCTCAAATATTTATATGTATATATCGGTAAAGGCTTGGTTTTGATTTTTGACAAGGAAATGGTTTTTCCATTTGGGAAATTCGTGTTTTAAAAGAAGGTTTTTGGAGATCCTGAAATATATATAGCTAAGTTTGATCTTCCAGGGAAGTTTTGGTATGAAATTGAGGAGCATATATCTAGCTCAGTGATTTCTCGGTTAATAAAATCGGGGTTTTCCATATTTTCTCTCTTTAAGGTATGGATTAAATAAGAATGAAATTCAATTTATTATGGTGTATAGTTTGAAGTGTTGTTGTACCCACTAGTTATTGAAAGAATGTTTCCGTGCGAAGTAAGCAGGAACTAGTAATTGGAATGTTTTTGGGTTTTTGGAATTGTTGTTGATCGCAGTAGTTTGTTGGGGCTACGGTGAAATACAAGTGCATAGTTTGGGACTAGGCGGTAGGCTTTGACCCTACCGTGATAAGGACAGGAATTTTTCGAATCGTATCGAATCGAAGGAGATGGCGTGAAACGATTATTATTATTTAATCCAACCATAGTTGGGTCTAGGTCCAATAATGCCCAAAACCCATCTAGCGGTTGACCGTCCAATGGTAAACCTATAGTGGCCTACTAGTTAATGAGTTTTGGAACGACTTGAACCAGGAACGGAACTATAAACGTCGCATTCAAATTTTTCCAGTTGCCTTCTTTCATTCCTCCTTCCTTAACAAGCCGAACCAAACCTCCATCTTCCTCCTCATCCAAGTATCAGCCTTTCTCTTCCATTCCACCCTTAGGCAACACCGTTTTTTCCCTAGGAGCAATAGCCTCACATTTCTATAACATTTTGTATCTAGAGGCCAAAAGCTAAATGCTACAGATGCTGCAGTCATCCATAATATTAACTTCTGCTGACAAAATATGGTAATGGTAGTGGTATCCATAATATCAGAAGCACGAGAATATGAACAATATCTCAAATTTTCAAAAACAACACTTCGGTGATTACATTTCAAAAAATAATTCATATCCACATTGCATAATCCTTTAACGTTTTCGAGCAATGATTAAAAATATCATTACAATAATACGCCAAGAGTGACATATGACGATGCCTCCCTAGTTGACCAAAGCAATATAGTCATATCTGACTTATATATACATCGGAATCAAAAAAATGAAACAACAAATCCTAATTAGCTATCCGTCAGCTATCTGCTCGTCTTCGGATGCTTTTTTTCCAAAAGACTAAAGTCTAGAAACCTTAACCCTCAGCCTACTCAAATCAATTTTGTGTACCCGAGGGTTTAAGAGGAAACAAAAACTTCAAGTTAGACATAAAGCCTGGTGTGAATAACTATGTTACATCTCGGTTTACTGATATTAAGTGAGACCATACCGCTTAGCAGAACTTGTTTCCCCTTACTTATATCCTTTTCAAAACATATATTTTGCATTTCTTTTCCTGCAACCAAACTGGTTAATTAAACTAATTATATCAAAATAGTAATATCTTTGATGCTAATAAATGGACTATCTTTCCGTAAAACAAGTAACATAGGAACTATCTGCCTACACATAAAAGCAAGGTCCGTTATGCTACAAATGGATTATCTATCCACACAACTGGGTTGACTGCCCATAAACTGGGCTAACTGTTCGAAATCTAGGCTGATTGCCTACAAAATGGACTAACTGTTCGGATTAATTTCTTAAGGTTAACTGCTCTTTAAATTTTCCTTGAAAACCTTTCAAAATAATTTAGTCCTTCAAATCATATATATATATATGTACAAGGAAAATATATCTTTAGCTTTACTCTAAGCCATTTTGCCATGTTATATATATATTTTACTCAAAATAATATTGATGGGATTTAATTAGGATTAACTATCCTTCCAAAACAAGTCAAAAAAAATTTTATCTTAAAATGCTTAGGCTGCTACGCCTATTTATTACATTTGAAACCTTTGTTTAAAACCTTAAAACAACCCTTTCGAAACACAGAATGTAACACTTTTTAAATCAGTGAAAGACCTTTCGAAATCATTAAATATAGCCTTTCAAAAACATTGAAAAAAACCTTTCCTTTCTTTTCTCTGAAAGCTTCAAAATATCAGACATTCCATTTTTAAAAACCTTCTAAATATTACCTTTCGAAAAACATAGGAAAAACCTTTCCTTTTAATCCTTTCGAAAACCTGGGGAACCACCCCTTTTGAAACCATTCATTAAAACCCTTTGAAACAGTCAAAACTTAATCCTTTTGAAAGCATTTTGGGTCCAATTTAAAACATGTGGAAACCTTTTGAAACCATTCAAAATGTCTCGGTATAAACCATTTGGAATCTGCCTTCAAGTAGAGAAAAAGGATTAGAAACTCATTAAAGTTGAATGCGTTAGTTTTGAAACCTTTTAAAACTATCTCTTTTGAACACATTTGGGTTTTACTTTACTTATAGAAAAAGGATCTTCAAAACATTTAAGTCGAAAGAAACTGCTTTGAATTCCTAAGTAATGAAGTGATGGTGTCGAAACCATCCCGTCGATTAATTATAGAGGTGGCCAGGTTTTAGAAAACAAAACAACCTCTTCGAAACCATCTGAGTCGAAAGGTAGAAAGGCGGCAGCAAAATGGTTTTGACTTAGTCGAAAGAAATTATTTAAAAAAAGAGGCGCAATCCAACTAAAACCATTTTCTTTAAATCATTTGACTTGGTCGAAAGCTACTTTGTCAAAAGCAAGTAGGCGTATTTCTTTAACCTAAAAACAAACGATCGCCTCGACCCCTGGTTTCGACTTCATACCTTCCACCATCATCCAATTCATTACGTATAAGTTGCCTGATACTGTATGCACTGGTTTCAACTGTATCGGAGATGATAGAATGGAGGCGGAATCTGGTGTCAAAAGAGACAAAACAGTGGAAAACTTGTAGCAAATAGTTCTTTTCACCTAACATGCCTTACGTGTCTAATTGTGGTTGGTTGCCTCTTTATTTACAAATAAAAAGTACCACACTTTGTCAAAAGGGCTGCCAACTTTTCAAAGTTAATAATTTAAATCATTTTATAAATAGCCCCTTCTCTTGTTTTAATTATATAAAACATTTAACTCTCGTACCTTAGACATTTTATAACCTTTAAAACACTTAGGAAAAATCTATAAAAATTCCCAAAAATCACATTATATATATTCCAACATATAAAAATTTCAGACCCAAATAATTAATTATTTACCTGTAATTAATCTATAATCAAAAAACCATTCTCTTTACTATAAAATTCATTTTAATTCTACGAAAATTTAGAAAAACTTGAAAATTGAAATCCATCTTCAAAATAATATTTATGATCTTCATTTAAATTCATAAGGCAATTAGACGTCATTTTATAAGGCTTTCATCATGAAACATATCATAAATTCAATACGAATAACCATAATTCATCAACAAGTATATATATTCATTCCATCATTCAAAAACATGGCAAATCATTGCGAAACATTCAAAATTCATATTAAATTAAAAGCATAATCAAAAATGAGATGTAGACATTTTTCACCTTTGCTTTAGAGATTATGGAGATTGAGATGTGAATAGATTTGGTTTGAATTTGCTTCTTCCTAGCTTTTCTTCTTCTCTTCCTTGTTAATGGTAGTCGGCCTTGTTTTATACAATTTTGAAATGAAATGAACGTGTAGATTTTACATGGCTATAGGTAATGGATAGGAAAGGCTTCTTTCCCATTTTACCCCTCTTCTACTTCATGTTAACTCTTATTTTAATTCATGGATAAATAGCATGGCTACACCTTAGTTAAAATCAAATCTCAATCCCCTAATCAACACATAATTTTATTTATTTCAACTAATTAAATATCCTAAATAATGTCACCAAAAATTTGGTGTGTTATAGACTCCTCTCCTTAAAGAATTTCGTCCTCGAAATTACAATAAGGTACATGACAAATCAAACAAAAATGTAAAACATACCATCAAACAAGTCAGGATAAGTATCTCTAATCCTGCTCTCAACCTCCTAAGTACGGTCTCTATCATCGTCACTCCACTGGGCTTTGACTAATTTGACCGTCTTAGTTCTAAGCCTCTTCTCATCTCTCGCAACTATGTGAACTGGCTTCCTTACTACGGTCAAATCTGGCTCTACCACCAAATCATCTAGCATAGTCGGTGCAATAGCAGTCTCCGGGTCTCTAACACACTTTCTGAGATGAGAAACATGAAAAACATCGTTGGCTCCTGCCAAAATGCTTGGTAACTCAACTATATACGTGAGTATCTCGATCCTCTCAATAATAGGAAATGGTCCAACGAATCTTGGTGCTGACTTCCTCGATTTCCCAAACCTTATCACACCCTTTCCAAGCCTCTTCGTACTTTCAAATGTAAGTCTCTAGCAAAGCGACTTTAGTCCAATTGCTCTCCAACTCCTATAAATACAATCCTACCTTTAACATAAAGGGGATCTTCTAGAATGGTTGTTGAAACTTTGCAGAAACTATTCTTCACTCTTCTCCTCCTACACAATAGTTACCTAAAAGGTACACTGTGATTCTTCAGTGAACTCTAACACTAATGACTTGATCTAATTTACAAGACATAATCAAATTGTACTCAGATTCAACTTGTAATTGCAGTCAATCAATAACAAAAGTCATAAAATGGACGTACGCCTCGTTAACAGCCGAACCACTATAAAAATCACTTGTCTCTTTACTTTATTTACAAGTTATTATTCCTTGTTTCTATTTTATTTGCCTTGATAAACAGGGTTGGTGCTTTCACACTCAATCCACGGTGTTGACCCATATTTTTTGTTAACATTTTGGTGCTTCCATTGAGAGCCTAACTAAGGCTAGATCTTGTTATCTACTTTTGATTCCATAGATTCAGAAGTTAGATCATCAATCTCTAGTTAGAAGATTTGTTGTTGAGAATCAATAGCACCGAGAAAAAAGAGAACTACTTCCGAAAGATCTATAGGAGCTATCATTACTAGAGAAGAAAAACCCTCAGCAAATTGTAGTCAACAACCCCAACAATCTACAGTTAGGAGCTAATTCTAGAGATCAAGTTCCAAGATCCTCTATTCAGCATGAAGTTGTCACTAGAGATAAATTAAATAAAATGGTTGATGAAATTAATTAGAAAATGGAAAATAGACAAAGGGCCCTGATGGACAAATTGAATGCCCTATTAACCATACGGTCACATGCTGCTCCAAGAACCATGATAGAGCCCGCGACTGCCATGGAACAAGAAAATTCTTTCGTCTCTAGCCTGAACAGGAGAAACAGAAAGCAGCCATAGAAAGAAGTGATAGGTGGAAGTATAGGAATCAATATAGAAGGAAACACAAACTCCACCAACTATAAGTCAACCAGCTGCAAACTTGAATCTAAGCCCAAAAACCACATGGGAAGATATAGCCATGGATCTCGCCGACTCAGAAGATGGTGAGCGACTTCATGATGAAAAGTTAAAAGGAAATACCAATGCATCCAATGATGCCAGGGAAATCCAAACTGCCCCCATCAGACCAACCGCAAGCCTAAAGAACCCTGAGGGAGTGGCTCTTCTGAACATAGGAGAGCCTAGGCTTCAGCCACTCACCAAGATCATTTGTAAAATCGAACATTGGTGTAGTCACTGACAGCTGACCCCCAGAATACTAGACATCTAAGGCACACATGGCGGCCATGATCTAGCAACTAATGGATGAAAGTAAGGATAAAAAGGATGATGAATGGGCATCCACTCCAAGTCGGACTCCTTTCACTGATGATATTATGAATGAGAGGTACCTCGAAAAGTTTGCTACGCCGACCGTTCCATCTTACGACAAAACAAGATACTCGAAACCCCACTTGTATAAGTATGGTTGGTACATGGAAGAAGCGAATGCTTCGAATGCCATTTAGTGTAGATGTTTTTTTGTTTTTTCTAAAGGGAATTTCTTCCACGTAGTTCACCAAGATTCCGTCAAGATCCATCTCCACCTTCAATCAACTAGCAAAAAGATTCCTTCATCAATTTAGACTGTAGAAGGCTCATCCAAAAAATGTGATGCCCTTGTCCATTCTATTCCAAGGATGGAATGAATCTCTGAAGTCTTTCAAGAATCGATTCAACACTATGGTCACTTAAGTAAGTAATCCAAATGAGGATATGGTTTTCAAGGCTTTAGTCCATAATATTCACCCCGGAATTAAATTCGAGAAATGGATAAAAGTGAAACAACCCACCACTAAGAAGGACTTCAACCAAAAGGTGAGCCAGTATTTAAGATTGGAAGAGGCACATGAATTAGAAAGGAAATATGCTAATTTACAACTGACCAACATTGGGCAGAGTGGTATGGCAATAAACCAAGATATAAATACCTTTGGGACTGCTGAAGCGAACGTAGGAAAAAATGGGAATCGAAAATGGAAGAACCAGAATTCCAACAAGTAAAATGGAAGTAGCAAGTGACTCAAATGTTTGTGGCCCGAAAAATAACCTCGCTAAAAAATACTCCAAAAAACATCTACTCATGACACAGAGGATGGAAGAGTACAAGAATATGCCTAAAAAGGAAGCAACTGAATAGCAAAAGCATTTTGAAAAGTATTGCCATTTCCATGAGAAATATGGCCATAACATGAATGAATGTCATTACCAGAAGAACATGATTGAGGAGTTGATTCAGGAAAAAAAGCTTCAGCAGTATGTGAGGAAACCACTAAATTCCGACCATCCTATAGCGCCCTAATCTCCTAGATGCCAAGGGAACCAACAAGGACAGACCTAGACGGACTGACCGGAGACACATCATTGGAACGATATCTATAGGGCCCTATCCCATGTAGAAGAGTTGGGGAGAAATGGAGCGGTATGCGACCTCATTAAAGCACGCTCTGAAAGATGCATGCTTTGTGACCTAAGATGGAACCCCCATTAAGCAGCAGTGAATGCTGAACGATGACGTAGTATTCCAAAATCGAGACATTGAAGGAATAGAAGCTTCAACTCTCAACCATATGGTCATGACAATAGCAATCGAACCCACAATGGTTCGATGAGTATTGGTAGACAACAGCAATTCTATGAATATCCTTTTCAAACACACCTTTGATCAGATGAAGATCAGTATGAAAGATGATCCGCCTGCCAAATAAAGATTCAGAGATTCACCTGTGAACCCAAATAACCTATCAAAATGATTGAATTACCCATAGAACTCGAAGAAGACGACAGAAGAGTCACCCTTATCCAAACATTTGCGATCGTAGATGAAAGTTCCGCCTATAATGCCTTTCAGGGGCGACTCGCCTTGGTAGATTTTAGGATTGCTTTAGTTCAATGGTGTCTAACTATGTAGTTTACGACAAAAAATGAAGTCGGGGTGATCAAGGGATACCAAAGTTCTGCTGGGGAATGTTATATCGTGGAACTATGCGAGTCTAAAAGAAAAGAAAAGGGGAAGAATATGGGAAGAACTCTCCACATTCGTGAACCTACCGAATAGAAAATACATAACTTCCCTGGCTTGGGGACCATAACAGATTCGATAAGGCTTTGGACCCTAGAAAGAAGAGTTCAGGGGAGGAATAGACAGCACCAACAGATTAATGGTGTTTGTCCTGGTTGATATGGATGAATTGACACGGGTCCTCAAAATTGGATCGCATCTTGGAATAGGATGCGACTGGAACTCATTAAATTTCTTCATGCCAATCTGGATGTATTCATTTGGATGCATTCCGGTATGTGCAGGATGTCGCTGGAGATAGCCTGCCATGCACTTAACATAGATCCCAAGTATACACTAGTGAAGTAGAAATGGCACAACCTAGAGTCCAAGCGGTCCAAAGCGCTAAGAGAAGAAGAGGACAAGCTAATGGCGAGTGGTACTATCTACGATGCAACCTACCCTGAATAGGTATCTAACCCGGTTTTGGCCAAGAAGTCGAATAGGAAATGGTGAACCTATATCAACCACTCGGATCCAAACAAAGCTTACCCCAAAGACAACTTTCCTTTTCCCAGAATCGATCGGCTTATGGATGGGACGGCTGGACGTAAATTGCTATCATTTATGCATGCATACTTAGGGTACAACCAGATCATGATGCACGAACAGAATCAATAAAATACCATTTTCATTACCGATCTAAGACTATACTGCTACAAAGTAATGCCATTTGGCTTAAAGAATGCTGTGGCAACTTACCAAAGACTAGTGAACGAAATGTTTAAACATTATATTGGGAAGACAATAGAAGTTTATGTAGAGAAAATGTTGGTTAAATCACGCATAGCTGCAAATAACTTGGACAACCTCACCAAAATGTTCAAAATACTCCGCAAATATGGAATGAGGCTCAGTCCACTTAAGTAATATTTTGGGATAACCTTTGGAAAGTTCTTGGGATTCATCATAAACGCCATAGGCATCAAAGATAATCCCAAGAAAAAAAACCTTTGCGGGAAATCGATTCTCCGAGGAATAGGAAAGAGCTACAAAGCCTGAATGGAAAGGTTGCAGCACTGAGCCGGTTCTATCTCAAAAGCAACCAATAAATCTATACCATTCTTTGACATGCAAAAGAAGGGAAAAAACTTCAAATAGAATCAAGCTTATCAAGCTGCGTTCGAAGAGCTGCTACGACATATGGAATCCCCGCCAATCTTATTCAAGCCAATGGACAGAGAAGATTTGTACACCTACTTAGCTGTCTCGCCACATGCATTCAATGCCGCAATCGTACGAGAAGAAGCTAAGATACAGTGAGCCATATATTACATTAGTAAATGGTTCGCTGGAGCAGAAAATAACTATCCATAATTGGAAAATTGGCATATTAGCCCTTGATCGTATCCAGAAAGTTACGACTGTACTTTTAGGCATACCCGATCAGAGTGTTGATAGATCAACCCATGAAGCAAGTGTTATATAGCATTGAGACCTTTGGACGGCTTATCAAATGGAACATCGAATTAAGTCAGTACGAAATCACATACCATCCTTGAAAGGCAATAAATGGGCAGGCACTAACAGATTTCATTGCCGAATATACAATATGAGATAATGAGGAAGGAATGACTCCAGAAGTTGAGACACATTGGAAGCTTTTTGTCAATGGTGCGTCTACAACTTCTACTTAGGTGCAGGGGTAGTGTTTGAGACTTCCAAAGGACGATCTATTTGCTATGCCATGCACTTAGAATTCCCTACAACAAATAACAAGGTAGATGATGAGGCAATGATAGCTGGGCTAAAGACTGTGGATGAACTCGAGATAAAATCCGTACACATCTATAGCGACTCTGTAACATCCCGCTTTTTGGACAGTTTAAATCGACGATAAACCGCACATGTTATACTCAAACCATACAAAAGAGTGGAACGTTATTGGGGTGAATGAGAAAAGGAAGAGAAAGAAAGAAAACAAAATAGAATCTCACAGCGGAATGACAAGATATAATAATCAAATAACAATTCATGAAGCTGTTTACAAAACATTTGATTATACTAATACAATACAAAATAAGAGTTATATATATCAGGGATAAATAAATAACGATGCAGCGGAATAGTATGAATGCAGTGGAATAAATATAGTAAATAATAGTAGCACAAATCTTCGTCTTTGTCCTCCAGAAATAAGGTCATCAAATCCTGAAATGCTCAGGCTGACCCGAGCGAATTAAAAAGACAAAACACTCGAGTCAGAACTAAAAGAACTTATGTAAGTTAAATCCACGGTAAATAAATATGACTGGAAAGGCATCAGAGATGTTTATGGGGTTTGACATCTCCTATCCAGTGTCTAACGTGAGTGCAGTAACTCGAGAGATGCCCGGGATTCACACCTCCTAAGGATCCGTTAAACTATCTACTATGTATTGATATATGCTATTATAATAATGTCTATAGTAAATTAAACTATTAAAATAGCATTAAGGCTTTACATTTTCCAACTTAACACATTTTTATCATGTCAATAATCTATAAAGTACCGTAATTCCCCGTAAAGTGGAGCCGCCAGGGGATACCCCATAGGTACCACATAAAAGAAACTCGTAGAAGGCACGCTAGGGTAGGTGACATGACCCAACTAGGCAATGCCAGGGTAGATTTACCAATTACACTTTCGTGTTGGTAACACATAACCGCAACTACTGCCCATCTCGAAACACACTCCTGAGTAAAAATCGAAGGGTGGCCACCAAATAAATCAAAAGTCAGAATATAGTATCGATGGAGCGTGCCCGATCGGAGGAATGACCTCACTTGGCCCGTCGATTGCTCCTGTTTTAGCCACCTTAAGCCAACTCATCGGAGTCGGGTCCACGTATATACCTCATATAGGATTGTCGCCACCATCCTACTTCATTATAGAACCTCCACCGCGTACACAGTTGTCAAAGTGGTTTTGGTATTAGTAGAGAGGATGACAATATCCGATCCCGGTCTCTTTAACAACCAATCGCTTATTACACACCGGATGGTTCTTTTATATTTCCAAAATCATATCATAATTGATATCAAAATATCATATTCAATTCAAATCATATCACTTTCGAAAATCATTAATTACTTTTGAAATCATATTCACCTTTGAAATCATAGATCGAAATTATATTTCCTTTCAAAATCGTATTTCCAAAATAGGTTAAACTCTCATTTCAAAATGTCATACTAAACCAAATATGTTATTTAAATCCCAACTTAGGTTATAACATCATTTAACCTTATTTTCTTTTAAACCAATAAATTGAATTCAAACAGTTCCACTTTACTTGGTCTGGAAATTTAAAAGTGGTATAAATAATTATAAATAGCTAAAATAGTCCAAAATAGTTTAATTATAGGTAAAGTACTTTAAATTGATTTAATTAGTTAAATTGATTTAATTAGTTAAATTGATTTAAGATAGTTAAATAGATTTAATTTAGATTAAATATAATTAAAATATATTAAATAGTTTAAAATAGATTAATTAGATTTAAAATAAATTAAAATTGTTTAACTAGCTTTGAAAATAATTTAAATGGTTTAATTAGGTTAAATTGATTTAATGTAGTTAATATAGGTTAAAATAGTTTATAAATCTGAAAATATTAAAATTTAGAATCTTAGAAATTATATAATTTAAAAAAGTTTATATTTGAAAGCATGATTTGGAATTTATATCAATTTAAAACTTTTATTTCATTTCAACAAAATCGGACCATTTCAATTTAATTTCTTGAAACAATTCCTTTTAAGCCAATATACATTTCAGCGCAAACTTGATTTTCCAAAAATACTTAAATTTATATAAATCAAATTTTACTTCAAAATATCATTTAATTCCATTCAAAAATTAAGGATTTTAAAATCATTTAATTTAACCAATCGGGTGTCCATATATAATTCTCTACCCTAGGGTCAAGTGATACGGATATTTATCAATTCAATCCGCAATTAAAATTTTACGGTTATATATCATTTCAAACCGCAATCCCGAATTTGCAATAAAATCCATAAAATGCTCGAGGCTATCATTTCAACCCATAACCATTTTTCCCTAATCTACAGATCAATCGCGTATGTACCATTTCAACCCATAGTGAACTTGCAGTTTATAATGATATAAAATACAACATCCATTTGACCAATATCAGCAATCAACATCCATCACAATCATCATCCAAAACAATCAATAAATATCAATATAGAACTGAACATCGATAACAGGTATTTACTGGAAATTTATATTCAATAATAAATTAAATAACGATTTAATTCAAATAAATTCAAATTAACTGAGATGATGATTAAAATATACCAAACAGTCTTAAATAAATTCCTAATCACATTATAAATTAACTTAACAAAACATAAGAAATTTTAGAAGTTGTGAGTGGGTTAAAACACTCACCTTTGATTTTAAATCGGATTTAGATTCAATTTAAGCTCAAAATTTGAAAGGTCTTAGAATTCGTCCAAACCAACGTCAAAATGTCTGGAATATCAATATGATCCCAACGGAGAAAATCGCGTGTGAATCCGAGCTCGTATGTGAAAGTTATTCAGATGCTATACGATTTAAACTAGAATTAATAAAATAAAATAAAATAAAATAAAACACTCACCAATCGCAGATGGCTACATCAGCGTCACAATGCTACCCAATTATAGCTTCCAGCAATCTAACCCGCCTCGTCTAAACCCTAGAGTCGCCAATCGTCACCCCCAATCCCCACGACTACACGCCACCGCGAACCACGCCTCAACCACCTTGACATCACCACGCCGCCACCTTGATTCTCCCCCAGTTCCGGTCATAGATGGTCATCGATTGACGCAGGAACGATTCCATCCGCCACTAAAACTCGAACATAAATAAAATAAACATGACGATCTGGCTGTCAACATCACCCACGAATGACAACGATGCAAACCCCTTGTCACTCTCTTCAAGACGGTATCAACGATTTGACGATCCGACATAGTTCATTGGAAAGTGATCAACGGTCAGAAATTAATCATGCATTTCTAGCCACATGGAAACCCAGATCGAAAAATGGATAGCAGAATTGACTTGCATTCTTCGAGAGCTTCAAATCGATATAAAATTCGATATAGTTTGAGGAGTTTAAATTTTGGAATCGAATTTGAAATTTGGGAATTAGGTTTTGTCTACCATTGGAATGAGGAGGAGCAAATGAAATTGTACATATAGAAATGAGGAGTAAGTAATGACTAGGGTTTACAAAGAGGTATTTATAGGTAGATCAGAAAATAAAATGAATGAACACGATTGATTTGGGTTTGAACGAAAAACGACCCGAAAGGCTCGTTCTATCTCGGAAACGAAAATGGATCAACCCATATATCAAATTAGATGTTTTCAAATATTTTAAACTAATTGGAACAGGTTTCAAGTCCTAATTTCATCGTATGAAGAAGTTATGCTAAAATCAGCTTATGTCAAATTGATTTCAATTGATTTTAATTAAATTGATTTCTAGGCGTTTCGAGTCCGTACGATCAAACGACAAGTTCGATTGTTACGAAACTTGAAACCCTATAATAATTCACTATTACGGATCCAATGAAACTAGTTTCGTCGAAATCCGAGTCAGCGGCCAAAATGGCTATTTTCAGGTTAATTAAATAAATTAATATTAAATTAATTAATCACTTTTTGATACAATATTTAATAATTTACAATTTCCATCACTCTGAATTACTTAGTGATTTATAGTCCTTCAAACAAATTGTTATATCAATTTACTGTGGAATATTTAACAATTACAAGGTTTTAATTTCAATTTCAGTATATTCAGAGATTATAATTAAATTTCCAAAAATCCAATTTAATTTGCTTTCCGCCTTGTTATTAAACCAATTATTATCTTGAGGCTATAATTGCACTAGTTTATATTTTATTACACTAATAATTTCCAATTCCACCCAAATCCCTATTAAGGTGATGTTTAATTCCATTTAATTGCAATTGATTTCAAATTTAACATACCGAATTAAATATATAGGAAATTTATAATAATTGTTGCCATTAACTCTTAATCACCCTTTTTATAAGTTCACTATATTTCAAACAAGTGTTATACTTACTTATGTAACACTGATTTAATCCAACGTCCATCAATTACATACTATTCCACTAATATATTCCATACTTACATTTGTTTTATTGTATTCGATTTACAGCCAAGTAAACATTTTAAATTATTACAACAAATTGGAGTTTCATACACATTGTTAATAATCACTTGCATTAACATTGTTACACTTTATTTTAGTGTTCATTTCATTATTAAATTACAGATTTTTATTTCTTCACTATTAAATTACCAAAATCTTATTAAAGTAACAAATTTAATTATCGAAAATTACGGGGCATTACACTCTCCCCCACTCAAAAAATTTCGTCCCCGAAAAGGAAAAAGGAAAGAAAGAAGGAATTAAGCAATCAATATATCTTATTCAAAATATTAAATTTGTAAACAAATAAATTTACAGAATGAAATAATTTAAATAAAATATATTAATTTATAGCAATTAAATCCTTTTATATTCGAGATAATAAGAGTTTGGAAAACATTTCGCAAAATTTCTAAGTTTAAAATTTACGAAATTTTTTGGTAGAGTCTACTTTGTATGGAGAGACTCGAGAGAGATTATAATATCAATAAATAATAAATATCATAAATTTTCAAAAATAATATATCCCACAGCGGGAAAACAATATAAAATTGCTAGAAAACCATAATCCGAAAATGTACCTATTTGTCTGGCAAACAACATTTATTTTATGAAACTAAAAACAGTAGCAATTACTTCCATAAACCTGTATTTCACTTTATAATCCAAAAAGAATTAATAATTATATAAAGTGAAATATTTAAATTTGTTTCAACTACTAACTAGCAAATCAATATAAACAACAATCACTTGCCACCACAGCATACAATCATCATATGAAGTCGGTATAAATCAATCATCCGTCCATATCAACCAAAACAAATAGTCTGTTCGGGTTAAGACACTTTTAATCACTTAGGATGACAAATAAATACTAAGTATATCATTTACTCAACAGTCTTAGATAAAACTCAATATATTATTCATACACCCAAACAATTAGAAGTACCGTTTCCCAAACAATCTATAAACCTAACAAACAACAAATTCTAACATGTGGAAATTAGCCACAAGGGCCTCTTTAGCAAGTGCAATTAGTTTCTAGTACACATAATTGAAATAATTACTTTTAAGGAGGAAATGAAAAATAATTAGTTTCTAAGGCCTAAAAACCTATGAAATTATGTCTTTGAAAGTAATTGGACTGCTGACTTTGTCCTTAAAAGTAATTATTCTGCTGACTTTGTCCTTGAAATTAATTTCTGTGGATATGTGTCCTAGAAACTAATTGGACTGCAAAGTTTGTCCTTCTAGTGAAATGCCCTTTCTAACATTATTTAAGTTTATTCTTAAAAAAAAATCACAAGATTTGTTGTTCGTTCATTTTTTTCATTCGGTGATTACTCTCTTTAATTTTACATTTATTTCTTACAAAATTTATTCCCATTGATTCATTCAGTGTTTTTTCATTTATTTTCATTTATTACTTACAAAATTCATTTTCATTTATTCATATTATGTCTGTTTCTTTTTATTGCATTATGTTCATTCATTCATTACTAAATTCATTTATTTGCATTCATTTATTAATAGGATTCATGTTCCATTCAATTGCTTTGCATTTAAATTCATTTACTTAAGTTTCTAGTTGCTTACTTACATTACTTACTTTCTATCTCATTTTATTATAGTAACATTTCAATTATTACTTATGTTTATAACACTATAACTTCAATTCTTATTTACTAAAGTATTCCATTGAATACTTTCATTACTTTAAGTTTTACTTATATAATATCCTATTACATTTTCTTATTAAACATTACAACTTTTAATATTTGGTAAGTTATATATATATATATATATGCGCTTTAAGAATGCAATTGAAAGTTAAACAACTTTTTCTCATTTCTTTTAATTAATTTAATGTTTAGTAATCATATCCTTTGTTTTATAGGTTACAAATTTCAACTTTCTTGTAATTTCATTTAGAACCTTGCATTTAATCTCTTATTTCCTTTAGAGGTTCCAATTATTAATTAGTTATATTCCATTTTACTACAATAATTGAAACTATTAATTAACAGAACTCAAGAACTAAATACCGAGTTCCATTTCAAATCATTTTAAACATAAAAGATAAATTTATATACTTACTACTTATATATCCAATTATACTTAAAAAAATTTAAAATTTATATTTGTTTATCAAAATAAATCTACAATAAACTACTATAGTGGCCTTCCCACTTTGAGACTCGAAAATGAATGTCGATGAGGCGGGCACTCATCACCGAAATTATTTCCCTACGACAGAGAGGGGAGTATAGAACTTATTTCTTTCCAAAATTCCTTTAAAACAGTTCTTTAAAATTATGTTGAAATATTTATATCAGAAAATACCTTTAACTAGTATCATTATTATATTCCAAAATCATTCGAAAGAGAATTTCAGAAACTCTGGAACTTAATTTCTAAGATTTCCAATTTATTCTCACTTTATTTGTAAATTTTATTTTACAACCAACATTGATAAATTTTACAACCTAACAACCAAATATGTTACCACCAAATATATCATTTATAAAATTTATTATTTTATATACAAAAATATAATAGGAAAAATTATTTCATTCAACAATATTCAAAACAATATTGTGTCGATCTGTCTTATTAAGTGTCTAGAAATCCCTATTGATGTCATAGCATCCTATTCACTAACCAGAATTTATAAATACAAAATGGAATAAATTAACACAATATAAAACCCTTTATAACACTAACAAATACGCTCTCTCATATATATACTCTCGGCCACTCATTATAGGGTATTACTACCCTATTAATAAAGAGTCAGACCCTACAAAGCTAAGGTTTTCGCTAAACCTAAGCTCCGATACCAACTATAACATCCCGCCTTTTTAGATAGTTTAAATTGACGATAAACCACACACGTCAGACTCAAACCATACAAACATACGGATTGCTATTGGGGTGAATAAGAAAAGGCAGAGAAAGAAAGAAAACAAAATAGAATCTCACAGCGGAATGACAAGATATAATAATCAAATGATAGTTCATGAAGCTGTTTATAGAACATTTAATTATACTAATACAGTAAAAAATCAGAGTTACACATATTAGGGATAAAGAAATAACAATGCAACGGAACAGTATGAATGCAGTGGAATAAATATAGTAAATAATAGTAGCAAAAATCTTCGTCTTTGTCCTCCAGAAATATGGTCTTCAAATCCTGAAAGGCTCAAACTGACCCGAGCGAATTGAAAAGACAATACACTCGAGTCAGAACTAAAAGATCTTATGTAAGTTAAATCAACGGTAAATAAATATGAGTGAGACGGCGTCAGAGATGTTTACGGGATTTGACATCTCATATCCAGTGTCTAACGTGGGTGGAGTAACTCAAGAGATGCTCGGGATTCACACCTCCTAAGGATCCGTTAAACTGTCCACTATGTAGTGAAATATGCTATTATAATAACGTTTATAGTAAAGTAAACTATTAAAATAGCGTTAAGGCTTTACATTTTCCACCTTAACACATTTTTATTATGTCAATAGTCTATACAGTACTGTAACTCCCCGTAAACTGGAGCCGCCAGAGGATACCCCATAGGTACGACATAAAACAAACTCGTAGAAGGCATGCTAGGGTAGGTGACACGGCACAACAAGGCAATGCCAGGGTAGATCCACCAATTACACTTACGAACTGTTGGTAATGTATAGCCGCAACTACCGTCCATCTTGAACCACACTCTTGAGTAACAATCGAAGGCTGACCACCAAATAAATCAATAGTCGTAATATAGTATCTATGGAGTGCCCTCGATCGGAGGAATGACCTCACTCGGTCGTCGATTGCTCCTGTTTTAGTTACCTTAAGCCAACTCAAGGGAGTCGAGTCCACGTATATACCTCATATAGGATCACCACCACCATCCTACTTCATTCTGGAATCTCCATCGCATACACAGTTGTCAAAGTGGTTTTTGGTATTGGCAGAGAGTACGACAATATCCAATCCCCATCTCTTTAACCACCGATCGCTTATTACACACCGGATGGTTCTTTTATATTTTCAAAATCATATCATAATTGATATCAAAATATCATATTCAATTCAAATCATATCACTTTCAAAATCATTAATTACTTTCGAAATCGTATTCACCTTTGAAATCATAGTTCGAAATTATATTTCCTTTCAAAAGTCGTATTTCCAAAATGTGTTAAACTCTCATTTCAAAATGTCATATTAAACCAAATATGTTATTTAAATCCCAACTTAGGTTATGACACCATTTAACCTTATTCGCTTTTAAACCAATAAGTTGAATTCAAACAGTTCCACTTTACTTGGTCTGGAAATTTAGAAGTTGTTTAAATAATTATAAATAGTTAAAATAGTCCAAAATAGTTTAATTATAAGTAAAGTACTTTTAAGTTGATTTAAGATAGTTAAATAGATTTAGATAGTTAAATAAATTTAATTTAGATTAAATATAATTAAAATAGATTAAATAGTTTAAAATAGATTAATTAGATTTAAAATAAATTAAAATGGTTTAACTAGTTTTTTGAAATAATTTAAATGGTTTAAGATAGGTTAAATTGATTTAATGTAGTTAATATAGGTTAAAATAGTTTATAAATCTGAAAATCTGAAAATTTAGAATCTTAGAAATAATATAATTTAAAACAGTTTATATTTGAAAACATGAATTTGGAATTTATATCAATTTAAAACTATTTATTTCATTTCAACAAAATCGGACCATTTCAATTTAATTTCTTAAAACAATTCCTTTTAAACCAATTCACATTTCAACACAAACTTGATTTTTCAAAAATACTTCGATTTATATAAATCAAATTTTACTTCAAAATATTATTTAATTCCATTCAAAAATTAAGGATTTTAAAATCATTTAATTTAACCAATCTGTTGTCTGTATATAATTCTCTACCCTAGGGTCAAGTGACACGGATATTTATCATTTCAATCCGTAACTAAAATTTTACGGTTATATATCATTTCAAACCGCAATCCCGAATTTACAATTAAATCCATAAAATCACTCGAGTCTATCATTTCAACCCATAATGATTTTTCCCTAATCTGTAGATCATTCGGGTATGTATCATTTCAACCTATAGTGAACTTGCAGTTTATAACGATATGAAATACTACATCCGTTCAACCAATATCAACAATCAACATCCATCACAATCATCATCCAAAATAATCAATAAATATCAATATAGAATTGATCATCGATAATAGGAATTTACTGGCAGTTTATATTCAATAATAAATTAAATAACGATTTAATTCAAATAAATTCAAACTAACTGAGATGATGATTAAAATATACCAAATAGTCATAAATAAATTTCTAATCACATTATAAATTAACTTAACAAACACAAGAAATTTTAGAAGTTGTGAGTGGGTTAAAACAATCACCTTTGATTTTAAATCGAATTTAAATTCAATTTAAGCCTAAAATTTGAACGATCTCAGGATTCGTCCAAACAAGCGTCAAAATGTCTGGAATTTAAATATGATTCCAACGGAGAAAATCGCGCATGAATCCGAGCTCGTATGTGAAAGTTATTCGAGTTAGAAGCTGTACGATTTAAACTAGAATTAATAAAATAAAATAAAGCACTCACCAATCGCAGATGGCCATGTCAGTGTCACAGTGCAACCCAATTACAGCTTCTTACAATCGAAGCTGCCTCGTCTAAACCCTAGAGTCGTTGATCATCACCCTCAATCCCCACGCCTACACGCCGCCGCGAGTCGTGCCTCAACCCCCCGACATCGCCGCGCGGCCACCTCGATTCTCCCCCGGTTTTGGTCGTAGATGGTCATCCATCGACGCGAGAACGATTCCTGCTGTAACTAAAACTCAGACCTAAATCAAAAAAACACGGCGATCTGGCCGTCAACATCACCCATGAACGACACCGATGCAAACCCCTTGTCACTCTCTTCAAGATGGTATTAACGATTTGACGATCCTACATAGTTCATTGGAAAGTGATGAATGGCTGGAAATTAATCATGCATTTCTAACCTAAATCGAAAAACGGATATTGGAATTGACTTGCGTTCTTCTAAGGCTTCGAATCGATATAAAATTTGATATAGTTTGAGGAGATTAAATTTTGGAATCGAGTTTAAAATTTCGAAATTAGGTTTTCTCTGCCATTGGAATGTGGAGGAGCAAATGGAATTGTATATACAAAAATGAGGAATAAGAAATGACTAGGATTTATAATGAGGTATTTGTAGGTAGATCAAAAAATAAAATGAATGAACACGATTGATTTGGGTTTGAACGATAAACGACCCGTAAAGCCCGTCCTGTCTCTGCAACGAAAATGGGTTAACCCATATATCAAAATAGATGTTTTCAAATATTTTAAACTCAATGGAACAGGTTTCAAGTCCAAATTTCATCGTATGAAGAAGTTATGCTAAAATCAGCTTATTTCAAATTGATTTCAATTGATTTTAATCAAATTGATTTATAGGCATTTCGAGTCCGTACGATCAAATGACAAGTCCGATTGTTACAAAACTTGAAACCCTATAATAATTCACTGTTACAGATCCAGTGAAACTGGTTTCATCAAAATCGGAGTCATTGGCCAAAATGGCTATTATCAGGTTAATTAAATAAATTAATATTATATTAATTAATCACTTATCGATTTAAAATTTAATAATTTACAATTACCATCACTCTGAATCACTTAGCGATTTATAGTACTTCAAACAAATTCCTATATCAATTTACTGTGGAATATTTCACAATTACAAGGTTTTAATTTCAATTTCAGTATATTCAGACTCTATAATTAAATTTCCAAAAATCCAACTTAATTTGCTTTCGATCTTGTCGTTAAAACAATTATTATGTTGAGGCTATAATTACCTAGTTTACATTTTATTACACTAATAATTTCCAATTCTATCCAAATCCCTATTAAGGTGATGTTTAATTCCATTTAATTGCAATTGATTTCAAATTTAACATATCGGATTAAATATATAGGCAATTTATAATAATTGTTGCCATTAACTCTTAATCACCCTTTTTATAAGTTCATTATATTTCGAACAAGTATTATACTTACTTATGTAACACTGATTTAATTCAATTACTATCAATTACATACTATTCCACTAATCTATTCCATACTTACATTTGCTTTCTTATATTCAATTTATAACCAAGTAAACATTTAAATTATTACAACTAATTGGAGTTTCATACACATTGTTAATAATCACTTGCATTAACATTGTTACACTTTATTTTATCGTTCATTTCATTATTAAATTACGTATTTTTATTTCTTCACTAATTACCAAAATCTTATTAAATTAACAAAATTAATTATTGAAAATTACGGGTCATTACAGACTCTCAACTAGTCGTCGGTCAGCTGAAATGCGAATACCAGGCTCAGGAGGAGAACCTCACCCGTATCTATCTAAAGTGGAGGAACTGTTGAATGACATTGAGCATTACACCATAACTCATATCCCGAGGGAACAGAACACCAAGGTGGATTATCCGGCCAAGCAGGCCGTTCTGGAGAGGCTCAATCATTGGGGCTAGTCCCAGTTGAAACCCAGACTACTCTGAGCATAAGCAAAATGGATATCGACTGGATTTTTGAGATGGGCAAGGAATCAGAGACAAGGATGACGTCGATCAAAGATTACCCGCTCATGGGAGTTCTCTTTACAGATAGGAACTAGCGGAAAAAGCTTCTCAAAAAGCACCGTAATTTGTAATATAAGATAAGATACTCTACCGAAGGGGTTTCTCTACCCCTTGCTCAGATGTGTAACCAACGATGAAGCTCGAAGGATCCTAAAAGAAGTTCATGAAGGAAACTACGGAGATTATACTCGTGGGTAACACTTGCAAAGAAAGTTCTCCGGTACGGGTACTTTTGGCCAATAGTGAACCGCGATGCAGTATATTACACCATATGGTGCGATTAATGCCAAAGATTCAGCGAGATAAAAAAAAACCTCTTGATGGAACTAACATGAATGGTCAGCCTATGGCCATTCATAATCTAGGGAATTGATTTGATTGATGTACTACCAATGGCTAAAAGGGGAGTCAAATATGCTACCGTTATTATTGAATATTTCACCTAATTGGCCAAAGTAGAACCGTTAGCCACTATT
Organism: Allium cepa; assembly: GCA_030765085.1. Taxonomy (NCBI): domain Eukaryota; kingdom Viridiplantae; phylum Streptophyta; class Magnoliopsida; order Asparagales; family Amaryllidaceae; genus Allium; species Allium cepa. Next base: position 134,901,619 of record CM060940.1, on the reverse strand, counting down.
ACCACAAATAAAGTAATTAACTTTGTTACTAAAAATATTATTTGTGGGTTTGTTGTGCCATTGAGAATCATCATGTACAACGAGACTCAATTCGAAAGCACCGAGTTCAAAGACTTTTGCAAATGCTTCTGAATCGAGAAAAGCGTTTCCACTATCATGCATCCGTAGGCAAATAAACAAGTGGAAGCAATAAATAAGATCATCAAGTTCACCATCAAAAAACAGCTAATTAAAGAAAAGGGAATTGGGTCGATGAACTTCCACTCGCACTACGGGCCTATAGGACAGTGCACAAATCTGCAACTGGGCATTCTCCGTTCGCCCTAGAATATGGTTTAGAAGCAATGATCTTAGTTGAGCTAGAAGTCCCTTCTCATTGGAGGTGAAACTTCAATCAAAGGTAGAACGAACAACTCTTACTTGAGTCATTCGATATGGTCGATGAGAAGAAGGAAGAAGCCGAATTAAGGACTGCCGCTCATCAAAAGGGTCACCCGGTACTTCAACTCCAAATTTCATAACCGCACCTTCAAGGTGGGGACCTTATCCTTAAGAGGGTCTATCCTGTACTAGGAGCATTCGGACCAAACTAGAAGGGACCCTATGTGATTGGTCAGAAGCTAGAGAATGAAACAATCAAGCTAACAACTTCGATGGGGCCCAAATTCCCCAAGCATGGAACAGTGAATATGTACGTCCTTACTTTATCTATGTATTTCCTATTTCCAGCAAATAAGTCAACCTGAAATACCGAAGGCATTGTAAATAAGCAGCACTTGCCTAACTTTCATTAATAAAATTGCTTTGGTTTCTGAACCAGTAAAATCGTGTTCACAAAAGTAACATGCCGAGTCAACAGGGTCAAATCGACTCAAAACCATCTGATCACCGCTTGAGACAGTGGAGCCATGCTCAAGTATGCCTCGCCAACACGTCGGGTCGACGGAAGCAAATCGAATCGAACCATTGGATCGATGGAACCCGATCCCCGCCTTCTAAGAACCGTTATTGCTCCGACGAAACTGAGAAACCCAATCAAAGCCGTGCATTTCATAAGTCGCGCTCCGCTTCTTGGATTATGAAAAAAAACACATCCAAGCAAGCACAACCTTAGAAGCTGCGCACCTCCATAAGGCGAGCATTACTTGTTAACTTGTTAAACCATTCTCTCAAAACATGAACTTGTCACGTTGCCTAAAGATCGGTAAGGTCGAGAAACTCCAAACCACTTTGGATTGATGGGTCATATCGATCCCAAAAGCCACGCATCCCAAAGTTGTGCATACTCTTAAAATCCTTGCATTTCATATGCCGCACATACTCTTAGTACGACATTGTTCCAGTAGTGCTGGGAAACTCATCTATTACAGGACTAATAAGAAGCAATCCACTCCCACTATCAGGAGTAATAAGCATGAATCCAATAATGTCGCATGGCTACGAATCCACAAAAAACCCCGTTTGTTGATCAACAAAATTTCTGGAATTGAGATGCTCAAATTGCATGTTCCTAAAGATAGCTACCGCAAAATAGACTTGGTTACAAACTTTTGAAGAGTAACATGGATCAACCGGTCATTCATCAAGTGTTTGAAGTAAATAGCCCCATGAACTAAGGGGAGCACATACCAATACTCAAAATTAAAAAACCAAGTGCTTCACAGTTATGTTACTTCAAACAAAGAATTTTACCAGTAATTACAAGACTAGACAAAATAGCAGTAAATAAAATTAGCATAAGTGCATGAAACGTAGGTAAGTAGACAGATAAAGTTACAATCAAAATGTAAACATTGTATTAATTATAGCATTTTCCATACAAAGTCAAAATGTGGGGGAGATACCCACATAATATCGACCAAAAAAAGGAAAACGTAGATGCTACAACAGTCGAAGCAATACGTGTAGACTCTGCACTTGTACAAAACATGTATCAAACAAAACAGAATGTCTTAAAATCTGGCTCCACTATTAATCGAGTATGCCAATGCTTCTTTCCACGGCTTCACTTCCCAACTTTAGTTGGAAGTTTCTTCTTCCTCTTAGAATCTTAGCCAGTAGTAGTGTCACTACCTGAAGTATCAACTCTCCTCCATGCTAGCATCTCCTTCCTATTCTTCGACCTTCTTTGAAGACTGCCTATGGTCCTGCACTTCCAAAACTTGCTGGAGCTCCTCGATGATTTTCTCTCCTTGATCTTTTCCTTCTTAACGACCACCGTCTGCTATTCAGATTTATTTAGCTGGTCAGTTTGGTCATCCTGCTCTCAAGCATCAACTACCATGAAATCGCCCTCTAAAGATACGAAAGGTCGCACAGACTGTATAATTCAGCTATCTTCTTGGATTTTTGCCTTGGTTGTGAGCCAGATACAGGTGTAGCAATCGAAGAGGCTACAAAAGTAAGTGTGGTGGCAGTTGAAATAGCAGCAAGCTCAAGGATCGAAGAAATCGACAGGTCGGTAGGTAAAGGAGATGGACCTATAAGATCGAAAATGAAAGAATTCTGTTCCTCTGTTCTCACGGCGTGAGTTTAAAATTCTCAAAATCGGGAAACAAGAAGGTTACCTGCATTAGAAGAATGTATAACAATTTCAATCTCATACTCCCTACCTTCTCCTTCTTTAAATGGCTGGCGTTCTTTAGAGAAGTTTCAAGACCCCTTGAAGCTTCAAAGACAGCCATTGGAGGGGAAGACAATAAGGCAACACTGGCTGAGCTCACTAACTGATCACAAAACTATTTTGATGATTCGCTAAGCCCGGAAATCAAAGGCTCAGCAGCATTTTAGCAGTTGCAGTTAAAGTAGCATCATGGCCTTTTGTTCCCTCTCAATTCGAATGATCTCCTGACCCTCTATCAAAGCTTTCTTCGATTCTTCATTGAGATAGGCATCTTCCAACTCTTACTCGGTGTATAAATCCCCGTTCTCTTGAAAATGGGCCAGAATTTCTTCCCAAACAACAGCAAGAGTACATGGGAATTTGTGGCCCAGATAGCTAAGGCTCCTCTGATGCAGCAAGCAGTTAAAATAGAATTTAAGATGGTGTCGTCCATTTTCTCCATCTTCTTTTCAGAAGTATCATATAACTACAAGTAGTCTGCTATCGCAGTGGCCTTCTCAATATCAACTCGGGTCTTCTCAACGTTAAGCTATGCGACTCTCTCATGGTGCGAAGAAATCATTTGAGTTAGATCATAAATGGCATTGTCACGAGATACCACTATTCCCACATAATCAACAATTGTCTTTTTGTAGGCTTCAACAACTTCATTATGATCGGTGATAGTTTTCTACTGAACTTCAATGATCATGTCATAGGCTTCAAGCTCCTCTTTTAGCTTAACCTCACCCGATGGGCTATCTTGATTTCGTCTTAGAATTTGATATCTATTTTTGCATAGGACTCTTTCAGTTCCTTCAGCAAGTTGGCGTTACCCATACTCTCTCGGAGTGTAGCGTCCCTCTCCTTTATTAATTGCTTGATTCTAGCATCACGTTCCTCTAACATCCTCTCATAATTGTCCTTTTTTGATTCAATGGAAATAGTCTTTTGATAATTATTGTGGTTCGTGTCTTCCAGTTTCTTGTATAGCTTTTACCACCCTCGACCTGATCCAAATTACTTTGAATCGCTTGTAGATGGGGCATAGAGGAATCTTTATGGATTGGGCGCAGGTCATGGTCCAACTTAACTACCTTTAGGAATAACTCGGGGAGTGCAGCTTCGTGTCTAGGGGTATCGGATGGAAGAATATAAGCTGGCCTCTTGCAAGGACGTGAAGAACCAAAAGCGGGCACCACATGAGTCGACGAAGCTTGGGATGAAAGTCAAACTTGAACAGTAGAAGCGGAACTTCAATTCTGATAAAGATTGTGGCCGTGGCAAGATCTTGGTACTCTGAAGGATGAGAACCACGATCTACCTTTAGCTTCTTGGGCGGCTCTTCTTAGTTATAAAGAGTTTTTCTCTTCTCATAACCACTCTTGTAAACCCTAGCCCATTCTCTATCATACCGACGACGTACTTCGGCTTCCAAGTCTTTTTTCCTTCTCCACTCTTCCTCGGTTTCACAGGGCTGATGGAAGCTTGAATACCGTCTTGACTAGTGTTGCGAATTAGTGAATTGTTCAAGATCCCCATGAAGTCCACAGCCTCTCATAGTACTTGGTATAAAAAATAAATAAAGAGCTTTAGCGATAAAAAAAATGGACCTACATAATGCATGTGTAAATGAACATGACCTTAGTGAAATGTGTAACATGTCATAGGCGGCCTAAAAGGACGTCACAAACTGGATCGGGAAGCTACCTGGTAGAAATCACGCTGACTCTAGACACAATATAACCGGGATGAGCAGACGATCCCTCTAATTCAAAACCTTCTCCTACGAGTTCATTGATATCTACGTAAATGTTGCTTAAATCCCCAAAGTCAATACCTCTTTCCTTAAGTGGGAAATCCTAAAATTGCTTGGTTGTTAGGAGAGCATCTTTATCATGAATCTCTTAGGCAGAAGAATCCAGGAGAAAGGGACTCATTCTTGGAATTTCATAGCACGATTAGAGGTTTCCATCACCGGAACTTGCATCGAATTCATCACCGCTAAAGGAGGAATCATAACTGTTGATGCCCTTAATTTCACCCTCCTTCTTTTTTATTGTCGTCCCAGCCTTGCCCTCATGCTGCTTGAATCCTTCCTCCTCCTTTGGAATCGGGGGCATCCTGGGTGGGCAGCTTGCTTCAGTCGTAACACCCATTCCCTCATGAATTTCTTCAATCAACCCACTAGATAGACCTTCTTCTTCTGGTATATCACCCTCTTCGAAGCTGTGTGATGAAGAAGTGGAACATGTTTGAATTTTGGAATGGGAAAGAGATGGAACTTCCACGGCCACGACAGACCTCTCGGGATGCAACAGCCCATACTGAAGAAAATTCTCGTCCGTTAGCAAAAACTTGATTGATCACTCCTTGGTTCCTACGACCTTCAAAGAATGGAAAATTGAATCGAGTGTTGGATCTTTGTTCGGCCTTGGAATAACTACAAGAAGTATTCGGTCTATCAAAAATCCGATAGCGACGTATTAAATCTCAATAAGTAAATGATAGAACTTACCTCCCATCATCCAAAGACAATTAAATCCCTTCTGGACACCTAACAAAGAAATACCGGGTCTTTAATTGAGACAGGTTGCTTTGAAGCTGCAACACAATCTTGCAGTTTCTTTGGACCTCGATGATGATGAGGGATGAACATTCGTCTCTCTTCTTGAACGAGATAAAATATCTCAACTCATCGAAACTCGGGGCACAATTAAATGTCTGCATAAACAGGACATGAAGGCAAGTCAAGATCGCGTATCCATTATGATGAATTGAAATGGAGTGATTCCTAAGTTCAAAAGAGTTTCTTTTAGGAAGTGATTGAAGTGGGGCACTACTCCATTTAAGCACATATATCAATAGCAAGCAATGTACCCTGAAGGTGGCATATGTGCAAACTCATTCTTTGACAATAGGCACACGTCATCATCCAGGATGCCCTGTTATAAGCAATGTTATGCAGAACTTTAGCAGAGAATATGGAGGAATCTCTCTATGAAGGATTGAGTAGAACTTTAAAATTTAGAGGAGTCCGATCTAAAACCGAACCCACGGGAACCGGTTGACTGTATTCAGCTCGCAATACCGAAGATGTAGACGCTGCTGAAACTGTTTGCGAAGGTGCAACTGATGATGATTCAGCTTCTGCGATTGTCGGACTTCCTCTATTGGACTTACAACGAGATGATGGGTGGTTCATTCTATACAATAGAATATGTATCTAACACGGTCGGGTAATTCTACCTTTGACTAAAAGTTCCCTTATGACATTTGAACTTCGAAAAAATATCAATCTATTTCGACACATTGGGTTCCAAATGTTGGCTGGGCAAGCACAGTGTGTTATCTATGTGTGATGGGCTCAGTATCCTAAACACTACAAACGCTCTGTCATGTGTAGATAGTTCACTTGCAGTGAAGAACAAAAAGAGCTTCTCATATCAATTATTAAAGTTATTTCTCTTGCATTTACCCACTATCGATCGGCAATTAATAACGGATCTGCCAGCAATGAGGGAAGCTCTTCCCGTTCTAGGTACACTGATTGTGCAATGACAGGACTAATCCAAAGTGAGCAATTATAGATTGATGGGTTCGAATAAAGTAGAGAATTCTCAACATAAGTCGATTTCAGCTCTCCAGAAGGTGATAATAGCATAAGCTGCACACAAGAAGCTACTCTAGCTATTATCACCTCCAAGAAAATCCAAAAACAAACCGCAAGATGTCATGTCGGATTAACAATGTAACTCGGTGCAATTTAATTTTGATTCTATGGACGAAGATAACAAAACATGTCAAGCACCAGGGAAAGGCACAAGTTTCGTTCCCTGAAGAACTCAAGACTCAATTTACTATCTTCTTCCACAAAATCACAATCAACTCGAATTCTCCGTAACGATCACCATCAATACAACCTCATCATCGAATTGCTAAACAAATGCCATAATCCGCATTACCAACTTATAGTCAAGAATTAAAAGGAGAATACGGTTGAACTTAGCATGTTGGTGACCTAAACAGGTAAGATCAACGACGATCCAAGGAGATATGCTCGACGGTGATCCAAAAAGATGAAGTAATGGGAACTATGATCCAGGTTAAGGCGATGACAAGGTCAAGTAGTCGATGGTGAGAAGTTCTGGCGGTGAAGATAAGTGGCGACAATGGTAGAGGTGAGAATAGTGTTTGAATTCCTTGGTTTGGGTCACGAGGTGGAAGGATCCAGTCACAAATGAAAGTATGAAATAGGAGAAGGTCGGATCAAATGGACTAAATAGGATATTGCATAGGAAAAATATGCTAATTCCTTGGATCGCTAGCGATCCATGGACTATGGATCGCTAGCTATCCATAGAATTACAACCAAATTTTCCCAAACTCACCAAGCATGATCTAATTATCTTTTGAAAGCATCTTGAAAGTTGTGCGGTTGAATTTGATTTATTATGATGAGTAGCGATGATTCACGGTTGGATAACCAAAGCCAAATTCATGTGATAGCCTCAATGTGATCAATTAAACTTCACAAAGTGGGAACCCATAAGTAGTTACTTTCAGAGCATGCCTTATTACAAATGAAAGCATACTCCGATAGGCAAATGTTATCCGAGTTTTTAACCTAGCTGAATTCAAAGGAAGTTAGAACATCCACGTCAAGTCAAAACAACTCAAGAACCAACCAGAAGGATCAAAAGAAGGAACCAAGAAGGACACAAGCGGAAAAAGACAAAATTACTTAAGGAAATGGATCGCTAGTATTCCATCACCCATGGCTCGCCCATTCCTCTTGCACTATGAAGCATTATCTTTTCTAGGCACGTCTTCTAAGTTTCATGTTTTTCCAAGCTAACTAAACCGAGAAGTGAGCATTCATCTGATAGGAACAGTTCAATGCAAATAGTACATAAATCATCATCAAAACAAGGCATCTAGTCATGAAATTACATGGAGAGCATCTATACAAAGTAGGGAACATGATCCAGTTGAAATGAGCATAAAACACTATAACTTTATGGATCACTAGCGATCCATGCCTCATAGACCTTTAGCGATCTATCATATTGGATCGGTTCACTGTGAAATTTCTTGAGCCTCTTCGTACCTTCAAATGTAAGTCTTTGGAAAAAGCCACTTTGGTCCAAGTGCTCTCAAGCCCCTATAAATACAATCCCACCTTCAATATAAAGGAGATTCTTTGTACTAGCTGTTGAAACTATACGGAAACTATTCTTCACTCTTCTCCTCCTACACAACAATCATCTGAAGGGTTCACTATGATTTTCAGTGAACTCTAACACTGGTGATTTGATCTAACTTATAAGACACAATCAAATTGCAATCAGATTCAACTTGTAACTGTAGTCAGTCAATAACAAAAGTCATAAAGTGGACCTAGGCTTCATTAACAACCGAACCACTATAAAAATCTCTTGTCTCTTTACTTTATTTGCAAGTTATTATACCTTGTTTCTATTTTATTTCCCTTGATAAAAAGGGCTAGTTATTTCAAACTCAATCTAGGGTGTTGATCCATTTTTTGAATCAACAAACATATAGTAAAATTAAATATCTCAAAATAAGAGAATGCTTGATTGAGATTGATGATGGAAATAAAATTTTACATTAGATATATATCTAATCAAATCAGAACTAAAAAAGAAATATAATAAAATAAAGTTATATGCTTCCGACTTTAAAAAACTAATTAGTAACAGATTCAATTCCATATAAAATGCCATATTTTAACAAGAAAAAAATCCAAAATTTAAAATTACAGATCTACAAATAAACGTCTAGCATTACAAAACTAAAAGTATTGTCATAATTCTATTTATAGCTTTAATGACACAATTAATTCTAAAGCATTACACAAATATGTATACCGTAAATTTAGATTTGATTTTAAAACATACATTTGACTAAGCAATAAGCTTAAATGTATTAATTTAAAATAAATAACCTGACTACATGTTTAACTTGATGTTGGTTTATAATTTTGAAAGCATGAAGATGAAGCATATGAATATATATATGTATATAGACACAAACATACACTAACACATCATATATATATATATATATATATCCATGTGTATACCATTGAACCGAAAATTGACGCAATACCCCAAATCTACTAGAAATGAGACATATTTAGTTGAGATAGCAGAAAACAGTAAAAAGAAGAAAGATTTTATAATGGTTTGGTAAAATCTATGACCTTGGTCCACTATAATTTTATTAGATATTTATAATGGTTCAGTAAAAACACAAAAGCCTTTAATCATTGCTTTAGGCTTTCCATTTGTAAGAGAATCGCCTACTAGTTGCTAGGTCATGGAAGACCAGGTAAACATCCAAATCATGTATCAACCACACATATCCATCACCTGATGAATCACCCAACATTATGCCTAAAAACCTGACATCCACCAATCTTGATTACACAACAGTAATTGCAGATATGAGAGGCAAAAACATTCAAGAAAGGAAAAAAAACAAAGTGATTCAAGAAAGTGTGACTCCCACTGTTAGAACTAGGAGTCAAACAAACCCATCAAAATAATGTCAGTTTTGTGTTGGAATGTGCGGGGACTTAATAAAGCAGCACATGTGTTGGAGGTAAAAAATTTAGTGTCTTCTCATAAACCATCCATTGTTTGTTTACGTGAAAACAAGCTAAGAAATAATAAACTACAACTCTATATAGAATCTTGGGGAAATAGATGGACATGCATAAGTAATGTTGAGGTTTATCACAAGTGTAGAATACTGATTATGATCAATTCAGAAATCTGGAGCAGTTATGTCATCTCTATGAGCAAACAGCACATTACTTGCATGCTAAATAACATTGCAGGTGCTCAATGCATTATAACTGTCATATATGCACTTAATCTTGAATCTGAAAGGAAAAGTTTATGGAAACAACTGATAAAAGAAGCTAATACTTTCATCACTCCATGGTGTATCATTGGTGATTTTAACTGTGTAAGGTACTTAAAGGATAAAAGAGGAGGAAATAAGTTGTCAATTAAAAACATTTAGGAGCTTAATAACTTTGTTAATTCTTCAGGAATTTCAGAAATTGGTATCTCTGGGGTAAAATTTTCATGGAGATCAGGGCCTGCTAAGAATATTGCTACAAAAATTGATAGACTATTTTGCAATGTGGAATGGATGAACATATTTAAAAAATCACATGCAAAATATTTAGACCTATTAACAAGTGATCATGCACCTATTTTGTTCTTTTTCAATTGCATACAAACATATGAAGGTCCAAAACCATTTAAATTCATGAATCACTGGATTATGTGCGAGGGGTACAAGGAAGCAGTTGTAAAATATTTTGTGTTGCCAGAAGGAAATCAGCTATTCAATATAATTCACATGCAGAAAACATCAAAAAGGAAATTAAAAGATGGTATAATGGGAAAAATGATTTACAAACTCAAGTTTCAAAATGCAAGCATGAGGTCAATACTGCTCTTCAGGCATTAGAATCTGATCATAATTCAGGTAATGCACAAAAGTTGCATGATGCTCAAGAAAATCTGGCCAAAAGCATGGAATTATTAGCTATTGATAACAAATAAAAATCAAAATGCCAATGGATCAAGTGGGATGATAGCTGTTCCAAATTTTTTTATGCAAAACAAACAAATAGAAGATTTGTTAATAGCTATCATAATATATTTAAAGAAAATGGAGATGTCTTTAAAACACCAAAGGAGATGGAGGAAGAGGCAGTCAAGTATTTTGTTAACGTATACAACAAAGGCAACATGATGACTCAGTTTCCCAATATCATTCCAAAAAGGAAACTAAATGAATGGGGAAAAACTTATCTTAACACTGCATTTGATGAAACAGAGCTGAAAAGAGCTATTTTCAGTGTGCATAATGATACTGCTCCAGGTTATGATGGTTTTAATGCTAAATTCTACAAAAATCATTGGAATGAATTAAAAGTACCCCTTTTAAAAGCTATGCAGACCTCTTTTGACAATGGCAGAATTGTAAGAGAAATAAATCATACCATTATTTCCTTAATTCCCAAGGTAAAAACCCCTCAATCTGTAGCAGATTTCAGACCAATAGCCTGCTGTTCCATGTTGTACAAGATCCTAGCTAAATTGTTATGTGACAGGTTGAAGTGTGTACTTGGAGAACTAATATCAGACAATCAGACAGCTTATTTACCAGGCAGACAGATAAAAGATGGGATTATAATTGCACATGAGAATATCAAAAATTTCAATAAACATGGAAGCAACAAAATGTGTATAAAAGTGGATCTCAAGAAAGCTTATGATTCAGTAAACAGACATTTCATTTTGCACATGATGAGAAGTATGGACTTTCCAGTTAAATGGGTGAACATTATCCAAGAAATGATAAACACTCCTAGTTTTTCACTATCTATTGAAGGATACCATAGGTGATATTTTGTGGCACAAATGGTTTAAGGCAAGGAGATCCCCTATCCCCTTATCTCTTTACCTTATGCATGGAATATTTCACATTGTTAATGGATGCTAAAGCCAGAAAAGGAAAAGTGGAATCAGTCATCAAAAACAATTCCAACTTAACACATCTAATTTATGCTGATGATCTGTTAATATTCACAAATGCCACTGAAATTGGAGCTAAAGCTGTCAAAAATTGTTTCAAGAAGTTACAGAGAGCTACTGGTCTAGAAATGAACAACCTTAAAACCTAAATTTTTTTCAACAGGTATTGCAACAATAAGGAGCAAGTGCTTAACATTCTAGACATTCAACAAGGTGAATTACCTGTCAGATATCTTGGGTTACCCCTATCTGTGACATACATCAAACACTCAAACTGCAAACATCTGATTGACAAAGTGATACAAAAAATGCAAGGATGGGAATGCAAATTTCTTACAGTCTCAGGAAGAATAGAATTAATTAAGGCTGTAGTTTATCCTATGGTCTGTTTTTGGATGCAGTGTTTTATGCTTCCTAGCTTAACCATTCACAAAATCAACCAACTATGCAAAAAAATTATCTGGAAAGGTAAAAAAATTAGTGCTCCATGGGAAACTCTTACAACTGCTAAATCTGAAGGTGGAATGGGATTGAAAAAACTGTCTGACATAAACACTATTTTCTGCATCAAAAGAATATGGGAGACCCTCAATAATTCTACATTCAGTGCTAAATGGTTGAATGCAAAATATGCTAACAATGGGACTCTGTGGGAATCCAATTTCAGTAATAACTATTCATGCACTTGGAAAAAAATGATATATCATAGGAAAAATGCACAGAAGCTAATTGACAGAAGAATTGTAGACGGCAAATCTACAAGCTTATGGTTTATGCCATGGATTAATGGCTCAACTTTACTGGAAAAATTAGGGCATGAAACTCTATCATATTCAAGAGGACACAAACATAAGGTAGAGCTTATTTTATCAAACAATAATTGGAAGCCTGAAAATATCTCATATCTTGGCAACATAAGTGAGTAAATTAAGCAAGTACCCATTCATTATGACAACACAGAAGACTATTGGATTTGCAGCAGCAGCAAAAATGGTACATTTAATTTCCATGATGTATGGAATGATTTTAGAACCAAGTTACAAGAAAACAATGAATATAAAATCATATGGAACAACATCACACTCCCAAAAATGAATATATGTCTTTACAGAGCTATGTTCAACTTTCTACCTACAAAAGACAAATTAAAGATGCAAAGGGTGACTGAAGATGATGTGTGTGTTCTATGCAAAAGTGAAATGGAAACTTGTAAGCATTTATTCTTTAACTGTCCATTTTCGAAACATGTGTGGTATTGGATCAGAAGCATGATGGGAGATCCTATAAAACAAAGAAACGTAGATATTTCTCTACCAGATGTTATTACATACATCAACCAGAATTTCGTAGCTAACAACATTAAAAAGGATATCATAATTGCTGCAATAAGTTCATCCATCTGGTTTATTTGGAAAAGAAGAAATTCCATCATCTTTAACAATGAAAAGACAGATAAATTCACAGTTTGTAAAATCATAAAATCAAATGTCCGTGACCTTATTTTAAATAGATCCAGATTTCTCAAGCATAGCATGAATAATCCTGAAGAGATTATTGTAAGATGGGAAATTCTACCTCTGAGACCAGACAACAACATTACCTCAACCCCGAACCCTAAATCCCCAAACACAGCAACATCCTCAAGGTACATGATTGATAGAGAAGATGGTGAAGCTGAGAGTTCTAGAGCGTCTAGATGCACTGATAGTTTTAATGCGGATGTTGCAGGAGAAGCAAGTTTAACAGGAAGAGTTCACGAGCCGCCATGATTAGATATGGCAGCTAGGTATTCGCAATGTGTTTAGGGCATTGCTTGCGGTCATGTTTTGATTAGTAACCCGTTTATTTGTGCCACGTATATAATGTATGTATTGATTTTTCAATATCAATAAAGTGTTTGACATTTCTTCAAAAAAAAATTGAATATTTAAATAATTGGTTTTAGAATATAAACTCTTTTTATTCAAATATAGGGATTTTATTTTTAATATTTGAATAATGGATATTATAATTAAAATAAAAGTCTTTTAAACAATAAATATGATGGTGAAATAGTTTTCAAAATTTGTTTACAAAAATATTTAGTTCGAGAAATCGAAAATATGATTGGAAATCGTTTTTTTTATTTTCGACTTTTCAACCTTTAAAAGTTGTTGGAAACATTGTGAACTCTTTAGTATAAACATTCACATACATTTATAAAATTGTTAGGTTATGTTATAAATAGACTTAAAAGTTCTAAGAGTTTGATGTGACTTTATATGAAAATGAAGTAAAAAATGAAATGATCTTTAAATGGAAAGATTCCTTACCAGATATAAGGCACACAAAGTACAAATGCATTAATTACAAGTTGGAACATAAGAAAATGAGGAAGACAAGAATTAGATGCATGTTGGAACAAGGGAAGTGGCATGCATTAGTGGAGGGTAAAGTACTTTAGGGAATTTTAGTAATTTAGTTAACTCATTTTGTATAAAAACAATTCTATGAATTTTACTCTCATTTTCCTTGCATGCACATTTTTCTAAAAATCTTCCATGTTCAAAACCTTCTTTAATGGCTTCCATTCTTGTTATCCAAAGTTAAATCGTCTTTACTTCCACTACAATTCCTTTAAACCCTTGTTTAAACACCACACTTACATCTCTACACCTCCATCTCTCTAAAAAAAAGTCCAAACCTTCACCCTTCAAGCATGGTCGAACCGTGTAGCCTTTATGGATGAACCCATCTTTGGCCTTAAGGTCTCTAAAGTCTATTTTTTGTTAAGGAGAAAGCATGGATCTATAACCCATTCAAGTCATAGTGTGATCGTAGTTGGTTTGGTTAGATTTTAGGTGAGAAAAGCTATTCTTCTTACTTAAAGTTCTAAACTTTAATATTGATGATAATCATAGCTTATATTGGTCACAAAAGTATGTTGCTTGTTTGGATACAATTTATATTGATTGTATATGTATGTATGCATGGATGGGATGATGTTTAGACTTGTAAATAAAAGGTTAAAATTAGTAAAGTTCAAGTTATGACCTTTTGCTTGTTATATGTTGTGAATGCATGAATTTGCGCTAATTAATGTATGCTATAATGAAGTAGCACTAAATTTTTTTGGTTTTGCATCATCGAGACCCTTGGTTTAAATGTGATTTCAATCAAGTATTGAGTTTGAAAGGTTTACAAGTCTAAACTTTGATTTAGTTTCCAAAACCTTACTTTTGTTTTCAAAACCTTTTTACTAAGTTGATAAAGTAGTCAAGATATAGAAAGATAACAATTTTAAAGCTATTTGATATAAAATCAAAATTTGAAATTATAGGTCATATAGCGATGGTCAATATGGGTGCAGTTAATGAAAAGAACTCTTACTGAAATTTAAAGTGTTTTTACTTAAGGATATTTTTGAAAAGTGTGTTCAAAACTTATTTTAAATACGAATAAGTAATTATTATTATTCAATTATTTATTTATTTAATGATTATTTAATCAATTAAGTAAATTAATTAGTACTTAATCGTTGGTTAACAGGGTAATTAGTACATAAGTAGTAATCGAGTAAGTTAATTATAATTAGTTAATTAAGTAAAGATTAATTAATGAATAGTTATTAATTAACGGTTAATCATTATTTATTTATTTAACAAAGATAAATTTTTAATTAATTATTTATTTATCAAAGGGTTTAATCATTAATTAATTAATAATCAAGTTAAGATTTATTTAAGGTTTATTTAAGACTTAATTATGGTTTAAACGAAATTTTTTTAAATGTTATCTAATTATTAAATAAAATTTTAAAGTCTAAAACTACTTTATTTCTGAAAGATCAGTTTTGTTTTTATAGCAACTCTCTTTCAAAGTATGTTTCTAAATCCAAGGAACTTCTTTGTCGATTACCTTTAAGTAACGTCAAATGAATAGGGAACCTAACGGTGTATTATCTAAATTATAGAAAACACATCTGACTATTTATACATTGTTTATAACCATTGTTTTGTAGTGGACAGCTGTAGAGAGACCATAAGGGGTTTCTCGCCAATAATTATTTATTTATTTCCTTATGTTGCCATATTGATGTTTGGTTGAAAATACTTGTAACATTCTATTTGAATTGTCTAAGTGTCGTTATAGTGGTTTTTCACTATACCATCACTTATCATCTCAACAACCGCTTTGTGTGTATTGAACTTGAGCATGTATTTTCACAAAATAAATGTTTGAAATTAATTAATCATTTTAATTGATATTTGAAAATTACTCATTTTAGTTAATATTTAAATCAAACAAATCATTTTAATTAATGATTTTAAGTTAATAAATCATTTTAATTAATGATATTTGAATTTAGTTATGAATTCTAATTAATGATGTTTGAATTAACAGATAACGATTTTTGGATTTAATTAATAATTTTAATTAATGGTGTTTTAAAAGTTAATTAATCGGTTTAATAAAAGAGTTTAAAGTAAATTAACTGATTTAATAAAAGCTTTTGAAAGTTATTGACCGATTTAGTGTTTCAAAGTTAATGAAATAGTTTAACAAAGTTAATGAACTAATTTAACAAAGGTGTTCTAAAGATAATTGATTGGTTTATTAAAAGAGATAATAAATGTGATTAATTATCTTTCAGGATAATTAATGTTGTTTTAAAAACGTATTAAAAGATTTTAAATTTTGATTTACTTTCTTTTGGGAAAATCAGTTTTAAGTTATAAAAAAGTTATATAAATTATCCATCGGAATTATTAACATTTGATTTAAAATTTATAGAAGTAATTTAATTAATTTACTATCTTTTGGGATAATGAATATTGCTTTAAAATTTATAAATAATAGTTTAAAAACAAAGGATCTTTTAAAAAGAATTATTTCAAAATAAAGCTAAGTGTAAATTGTATTATGTTTATAATAAACAATGTTTTGACATTTGTTTTGACCTTGGTTTTAATACACTTAGATAATATAATTTTCCTTTTAAAAGAATGTTTTAAAGAGTATTTTTAAAGTTTCTTTAAAAAGACTGTGACATGAAAATCAAGCTCAAGTGTGAACAACCATTTTATCATTCCTGGTAGTTTATTTATCGACTGTCGACTTTGATTTCGCTTTCTTTTTTATGTTTCGTCTATTTAAGATGACTAGCTGCTCTTTTGAGCTTTGTTATCCTTTGTACAAAATGACTAAATCCAAAAATCAAGTGAAAGCTAAGCTATGTGGGCTTGCTCCCATTAGGGTATTTTCACATCCACTCTAGATTGGATTCGGTTTTATGCATCGAGATGTAAAATACTCGAATTTTCGGTAACCGTTGGTGGGGTCTGGGTTAGACGTGTCCGAGAGCCATCGGAGTTCTCAAATATATTTCTAGAGGTATACTTTCGGTAAGGGTGTGCATCCTTCTATACATTGTTGGAAAAATTCTCTTTTTTCTTATTAATTCAAATCTTTGAATTGTTTCCTTAATTTCATTGAGAAACTGCCTTGTGCTCTACTCAATGTTTAATTACTTATGTCAATTCTTTCAAGTTTTGGACTTTTACCTTGTTTATCCATTCTTTCCAGTTTGGATTTTGTTCATATTATTTCCATTCTTTTAGGTCTGGATTTTGATATTATTTATGCTCATTCATTAAGAATGTGATTTTTTTACTAGTACCTATCCTTTATATTTGGATTTGTTCCCTGTTGTACATTTTCACTCTTTCCTATATAGCTGTTGTTCTTGTGAGATTAAAACCCATTCTGCATTTAGTGGCATGGTCTCATAGAATTTTTATATGTTCGTTATATTACTTGAGATTTCTCATGCTGGTTTTCTAGACTGATCCGGGTGTTATTTTATTATAATGCTCAGGTCGGACCGAGTATATTTCCAAGTTAACTTGGTGGGACATGAAGCTCATGTAGTAGAGCTAGATGTTCATCTATTATAGTATTTTATTTTCCTTTGTATTATTTTTACCTATCATCAATTGCAAGGTCAGAAATTTATAACTGTCCAGCTGGTATGGTTTTTTCTTACTCTGATCTATCCTATGTGTTGGAATGACAGCTCCTATTGTCTTCATTGTATTATATGTTATTGTTTCCGTCGTGAGATTATGTTTCCCATGTTCTTTGTTTCTTTTCTTTTTATTACCCTAATAATCTACCTTTCCAATAATTAAATGTTCGGTATTTGAATACCGTGGATGTATTCGGTGTTGACTTCTAATGTTCGGCAAGGCTGGTCGTTAAAACAAATCATGTCAGCATCAACATGAACCATGTTGGTATCGAGATGATTTCCTTATAAACTCCATGGCCCTTTGTCTATTTCAGCTCGCATCTTCAAGCTTTGATTATCTTTTTCCTATAACTTCCTCTTGGAACCAAGATGACCTATCCTATCTGGTTCTTGTCCTTTTCTAGCTTTGGGGTCGTTAACTTACTCCTTCAAAGGTGGACTCCGATAGGATCACTATAGCACTCTACTCATTGTTCATAGCACTAATGCCCATAATTATGTTGGTCAAACCACTTAGTACCACGTTCTTTTCCTCATCATTTTGGGACTTCAAACTTCTTGAAGTCCTTCCCATCATCATTTCAAGCTTTTCCCCAAGTTTGTGAGCCATCTTGTCTTCATCTCGACGTCTAAATTCATTTGGAAGTTACTTGGTTTAGATATTGGATAACACTTGCACCCCCAAAGCATGCTTCTTAATATAAAGCATGCTTTGGATCAGGACAAGAGATATATAGTCGTCTGCCTGAATCTATTGATCTTCCAAAAATCACTTTGAAGTATCACCTCTATTCCAAGAACATCTATTTGATTACTTTAAATAGTTGGTGTGGCACTCTTCACAACAAGGTCCAACTTTACACCACTCTGAAGATTATTCCTCCACTTAGCCAAGTAAGGATTATCCTTCCCTCTCTTTTTTCTCGTTTTCTAATATCATTTCGGTACCGACTTCTATGTTTTATTATCAACATGAATTTCAACATATTCAGAATCTATAAATGTTCTAGACTTGTTTTTTTACTCTCACCTTTTCTTCTTTGCACCGAATCATTCTTACACGAGTTCATTTCTAGTCAACGCCACCGCCTCTTAACTTCGATCACCAATCGATGCCCCTCTAAGCACTACTTTAAGCATCTCAACACTATTGCAGTTGGTCTGGCCATCATACCTTGAAATACGATCCTGGCCTCTCATACCCCAAGCATCTAGTTTTAGATCTCCATTAAAACTAGGTGGTTTCTTGAAGTAATAAACTACCATGGTCGTCGTGAGGGCATGACCGAAGTTCAACTATGGCCAAAGAGTGGTTACGGCTTCAACATGTGACTGGCCATTATTTACACTGTGTCCTACTAGACTATTGAAAAACCTAGGTTGTTTTAAGGTATAACCTAAGTCCTACATGCAGTCAATACCATAAATCCTTAAGTTTTCATGGGTTCCACTCTTACTCGATGTTGGCATCGTGTTTCCACTAGTTGTTCTTCGGGTTTTCCATGATATGCCTTAACTTTGCAATTGCCTCAAGCCCTTTCACATTCAAAGTGCTTAGAGAAGTCCTACCAAGGTTTGGTCAACCGTGAATCGTTGCCTAAACTTTAATGTGACAATTCTAAAGAACTGCCGGGTCGAATGTACTTTGGCATTCGAATGCTTTTACCAATTAGCATTCAAGGTCACACCATAGTCTTGCGTTCCTATAGAAAAGACTCTTCATCACTCCAAGCATTTTTTTTATTGTTTACTTTATGATATTAGGTAACACCGCCACGTCATGCAATGAGGATCGTTTGTCAGCATGAATGGATTATCTACATAGAATGTTCTATATACTGTATGTTTGGCACGAGATGCACACTACATAGACCAACACTTCACGCTACCTCAGCCAATGCTTGAAATTCGATTGGTCAATACACGTCGACATTCGTAGGGTTCCACTCATCGGCCATGGGGCATTAACTAAAGTAACATATTTAAAACAAATTATACTTGACCATGTTCACTAACAAGATTCCCAGCGCAGAATGTTTCGCCAATCTTCTTATTTCAAAGTTAATTTGGGCCTTTCAACTCCTCCTAAGGTTGGTTCCTCTAATGCTCATGCTTCTACCTCTACTTTGTTTAGAGCAAGATGCTCAATTATAGCCAAACTTCAAGGACAATTAATTCCATCAGTTCCTCTCTAAAACCATCCTCCTCCATTGAAAGAACGACATGGACTAAGGATTCTAAACGATTCTCTAGATAAAACACTATTTATATTGACTGTTGAATAACTCTGAATAATCAGCCTCGGTTATGAAATCATGGAGAGTGGTGTTTTATTATAAGAGTTGATTAGTGGGTGCATAACCCTCCTCAGAGATACACTACCTACAACAAGTACATATACCTAGATGGAGCCATCTAACCTTTCAATGGCTTCTTTTAATTCTTTCTACAAGATGTTGATCTAGCTACAACTCAGGTGCATCCCAATGGATCGCCCTTCTCAACTCCTTTCATGTATGTTCATAATGCAATTACAATGACTCCTAATCTTTACGGAACTAGCATATCTTCTAAGCTTCAACAAGAGAGCTGATTCGCCCTCCTTATTAATCATCGAAAGACTAGTTCTGCTGAAACGTTATCAGTGCACTTTATATCAAGCATTTTTACTTCATGAACGAATATTTTTTGGTCAGATGCCCCTTTGACTCCAACCGACTCTAGTTGGTCACACATAAGGCTTCTTCCTTAACCTCCTTTCCATACTTGGACTCTATTCATCTAAGTACATAAATTAATTTCTACTATGTTCACTGATCTTCCTAAATGAGATTCTAGTGATATGCATTCCAGCACCTTAGAACCTTTGAAAAGAGTTAACATCTATCATTGCACCACTACCTATCTAATTAAAAATGAAAGGCTTCGTCAGTGTGGCCTTCTTCATCTCAACAGATATGTCATTCCCCTTCTGCTTCCTTTTAAGAAGTCTCAGGCTACTATCAGGTCCTCTTCCCCCACTCATGACAATGACAATGATAATCAAGGGCATGATGAAGACTAAGGCGATGAGATGAATGTTGATGAAGGAGAGGGAGAGTGGTGGAAGAAAATGTGATTAATATAACAGAAGATGAAAGAGGAGAGGAAAGAGTAGAAAGAGATGAAAGGAGAGAAGGAGGAGAAGAGAGAGAAAAGGGGAGATAAGTAGAGAGCGAGGAAGATAATGAGGATAACAACGAGGATGAAGATTTCAATCTTGGAGATGATGAAGCATATAGGGAAACGTCTCTTGAAGGTGATACTACACTTGCATCGCATCATTTTGAGGCGGTTGGCAATCAAGTCTCAACAGTAAGACCCAATACCAGTTTGGCACCAATCATAGAAGTGACTCCCATTATGAGCTATTTAGAGAATATTTTTGGCTCCTTGGGCATTCAAGAGCATTTTTTAGTGACTCGTAGGTAGTTCAGTTTTTTCATCTGGGACCTCTTAGTTGTGGGAAATGAAACCCCGTCTTTACAAATCACTTAGCATGATCTAAAGAATACTTAGAGAAATATCAGCACTTCACATATCTCTATAATCATGAACAACAACATTCTACACTCATCCTCAATTCACTGCGTTAGTTCTGATATTCCTTCCTCTTCCTTTTTAGGTACAACCCTAAGGACTGTATGGATTACCTCCGTTGGAGCATTAGTTAGCATCGCTCCTCTACTCTGGGACCTTATTTATAATGTCCCAGTTCACACCAGAAGATAGAGGAAAGAGAAGGAGGATAAAGGAAAGAGAATATCAGGAGGAGTAGGATATAAGGAAATGCTTAATAGTGGGTAAAGAGTGTCATGATCTTCGGAAGAAACCATGCGAGCGCCCGGGGCATATTTCCGGATCGTCTTATCTATGCACTCAGTACCAAATTCTTTTTCATCAACCTATGACATCTCTCCATCTAGTCACCATCATATTAACCCCCAGAAAATCCAAAGAAGTCTCGGCTCATGTTTCTTCACCACCACCCCTTATAGGTCCATCCATTGCTATTAGCAATAGAATATAGGATGCTTTACCTGGTTGTGGCTTAACAGGGTGATGTTCGATCATAATGTCAAAGACATCTCCTACGAGGAGGCAAATAGTAGGGTTGAAGTGATGAATGAAATGGTTGACCAATATTTTAAATGGAAAATGCTAACCAAGGCCCTCTTAGACATTAACCTAATTAATCAAGTAACTGTCTAATCGTTCGAGTCGGTGCGGAGATCCCATGACAATATCATTGTGGACTCCACTCCTGAGCTGGGGAAAATCGTAAAGCAAAGGGATGGGCACTCAAATCAACTAAGAAAGCTAAGGAGTTAACCGCGAAGCTGGTAGCTACACATTCTCGAGCCTTTAACGTTGTTAATGACCAGCTCAAGAAATCTCACCAAGTGAGCGCCTTGCTTACCACACAAGTTAAGGCTAAGGAAGAGTCACTTTAGGCTAAGGATAAAGAGCTTAAAATAATTCAAACCGAAGTTGATAGGCCCATGGCCTACTTGAAGGCCGTAACAAACTACAAAGCCCAGACTAAGATCGATCTTGCTATGGATAAAGCCAAAATTAGAGAGCTTAAAGAGCAGACCACGAAGAGCGATGAAAAATGAATGCCAACCTCTAGCAATTCTTTGCAAATGTCATCGAGGACAAAATTCCAACATGGCTAGGGGATAGTTATCCTATTATGCTTGCTGATGCCAAGGAGGAGATTTTCATCAATCAACTAAGGCCAGCGAAGGCCTGACTGAAGACGAGTTTAAAGAAAAATTCCTAGATGAGGAAGACATATTAGCTCTTGAGAAAGGAAAGGCCATCCTGGCTAAGGAGAGTGTGGATGTAGAAAAGACTGCCAATGAGGCACCTACCAACCCTAGCACATCGGATTGAGAAAAATAATCTACTTCAAAATTACAGGGTCTGGAATGGATGTTACACCTCCTATGGTGGGCGGTTCTGATGCCACTCACATTGAAATCCCATCTCTACCACTACAATTATCATTGAGCCTTGCTTTACTCCTTTTGTCACTCATCCCATTCAATTAATTATTGAGGTGGGAAAAATTGTTAAATCTCCAATCATGGAGGCTTTTCCTAGTAAAAGTATTTATTTTGTTTCCCCAGTATTTGAGAAGCTTCAATTCGCCTAAGGTCGTCACTAATATTTAATTCACTATTTGCGAACTTATAGTTCACCTATCGTTTCCTCCTTTGCCACCAGCAACTCAAGTCTTGGGTTCTAATGTTATCTCCACCATGTCAGCCTCTATGACCACAGGCTTATCATCTCAATTCCTCCTTCCAGCTTTGGCCTTTGGTCATTATTCATAGAAAATATGGGCATTGTAAGGGTTGGAGGAGATGATCCAATCTCAGGAGCAAGATATTACAATCAAGTGAAAAGGATCCAAACGACCACATCACGATGGTAGAGAGGTTGAAGGCTAACTATGTGAAAATCAAAACCAAACTTGAGCCAGGAATTGAGAAGCTTGCCATCGACTTTGACAAGCCAGCCTTATCCCTAAGCTTCCTCATTTGAAAATCAAGCCTTTGAATGGCTAGAGGGTTGGTATTTTCTTCCCTATCTTCCGATCCTACCATTGACAAGCCCAAAGACCACTCAAGTTGATGACTCAAGGAGAAACTAGGGGAGTATTATAAAAAAAGGGAAGCCCAAGGATAGGAAAGAACAGAAGAAGGGCCATGTGAAGGATGATCCCAAGGGTAGTAGAAAGCGATGGAAGAAGAAGTAGGCTTCCAGCTTGAGTTTTTGTAAAAGCAGCTTCATTGCCTTATCATATATTTTAACTTTATTTTCATATAGGCTAAATCATGTGGGATCGGCCCCCACAATCCTTGTATATAAAAAATGATTTTGAATAAAAGACTGCTTTTATGTACAATCTTTGTCATATTTTCATACTTGCATAGCTATTTCATTTGTCTATATACTACTGCCTACATATATAATATAATTATCTATGATGCTTGATCATTTATATTATACATGATTAGGTCTATGCTATCCTATTACTTGCTTTGTACATATAAATTTCTATAATTTCTTAGTTATACCTTATTTCATAGTTTTGTTTATCATTGCCAAAGCATTTCTACTGTGGCTAAAAAAAACTTGTTACTCGTATGGTAGCTCCATGGCCGACTTTGTTTATTCTCGGTAGAGTTCTATCCGATCATAAACATGGTTATATTTAAAGAAGTGTTCAACTTCTAACTATTTCCCATCTTTGCAAAATCACATCCCATGCGTCTATCTCCAAACACCATATTTTGATCTTGCCAATCTTGGAGCGTTGATCAAATCTGTTTATTGACTTTCGTCACTTATCATTCATCGGCATGTCATGTCGGACAGTATAGTGATAGCTAGTTCAATCATTCACTGATCCCTATCTTTGAGGACCAATATTTCAAATGCTTACTTTCGAGAATCGACATTAAACTTCGCCTAGCTCTAGGAATTCACCAAAATAACCCATATCCATTATTGCTTATCCTAGGATGGGCATATCTATCTGAGTTGTAACGTGGTCGTGAAAGCCTTTATTATATCCAATCTTTGGGAAATAGTATTCTGATGCCTATCTTTGGGCACTGCTTTTGATCTCACTCATCTTTGAGTGTTGATAGAGAATATTATTTGACCATCATGGCTTTCCCCGACCGAGCATGTCTCGCTAGGCCATAAGCGCGGTCATGAAAGCTTCAATTGTAAATCGGTTCCTATCTCTAGGAACCGGTGTTGTCAAGGCCTAAGTCTAGGTATCCCTCATTGATTAGTATACCTTCAGCTATTAGTCAAAATCCAAAGGGTAAGGGCAAATCGTTTGATTGACCAGTGTGTGAATATGCTCCCTTGACCCGATGAGGGATCAAATGATTTGGTTGGTACATATCTCCGGGTACTCGATTGTGCTACTAATCACGTGGCACAAGGTTTAGCTTACAAGAACATGGTTTTATTAGTTCTAAAACTAGCTTTATTTATTTGTAAAGGAAATGGCAAGCCTTGCTTTATTACGTTACCACCAATTCACTAGGGTGGCTTATTTGAAGAAAATAAAATCAATAAATCTAAGTGAAATAGCATCGCAAGTATTCGTTATTCCAGGCCCATGGAATTCCATTAATAGTTGCTAGCTTAAATGTTTCATCTTCAAGCTTCTATTCAATCACTCAGTTCCTTCATAATTCGAAGCAAGTGCCCTATACTAGGGAGAACTTGTTTCAAAACATGATCCCCTACCTTAAACATATTATTTCTAAAATTGGGGTTGAAGTGTCATGCTACTTTTTTCTAGTGAATAGCTTCTCATAGTTCGGCTTCTTCTCATTTCTCCTCGACCAAGTCGAGGGAGTCAAGTAATAGTTCCTCTTTCATCTTAGGATTATACTATTCTTTCTATTAGGAAGGAATCATTAGTTCTATCGAAATCATAGCCTCATCTCTGTAGGCCAGAGCAAATGGAGTATGCCCAATCTTGGATTTATGGGTTGTTCGATATGCCCACAATTTTAGAGGTAACTCATCGATCCATTTTTCGTTGGCTTTTGTCAATCGTTTCTTCATAATAGATATGATGATTTTATTCATTACCCCCACTTGTCTATTCTCTTGCGGCTATACTACTATCGAGAAGCTCTTCTTAATTCAGTACCAAGTACAGAAGTCCTTGAGCTTGATACTCTCGAGTTGAGTTTCATTATTAGTTATAATCTTCTATGGAACTCTAAATCAACATATGATGTTCTTTACAACAACGATCACTTTCTTCATAGTGATCATAGCTAATGGTTCTACGTCAATCCACTTTGTGAAGTAGTCCACAACTACAACAACATACTTTTTTGTGCCTTTCAACATCCGTAGCGCACTGATTTCATCAATTCCCCCAAACCACAAATAGCCATCTACTAACCATTTGCACAAGCTCGATAGTTGGGGCTCTCAAAATCTTCATGAAGTTATGGCACCTATCACATCGTCTGGTGTAATAAACATCATCTCGGTTAATCATTGGCCAAAAGTATCCATAGCAAAGAATTTCTTTGCTAATATCTGCTTCTAGTCGGATCGCTATTGCTTCCTTCATGTACTTCCATAAGGATTTTCTTAGCCTCATCCTTAGTGACACAACGCAACAAAGGTGTAGAGAAGCCACTCCTATATAGCATTCCTTACATTATAAATCATGACATCCCATGAAGGAGCTTTTGTCATTCATTCCATCCATTCGGGAGAGTTCCCTTTAGCAAATAGTCTTTGATTGGAGTCATCCATGAATCAATTTTCTCTTTAGTTTTCAAGATCCAATTGACATCCATTTAATCAATGCTCAGAGCCGATAAAACTTTGATTAAAACCAATCCTATCAACTAGATTCTCTAAAGCTAGCTACCTTGGCCAGTGAATTAGCCTTTGAGTTTTCATCTTTAGGAATAGTCATTATTATGTAATGCTCAATTTCATTCAACAGTTCCAGCATTCCTGTTAATAACGGGTGAATCTTTCTCCTTTAGCCCGAGATTCATTTTTTACTTAGTAGACCACCAATTGTGTGATACTGTATAAATGCAATGTCATGACTCTTAGTTCCTTCGCTATCTTGAGTCCAACTATCAATGCTTCATAGTCATCTTCGTTGTTTATTACTGGACACTCCAACCTCAATGCGTAGCATAATTTTTGTCCTTTTAGGATTACGAGAACTACTCCTGCCCTGGAATACATTCGTTGGAAGCTTCATCTATGTATATCTTCCACAAAATACGTTGGGCCATACATTTTCCTCTTCTCCATCCAGGATGGTAAACTTAGTGATGAAATTATCTAATGTGTATCCTCTTATCGCCCTTCTATAATGGTAAGTGTCATATATTGGCTCAGCTTGATATTCCACTTCAGCAATCTTTTCAAGGTCTCGGGTCGATAATGTACTTACTTTAAAGGTTGATCTATCAATACCTTTATCGGGTGAGCTTGGAAATATGGTCATAGTTCCTTAAAGGACTCTCTAAATGGTATGACATCTTCTCTAATCTTGGATATTTCCTTTCTGCTTCGGTAAACTGCTTATTCATATAGAGCCTTTGGATCTTTATCTCCTCACGTACCAAGACTGCATTTGTGCGTCTACACATGCTCCTACATATAGAAATGGGTCTTCAACTGCCAAAGTTTCGATAGGATTGGTGGTCTCTCCATATGCCTCGGTAATTCCTAGAAAGCATCATTGCATTCCTTTGTCCAAACAAACTTTCTCTTTCCATTTTGAGAGCATTGAAGAATGGTACACACTTATTGTAACAACCTGTAATTTGGCATTATTTACTTAATTAGTTAGTTAGTTAGTTAATTAGGCTCCAAAATTGAAATTTGTGCAAACAATGAAATTTAACTAAGAAAACTTGCACTATTGCATTTATGGCAAAATTCTAAGCAACTTTCATATTTGGAGTTTCGTGATCGGAGTCAAACGAAGAAATTACGAATGAAAAGCGAATTCGAAATGAAATAATTCAAGTATAATTAACCAACGTTTATAATTATTCTCCCAGGCTTACAAGTAGACTGTTTATTATGATAGTCAACATGTAGCGGTCGATCGGTGCATATAAGGCAGTCGATCGGTAGGGTAACCGTGGGCGCAATAAACTTATGCCATAATGGAACCAATTTAATATTTTAAATCGAACAGTTGAGGTTGACTCTTAGCCTATAAATTCAAACTCAACCCTCCCCTCTTTTCTCATATTTTTCTAGAGGCAGTAGCAAAACTCTGCCATTTCTTACTCCTTACTTTTTTCCTAAATTATAAATATAAGATATTTATATCTTCATTCATACAAATTGGAGGCAGTAGCAAAGCTCTGCCATTTCTTACTCTTCATTTTTTTTTATAAATTATAAAAATAAGATATTTATATCTACGTTCATACAAATTGTAGAAGAATAGAAATTTAATAAAAAGGAGAAGAGAAGAGAATCAACTATACGCATATTTTAGGTAATTTATATATATTTATATATTTGTATCTATTTTCTCTTCCAATCCCAAATCTTTTCTCAAATCTATAATTTTAATGTATGTGTATACCCTTTTATACATATTTTCTGGATTCTAAAGGATTTGGAGATGAACCAAAGGTTCTACTTGAGATCTGGAGATTTGGATCGATTTTAAAAGGTGAGTGAGAAATTTTATAGATTTTTATAACATAAACTTATCCCGTTTGTGTTTATTTTTTGATTTATATGCCTAACTGATAATTATATATGAGTCGTAGGCAATAAATTGAATAAAATCTGAATATTAAAAAGTATCGCATACATATTCTTGTTTATGAATTGATTTAGAATTATTTACAACCTGATCAGGAAATCATTTCCAAAAGTATGAACTTAGAATATTGATTTGTGTGAAAGTTATTCCATATTCAAAAATAGGTGTATAATAATGTTATGAATTTGGATTATTACCCCTAATCTTATGGGAATGTAAACCTTTCGATGTTTGGAATTGTTGAAATCCAGATCCACTAATATTTTTAAATTAGTTTGATTTTTTTATTTTCAAAAAAATATGACATTTGATCTAACAAGGAATAAATGTAAAAAAAAAAAGAAGAGAAAGAGATGTATAAAGTATGAATTCATTGTAGTTTACACTGTCTATTTAAGTAATAAAAAGAAATGGTTATTTATTGTAATTTCAAAAGATGCAGTCTTTTATATTTTAATGTTAAATCATCTATTTTGGACTAATTTATAGAAATTATAGCAGATAATCCTTTTAGATATGATTCCAACAATTGAACAGGGAATAGAATACTCTAGTGAAGATCTATAACTAGAATATATTTAATGAAAGTATATATTTGTACGTAATTTACCGCGCTTATAATAATTAAAACAAAACATAGCTAATAAAAATGCTTGCACATAATATTCGCATTTAGGATATTTAATTAATAGGAAATGAATTTAAATAACTCCAAGAAATGGAAAATATATGGTAATAAATATGGAAGTTGCAATAATTTGATAGGGCAAATGGATTAATGGGACTGATAAATAAAGAAGTTGAATTAATAACTGTGGAATATTTAAAAAGGTTACAAATTTGAAATTAGTAATCATACATAAATGTCTTAGGAACTGTCTGTTAGGATTTTATGGACAAATTGACATTTGTAAGCATAAAAGGGGAATTTACGGGTAGGTAAGTATATAAGGTAACTCTATTGCCTTAATAAAAAGGAATAAGTAAGCTAAGTAAGTCTACCAAAGATAATATAAGTGAAGACCTAGGATGGTTAATTGGACTTAGTAGGTTAGTGATGTAAGATCGGTAAAATCACTCGATGGAAGACCGCCCTTCACTTTGAGACTACCAGCAGTCGGGTGCACTTACTACTGACATGAGATATCACTTATCCTAGGACCCATGACGACATGAGAGATTGGGCTTGTTTTCATAATTGTAAAGTATTAAATGGTCCAAATTTGGAATTAGAAGCGCTAAGGGATATCTCCATAAGGGTTCACTTTTGGTTTGTGGTATTAAGTAGCCATATGGTTCACCTCTCTCCTAAAAAGAAGTATTAGGTAACCTAGTGAGATTCCAAGCGATGTCAACTAGATTGTACCAATGAGGAGTCAGCTTTGGGGTTGGGTATTAAATAACAAAGGCTTGCCTACAAACAAGTGTTAAATCATCAAGGGTCTACCTATTCCTTAGTAATGACATATTAAGGGGCTTGGGTATAGTCTCTCATCTTGCTAAAGCCGTAATAACGATAGTATCAGTGAGGAGTCTGCTTGGAGATATTTATTAAGTGATGGGGAAGTGCCTAGAATATAGGTATTAAATGGTTGAAGTCCTCTTAGTCATATTTAGACGTATTAAGTAGCCTGGGTACTGTCTATTACATGGCTACGGTTTTATCAGCGATAGATGTGGTAATAGTTGGACATTAAATGTCAAAAGCCTTAAATAGTGGTTAGGGAGGTCTTTATAGCTAGGACCCACTGACCTTGACAACATTGTTAGAAAACTATCTTGGCAAGAGGTCTTGAATGATAGGGTCAATCTTGATTGAGGTCATAAATGGCAAATTTTGCCTATTTCTCTTTTAAAAGTATTTTATGATGATTATAGAAGCTCGCTTCATAATTAGAAGTATTAAGTGGCAAATGGGATTAGAAGTATTGGGTGACTGATAAGGCTTCATCGGTATTTTGTACCTTAAGAAAGGATAAGTAAGTAATCGTGTGTGCAATGCAAGGTTAGATTAGAAATGCTAACCTTAATGTACATAACAATTAAATGGAAATCAATCGATATAAATTTATGTTATAGGAAGTTTAAGGAATTTTTCAGTCACCAAAACATTATTTTGACCCCCTCCTTATTACAACCTACAGGATAGATTCAGAGGAACAAGTCACTGGAGTTGGATGTGTTTTGTTGTTGGAGAAGTCTTTTTTTCTCTCATACTCAATATGGATGTGATAACTTGTTATCCAAGGAATACTAATAATTCCAAGATAGTAGCCATAATCAGTATTCTTATCATATTATTATTTCCGCTATGAGTCTAGATTTCTATCAATCTCTAATAATGCTTGTGTTTATTTGCAGGTGCCAAATTCAATGATCTATGTCTTGATGGACTTGGATTTTGATTTTTATCGAAATTTAGGCCCATTGAGGTGCAGGATGTTACATTTGGTATTGGAGCCTAGGTTAGTAAATCAGAGGAATTGTGATAAATTGAGAGAACATATTCGTACTTTCCTATCTAGTAATATTATATTATTACGTTAGATTCTAAGAATTTCGACTATAGAAGTAGTTGTAGCTCCACTCCACGGGAATGGGCAAATCAACAATGGGTTGGATTTAGGTCAGAGTTAATCTTTTCACGCTGACTCCGAAGTACCCCACGAAATGTTGGCGATGCGTAATGCACTACTATAAAAGAGAATGAGTATAAGATATGGATGAATCTCGGAGACTGGAGGTGCTCAACTTGATGCTTGAGATTCTAGCTACCTTGTGATTTTGGATTTTGATGACGAGTTCCAGTCGAAGACACACATTTATTCCAGATGGATGGAAAATTATAGTTTGTATGTCGCTATTGTTCGAGGAAAGTTTTTGTTAGGGTGCATTCATTGATCACCACTTTGATGGCAAATAGGATTTTATTTAAATAATTAATGTCAATTTCTTAGTCTAAAAACCCGTGAGAGAATTTTTATAAGTATATTTTGGAAATGCCTTAGATTTTGGAAAAAAAGTTTACAAAGGATTTCCTTTCCTAAGGATTTGTTTTGGAAATTTTGTTTTGGAAAGTTTTACAAAAATCATTTTAAAAGAAACACGTATGCTACTAGGTTGACCGTGTTAAGAAATTTTTAGTTTATAAAAGATTAATTTTTGAAATCCTTAAATATTTATATATATCAGCAAAGGCTTGATTTTTATTTTTGGCAAGGAAATAGTTTTCCAGTTTGGGAAATTTGTATCTTAAAAGTGTACTTGGAAATCCTGATATATATATATAGTTTTGATTTTAAGGGAACTTTTGGTACGAAATAGCTTTTATTATTTACAAACAAGCATAAAGGATCATATATTTAGCTCTGCAACTTTTCAGTTTACAAAATTGAGGTTTTTGTATTTTCTCTCTTTAAGGACGGACAAAATAGGAATGACATTCAATTTTCTTAGGTTATATGGTTTGAAGTGTTGTAGTACTCACCAGCTGTTGGAAGAAATATAACCATACGAAGTAGGAAGGAAACAACAGTTGAAATATTATTAGGTCTTTGAAATTTTTGTTACTTGTAGTAAATTTTTTAGGACTACTGTGAATTGCTGAAGCATGGTTCAAGACTAGGTGGTAGGCCTTGACACCGTCGCAATGAGGACAAGAATTTTCCGGATCATATCCAATCCAAGGAGACAACCCCAATGATTATTATTATTTAATCCGACCTTAATTTGGTCTAGATTCAATTATTTCCCAAAGTCCATCTAGCGGTTGACCACTTAGTGGTAAACCTAGAGCGCTCTACCAGTTAACAAGTTTTGGCACAACTTGAACATATAACGGACTATAAAAGTCGCATCTAAGTTTCCCCATTTATATTCTTTTATTCCTCCTTCCTCAACAAGTTGCACCCAATCTCTATCCTCATCCTCCTCCTCCAAATAGCAACCACTCTCCTCTATTCCACCCCTAGGCAATGCCATATTTCCTTGGAGCAGCAGCGTCGCCTCCCCCACTTGTTGGTTTTGCGCGTTAGATCTTGCTCCACCACCACTCTAGACCTAAATCCCATTCCTTCCTTCGACTACTTCCTAACATAAGACACCTTTTCGCACTGATGGTTTTTCCTCGCACCAATATGATCTCAACCCTTAGGAGACCACATGGTTTTTCCTCGCACCTACCCTCTGCTTTAAGACTTTTGACAGGAATGTTACCCATGCTACATCTACCTTTCGATGGAGACAATGGTTTGATTCGTTCCATGGTGAAGGGCATCTTGATTGAGCTGACTAATAATGATCTCGTTGAGGATTTGGAGGCTTCCACGAAAGACGCGGACTTGGATGATTCTTGAAGTGACCAACTCAAAGATTTTGCAGCAGACACTTTCCCAGGATATCGACGTTTGGAAGATGGATAATCTATGTCCAACTGTTTGTCTGATTATATGCATTATTCCACACAACGTCATCCCTAAGATGGGAAGTTTCGACTGAATTTATCCCATGTGTAGAAGAACCCCTATGCTAGTATTGGTGGCATCGTCGTCAGTTGGACATGCATCCTTATGATGCAATTTGTTGATCAAGAATTAGCACTCCACTGAGTCGCTTTCCATATTTTCACATATCAACTCTCACATTTAGGTAATGTGGTTGAAACTCCATGAAGAGTCAGCTTAGTAGAAGGTTCTTTTTACCATCATTAGATCCTTCAATAGGAAGATGATAATTCCAAAGCCATCTGCAATAGTAGCAGCGCCAACGGCACGAGATTGGGTATATGGTCGACATGCTATATCCATTCAAGGGTCGAGGTAATGGATCGAGCTCCAGCCTTGGAGCAAGGCATCTCGTAGTCTATAGGCATTATTTTAGGATTTATGGTATTATTTTCTTTTCCCTTCCAACATCTTTATTTTAGGTTTTTTGGATTGTAACTATTTGTTGTCTCCTGTAATGAGTTCCAATTTATTCATTATGTGATTGTTTCTAGTTCTATAAACTGCTCCTATATATGCATAGTAAAGAAGCAGTATAAATTTGAAAATCTCATAAAGACACTTGATTAACAGTAAATGCAATATAAGACTGGGAGTTTAGAATAATTGAAAAACCTTAGCGAAGGAATGATAAAGTTGTTTTGATATCATGGATCATTGCCCATATTCCTTAAAAGCCAAATTTTGTTAATAACAGATGTAATGACGTTTTTAAATAAAATGTCAACTTTTTGGATAAAGGTTAGTTGTAGAATTTTAAAATTTGGTTTATACATTTAGCGCATAACCGACTTCTGACTACGTTGAAATTATGGCTCGACTTATCAAAATTATCGAGAAGGAAACTATTTTGAAAAGTTTTCCCTTGATTTAGAAAGTTCTCTTTTGAAAAAAAAAATTAGGTTTTTTTAGTTATTTTTAACTCTTAAATTATTTTTAGAGGTTTTTGTCCAAAAATTTGATTTCAAGGGAAAATGTGTGTCTACGTATTTTGGAATCTTACTTTCCAAATGATGTAGAAATTAAAACGTGAGAAAGATTTTTGTGAAATTTTTGATTTTCAGGGCCACATGTTAGGTGTAGAAAAGTAAAGTAGAGTTAGAGTTTGTGGATTTGGCGGTGCATTAGTGTAGAGGACACGATAAATGCAAGCAGTAAGAAGGAAAAAGCTATTTTAACCTTGGAATTAGTATTTGCATACCTTGTTGATAACGCGTGCGAGTCTATTTTTAGACTTAATTCCGTTTTAGAGCTTGAAATAAGCCTCCTTATGTGTTTTGTACGTGGAAAGTTTGAAGCAAATCCGGGCAGTGGGAAAAATTTCCATTGTACTACAGTAATAGGAAGATTATAAAGTGGTAAAAATGATAAATTCTCCACTTAAATCCTTTTTTAGCATAGAAGTAAAGTTTAGGAAGAATTTTTTAATGCATTAGATTATTGTATTGTAGGAAGAGAATGTAAAATTGGTTGCTTCATACTTCCATTCGTAGGAGTATGGGGATTTTAGGTGAAAAGATTTTTTAATTGGCTATATACATATAGAACTGCAAGTATATATGTAGGTTGTTTGCATCATGTTTACAAAAATGTTTTTAAAAGAAATGCATTCATATAGGAGGATCCGATTTAGAATCATTCTGTATATATTTTCTATGTGGTAATACAATAATACACTATGCACTTGTGAACGTTGGTTGCAAAATTGGTTGTACACTCATTAGTTGTGTAGTTTAGGATAATTACGAGCAAAACCATGACATAGCCATTGGTCAAATTTTGGAGATGAAATTATTTTTAAGGAGGTAAGATTGTAACACCCCATAATTTGACATTAGTTATTTAATTAGTTAGTTAGTTAATTAGGTTCCAAAAACGGAATTCGTGCACATAAAAGAATTTGACTGTGAAACTTACACTATTGCTTTTGTGGTTAAATTCTGAACAATTTTCATATTTGGAGTTTTGTGATCGGAGTCTAAACGAAGAAGTTACAGACGAAAAACGAATTCGGAATGAAAATAATTCGAGTATAATTAATTAACGTTGATAATCATTCGTCTGGGCCCACAGGCCGACCATTCACTAGGATTGATCGACATGTAGCGGTCGACCGGTGCATATAAGGCAGTCGATCGGTTGGGTGACCACAGATGCAATAAACTTAGGCCACAACAGTCTGGATTTAATATTTTAAATCGAACGGTTGAGGTTAATTCTTGCGTCTATAAATTCAGGCCTAACCCTCCCTTTTCTTCTCATAGTTTTCTAAAGGCAGTAACAAAGCTCTGTCATTTCTTATTCTCCACTTTCTTTCTAAATTATAAAAAATAAGATATTTATAACTATATTTGTACAAATTGGAGAAGAATATAAATCTAATAAAAAGGAGAAGAGAAGAGAATCAACTATATGCATATTTAAGATAATTTTTATATTTATATCTAGTTTCTCTCCCAATCCCAAAGCCCTTCTTAGATCTATAATTCTAATGTGTGTGTATACATTTCATACATATTTCTTGAACTATAAAGAATTTGGTGATGAATCAAAGGTTCTACCTCAGATATGGAAATTTGGATCACTTTTAAAATGTAAATTGGAAATTTTATAAATTTTTATAATATGAAATTATCCCGTTGGTATTTGTTTGATTTTTATGCCTAATTGGATAATTATATATGAGTTGTAGGCAACAAATTATATATAATCTTAGTATAATAAATATCGCCAACATATTCTTGTTTATGAATTGGCCTAGAATTCTTTACAACCTAATCTGAAAATCAGTCCCAAAAGTATGAATTTAGAATATTGATTTGAAAGAAATTTATTCCAAATCAGAAGAAAGGTTGTATAATAATGTTATGAATTTGGATTATTACTCCAATCTTGTTGGAATATAAATTTTTCTATGTTCGGAATTGTTGGAATTAAAATCAAATAATATTTGTAAATTAGTTTAATTTCTTTCCCTTTTTTAGAAAAATATTGCGTTTTGATCCAATAAGGAATAGATGCAAATAGAAAGAGGAATATATGTGTAAAGTATGAATTCATTATACTTTACACTGTCTATTTCAGTAATAAAAAGAAATGGTCATCCCTTGTAATTTCAAACGATGTAATCTTTCATATTTTAAAGTTAAATCTTTTGTTGGACTATTTTGTAGAAATTATAGTGAAAATTGGATATGATTCCAACAATTGAACATGGAATAGAATACTCTAATGATGATATATAACTATAATATATTTGATACAAATAGATATTTATATGTAATTTTTTGTGCTTATAATAATTATAATAAAACGTAACTAATAAAGATGCTTGCATGTAATATTCATGTTTAGGATAATTAGTCAATGGAAAAGGAATTTAAAAGGTTGTAGCTCCAATAAATGGAAATAAATGGTAATAAATATGGGAGCTGCAATAATTTGATAGGGTAAATGAATTAATGGACTGATAAATAAAGAAGTTGAATTAATAACTATGGAATAGTTAAAAGGTTACTAATTTAAAATTGGTAATCATAAATAAATGTCTTAGGAACCGTTAGGATTTTATGGACAAATTAACATTTATGAGCGTAAAATAGGGATTTATGGGTAGATAAGTATTTAAGATAAATCTTATTACCTTAAATAAAAAGGGAATTAGTAAGCTTAGTCCAATGTTTACCTAAGGTAATATAAGTGAAGACCTAGGATGGTTAAGTGGACTTAGTAGGTTAGTGACGCGAGCTCATTAGAGTCACTCGATGGAAGACTGCCATTTACTTTGAGGCTACCTGCAGTCGGGTGCACTTATTACTAATGTGAGATATCCCTAATCCTAGGACTCATGTTGAAGTGAGAGGTTGGGTCTGATTTCTTAATTGGAAAGTATTAACCGGTCCAAATTTGAAATTAGGAGTAGTGAGGGATATCTCCATAGGTATTCGCTGCTGGTTGACGTATTAAATGGTCGTAGGATCCGCCTCTCTCCTAAAATGGAAGTATTAAGTAATATAGTGAGATTCCAAATAAATAAGAATGTGTCTAAAAGGGTTTACTTTAGTGTTGAGGCATTAAATTGCTATTTTAGGATCGGCCTCCCTATCGAAAGAAGTAATCTAATGAGATTCCATATCTATAATTAAGATTGATAGTCGACATCTCTGGAAGGGTTCGCTTCGGTTTTAAGCTATTAAGTGACTAATATAAGGGTTTACCTCTCTCCTAAAAAGAAGAATTAAGTAAGCTGGTGAGATTTCAAGCGATGTCAGCCAGATAGTACTAGTAAGAAGTCCGCCTTGGGGCTAGATAATAAATGATAAAGGTCTACCTATAAATAGGTATTATATGGCCAGGGGTCTGCCTAGTCCTTATTAATGAGGTATTAAGTGGTTTGGATACAATCTCTCATGTTGCTAAGGCCGTAACAAGGATAGTACCAGTGAGGAGTCCCTCTAAAGATAGATATTAAGTGATGGGGACCTGCCTAGAATATGGATATTAAATGGTTAGAAGTCCGCCTAGTCCTTTTTAAAGGTATTAAGTGTCTTGGATACTATCTTAAGATTTTATCAACGTTAGATGTGGTAATAGTTGGATATTAAATGTCGAAAGCCTTAAACAGTGGTTAGCTGACTTTGCAGCTAGGATCCGCCAACCATTGATAACATTATTAGAAAACCACCTTGGGAATAGGTATTAAATGATGGGATCTACCTTGATTGAGGTCTTAAATAGCGGATTCTTCCTATTTCTCTTTTAAAACTATTTTATGATGATTATAGAAGCCCGCTTCATATTTAGAAGTTTTAAGTGGAAAATGGGTTTTGAAGTATTAGGTGGTTGATAAGGCTGTATTAGTGTTTTGTACCTTGGGAAGGAGTAAGTTAGTAATTGTGTATGCAATGCAATGTTAGATTAGAACTGATAACCTTAATGGACATAACAATTAAATGAAAACCAATAGGTATAAATTTATGTTGTGGACAGTTTTTAGATTATCCGGTCACCCGAACGTTGTTCTGACCCGCTCCTCATTACAACCTACATGATAGATATAGAGGAACAGGTCATTAGAGATGGATGTGTTTTGTTGTTGGAGAAGTGTTCTTTTCTCTCATGCTCGATGCTGATGTGACAACTTGATATCTAAGAAATACCATTAATTTCAATGTTGTAGTCATAATCAGTATTCTTATCTATTATTGTTTCTGCTATGAGTTTATATTTCTATCAATCTCTAGTAACGCTCATGCTCATTTGTACCAAATCTAATGATTTGTGTTTCGATGGACTTGAATTTTGTTTTGTATCGAAATTTAGACCCACTGATGTGTAGTTTATTACATTTATTGGTTACTTTAGAGATAAAATGGCATAGTGCGGCTACTCTTCCATTGAAGGTCTACATTTCCTTTCTTGTCTTTGGGGCATTTACAAGTTTCAAGGCATTAATCTGCTTTGGATTAGCCTTGATGCCCCTTAAATCTACAATAAAAATTAGGAATTTCGCCAATGCGACTCTAAAGGAACATTTCAATGCATTCAGCTTCATCCGTACCTTTGTAGAACATCAAACATTTCAAAAAGGATCATGAATGTAGTTCATCGATAGTTGTAACTTCACAAGCATATATCCACATACACTTCCACAGTCCACCTAATTTGATTTTCAAACATCATATTTATCAATCGCTGGTATGTAGCTCCAACATTATTCAAAGCAAAACTCAATAATAGTACATGCCCAAATCAGTGATGAAACTTGTATGCTCCTATATTGGAATGTCCTTTGCTATTTGATTGTAGCCGAAATACGCATTCGTAAAGAATAACAGTTTGTATCTGTTCATCGACTCCATAAGTGGTCGAACTTTGGCAATGGAAAGTTGTCCTTTGGGTATGCTTTATTCAAGTCCACATAATCGATGCATGTCCATCATTTACCATTTGGCTTCTTGACCAACACGGGATTTGATAACCATTCAATGTATAAGGCATCGTGGATAAAGCCATTCGCCTTTAGCTTACACACTTCTTCTTTCAATGCAGCAGAACACTCTAGACCCAGAAGGCGTCTCTTTTACTTCATAATAAGGCACTTTGGGATCAAATTCAATGCATGGCATGCTATCTTCGGTGATATTCCACGCATATTTGAGTGTGTCAAGGCAAATACATCTTTATTTTCCTAGAGAAACCCAGCCAACTCCTTTCTTAACTTAGAGCTAAGCTAAGATCTGATCTTAAGGACCTAAGTAGGATTATTCATATCAATCGGAATGTTGATCGTCGGTTGTGCTGGCGTTGCACGCACATCCTTTGGCTCCTTCCGAGGATCCATAGAGTTGAAGAATTTGTTATAGCTCTCAATCCCGTGCTTGGGTAGTGACTGTTATGCATCCGCAGTCTTGATGCAGATAGATTTCTCTACCATTTTCCTTTCTCTTGTCGCTTCACCTCTCTAAGTTTGTCGACATAGCATTCATGACCTTTAATTTAGCTGCCCTGAATAGTTCCAAACCTATTCTCTATTAGAAATTTCATCATCAAGCACCGAGGAACTAGTGATATTTTGAAACTAGCAAAGGTTGGTCGGCCCAAAAAGGCATTATACATTAAAAAATCATTAATAATAACAAATGTTTACATCCCCACAATCTTACGCCTCCTTCACCTAATCCACCAATAGGTCAATAGTTATAACATGCTCCTTTGCCTCTTTGATAAATCTTTGATTCTTAGATTTACTTACTTGATGTTCACTGGACGAATTTTCATCTGATCAAAAGTCTTTTTGAACAAAATGTTAACTGAGCTTCTATTGTCAATCAACACTTGGCATAGAGTAGCTGATCCAACATCGATCGTAATTACCATGGGATTAAGCGTCGATGCTTTGATTCAATCAGAATCTCTATCATGAAACATAATATCATCTTTCATTTTCCTTAATTTTTTGCTGGAGCTCATCTTTAATGGCAAAACATCCCTCTTACCACACATGCTTAAATGAAGTTCTATACCGTTCCATCTCATTCTAGCCCTTTTTTCGTTGGATGAGATCCTCCAGTTATCATGTTAATCATAATTCTACTATCCTACCTAGGCCCTTCTCCACTGGACCCAGTTGATCCCTTGAGGTATTCAGCCCCTAAGGTCTAGCATCCTTTCTGCCATCTGGCGGATCCCTTACATAATGCTATAACTTATTCTTTTATATCAATTCTTCAGTTGCATCTCTCAAGTGATGGCACTGATTGGTATCGTGTCCATGAGTGTCATGAAAGGGACTACATCCCAGAGTGTCATTTAGCTTTGTTGCCTCCCTTCAAGGTGATTCTTACACCTTTCCATTCCT
Source organism: Allium cepa (assembly GCA_030765085.1). Lineage (NCBI taxonomy): Eukaryota > Viridiplantae > Streptophyta > Magnoliopsida > Asparagales > Amaryllidaceae > Allium > Allium cepa. The sequence goes on along the minus strand of CM060940.1, from coordinate 134,862,206 downwards.
TGCATTGCAAGGTATATATTCTTCATACTATCATTCAAAGGACAGTGCTCATGCGCCCTGATTTTTTTCTTCTAGCTATTATTATTATTATTTCCTACATTTATCACAACATTTTTGGTGCTCTCACCAGTTTTCTTAATAGCCACATTACTTTGCATGACTTCTTTCGATGGTCCAACGTCAGCTATTTCGAAATCATATCTGCCTCTTCCAAGTGCAAATATAGGTTAGTCCTTCGATAGAACTCTTCATGGTAGATTATTGTTTCATTCTCAACCATTTACCAAAGTCCATGTCAAGATGTATCCCCGGGGCTAATGTCATTAATATAATATCCTCTTTCAAGTTATTCGCTTCCGATATAATAGTATTGAATCTACATAAAAATCCATTCATAGTCTCTTTGGGACCTCGATTAATATTCGACAAAGATATTTGTCCTTTGGTCGGACATTGTGGAGCCTGGACTGCCCCATAAACTTCTTCGCTAGTTCATCAAACAACGATTTGGTTCTCGGCACAAAAGGGATAAACCACATTGAAACTGCTCCATCTAAAAGGATGTAAAAACACTTACATCTTACTACATCAGTCGCTCTGGCACCATCCATGTGCCACTCATACTTTATCAAATGCTTCCTAGGATATACCGTTCATTATACGATGGCATCGTAGGCATTTTGGACTTCTTAGGGTATTCCTCCTGTAAAATATTTTTTATGAATGGAGTTCTGCTAAGTGCAAAACACCACTCCTCATTCTTTCTCTATTAGTTTTCATTCATCAATCGCTTCACCATATCAGCAATATATTCCTCACTGTCCTGGTGCTTCGAAAAATGACTAATCAGGTGCAGTCCTGAGTGTTTGACTCCAAAAATAGCCTTGGGTCACTCTGATATGTCTTGACTCTCTTATTTCTAGGAAATCTAATCCTCGAGATCCTCTTTTATGCCTGGCTGGTTCTGTGGTAGTCATTTAAGCACCAATGTTTTGTGTTCTAACATTCTGCCTAGCGTTATTGCTAGTGTCTTACAAATCATTTTCGCCATTCATCTCAGTATCAACTTGATTCATGTCGGTACCAACCACTCCCGCGTTAGCTAATACTTCAGCAGTTCCTCCAGTCATCTTCCTTGATGTCCCAACTGCCTTTTCCTTTATCTTTTGCATTCCATTCCTTCTATTTTGATCCGATCAGGCTGAATTCTCTTCTCTATAACTTGAAGATGACACATATCTCCTACTATTCCTATTCCTTTGGGATCGCTGAGTCAATAATGCAATACTCATGTCCATTTTATCAATAAGCACTTTCTGGTTGTCCACCATCCTCTAGTTCAATTCAGCCATTAGCCTATCAAACTCGACCTGTGTTACCATCTCATGCAGGGCAGATGGTCCTAGAAAAGCAGTCATCATTTCATTTCTCCTCATTACGGTGAGAAGCTTCATCTTCTCAACTAGTTATAGCTCTGGATCTTTCGAATCTCCTAGGGGCCACTACTTGAGATCTGCAATAACAAGGTATTAGATCTTACTTATGAACGCTCTAACCCATAGTACTAAGCTAAATCTACTCCCGAGAAGCTATATGTGTGAAAGCACCAAAAATACTGAATCAAAAATTTGCACAACTTCCTAAATCTATTAGAAACGAGATAGATTTAAATGATACAGCAAAAAACAGTAAATACACGAAGGATTTTATAGTGGCAGCAAAATCTATGGCTACGTCTGCAATAATCTTATTAGATATTGATTTTCATGAGTACAAGAGATTTGCAATTTTTTCAGGTCTAGAATAGTAAAAGTAAGCATCAAAGTTACAATGGCATGTATAGAGTTGAAGATGAAGAAGGCAGAGGCCGAAAGTCCTTTAATTGTTGTTCTAAGCTTATTATTTATAGAGAATTTCCCAACGGTGACTAGATCATGAAATACTAGTAAACATCCAAATCCATGAGAATGAGGAGGAAGATAAGTTATTTCGTAGCATAAATCATGTCGGACTGACATGAATCATATCGATACCCAAATAATTGCATTGTGCAATCTATGGCCCTTCCTACATTTTAGATTGCATCTTCAAGTCTTTGAGCTTGAGCATGTTCTACCTACAAACTCTTCTCAGTGTCCAGATGATCTATCCGATTTGGTTCTTGCCTTTTTTGCATAGCTTTTGAGTTGTTCACGTACTCCTTTGAAGGTGGAATTCAATAGGATCATAGTATCACTCTGTTCTTTTTTCGTAACACCAAATTCCAAAATCATGCTGGATAAACCACTTGATATGATATGAATTCATGTTGGTACCGTGTTATTTTCTTCTTTAATTTAGGACTTCAAACTTTCCCAAGGTCCTTCCTAGCATTATTTCATGCTTGCCCCCAAATTCGTGAACTATCTTGTTTTCGTCTCGACGTCAGGATTCATTTGGAAGTTTCTTGGTTCAAATACTGGATAACATATACATAATTTCATTTAAACATTAAATACATGATTATAAAATAATTAAATTGTAATGATAAAGTAAATTTATTACGACAAACTAGATCTACATTAACTCATAATCTTATATCTCACAAACAAGAAAATTATTTTTGAAACACAAATTTGTTTTAATTAAATGATCAATAATTAAATTTATGATAATAAAGTAAGTTTTAGAGCAAATGAAATCCATATCAACTAATGATTTCAGTTCTAATCAGAACACTACCAATACTCAAAATAAAACTAATATAAGATTGATTTTGCATTTACTTGACAACAAATAAGAGAATTTCACAACAGATTCAACAATGGCAATGAATATACATATATTGGAGCTAGATTAGGTTCAAACATTATGAATGAATTAAAAAAAAGGAAAATCAAACATGAAAATCCTTATCCATTATAACACTTTGACATGTTGCTTCTCTTTATATCTACAAATGAGTCCATGCCTATCTTTGCAAGAGAATGATAAACCACATAGCTTTTAGTTTTCTTTGATGTGTTTGAGTTGAAGATATTTTTGAAATTAGAAGGAAATGGGAGCCATGGATTTTAGGAGAGTGGATAAAGAAATTTTTTGTCATAAAAGATATGAAATGAAGAGATTTGCTTTCAATGGGAAAAAAGAACGTTTCCCATTCTCTTTGTTAAACAACCTGATTTAATTCCCTTTCAAATTTCAATGAATCTATTCCCCAATCTCCATTAATTATGTTCAACATTAGGTTGCTCTATGAATAGAAAAATCTCTAGAAAACCCTTATAATTATTTGTTGTTTAAAACCCATTTAAATAATATATCAATATTGTATATCAATATATGCCTTCTATACATGCGTTTAAATAATTACCAATAACATATAAAACATCGAATAAATTATCAATAATTAATATTTCTCAAAATATAAGTTAATTTAAATAATTTATAAATTAATTAAATCATTTGGTTTTTCGGAGAAATCACAAATGTAGTTATGCAACTTAATGGTGTGAATTCAATAAGCAATTAATATTGAACAACTCAAATATCAACATTCATATAACACCTTAGCTAGTGATGTGATAGTTTAGCCAAATTCATTACCTATAGATCTTTCAAGTAAAATCATACTTTATATTATATTAAGCAATAATAATTAGCAAGGATTATTTACACCAATTCTTTTCATCAAAACTATATCACTTTAGAATTTATGGAATTCGATTTTGGTCCAAATTCCAATATCATCCACATTCAACCCGGTTAGTCCATAAACGAAGTTCTTAGTTCGATCATAACATCTATTATCGACCATACTAAACTAGCCAAAGATTTTACCTTGAGTTGATTATAGTTGATCGTGATACTAACCTTATACAACCGAAGAGGCGAATTCTCAATTGAACAGTGTTTCACTCCCAATGCTTCAACTCAAACCCAGTTATAGTCACTCCAAATCCGATATGCCATGATTAACTATAATCAAAGTAGAGTATCTACATTGAAGTTCAAAAATATCCTCAAGTTGAGAGAATAGTGTAATATCATCACTCAAGATCTCATGTTTGACCTAGTTGTTATAAACTAATAGGAAACTCTTAGACGATTCATTTCTTTGTTATCTAATAACTACGAGTACGTTACACCTTGGTGCCTCCAATAACTATGAGTAACACACTTTCCAACATTTGAAGAGCATTAAGCACTCTGGTCACAATGGATGTATCAATATCCTTTCTTGAAACATCATGACCGGGAATATTAAAAGTAAAATATTATTTTATATTACGATAATTTTCTCATGATTATAACTCCTTATAATTATTATCATATAGCATATCATTATATTATTTTATATATCACTATACTTAAATTAATTTCTTAATTAATATATCATAATATAACAAGTATACAATAGAAAATTAAATGCCTTTATTACAAACAAGATTAGTTACAGGGTTAAATATGTGTAACCAATTACGTTATTTCCCTTATTTAATATCCCTAATTCTCTCAGCCTTCCACTTACAATTGGGGTCAATTATGGAATCTCAATCCCATTACTTCAATCAGTTTTCTAAAAATGATCGAACTAGTCCATTAGTGAATGGATATGCTATATTATTTTTCTTGCCAGTCAACTCTTTCCAGAGATGATAAATTGCTTTTATGATGTGGAATTTTTTGAAATACGTTTCTCAACAAAAAGGGAGTTCTCAAATAGTGAACAAATAGGATTTGCTTATATTAAGTATATAAACATTATTACATGTAAATGAAGTCACAAATCCTACAAACAGTGAACATATAGGATTTGATGTTAGACTCGAAGTAGACATCGCCTTGCTTTGTTTTGTATTCTTATGTACATTTGGCCCTAACCTGAGATAGAAATCCAAACTAAAATTAAGTCATTATAATATATATGCAGTAGTTTGTAACATCCCCATTATTCAAAATATCTGGTAGTAACATCTTATTGTTGGCCAAGTTTCATATGTTGGAGTTCATTTAATAGTACTTAATGCAACAAATATAACTTTAATGACATGAAATAATTCAAGGTTCAAGATCTTTGGTTTCATCTTATGGGAGCTTTTGGTCAGTATCGAAAACTTTGTTATTTTACTTTAGTGTTCTAGTTTTTGGTTTCAGTACTATTTTTTTCTTCTATAGAAATAGTTATATTAAATAGAAATATAATTAAACATATTGATTAACTATAAATATTCAAAGCACCAATGTTAATAAAATATAAATAACAGCAATTGTATTTAACCTAATTATTGACCCATCTTTTTGAAGAAGAAAAAACGTTTGATATTAATTTTTTCGATGTTCAGTTGTAGTTTTAAAGCTTCATTATGGGTTTGAATGGCAAACAGTAGAAAATATATTGTATACCTGGAAAATAAAAACAAATAAAGAAAAATTATAATGATGCGATGAAGAATTAGAGATCATTGTTATCATTATTGTTGAGTCATTTGATCTATGTCCACCTTAGAAAATTCTTTCTTTACTGCTATTTAGAAGACATAATGGCAAGATATTCACAGCAAGTGAAATTCTAGTTTTTGAAAATATGCATTTGTACACTATGTGTATTGATAGATATTACAATTCATGTAAGATAAATCTGATTGATGGTTTCCGAAATATAGTTTATAAAAGCTAAAGTGATATTCTATTAGAAAGTAACGTAGTAAATATATAATGGAAGCGAGAATGCTTTGTTGAGTTAAACAATACATGCCCAAAATTCCATGCGTAGTATGAGAAAAAGAAAATTGAACAAGGTTAAGGCAAAGGACTCAAGCAATGCATAGGGGATGTGTTACTTAAGGCAAAATATATAGGATATGAGACTTTGTTTCAAGCAACAAAGCAATAAAAAAAATTATGGACAACACTTTCTTTGAGAATTTGAAGAAAAGAGAGAAATGTACTATGGCTAAATAATATACACACACATACTACTATGGAAAGAATTTCAAAACCGGGCAATATACTAAAGAATATAAAATTTGAAACTTATGTATGTGCCTTTGTACAAATCTCTTTTAAAAGCAATAACATACTTGTGCACTAAATTATAGGTGTATATATATTCTGGAATGAGATTTCTAAAATCTATAACTAAATTAAATGCAATGTCATATATATAAGGGACTTATTCAAACATATGGATCTACTAAACTTATAAAAAAATACATACATTTTCGTTCATATTTGTGTTAAAATTTTGATAAATTGAGAGTATAGCAAGAATATAAGTATATATATATATATATATATATATATATATATATATATATATATATATTCTCAGTTTAATAGTTACAAGTATGAAAATAGAATGATTTACTGTCAGATTTTTATCCAATGGCCAAAGTAGTTAAACCGCAAGTATTAGAAACAATAGATAACATTTTTAAGAACTTAAACCACCTAAGTTTCAACTACACTTGATCACCATATAACATCACTAACAATCTAAGAAGAAAGAAGAACTAAAACAAAGAGAAGGGTCCAGTCTCGGTTCAAGTCTCATTGGCATTCATGCGATGGACTTTATGTTATTTTCATAGGGAGGAGTATTCACTAGCATGAAAGTGCATTATTGGTTACCAGATCTTTGATTCGATGATTTAAATTCAGGTTAAAGTAGATATAGTTAACACTAATCACATAATTTCAATTAGCAGTATCTAGGTTTTAAACAACAAAACCCATACAAAGCAAATACAAACTGAAATTAACACAATAGATAAATTTATAAGTTTAGACCATTAATAAATTGGGTTATTAATATTTAATTAGATGAAACTTATACTTTGAATTGAGTTAAGTACAGGTACAAGAAGACTAGGTTGGATTGGAATGTGGCACATCCTCCCTTTTACTTAAATATAGTAAAGTAAGTTGATTTAAATGCAAAAAATAAAGGTACGCATTCGGATTAAATACAGAAATGATAAAAATATGGTTATATATTGTATTTCTAAATGTGTTGTTAATGTATATTGTTAATATTATAATTGTGGGATTGTAAACGGTTCTCTATGCAAAGGAGACTCTACCAAAAAAATTCAGAAGTTTTAACACATAGAAAATTACAAAAATATGCGAAGAAACGAAGATTAATAAATGAATCTATTTAAATTTATAACATAGGATAAGTTTGATTCTAATTCTAACTGCTTAAGTTTTGATCGAGTTTCGACTTAATAGTAAAATTCGAAGAGAGTTAATGTATGCATGTGTTTTTGACGTCTTTCTATAAGAAATTGCGATGATGCAAGTTTCATAAGAATGGAGGTCTGTAACAGCCCTGTTTTTAGAAATCATAGTATTATACAAATTTATTTAAAATAAAATTGTTATTATTCAATATTCGATAACTATAATTTCGGAATCCACTTTTTACTTAATTGGAGTTTATTTAATAATAGATTTTGTTTCAAAAAAATTAATTAATTAATAAATTCTATTTAGAAAATATACTAAAAACTAAGTAAATTGTTTTAATAAATATAGAATGTTTTAAAGTATTTTTTTTATATGATTAAGATATTGGAAATTATTTATTTTTATAGTGATCGATATGGACATTTATAAATATACATTGGGGATTAATATTTAAATTTAAAAACAAAAGGGAAATAATTAAAGCTAAAATTTAATTTAAATTTTGTCCCGTTCAAGTTAAATCAACCCATTTCTTTCCTCTATTCACTCTCCCAAAACCCAAGCCTACTCCTTATCCTTATTTCCAAATGCAGTCCTTAACGCTATCCCTAATTTCAAAATCATAATCAAGAAAAAAATGGATGGACGAAGGAATCGCGCTTTGAAGCGAGAGCATCTCGACTTCAGTTACAAGGGGCGGTGGAACAGGCATGGATGAGTCATGGTTTTGTGTTGGCGATGACGACGTGGGCTTGAAGTAGAGGATGGCGGTGACGACTGAAGTAGGCTGAAGGGAATTGGCGCTTGAAATTAGCATCAACGATTGCAAGTGGTGTTAGATGGCGCTAGGGCAGTTGTAACGACCCAAAATTTTCGACCATTAAATTTGTCAATTTAATATGACTGTGTAATTAAATACTGAAAGAAATAAAATTTAGGAATCATATTAATGAAATAATAACTAGAATGCAAGGTAAACAATGCTAAAAAAAGTTAATAATTAATGAATTGAATGAAATGCCAATTAATGAAAATAAATTTAAATGTTATACTTGACTATAAATTGAACATAGGTGAATAAATGAAATATTAGATTTACAAAGGAAATAACAGATAGTTAATGGAAATTGAATGAAATTAGTATTATGAAAATAAATGGTAACATTGATTTGTAAGTAATAAAGCTTATTAATGTGACTAAAGGTTAACGGTAACGAATATTGTATGTTACCTATTTATTTAGCTTGTTAATTTAAATTGGAAATCAATTACAATAATTATAATTCAATATTATGCTGATGTAAATTGAGTTAATATTTGGAAATAGTGTTAATTTTATTCATGGTTTGGCAATGGGTTGAATAAAAGAATGGAAATCAAGATTTATCGATTTATGGAAATTTAAACTTAATAATTGGATTAATTGCAATTAAATGAAATTTAATATTTAATTATTACGTTAATAGAGATTAAGACGAAATTTGAGAATATTAATGTAATGGATCATGAACTAATGTAAATTGCATCCATTTGAAAATAATTGATTGAATAACAGGATTAAAATTCAAATAAATGGATTTATTGGAATTCCAATTGATAATTAATAAGTTAAATTAAATACGGTAATGGGTAAATCAATTAACGTTGAATTGATATCTAAGTTTGTTGAATTATTATAATTGTTTAAGAAATCAAAAATTATGAAATTTGTGAATTTTTAAATATGAAACGAAAAAGTAATTTAATCAATTAAATATTAATTTAATTTAATAATGTGAAATATAGCCATTTTGGCCATTGGTTCGGATTTCGATGAAGCTAGTTCCATCGTATTTGTAATGGGGAATTATTGTAGGATTTCAAGTTTCGTAACGACCGGACTTGTAGTTTGATCGTACAGGCTCGAAACGCCTAAAAATTAATTTAATTGAAATTAATTGATATCAATTTGAAACTGTTTTTAACGTAACTTCTTCATACGATGGAATTTAAACTTAAAACCTATTCCATTGATTTTAAAATATTTGAAAACATCTATTTCAATGTATGGGCTGACCTATTTTCATTCCGGAGTCAGAATGGGCTTTTCGGGACGTTTATAGTTCCAACCCAAATCAAATACGATCCATTATTTCTATTTGCTAACCAACCTATAAATATCTCGTTATAAACCCTAGCCACGCCTTATTCTCATTTGTCTATACGTACAATTCCTTCGGCTGCTCCTCTTTCTCAATGACAGACAAATTCTCAATTCCAAATCCAACTGCAATTTAAAATAAAATCAAAAATTTAACCTCCTCAAACTATATCGAATTGCATATCAATTTGAAGCTCTCGACGAGCGCATCTCAGATTTGAAATTCGTTTTTGGAATCAGATCAAATTTTTTCCAGAAACCCATAATTTAGTTCCGTCCGTTCATGGATAACCGGCGAGAGTCGATGATGGATCTTCCCCGATTCATCGACCGGGTTGTAGGGCGGTCAAGCCAGGTTGATCAATCGGTTTGGTTCGATTAATAGGCAAACAGAATCTTCGAATTGGCCTATAAGCGAGGCGGCGGCGCGACCGGCCAGAAGGCACCAGAGCACGACGCGCGTCCCTGGGTGATGCGCCTCGATGCGTGGGTTCGGCTAGGTGGTCAGATCAAGGTGCAAGGCCTCGAGGCAGCGGCGTTAATTCGAGCGGGGGACGGCAGCTTCTTTGGTTTAGGTCGAACGATCGATCTATTGCTGGGTTCGAACGCGTGAAAGCAAGAGACAACGTGGCAATCGGGTATTGGTTTCTGTTATTTATTTTATTTATTTTATTTATTTTTCCAAATTTAGAACTCAAAGTTCTAATTGCAATACGAGGTCCGTTCCACGCACGGTTTTCTCCACTAGGATCGTACTAAAATTCCAGGCATTTCGACGCTGGTTTGGACGAATTTTGAGTCTGTTCAAATTTTGAGTTTAAGTTGAATTTAAATTCAATTTAAATTCAAATGTGAGTGTTTTAACCCACTCATAACTTCTAAAAATTCTTATGTTTGTTAAATTTAATTCATGATGTGATTAGGAATTTATTTATGACTGTTTGGTATATTTTAATCATCGTCTCAATTAAATTGAATTTATTTGAATTAAATTGTTATTTAATTTATTATTGCATATAAACTGCCAGTTAAATAACTGATATTTATTATCAGTTTCTATATTGATATTTATCTACTGTTTTGGATGATTATTGTGATGGATGTTGATTGTTGATATTGGTTGAATGGATGTTTAGTTTATATCGTTATAAAATGCAAGTTCATTATGGATTATTATTCATTCGAGATTGCCGTTTGAAATGGTATACAACCGTAAAATATTAAATTGCGGAATGAAATGATAAATATCTGTATCACTTGACTATAGGGTAGAAAATTATGTACAGACACCGTGGTCTATATATATAAAAATATTTTTAAAATGATTTCCATGGTTTTGCAAAGAAATATATGGTTTTATATAAATATTGATTTTAGATATTATATAAATGTTATTTTATTCTTGATTTTTAAGCTATGTATAAAGTTGTTTTAATATAGAATAAGCTTAATAATAAGTTTGATTTTTACTGAAGATAATATAGTTAAGTATTTAAATTTTATTTTAATATAGAGTTTGTAATGATTTAAATAAATTAAGGTTGGAAGATAAATTTGAAATTTATGTGAAATTGAATTTATTTAAGAATTAAACTCAAATAAGTTTGATGTGAAATTTATTAAATTTGAAATTTTAAAAGGTATGATTTTTATAACTTGATTTTGGGTTAAGGTGAATTAAATGAATATTTCAAGTATAAATAAATTGAAGGAAATATTTAGTTATTTGAAATTTGGATTTTATTTAAATGATAATGGATTTATTAAGTAAAATATTTCTAACTAAATAATAGAAAATTGAATTTGATATATATATATATATATATATATATATATATATATATATATATGAAATTACCAAACTTAGTTTTGAAACTGAATACTTAAAGCTTGAAATATATTGAATTTGGAATGGTTTATTCTATGGATCAAATCTATTTTGAAATCGATATAATTTGGAATAGTTTATTTGAAAACTGAATTGAATTGAAATTTATGATTTGAGATTTGGTTAAATTTAAAATTTAGAAATTTGAGTTGTTTTGGAATTAATTTACGAAATTGAAGAAGCTATTTTATTATATAAAGTATTCAAAATATTTAAACCATTTAAGTGGTGGAAGTTGTGCTTCAAAGTTATGAGTTTTAAGGTATTATGATTAGAAAGTGTTATATTTCAAGTGTTTTGATTTCATAGTGTTGTAACTTTGAAAGTGTTATGATTTTGGAAAAGGATATACTTGAAATGAAAATGATATCATATTGATTTGGTTTTAAAAAGGCAATGATATTTGGTTTTAAAGTATAAACTATTTTGATAATGACCGCGGTGTTATAATAACGTTTGGCTGGTAAGGAGACCAGGATCGAAAGTTGTCATACTCTCAGCCAACTTCGAAAACCACTTTAACAACTGTGTACGCGGTGGAGCTTCCAGAATGAAGTAGAATGGTGGCGACGTTCTATTGAGGTATATACGTGGACCCGACTCCCGTGAATTGGCATAAGGTGGCTAAAATAGGAGCGATTGACGAGCTAAGGAGGTTTCTCCTCTTATCGGACACACTCCTTCGGTACCATTCTATTACTTTGTGATTGATTGGGGCCCTTTTGATTTTGGAGGTGTGGCTTGAGGTGGGCGGTAGTAGCTGCTACGCGTTACCACCAGTCCGAAAGTGTAATTGGTATATCTACCCTGACATTGCCTAGTTGTGCCGTGTCACCTACCCTAGCACGTCTTGTACGAATTTGATTTGTGTCATACCTATGGAGTATCTTCTCATAATCCTCCCGATCAGGAGGTAAGCAGGTATTGTATAAACTATTGGCACTATATATGTGTTAAGGTGGAAAATGTAAAGCCTTAAGGCTATTTTAAAGTAAGTTTATTTTACTATTAGACATTATTATAATGGCGTATATTACTACATAGTAAGTAGTTTAATGGATCCTTAGGAGATGTAAATCCCAAACATCTCTTAAGTTACTACACTCATGTCTAACACTGGATAGGAGATGTCAAACCCCGTAAACATCTCTGACGCCGTTCCACTCATATTCTACCGTTGATTTAACTTACATGAGATCTTTTAGTTCTGACTCGAGTGTTTTGTCTTTTCAATTCGCTCGGGTCTACCTGAGCATTTCAGGATTTGAAGACCGTATTGCTGGAGGACGAAGACGAAGATTGTATTATTATTATTCATTATATTTTACCGCATCATGTATTCCACTGCATTATTTATTATTCTCTGGCATGCGTAACTCTGATCTGTGTTGTATAAGTATAATCAAATGTTTTGTAAAACAGCTTCATGAACCGTTATTTGATTATTATATTTTGTCATTCAGCTGTAAGCTTCTGTTTTGTTTTATTTCTTTCTCTGCCTTTCTTATTCATCCCAATGACAATCCTTCCTTTTGTATGGTTTGAGTCTGACGTGTGTGGTTTACCGTCGATTTAAAATGCACAAAAGGCGAGATGTTACAGCAGCAGGTCGCGACCTAGGTAGACAGTCGACGGTAAACTAGAGGCAGGTGATGGGGTTGACTGTGGGCTTGGCTGAGGTAATAGAAGGAGCAGAGAGCGAAGGCATGATGGTATAGGTTTGGCCACGGCTCAAAGCAGCAGGGATGCATTTTTGGTTCATGGATGACAAGGTAGAGGCCTAGGTTGTGCTCGCCTAGGCCATGCTCATGTATTGTCGATGCATTTGGGCTATTACGAGGTTGAAGCATAAGGTTAATGGTTGGAATAGTTAACTACTAAGCTTGGATGTAGTTGATGGGTTTCGAACAACGATTGTTGAAGGCCTGACTTGTTTTTGCTCTTCGATAAGGTGAGTTATTTATAACTCGCACACCTATATTTATACAAGTTTATTCCCTATGTATGCTTCTTTTGGGATTACGTTAATGATTGGTAGTGAATGACTGAATTTCTTAGGAATCACATAAATATTTGGTTGTGATCCAATGATAGGATTAATATAGAATTGCATGTTATAATTTCCATTCGAACGATGTTTGAATTAGTTAAATTATATGTTTAAAATATTGGATTTAAATTGATAATTAAAAATGAATCAAATGATTGGGAAAAAAAGTTGCATGTTAAGATTTTATTGTTCATTTAAAGTTCGGAGTGATGATTGAAAATACATACATTGTTTATATAATCGGAGTTGTCAGAAAACAACTTGGATAACTAAATAATTCCATATTATGGAATTACATTTATAGAGAGATGTTGGCTCTAGATATTGAATTTTCGATGATTTATTGTTTGAACGTTTTAAAAGATTTCAAAATGAAAATGGTTTTGTTCATTCTGATCCTTATTGGAATTTTGTTTACAAAGTATAAGTTAAATTATACTATATTCTCAATTAATTTCTTCTTTAAAATTTCTATTCAAAACTTTTTAAAACGTAATGTTTATTTTAAAACCTTTTAAATTTACTATCGTAAGTATGAAACTTCAGAGGTAAAAGATTAGATATAGTATTATTTAATAAAAATGATTATGAAAGTAATAATTTTAGTTTCATGTAATTCTGTATTAAAAGAGGTTTAAATGGTTTAGAAGAGTATCAAAAGCTTTTGTAAATAAGTAACTCTATTATTTTTTATTAGTTATTTTTTTAGACGAGTTTCTAGATTTTAAAATGAAAAGTTTTGAAAGCAAGTATATATAAATCAATATAGAAACTAATTCCTATATGGTAAATACTTATTATTTGCTTTCAAACTATAAACCCTTATCGGCATTTATTATGTTTAGCCTTTGGCTAATTATATACCATTTTGGTATTTCTTTGATGACAGTTGGAAACATTGACTTCGAGCAATTAATGCTTTCAATTGTATTTTTGTTGAATTTCATGATTTTCTATAGAACAAAGTATTTTAATAAACGGTTGAATTGTCGGGTGGTATGTGACACTTTATACAATTCTTTTGATTATTATTATAATTTATTAAATAAAGTTTGAGTGAAAATTACTAACTCTTAGTAAATACCCGAGTTTACTTTCTAGTATGGGACAGTTAGCTAAATTCTTGTAACTATTGGATTGACAGTAATTAACACTTAGAGTTGTATTATCTAAGGGTGTTCGGATTTCAGACTGATAGATCCCTGAGAGAAGATAACTTCATACTTGAGTTTTAGTTTACTTCATACTTGTATATATATTGACAGTTAGGAGTTTATATCATCTATATTATATAGTAGTGACTTTATACCTGATACAACATTTGGATATGATGTATATATTTATGTGGGTCTAGTACTCATATTTTGTAGACTCACATTCTATTATGTATATGATGATGTATATTATTTCGCTATGATCCATGACTCTGATTCTGATTTATCTATATTGTATTATGTTCTGAATATTTTCAATCGGTGTGTTTATTGTTTTGTATTAATACCGCACATGTCAAATTTTCATTTCAGATCCTCAAAATGGTAAATAAGACATTAGTGTTAGTATAAAGATATATTTACATTCGATCGTCCTTAACCAGCCGTATTCTCCGGATTAGCAGAGGACATTACTTATAATATTCTTTGCTAAACTAGACATAGTGGTAGGGTCGTTACAACTTTGTATAAGAGCTTTGTTTAGAACATTATAGAATATAAATAGTACAGAGTTGAGATTTAAACCTAGATGACCTAGAGTCCTGTCTCTTGGCTGTGTAGTTGTTAGTAATTTAATTAACTATTTAGGAATAAGAATATAAATGATTATTTGGAATAATCATTGGCACATATTTGAAAAAAAATCTTTTGATAATGCTATATAACCTATTGTTATGAAAAAAAAGGAACTGTAACGACCTGTAATTTTTAAATCTTCAAATTTGAACATGTAATTTGTCTAAATATTTAGATTTGAATTAAATTATATTAAAATATCTATTTCAAATTAAGACCTGATTTTCAATGATGTATTTTTAGTTTAACTTATAGAATTTTTCCATAATTTATAGTTTGAAAAATAAAAAAAAATTCGTTTGACGTATTTCACGGCAAATGTGTGAATTGTTAACACTTCACAGAATTTGAAAACCCGTCTATTTTATTACTGTTTTGTGACCGTGATATATTTTATACACGATCGTGTTGTTATTTTGGTCATTGGCTGTTCGTACATGAACGTAAAATGGTGTAGCAGCATACCCCAAAGCTTTTGAAATAATAACCTGTTCACGTATCTTTTGGCTGCACACAAAATTTGTCTTGGGATGCTTGCATTTAATTCTTTTGTACTCTGGTTCACTTCACAAGTGACACAGGAGACACGCATGAAACACAATTATACACAGATGCCGCCCAAATGTTTTGCGGTCTGTTTTTCATATGCAAGTTTTTGGTTGCATTTAATATTTGTACTTGCTCTCCTTAGCCTAGAAGTATTCATGGTTTTATATATTTAGATATGCACGCAACTGGGATTCAAACTTCTCTCTTCTCTCTCTCAAGTATGGAGATACTGACATTTTACGCAACAACTTAGGCACGCGTGAAAATAAGAAACAGAGACATTTTTTCTATGAGGTACGTTCCATTCTCTTCAATACGCTTTTCTTCTTGATCACTCTTCATATATACATTAACTCTGCAATACGCATGCATTGAAAAAAATTCATTTCATATTTCCTTTCTTCACTTCAAAAATGTAATACACAGAAGAAATTGCTGAACCTTTGTATGCATGTGAATGGATGTGTGTAAATATGTGTGAGTTAGTGTGTATTATATATATGTATGGCTTGGTGCATGAATTTCATGCATGTAGGTGTAGTTATTAATGGAATAGTCGTGTGCATGGAGGAGATGCATGGGAAGTGGCAGAGCATTTCAATGTAAAGAAAGAAGAAAAACAACAACAAAAAGATGGCTTAGTTTTGATGAAGGGGGTGGGTACGCATACAGGCAGTTTGAAAATAGGGGAAGCTTAGGTTACATGGAATGGAGAGGCAGGGCCATGTGTGAGTGAAGTTAGTGCTAGGGTTGGTGAGGAGTTGAGGCATGCATGACAGTGAGAAAGAAAGTGGTGAGCAAAGAGGAAAGGAGCAGCGTGGGGCCGATGGGTGTTAGAGCTGGAACCGGACGTGAGTTTGGGGAAGTAGCAAGCAGGGAAAAGAAGGAAGTAAGAGGGGAGATGGTGCTACTGTTCATTGCAAGTAAAATTGCAAATAAGTCCATACTAATATGGCCTCTTGCGCGTGAAGGGGAGAGAAGATAAGTAGGCGATACATGCATGTGAGCTTGGGAATAAAACGTGAACAGCTGGAGGATGATGGGTCTTGGGCTGCATGCGTTGGTGAGAAACTTTTGTTTTTAAGTTGTTATTTAATTATATACAAAGGGGTGCTATGTTTTAAACTATCATATCTTGCTCATGTTTAACCAGATTTACACGTGGAATTTTGTTTTGAAATCGTATGGATGAGTATAACATCGTAGTATAATTTGTTGGTAGGTTTGGAATGTTTAAAAATTATGACATATGAAAATAGACTAAATTTAAATTATGTTATGTTAATTAATAACGTAGTTTAAGTTTATATACCTTAGTTACTAATGTTTATATGGTCAAATAAAATACTGTTGAGTTAAATTGAATTAAATAAAGAAATTTGGATACCTATTAGTGGGATAAAACACCGTTCTGCTAATTAAATTAATTGGACACCGGTTAGCAGAAATAATCACCGTTCTGCTATTATTAATTGGACAAGTGGTACGGCATGCGCTTTGGGCGTGATGATGACATACATTTCGCGTGTGAATTTTTTATGTATGAACTTTTTTTACAAATTGTATACGTTTAATTTCATCAAAAAAATATGATTCATACAAATATTTAACTATAATTTTACGTTAAAATGATATGCAGTTAGTTTTAATTTTACTTCTTAATTGCAACATCTAGTTTTATGTTAGTTTGAATTTTTATTTCTATTATTAATTAAAAAAGAATGAACTTATTTTTTTTATTAGTTTGAATTTTTATTTCTATTATTAATTAATAAAAGACGATTTTGAAAAAAATGATATTTGTTAAATCCTATTTTTAAGTGATATTAGAATTTCAATAATATGCATAGAGGGATGTTTTGAATTGGTAAAGGAAACTTATCCGTTAGATCCTATATTTTTAAGTAATATTAATATTTAATAATACTTGTAGAGGGACATTTTTGGTAGTTCACGTTTATACCAAAAAAGTATGACACCAAAGGTATTACAACTATTATTAATGATAAGTTAAATTTGGACATTTACTTAGCAGAACTAAATCTCGTTCTGCTATTACATTAGTGTGGACACATAATTACATTCCAATTGACTAGTATTGGATAAGTGTTGTGTTAACAATTAATTGTTAATTGTGAGTTTAATTTGCATATGTGATGTTATGTAAATACTGAATTATAACTTGGATAGTTAATGGAATCAATGTTGACTTGATTAAGTACCATTGGAATTGCTAAGCCTCTTTCCAAATCAGAAAGTTAATTTTTGAACCAAAGTTATTTTAAGAATAATTATTATTTATAATAACATTTCAAAGATAATTCATAATTATTTAAAAATGATTTAAAGTTATTTATTTTATAAATATGATTTCTATTGTTCAAAGTTATTTGATTATTTAAAATATTTTTGAATTATATTTAATTATTAATTAAAGTTATTCTATAATAATTTGATTTAAATGTTAATTATTATTTAAGAGTTAATTAGTATTAAAATATTATTATTTTAAAGATTACTTTTTCAAATATTAATATTGTTTTGAAAATAATATATTATATAGTAAACCGTTGTAAAAGAGTATTTTCCTAAATTAAACTTGTGAGTTATATAGAAACTTTTTAAGTGTTATTCTGAGGTATTCATTAAATAAAAGATTTTGGGAAGTAATGATATATTTTCATAGCGTAATTCGAGGGCCAAAGATTGCCTACAATTTGTTATAGATTCGTTGGGATAGCGATGTACCCATTGTGCAGGCTGTGATCTATAACTGATTTTATGGCATAATTTGAGAGGCAGAGAGTGCTTAAAGTTTACTTTGGATTTTCTGGGATAGAGACGTAACCATTGATCTGCGATCCATGGTCGATACAAAAGGGTACTTTCTATATCTATTTTAAAAAGTTTTCAAGTACTTTTGAAAGGAATTGTTTGTAAATATACTTATTCCAATGAGATACTTATATGACCATTTTTGATAAAGGAATTCAAATTAATGAGGTTAAATTAAATGTCGTTTAGTGACTTCAGTGGGAAATGTGATCTCTTTTTGAATATTTGTTATTTTGATAGTTAAATAATCGACTATCAGATATTGGCCTAAATATGTAATTCTTCTTAATTTTGGTGGTAGGAAAACAATTCCCTACTTAACACCGAAGGATTTTAACTTTGAAAGTATACGGGAATTATATGGTATAGTTACCATCGGTGATGCTATACTATACGTATAAACTCGTTTGTTCTTCTTGGATAAATGATAAGGAGATCCGTCCACTTAGACGGTTAGGGGATGATCCCTGTACTTATCTATTGTCTGATTATTTCCTAAAGAATGGTATTGAGCATTCTGGAAGATCGACAATTTGTTTTCTGAGTGCCCGGGAAGTAAAAAAGTGCACTCGTAAGAGATGACTCGAAAATGTCCAAAATCATATACGGTTCTATGGAGGATTTTCGTGATATATTTAGATGTTGGAATTCATATGTAGTTCCGAGACCCATTGGAGCATGGGAATCCATGTGTAAGTCCAAGATCTATTTGAGATGTGGGAATCTATATGCAATTCCAAGACCAATGTGGTATGGGAATCCATGTGAGATTCTGTGATCTATTTTGGTGCGATGCGTGAGATGGAACGCCGGACTTAACCTTATCAGCGGAAATGACTAAAACCAGAGATACGAGACATGAGTAGTAGGGTTGGCAAACCCATAGGGTGTAGTCGGCTCCCTTTTCTAGATTATCTATCTGCCGAATTTAGCATGCCGGGAGCGATGCACTCGGTGTTAGCTAGACCAGTTATGTTTTTCCTATAATACCCCGGCTAGACGGGTATGATGCTTCTGAAGGATATCTTTGATCCTTGTGGAGGAGGACCGTTTTCGAAGTACCGAGGGCTCCTCCGTGGAAATCCTACACAATTAGTGAGCGAGCCTTATCGAGTTTTGATTTTATACCTATTATTATTGTGATGTACACTGCACGAGCGTCACTGCTACTTGATTGTTATTATTTCACCCGTAGACATTATTATAATATCACTGGATTTGATATAAAACTATTTTGGTTATCATAAGGTGAAAACCCTTTTGCGTTTATATGCGGCATGGTTTTACGAGGTACCATTGATTTTTAAAGGAGCTTAAAAATAATAATTTAGTTGTTTGAGTTTCTTACATCACATCCATGTCTAACCTGAAGGTTTATTTTTCTTTCCCTAAAACTCTTGGGTGTTCAAATTTTTACGTGTAGCCAAGTAGTTTAAGTATACTACAGATGCATTTTGGAGGAGCCTGGAGCAGAAAGCTTCATCGATAGTTAGTTACTGTTTTGTTCCCGCTGTATTATATTTATGTTGTATCTGATATGTAGGGACAGACTGTTATATGTAACCGTCAAGGGTAGAAATTGTATAATTACGACTTTGATGTATCACTTTTGAAATGACTTTGTAAAGTATTACGTTGGTTAATATATTTTATTCCATTGCGTTGTGAGTTTCTATGATTGTTTTATTTCCTCTACCTTCTATCTCCTTTTTTCATCCTAACTTCCACCTTTCCGTTCAATTTGAGTTTGGACATGTGTTGTTTATTGTTAGCTTGAACTGTATTGAAAAGTGGGTCGTTACAGGAACTCACTTTTATAAAGAGTGAAATTATTTGATAGCATAAATGAGATCTTAGATGGCTTAGAATCAAATTGTTGTGTCCTGATTTGTTAATGATCAGAATGCGCAGCGGAAGCTGGGAAATAGGTTTCCGCTGAAGGTGGTGATTAAAATGTATGTTGTTGCACCACCGTTTATTTTTGTTTATGCTTAGTTTAAATGTGGAATTGAATAAGATGTTATTACTCAAAGAATTTATAATTCCATTCGAATTTGAACGAACCCAATTAAAAAAACCAGCGGTTTCTACAAAATAGAATTGCTAGGGAATAATAAAAATGTCTAAGCAATTAATAGTTATAAAATATAGAATGATAATAATTTATATCTAATTAAATTTGGAATTCAAAATTTTAATAAATAAAATTATGTTATAATATAAATTGTGAATATGCTATATACTGTTTTGTATTTAGTCCCACATCGTGGGATTAGTTCTATCCCAAGCTCTTCGGCCTTTATATAAATGTGCTAATGTAATGAAAATGGATTACTAATCTCTGAATGAATAAAATTGTTCTCTCTCTAGTGGCTTCTGCTTTCTTCATTTTATAACACGTTATCAGCACGAAGCTCTTATAAATCTTCTAACGGTAAGCTATCTTTCTGATCTAATTGATCAAATCTTTCAAATCTCATTCTATTATTTTTTTCTTTTAGATCTCATTGTATCATTGATCTAATTATTTGGATCTGATTATGTTTGTACATCTTATTTTTTGTCCATGTATTTCGGATCTTGTTTTACTGTAGATCTTATTTTTTTTAGTTCTGATTTTTCAGATCTCTTATAGATTTTACTATCATGTTCATATGATATTTTTGTCAGATCTGTAGATTTTAATCATCGGATCTCTTATTTAATTGTCATTCATGTATATCCATTTTTTGTGATAATTTTAAATTTGATCTGAGACTAAAGTTGTTCCATAGACTAAAATGTAATTTCTGACCTTATTCTGTTAATTTTCTTTTTAGATCTTACCTATCATAGATCTAATTTTTCAGATTTCACTACATACATACATACATACATACATACATATATATCTTACCTCATAGATCTTGCTCTATCAATCTTATCATTTTAGGTCTCATTTTATTGTAGATCTAAACTTTTAGATCTCATTCCATTGTTTGGTGAAAAAAAAGGGTTTTCATTTTGAAATTTTTTTGTTTGGATTTCAGTTTGAATGAGAACTGTAGAAATAATTTTACCACATGATTTATAATTCCAGAAGAAATATTTCACTATTTCTTAGAGAAACAAATATAAGGATAATACGTATCTAGAAGATCGTATTAAGTCTATATGAAAGAAAAAGAACCTGAAGTTCATATGTGCGCCTATTCAACGTTATCGATAGGGATTCCTAAAAACTAGTACGAGATATTTAGACATAACATCTTCGATAATAAAATATTTTAGAATATTTAGCACTATATATAATATTATGAAAGGAAGATTGAATGGTGAAATATGTTAAATATTTTATATAATAAAGTGGATAGTGTAGAAAGATTGTTTTAAAGATAAAATAATATTTTATAGAAGTGCGTAAAGTATTTAAAACGAGAGTAGAATTTATATTTTAAATAAAATTTTGGCATTTGTAAAATCTTTTATATATTCGTTTACAAAGATACATGTTAAATAAAATGGGCGTGGTATTTTTAAATGATTGTGAATATTATATTGTGGTTGGAATGAATATTAGATTTTATATCTGAATAAAATATAAAGTGAGTTAACTTCCTATTTTTATAGTTAACTTCTAAATTGGTTTTAATAGGACTATAAATGAATATAAACCCATATCAACTTCATATTAAGTTGTTGAAAAATTACACTGGGTTAAACTTCTATTTCTATTCAAATGAAAATTTCTGCTTATATGAATTTGGAATTTTTCGATGTTCAACATGCTCTACCATTGATTTTTTTAGACATAAAGGTAACTTAAGATAGGAGGCTAGCATGGTTTAGTAGTTGTATTAAGTATATAGATACTGTCATGTAAATGAAGTCGCAAATCCTACAAACAGTGAACAAATAGGATTTGATGTTAGATTTGAAGTATACATTACCTTGCTTTGTTTTGTTTTTTATGTACATTCAGCCCTAATCTGAAACAAAAATTTGAATTAAAATTAAGTCATTATAATATATATATATATATATATATATATATGCAATAGTTTGTAACATCCCAATTATTCAAAATATCTGGTAGTAACATCTTGTTGTTGGCCAAGTTTCATATGTTGGAGTTCATTTAATAGCACTTAATGAAATAAATATAACTTTAATTACATGGAATAACTCAAGATTCAAGATCTTTGGTTTCATCTTGTGGGATTTTAAAGCTTTTGATCAATATCGAAACTTTGATATTTTATTTTAGTGTTCCAGTTTTTTGTTTCAATACTATTTTTTTCTTCTATAGAAATACTTATATTAAATAGAAATATAATTAAATATATTGATTAACTATAAATATTCAAAGCACCAACGTTAATAAAATATAAATAATAGCATTGTATTTAACCTAATTATTGACCCATCTTTTTGAGAGAGAAAAAATTTTTGATATTAAATTTTTCGACACTCAGTTGTAGTTTTAAAGCTCCATTGTGGGTTTTCTTGGCAAATAGTAGAAAATATATTGTACATCTGGAAAATAAAAACAAACGAAGAAATATTATAATGATGCAATGAAGAGATTAGAGATCATGGTAATCATTATGGTTCAGTCGTTCGATCTATGTCCACTTTAGAAAATTCTTTCTTTTACTTCTATTTAGAAGATACAATGGAAAAATATTCATAGCAAATTAATTCTAATTTCTGAAAATATACATGTGTACACTATGTTTATTGGAAATATTACAATTCATGCAAGATAAATCCGATTGGTGTTTTCTGAAATATAGTTTATAAAAGCTAAAGTGATATTCCGTTAGAAAGTAACACAGTAAATATATAATGGAAGCATGAATGCTTCCTTGAATTAAATTATACGTGCCTAAAATTTCATGCAATAGTATAAGAAAAGGAAAAATGAACAAGGTCAAGGCAAAGGACTCATGCAATGCATAGGGGACATGTGACTTAAGGAAAAATATATAGGATGCGAGACTTTTGTTTCAAGCAACAAAGCAATAGAAAAAAATTATGGACGGCACTTTCTTTAAGAATTCGAAGAAAAGTGGAAAATGTATAATGGCTAAACAATATATATACTGATATGTAAAGAATTTCAAAACCTAGCAATATACTAAAGCATATAAAATTCGAAACTCGTGTATATGCTTTTGTACAAATCTCTTTTAATAGCTATAACATACTTATGTACTAAAGTATTTGTGTACATATATTCTGGAATGAGATTTCTAAAATCTGAAACTAAATTAAATGCAATATATATATATACACACATATATATACACACGGGACTTATTCGAACATATGGATCTAATAAACTTATAAAACAAATACATACATATTCATTCATAGTTTGTATTAACAATTTGATAACTTGAGAGTATAACAAGAACAAAATCATGTATATTCTAGTCCGCGGGTGCAGCGCAGTGGAAATGAGGTTTGGGTTCTGGTAAAAAGACCCAAGTTCGATTCCTACCATGCGCTTCCCTATCCTATATAAATTTACCAGGGTTATGGGGGCTTGGATCAGCGGTCGGCTTTACTGTATCCTCCTTAGGAGTTTACTGGTCTGCCGGGTTCTCCAGGGTAAAAAAAAAAAAAGAGAATGGTTGCAAGTATGAAAATAGAATGCATTTACTGTCAGATTTTTATCTAATGGCCAAAGAAATTAAATCGCAAGCATTAGAAACAATAGTCAGCATTTTTAAGAACTTAAACCACCTAAGTTTGCACTACACTTGATCACCACATAACATCACTAACAATCAAAGAAGAATGGAGCCTAAAACAAAGAGAATGGTTCAGTCCCGGTTCAAGTCTCATTGGCATTCATGCGAATGGACTTCATGTTGTTCTCATAGGGAGGAGTATTCACTAGCATGCAAGCGTCATTGTTGGTTACCAGATCTTTGATTCGATGATTTAAATTTAGATTAACCTAGATATAGTTAACACTAATCACATATTTCAATCAGCAGTATCTAGCTTTTAAACAACAAAACTGTGATAGTCCTGACTCGACCTTCGAAAATCGACACCCGTACTTTACTTGTACTCGAATGTCGCAGATTCAAACGTCGAATCTGGCTCGCCGGAGCTTATAACACATTAAGTATAACAACAAAGCGGAAGAAACAAATGAATATCATATACAACTCCAATGATACAATATCCAAATATACAACAATGATCAATATCAGAGATACAATGAAATGCTATAGCGGAAACACCAATGAACTAGCAGCGGAAACAAGTAGAACTTGAAACTCCAGAAGAAAGACTAATATCAGCAATCTCCATAGATAGCTCGAACCACCATCAAGTTGCACCAAGCTAAGCACGGTCAATCGTCCTAACCAAAGGCTTCAATATCCAAAGTCTCCAAAGAATTACAAAGAGAAAGCTGAAAGCTACTGAATCGATATCTACCATCTGAAAAACCCAACTCTAGACTGGCCGTGTGGAAAATTGTGGGCACGCAGAGTTTAGGAAGAGAACAATAAACTCCGGGTCGGTCATGAGACTGGTATGAGCAAACAAAACAGTTTTATCCTTAAAACAACAACAAAGATTTTAAAATATTAGAAACCGCAATGCTTTTTGGAAAATGAAACTGCCATAAGGCCTCCCGTCACACACACACAATGCAAGCGCACACTTGGGGGAAATTTCTCCTTATGACGGTCAAAAATGCTTGATACGTGAAAACCATTTTGATATTATTATTAGTGCATAGTGCAGAAAACATTTCGAAAGTATAATATCAATCTTAGCCAGCATACCACATTTCGACGTATGCTTACTATAGCTACCATTTAAGAATGGCAGGTTATACAATTGAAATCGTAAAGGACGAGTACTGGAGATTGGATTTCCAACAAATGGTCAGGCTAAGAAACTTCCTTACCGAAATGGGTACGCCTCTGGAAGGACTCCACTGAGAACCTAACCGGATCTCTGTTAACACAAGGCCGACGCCACCTCACGCTTTAACCAAGCTATAACCTAGGTAACTAACACACAAGTATGCCACCCCCGGTCATTACCGACCTTTATCCGAGGCGCCTCTCAACCAACAACCACAAAGTAATAAGTTTGTAGCAACCACACATGTTAAATATATGGGCTCCATACCATGATATCACCTCTTATCTAAAAGGAAATGGATATACCCTAGGGGCGCGACCCCTAAAAACCTTGCCGCAACATTCTTGTTTCAACCATTACCGGGTTGTGAGGCTCGATGAAGTCTCGTCCACAAAGCTACGCTTTTCCACAAAGCCTTGCTTCGATCAACAAATGATCAGCAGCACTTCGTCTACCACATTACCAAATTGTGAATGTATCACTAGTAACCATCAACTACATAACCTCTTAGCTCGTACGTCTCAGAGAAGGGTGTTAAGCTAAGAGAATAAATCTCTATCACCAAACAGAAATGTATTTGATAGAAACCAGCTTTACATCTCAAAGTATAACGTCAGACACACATCCATACAAATCTGTACTGGGTTCGAACAAAACAGAAGACACTTCACAAAGAAGCCCTTGCAAATCCGGATAATCCCTAATCACGTCCAGACTCCCCATCACAAAGGGTGCTCAAATCTCTATATCGGGGGCCATTCGGTGCAGAGACATTCGACGGGTTATCCTTTCGTTTTCGAAAATATCCGGTCTTCACCACCGGTCTTCAATTGCTATTCATAATGTCGTATCACTATTCGGAATGGGTTATATGACACAAAGTCCTCTCCCGGCTAAACTGAATAGTGAGCGCAATATTTAAAAACATATGGACATGGGATCTCAGTTAAGTCACAATTTACTACCCAAAACTTTCTTTCAAATGGTTGAACAAATTAGCATTTACAAATCTTTTTGAACGAAAGATTCACTTCACAAAGTCCACAAAGTTTACCAATCTTTCACAAAGATTCATTAATATCTTACCAATTCAAATCTTTTATACAAAAATACACTTTTCAGATCCCTTTTCAATTTGAAAACAAACTTTACCAATCTTTAACAAAGATTCATTCACAGCCCTTTTCAAAATAATTTTCCTTTCAAATTGGATAAACTCTTCTAATCTTTAAGTCAAAGATTCAATTCATAGCTTTCAAAATCATTTCCACAAATCAATTCCATTCCAAATCTTTTATATAATAGATACACCATTTAAAATTCTCTTCAATTTCAAATCAAGGTTTGACTATCTTTCACAAAGATTAGTTAACGGTTTTCAAAACTATTTCAATTCGATTTGAAATCTTTCAACACAAATTGAAAACCCTTTCCTTATATGAAAGCTATTATTAATTGAAAACAAACAGTTTTCGTCTCGAAAATAATTAGATTTGCACAAGCTAAAGCCTTCCAAGTATAAAACATGGGTTAAATTCAGGCTTCCAAAGTTATGCTCTTGAAATACTTTAAAGATGATCCATATATATTATATAAAATTTGCAAAAACCTTTCAAACCAAATTGCCAAACATATATTCATATCAATTTCCAAACACACTCTTATGGAACTCAATTCCAAATCTTTAATTTAAATTTAAAACAAATCATTTAAATTCCAAAACATTAACAAGTTATAATTTCATCTTTAAAACTACGTTTCAAAAGCTCTTCTGATTAAAGCCAATTCCATTTCCAAAACCGTTTGGATTCAAAATTCAAACTTTTGAAACTATTTCAAAAATATCTGTGACTTAACTGATTTCCTCGTGAAATCCATCTTTTTGTATGTATAGTGTAGTCCAGGGGTTTTACACACAGTAGTGCAACAACATCATCAATCATTACAGATTAAAGCACATCAATATCGATAAGTGGAGTATTCCAATAACGCTTATTATTATTCACATATTCACAGATAGATGTGTAAATGCATCACAGATAATATGTAAATACATTACAGGTAAATAATATACACACATAGCTCAATCAAAACAATCCACATTACAGAATCATTACAGATCAACTCAAGGCATTCACACAATTCATACATCCATAAGCAAAACCAATTAATTATCTGACTAATTTAAATCAGATTTATTACTTATGAATAAACACTAATTCTGGTTAATTTATTACAAATTATTTTAATTAATTAACCCTTAAAGATAATTAATTAATATTTAATAATTAATTAACCTTTAATCATTAAATAATTAACCTTTAATTATTTATTAACTAGCCATTGATAATTAATCAATTAACCTTTAATTAATTATTCTTTATCTAATCACATTAATTAATTAGCCCTTTAATTAATTATCCTTTAATTGATCCCTTGATTAATCAACCTTAATCATCAATTAATTACTCATATTAATCTTCCTCTAATCACTTCCATAAATTAATATTAATTCTTTAATATAATTACACAAAATAATTATTCCTTAATCTCATTAAGTAATAACCTTTTAAAACCTTTAACTAATTTCTAACATAAATAAAACAAGTTAAATTGAAGAACATTGATTAGAAAATTATTTAAACCGGATTAAATTTAAAACTTTTAAAACCGGTTACATTTTAAATTTAAAACTCTGTCATTACTTTCAGAAACTCGGGCTACAACAAAAAACCACTCGAACAAAAACTCGAGCAGCACCCTCATATTTCCCGAGTACAAACTCGAGCAAATCCATTTTTTTCCTTCTTTCCCTTTTAAAACTTCGTTTTAAATTTCAAAACTTGTTACCAGATAATCACACGCAAATGCCCCGAAGTCAAACTTGAACCCATCTTATATTTCCTCGTGTTCGATCTCCTTCCTATCATTCCCAAACATTTCAAATGACCATCGGATACGAACGGGCACCGTGCACCTTGCATAGAAACCCGACCATCATTGATCACCGCCACAACCACCCACAAGTCGCCATCGACCTTGCCGAGGACCCATGCTCCTAAAATTTTCAATCGACCTCTCCTATCGAAAACGACGTCATCTAATGCCTGACTGGAACAACATTCAATTGATAACCCATCTCTGGCCATCGCCTTGCACCACTGATGAACTCGCCATCACGTCTAAAACTTCACCATACCCCAATGCATCAATTCAACGCACTCCGGCCTCTTCCGATCCACCATTGGAGCCACACTAATTCGAACAACATCGACGAAAGAACCTATTATCAAAACCCTAGTTCATCGATCTCTGGTCACCACGATCATAAAAAAAATCCTCCACTATTTTTCTTGAGCAACCCTACTTACAATCTACCTCCAGCAACGATCTTGGCTTTCCACTCATCGCCATTCATCAGATATTGATGAAAGTACCACATTTGATAAACTCGAGAATTCCTAATTTTTACAAATTTAAAAATCTTGAAATCATTACTTAAATTCATCATTTTTCAATACAATTTTGTTTATATAACCAAATTCAAATTTCCAGATGCTCGAATATTTGACATGTCATTGGTTTCCTCTGTAGTCAATTATTATTGCAGTAATCACTTAATTCAAAATTCTGATATCATTTTTTTAAAATAATATTGCCTGGCTTCAAGTAATTTTTCTTTAGAAATCACAGTTTAATATTGTTAGTCTAAAAAGAAATCATATTTTGAATTCACTTTAAACCCAGAGATTCTAAAAACAGGGATGTATGTACATATTTTACAGACATGCATACTTGAATATATATGTATATACACATGCAGATATATTCACACAATCATGCCAGCACATATTTCAAATACAAATTTAGCAGGTCAAGTTTGCTCACCTGTTTGCACAGAGCAGAGAAGCAGAATTTAAACCTGGAACTTTGTTTTGCTTTGATCATTTCTGGTTTTTATGGATTTAGCTTGCTTTTAAAAACTGAAATTGTTTTGATCGAAAGCTCTAATGTATTGAAGTTGAAACAAATCTTTGATTTCCACAAGTTTGCTTCTGATCTAGATTTGATGTTAATCTTTTGATTTGTTTAGGTTGCCTGAACTTCGCATGCCTAAGATTTGAGATGCATTTTCATGCATCAGGTTGAAGCTGAAAACTGTTGTTTGATTTTGAACTGGTTTATTCTTTTGTTTCTCTGGAATTTATATTTGCTTTGTAGATTTGAATCCTGATCTTGTTTATTTGCAACCTTGATCTGATGCTTGGTCTTAATTTATTGAAGATTGTTTGAGATGCACTTGAATATTTTGTTTCAGGTTTTCATTTCCTTTTTGTTTTGTATTACAGGTTTTAATTCAGTTTTCAAATGGAAGAAAATGGATCTGGTTTAATCTTTTGAAAAAGAATGTAGGAGAAGTAATGATTGTTTATATAGCTTATTTTTTCTCTTTATTCATAAATTTCAAAAATAAAAGAAATATAAAGACAAGCATGACACTTGTTAATATTGCATATTAAAAGGTTTACCCTTGTTAATTGTTTACATTAATTTTTTTACAAATGTCATAATAATGTATCTTTGTGTTTAAGTCCTTAGTTAGGTTTATGTTTATCTCATGTTAAATTTAAAAGAAAAGTATTTCTTAAATCATTTCATCAAATCCTATTCAAGTTGAACTATTATGTTTTCATGTTTTAAATACATACACAAACCTTAGTTCAAATGTATTTTTAAAAGAAACAACATTAAAACTTTCATATTTATTTATATATTTTATACTTTTAAAATTTCCAAAAAATATATTTCAATTCTTGTATTCCAATCTCACAATTCAATTTAAAATTAATTTTATATACAGATATCTTATTAAATTTGGAAAAATTCACATTTATTCAAAATTGATTCCAAAAATTAAATTAATTGTCAAATTAAACTTGTTCAAAATTCGGGAATGTTACAGATTCCCCCCTTAAGAAAATTTCATCCTCGAAATTTGAAAGTAGGGAGACAACAAAAGAATAGATAGACACATCAAAGATAGAGAATCAACTCATCAAACTCATTAGATCAAGCTGAATATTCATTCTGCATTTGGCTTACCAAACCAGAATATCAATAATAGATACAAGAACGAATCCATTTAACACTTTACAAGATACTCGGGTCATCTAGATCTACCAAGTATGTAGTGGCATTGGTTAGTTCGAAAGGATAACTAACCACTCGTAGAACAAATCTGGACCCCAAAGAACAGCAGATATATGGATACAATCCCGAAACTTTTTGTTTAACCAACCAAAATATACTTATCAACCATAACAACCAAATCAAACAATTTATCCAAACAAGCAATTCTGACCCATCTGGAGTTTGTGTCCCATGCACATATATCAAAGCTTCTTCCTCAAGCTGCCAGGAACCATCAAAAAATTGAGTAGAGATGATGAACAAAAGAGATTGATAGGAAAAGATTGTTTCCGTTGTTGTTACAGGGCATTGACCATATGAAGTGGTATTTCCCTGTCCCCTATCTCGTCCTCTTCTTGCACTCATACTCACTATCAGTGGATAGTAAGAGAATTTACTGAGGCATACAGATGGATATCTTAGGGATATACTCATTCTAGGGTATACTTCACCCTATCTCTAATGAGTTACTTAATGTGTTATACTCCTGAACTAAAGTTTCAACCTTCAGCTCTGATACCAAATGTGACGGTCCTGACTCGACCTTCGAAAATCGACACCCGTACTTCACTTGTACTCGAATGCCGCAGATTCAAACGTCGAATCTGGCTCGCTGGAGCTTATAACACATTAAGTATAACAACAAAACGGAAGAAAAAAATGAATATTATATACAACTCCAATGATACAATATCCAAATATACAACAATGATCAATATCAAAGATACAATGAAATGCTATAGCGGAAACACCAATGAACTAACAGCGGAAACAACTAGAACTTGAAACTCCAGAAGAAAGACTAATATCAGCAATCTCCATAGATAGCTCGAACCACTATCAAGTTGCACCAAGCTAAGCATGGTCGGTCGTCCTAACCAAAGGCTTCAATATCCAAAGCCTCCAAAGAATTACAAAGAGAAAGCTGAAAGCTACTGAATCGATATCTACCATCTAAAAACCCTAACTCTAGACTGCCCGTGTGGAAAATTTTGGGCACCTAGAGTTTAGGAAGGGAACAATAAACTCCGGATCGTCATGCGACTGGTATGAGCAAACAAAACATTTTTATCCTTAAAACAACAACAAAGATTTTAAAATATTGAAAACCGCAATGCTTTTTGGAAAATGAAACTGCCATAAGGCCTCCCGCCACACACACAATGCAAGCGCACACTTGAGGGAGATTTCTCCTTATGACGGTCAAAAATACTTGATATGCAAAAACCATTTTGATATTATTATTAGTGCATAGTGCAGAAAACATTTCGAAAGTATAATATCAATCTTAGCCAGCATACCACATTTCGTCATATGCTTACTATAGCTACCATTTAAGAATGGCAGGTTATACAATTGAAATCGTAAAGGGCGCGTATTGGAGATTGGATTTCCAACAAATGGTAAGGCCAAGGAACTTCCTTACCGAAATGGGTACGCCTCTGGAAGGACGCCCCCGAGAACCTAACCGGATCTCTGCTAACACAAGGCCGATGCTACCTCACGCTTTAACCAAGCTATAACATAGATTAACTAACACACAAGTATGCCACCCCCGGTCGTTACCGACCATTATCCGAGGCGCCTCTCAACCAACAACCACAAAGTAAAAGTTTGTAGCAACCACATAGGTTAAATATCTGGGTTCCATACCATGATATCACCTCTTATCCAGAAGGAAATGGACATACGCTAGGGGCGCGGCCTTTAAAAACCTTACTGCAACATTCCTGTTTCGACCATTACCGAGTTGTGAGGCTCGACGAAGTCTCGTCCACAAAGCTACGCTTTTCCATAAAGCCATGCTTCGATCAACAAATGATCAACAGCACTTCGTCTGCCACATTACCAAATTGGGAATGTATCACTAGTAACCATCAACCACATAACCTCTGAGCTTGTATGTCTCAAAGAAGGGTGTTAAGCTAAGAGAATAAATCACCGCAACCAAACAGAAATGTATTTGATAGAAACCATCTTTACATCTCAAAGTGTAACGTTAGACACACATCCATACAAGTCTATTCCAGGTTCGAACAGAACCGAAGGCACTTCACAAAGAAGCCCTTGCAAATCCGAATATTCCCTAATCACGTCTAGACTCCCCATCGCAAAGGGTGCTCAAATCTCTATACTGGGGGCCATTCGGTGCAGAGACATTCGACGGGTTATCCTTTCATTTTCAAAAATATCCGGTCTTCACCACCGGTCTTCAATTGCTATCCATAACGTCGTATCACTATTCGGAATGGGTTATATGACACAAAGTCATCTCCCGGCTAAACCGAATAATGGGCGCAATATTTAAAAACATATGGACATGGGATCTCAGTTAAGTCACAAGTTACTACCCAAAACTTTCTTTCAAATGGTTAAACAAATTACCATTTACAAATCTTTTTGAACGAAAGATCCACTTCACAAAGTTCACCAATCTTTCACAAAGATTCATTAATATCTTACCAATTCAAATCTTTTATACAAAAATACGCTTTTCAGATCCCTTTTCAATTTGAAAACAAACTTCACCAATCTTTTATAAAGATTCATTCATAGCCCTTTTCAAAACAATTTTCCTTTCAAATTGGATTAACTCTTCCAATCTTTAAATCAAAGATTCAATTCATAGCTTTCAAAATCATTTCCATAAAACAAATCGATTCCAAATCTTTTATATAAAAGATACACCATTTAAAATGCTCTTCAAT
The DNA here is from genome assembly GCA_030765085.1 of Allium cepa. NCBI lineage: Eukaryota > Viridiplantae > Streptophyta > Magnoliopsida > Asparagales > Amaryllidaceae > Allium > Allium cepa. Next base: position 134,829,007 of record CM060940.1, on the reverse strand, counting down.
TTCAAATCAAGGTTTGACTATCTTTCACAAAGATTAGTTAACAGTTTTCAAAACTATTTCAATTCGATTTGAAATCTTTCAACACAAATTGGAAACCCTTTCCTTATATGAAAGCTATTATTAATTGAAAACAAATAGTTTTCGTCTCGAAGAAAATCCGATTAGATTTGCACAAGCTAAAGCCTTCCAAGTATAAAACTTGGGTTAAATTCAGGCTTCCAAAGTAATGCTATTGAAATACTTTAAAGATGATCCGTATATATTATATTAAATTTGCAAAAACCTTTCAAACCAAATTTCCAAACATATATTCATATCAATTTCCAAACATACACTTATGGAACTCAATTCCAAATCTTAAATTTAAAACAAATCATTTAAATTCCAAAACTTTAACAAGTTATAATTTCATCTTTAAAACAACTTTTCAAAAGCTCTTTTGATTTAAGCCAATTCCATTTCCAAAACCATTTGGATTCAAAATTCAAACTTTTGAAACTATTTCAAAAATATCTACGACTTAACCGATTTCCTCGTGAAATCCATCTTTATGTGTGCATAGTGTAGCCCAGGGGTTTTACACACAGTAGTGCAACAACATCATCAATCATTACAGATTAAAGCACATCAATATGATAAGCGGTGTATTCCAATAACGCTTATCATTATTCACATATTCACAGATAGATGTGTAAATACATCACAGATAATATGTAAATACATTACAGGTAAATAATATACACACATAGCTCAATCAAAACAATCAACATTACAGAATCATTATTGATCAACTCAAGGAATTCACACAATTCATACATCCATAAGAAAAATCAATTAATTATCTGATTAATTTAAATCAGATTTATTACTTATGAATAAACACTAATTCTGGTTAATTTGTTACAAATTATTTTAATTCATTAACCCTTAAAGATAATTAATTAATCTTTAATTATTAATTAACCTTTAATCATTAAATAATTAACCTTTAGTTATTTATTAACTAACCATTGATAATTAATCAATCAACCTTTAATTAATTATTCTTTAATTGATCACATTAATTAATTAGCCCTTTAATTAATTATCCTTTAATTGATCCCTTGATTAATCAACTTTAATCATCAATTAGTTACTCATATTTAATCTTCCTCTAATCACTTTCATAAATTGATATTAATTATTTAATATACTTACACAAAATAATTATTCCTTAATCTCATTAAGTAATAACCTTTTAAAACCTTTAACTAATTTCTAACTTAAATAAAACAAGTTAAATTGAAGAACATTGATTAGAAAATTATTTAAACCAGATTAAATTTAAAACTTTTAAGACCGGTTACATTTTAAATTTAAAACTCTGTAATTACTTTCAGAAACCCGGGCTACAACCAAAAACCACTCGAACAAAAACTCGAGCAGCGCCTCATAATTCCCGAGTACAAACTCAAGCAAACCCATTTTTACCCTTCCTACCATTTTAAAGCTTCGTTTTAAATATCAAAACTTGTTACCAGATAATCACACGCAAATGCCCTGAAGTCAAACTCAAACCCATCTTCCATTTTCTCGTGTTCGATCTCCTTCCTATCATTCCCAAACTTTTCAAATGACCATCGGATACGAACGGGCACCGTGCACCTTGCACAGCAACCTGACCATCATTGATCACCGCCGCAACCACCCACAAGTCACCATCGACCTTGCCGATGACCCACGCTCCTAAAATTTTCAATCGACCTCTCCTATCGAAAACGAGGTAGTCAGGTGCCTGACTGGAACAACATTTAATTGATAACCCATCTCTGGCCATCGCCTTGCACCACCGATGAACTCGCCATCGCGTCTAGAACTTCACCATACCCCAATGCATCGATTCAACCCACTCTGGCCTCTTCCGATCCACCATTGGAGCCACACTAATTCGAACAACATCGACGAAAGAACCTGCTACCAAAACCCTAGTTCATAGATCTCTGGTCACCATGTTCATAAAAAAAATCCTCCACTATTTTTCTTGAGCAACCCTACTTACAATCTACCTCCAGCAATGATCTTGCCTTTCCACTCATCGCCATTCGTCAGATATTGATGAAAGTACCACATTTGATAAACTTGAGAATTCCCAATTTTTGCAAATTTAAAAATCTTAAAATCATTACTTAAATTCATCATTTTTCAATACAATTTTGTTTATATAACAAAATTCAAATTTCCAGATGGTCGAATATTTGACTTGTCATTGGTTTCCCCTGTAGTCAATTATTATTGCAGTAATCACTGAATTCAAAATTTGGATATCATTTTTTAAAAAATAATATTGCCTGGTTTCAAGTAATTTTTCTTTAGAAAACACAGTTTAATATTGTTAGTCTAAAAAGAAATCATATTTTGAATTCACTTTAAACCCAGAGATTCTAAAAACAAGGATGTCTGTACATATTTTACAGACATGCATGCTTGAATCTATATATATATACGCATGCAGATATATTCACACAATCATGCCAGCACATATTTCAAATACAAATTTAACAGGTCAAGTTTGCTCACCTGTTTGCACAGAGCAGAAAGGCTGAATTTAAACCTGGAACTTTGTTTTGCTTTGATCATTTCTGTTTTTTCTGGATTTAGCTTGCTTTTAAAAACTGAAATTGTTTTGGTCGAAAGCTCTGATGTATTGAAGTTGAAACAAATCTTTGATTTCCACAAGTTTGCTTCTGATCTGGATTTGATGTTAATCTTTTGATTTGTTTAGGTTACCTGAACTTTGCATGCCTAAGATTTGAGATGCATTTTCATGCATCAGGTTGAAGCTGAAAACTGTTGTTTTATTTTGAACTGGTTTATTCTTTTATTTCTCTGAAATTTTTATTTGCTTTGTAGATTTGGATCCTGATCTTGTTTATTTGCAACCTTGATCTGATGCTTGGTCTCAATTTAATGAAGATTGTTTGAGATGCGCTTGAATATTTTGTTTCAGGTTTTCATTTCCTTTTTGTTTTGTATTACAGGTTTTAATTCAGTTTTCAAATGGAAGAAAATGGATCTGGTTTAATCTTTTGAAAAAGAACGTAGGAGAAGTAAAGATTGTTTATATAGCTTATTTTTTCTCTTTATTCATAAATTTCAAAAATAAAAGAAAAATAAAGACAAGCATGACACTTGTTAATATTGCATATTAAAACGTTTACACTTGTCTACATTAATTTTTTTACAAATGTCATAATAATGTATCTTTGTGTTTAAGTCCTTAGTTAGGTTTATGTTTATCTCATGTTAAATTTAAAAGAAAAGTATTTCTTAAATCATTTTATCAAATCCTATTCAAGTTGAACTATTATGTTTTAATGTTTTAAATACATACACAAACCTTAATTCAAATGTATTTTTAAAAGAAACAACATTAAACCTTCATATTTATTTATACATTTTATACTTTTAATTCTAAAAAAAGAAAATTAAATTTCAATTCATGTATTCCAATCTAACAATTCAATTTAAAATTAATTTTATATACAGATATCTGATTAAATTTGGAAAAATTCACATTTATTCAAAATTTGATTCCAAAAATTAAATTAATTGACAAATTAAACTTGTTTAAAATTCGAAAATGTTACAAAAACCCATACAAAGCAATTATGAACTGAAATTAACACAATAGATAAATTTATAGGTTCTGTGACGACCCGGAATTTTTGAGCATTTAAAATTGGATGTTCAATTGATGTTAAATATTTAAGATTTAATTTTTCACTTGAATCCAAATATCATAATTTATTTGATGATTAAATTATTAAATTAAATAAGTTGAAATTGGGTAAAATGTTAAATCTGGAGTTCTAAACCTGTTAAAAATAATTTGAAGGCTTATAAAATTTATATTGATAGTACCAAGGATAATAGAAGTTGTAAAATTAAATTTAACAGTGATTTGTTCAGTTTTAAAATTTTACAGCTTAAATTGAACTTAAAAATAATCTTCCGAGGCAGAGTCTCGAAATTCGACGAAATCAGTTCCATTGGATTCGTAATATTATATTATTATCGGCTTTTAATTTTTGCAGCGTTCGAAGTTACCGTCTAATCGTACAATCCGTAAATGCATAGAAGAATTAATTAACTTTAATTTACATGGTCAAACCTTTTCATAGAAGCCACACGCTTCTAGCTTCTAGCGCAAGCTTCTTCTCCCCTCTTCAGATTCATTTCCACTTAAGTAAATTGGCCGAAGCCTCATCTTCAAAATCGAAAATCGAAACCCTCAGTTTAAAAATGGCCAAGCCTTTCAAAATTGTTTTCGCATCTTTAAAAGAATGATAAAAAAATAATGATGAACGAAAAGGGCGACCGCTCGCACGTACCGTTCACGACAAAATCGAAGCGATGTCGACTTCGATGCGGGGGGTGACTCGCGATGCCGGTTATAGCTAGGGCCGTATCATCTTTGCCGCGTCGTTCAGGTGTGGTCGCGCACGTGAATTCAAGAGGAAAGAGGCGATTTTCGATGGGAGAGCGAGCTAGGGTTTCGGCGAGCGTCATCATGGGGGAAGCCGCATCGCCGTCGAGTGCTGGGGATGTGGGTTGTCGTGGATGCCGATCGTTGTGAGGTCAGTGAAGTTCGAGCTTTGGGCAAACGGTAGCTATGCTCGATCTAGACCTTAGTCGAGCAGCAAGTAAATTCTGTTTTGATTTGAATATATTAAGAAAAAAAATGACAGAGAAAATGTATTCATACAGATCAGAAGATAAATATGTTGCGGTAGTATGTAAAACAATTTATTTATCTTTATTTAAAGATTTATATAAATGTATGTAAACTGTAAAACAGAAGATAGTCTATATATGGATATGATTTAGAAGGTAGAAATTTAAATGACAATATAGATTATTATTTTTAGTATATGCGTAGGTAGTTTAAAAAAATGAAATAGACAAATATATACACAGATATTTTAATTCACAAGCTATTTTAAAATAAATTATTAAGATGATTTATTTGTAAGTTAATCTGTTTAATTATTTTTGTAACTTAAATTGTAATTGTCTAGAAAATTAGTTAAATCAAATTATAAGTTAAAATCAAATATGTAAACGATGATAAATTGTTTGATAATTCAAATAGTAATAAATTGTGAATTGTTTATACAAGGTCTTAAATCGGGGAGAGACAAGCCAGTTAGGATCGGATTTACAAATTAGAGATCAAAGGTGAGTTAATCTCACTCAGCTGAATTTTTATTTAAATTTAAATGATTAAATTTAAATAATTGTTTGTATGGTTGAATTGATTGATGTGCTATAGTATAGTATATTTTGGAATTGGCATATTATATTGTGCTAACGTCTGTGGATGCAGGGAAAACAGGTTGGAGGGATCCAACTGGACCCCTCAACATTTATTTAAATTATTTAATACCCTCTGTTGTGATTATGTGATATTCTATGATGAATTATATTGGAATATTGAATGCTATGGTTCGAATGGATATAATTAGGTATAGTGAATAACCAAAAATGTTTAAATTGGATTTTTGAAAGAAAATAAAAGAAGTGAATTTGTAAGTAAAATAATTGTAGAAAATTGAATAAATTTAAAAATGAATTGGAAAGTAATAAAGTGACTTTAAAATTCTAATAAATAAATTTTGAGTATAGAATGGAAATTTTGAATAATCAAAAGATTAATGAATTTTACACTTCAGTATTATTATTTTAAAAGAACAAAACATTTATTTAAATTTTAAGATTTAAATTATTGAAAAGAATAAGGAAGAAATTGGAAAAAAACCGAAATTTGTATATTTCAGTTAAAAGATTTAAAATCAAACGGAAGATAATAACAATAATAATAAAATCCATATTTAATGAATTTTGGAAATGAACCGAGTAAGTAAAGGAATTTATTTCAAATGGAATAAATTGGAAATCATTTTGGAAAATTGATTTAAGAAATTGAGATTGGAAATTCTCCCTGAATAACCAAGTACGTTTTCAAAGTAAATTTTTAAATATAAATTATAGGTTTTAAAGTTGTTTTAAAAAGCGAGTTTTGAAAAATTTATTATTTCTAATATTTAAATTCTAAAGTAAGTATTTGTCGTTTAATCTATTATGGTAGTAATTATTTGAAGAATGACTTAGTATTTTGTTTTCAAAAGTGAAAATCTAGCTTTATATTTTATTAAGTAAACTTATTTTCAAGTAGTCGTATAGTACGTATTTTTAACAAATGCTTGAAGTAGTTTTAACTTAAATGTTTTAAAGTATATTTCAAAGTAAAGTGCTTTAAATTATTTTAAAAATCTAGTTTTGTGCTTGGTGATTTCAGTGGAGATAGAAAATATTTGGGAAAGTTTATTGTGAAAAAGAAAGATGGTTTGAAACTATTTTCAAAGGGTTGAAAAGAAACATATCTTGTGAAGATATTTTTGAGGTTAATAAATAATTTGGGAAATTATTCATTGTTGGATGGTTGTTTGTGAATATTAATTGATAGTTAAATAACCGATTATCAATATTGGCCAACTGCGTTGATCGTTTCGAAGAGACCAGGATCGAGATTTATTTCTCGAAAACCACTTCGATCCGGTTGTACGTTTCGTGGGAAACGATTTTGGATCCGAAGATGGAGCAGTGAAGTGCAAGGGCTAGTCGCTACTAATCCTGAGGATATTTCCAAGATGGATGTAGTAGGAGTAGTGCCTTCGGTTCCGTTCAAACCCCAGATGGACTTGTATGGCTGAATGCTTTCGGAACATCGTCAGGTGGACGATGGGCATTCTGAGGGATATGTTCTAAAAAGGTAACGCTTAGCCTCAAGCCTCATCAAATGGGAATGACTGAAAATCAGGGGTTATGCAGCAAGGCTAGGTAAGTAGCACCCAAGCAGGGTGAGGTCATCCCTGCCTAGATGTCCATTTTGTTTCGGCTTAGTGGGCGATTGCTGATCCCAACCGCGGGGTGATCTCACTCGGGATTATCCAGTAAGGGGTAGTTCCGGTCTTGTGTTGCAGGGGAGCGGGCGTACTCCTCGGTACTGTGATCTAGGCGACGTACTGTGACAGGTGGTACCCCAGTGCCTAGTCATTAGTTGGAAATCCATCCTCCCTACGAGCCTTGTACGAGTTTTGTTTGTATTACCCACTCTGTGGCTAATAGCTAGAATTTAATAGATGTAACAATTTCGGCTATTTTATAAGTATTTGTGTATAGACCCTATTATAATATCAGAGGATTTCTATAAAAATTGTTTTAGCTATCGTAAGGTAAAAACCCGACATGTTTATTTGTGGCGTGGTCTTACGAGATGCTTTTGTTTTCAAAGGATTTTTAAAACTTTAATAATCAATTGGGTGTGATTTTCTCACGCTGTTATTCCAGACTGACTCGGGTGTTATTTAACTATAATGCTCGGGTCAGACCGAGTATTTTAATATACAGGACATTGATGCTGTGGAGCTCAGGAGACAAGCTGGTTGACGATACGTACTCCCGTACTTGTTTATATATATATTACGCTGTATTGAGTTACTGTGTATCCATTTGTATGTTAGTGATGTTGAACTGTGATTGATGTACTTTGATGATGTAATATATAAACATATATATTTGATTTTGAGTAAAGATCATTTATTATCTATTATATTTTATTCCGCTGCGATGGTTAGATTCTGTTGTTGTTTTCTATTTTCTTCTTCTGCCTCTTCTTCTTTAACCCAAATGGTTCGTATTTCTGTACAACTTGAGTTAATTTAGGTAGAATAGTGTTAACTCAAGGGGTACGGATTTGCGGGTCGTTACACTTGGTATCAGAGCTTAGGTCGGTGATAACCTTGGCTCTGGTGGGAATTACTCATTTAAATTAGAGTTCGTGGTACTCTAGAATGAGTTTGAGCGTATTAATAGATATGAGTGCGTATTTGTTAGTGAATATAAATTGTTTTAATATTGTGTTGATTGGTTTATTGAGTGGCATATGAACCTTCGTCGGCACAGTCTGGACAATTGTATCGAAGGGGTTTCTAAACACTTGAATAGAACAGTTTGACACGGTATTGTTTTTAAATGTGGGTGAATGAAATAATTTTACCCAAAAATATATTTTGATGTAAAGAAAAGTTTTTGTAAACTATTTTAGCTAATATGGTTGCTTGAATGTTAGGATGAATAATATTAAATTATTATCATTGTTGAGTAAAAATTTAACTAGAAATTTGAAACATAACCAAAGGATAAGAAAATAAATTCATTATAAAATGAAAATGATAAATATGGATTATAAATGTGAATTATAAATTAAAATATAATTAAATGGGAATTTGTATAAGCATAAACTATACAATTGCATTATAGTTCAAATTTGAATTAAAACAGAATTTGAAACTTTAAAACCTCGGAGATTTTGGAAGTATTTTGAAGACAAATAACGGCATTATTGTTTTAAAAATTATTTCTGAAAGGGAATTGTTCCAAATAAATTTTGGGAAAGGATATAGCATTAAATTCACTTCAGTCGCTGGAAAATAACTTCGGTGATGACTGCAGCATCATCGATGTTCATTTTCGAGTTTCTAAGTGACAGATTGCTGCCAAATTGATTTGTTCAGAAAAACCTGTTTGTCGTTGAAAATTTCAATGGAAATTTGTTGGGGAATAAAGCCAGGATTGGTTTAAAATTTTTGAGAAGTGTGATTTGAGATGTTGAAAATTTCAAAATGTTTTGAAACCAAAAGTCGGTGTTTTTAAATTCCTGATGAGATGGGTTATAAGCTTATAAATTAAGATGATTTTTAAATCAGGAAGAATATAAGCTTTGAATGTTGGAATTTAAATTTAAAGTGAAAGGTTAAAAATGAAATTTACTTGGATTGGGGAATAAAATTTAACTGGATTGAAATTAATTGGATCAGACTGAAAATAATATCCAGTTGTATTTGAATTAAGTTGAAATCGAATTGAATTAAATAAATCTGAGTTAAAATAAAATTGAATTGAAAAAAAAAGTATGTTGAGTTATTAAATAGAATTAGATTCTTACTATAATAAATGGAGGTAAGTTGAATAAGAATTGGATTGGAAAAATAAATAAATTAGAATAACTTATGAAAGAATTAAAAACCCATGGTAATAAAAATATGTTTGGGTTATAAATAAGCGTAAGGCTCGAGTTAGAAATTAAAAAAAAAAGAATATATTCGAGCCTATAATGAATGGAATTGTGAAAATAATAAGTGGTGACTTCTAAAATTTGAAAAGTGGGATAGAAAATCCGAAGTAAATATTTTTGATGAATTGGAAAATGAAACAAAAATCCAAACTTGAACTATAAAATAAATTGAACTAAGAAAATTAAATGAAGTGATATTTGAAATTAAAAATCAAGTATTGAACTATAAATAGGGGAGAACTAATTTGTTAGTAAATTAGTTAATGAAATTTGTAAATGGAACCTATTGTAGTTGAATAGAAGCTGATTTGGTGAGTTAGTATTGAAGTTTGGGAATAAAACTCAAGGTATAAATCAAATTCGACTAGAATCATTAGTGAAGAAAATATAACTGAAAATGGCCTTGCAATTAATTAAATGATGTGACGACCCGATATTTTTAACAGTTTAAATTGTAATAATAAATTGATTTTAAATATTCAAACGTTAATTGTAAACTTGACTCCCGAATATTAATATTTACTTGATAATTAAATTATTGAGTTATATAATTTGAAATTGGGTAAAATATTGAATATAGAATTTTAAGCCTGTTAATAACAATTTGAAGGCTTATAAAATTTATAATGATAGGACTGAAGATAATAGAATGGTTGGAATCTAATTTAAAGGTGATTTGTCAGTTTTAATAATATATCGTGTAAATCGATAGTTTACAATATACTATCTACACCATCTCTATTTTATTTATATTTATGTATGCTTCTAAATAATACAAAAGGTATAAGTATGTATACATTTATAAGTATAGGATAAGTGGGATGACATGGTGAAGACAAGTGCCATAATATGGACCATACACCTATCTTAAGATGAAATAGAATTATGACACATAACCCCATTAGGTGTCCATGTGTAGAAACATCTTAAGACACCTAAGTAGACATGTGTCAACATTCTAAAGCTTGTACAAAGAGAAGTAGACAAGTGTCCAAAACTAAAATTATCAAACTAGCCTTGAAAATTACTATGTAAAGGGTGGAAATGTTCACTTATTTTTCTTTCTTTCACAAAACAAAAAAAAAGTAAGATAAAGTGAAAAATCTTGGAGAAAGCCAAGGAAAAAGAGTCAAGGCCAATATACAAGTTTAAGGTGAGAAAACCTATTTAAATTTCTAGTATTCATGTTATTCTTGAAGAGATGATAGTTGTAAGTAAAAGTGGCTCGGTTCTATCAAAAACGCAGCTTAGTAATTTGACCATAACTTTCTCAATTCTTAATGAAATTACGGTTTCTTAGATGTTCTGGAAAGATTATTTCATTTTTTACAACTTTGATGTTTTGTGTTTTCTGTAATTTGGATGTTAGCTATGTCAAAATTGAATATTTCTACTGTAATCCCGAAAGCAATACCAATATTAGCTCTGTGCTTAAGGCTGAAACTAAATTGGCCATAACTTCTTCGTTTCTCAACCGATTTCAATAAATTTAGATGTTCCAGAAAGATTAGACTTTGTTCTAAAATTATATGTTTTGAGTTTTTCAAAATTTCAATGTTATCTTGGCCAAAATTATAATTGTTTATCGCTGTCGCGAGACAAAATGACAGAAGTTATGAAATTCAAATCTCAGAATTGTTTTACCCATAACTTTTACAATTCTTATTGGAATTCGATAATTTTTAATGTTTTGGAAAGATTAGAAACTAAGCTAAAACTTTTGCTTTATTCATTTTGCCTGATTTCGATGTTTTCTATGCTATAATTGCAATTGTTGGTCGCTGTCCTGCAAATGCATAAGTTCAGGCTAAGCTTAATGTTTTTAGTAAAATGGTCATAACTTTTGAATCGTTGATCCAAATTTGTTGATCTTGGTCATTCTGGAAAGATAACGAAAAGGCCTATAACTTTTATTTGTATCATTTTGTGAAATTCATTGACTAATATTTTGAAAAACCTCTTGCAAACTCGTTGTCCTGTTGTTGTAGAGTACTCAGTGTCTTGTGCAAACCTGAGCTAGTATTTTGTGTATAACTTTTGCGTTTCTTATCCAAATCCTTTAATTTTTAAAGTTTTGGAAACTGCAGGAAGAATGTGATAACTTTCATATGTATCACTTTTAAAATTTGGTCATCTATATATATATGAAATTGAGGTGCAAGCTCGGGTTACATTTCTGTCTGAAATGAACATGTTTGTTTCTAAGAAAAGGGACTTACTTGTTAGATTTTTATCATCGATTTGATAAACAATTTGATGGGTTTCTTTTCATGGTGGTTGAGTATACTAAGTAAATTATTTTAAAGAAGTATTTTCACACAGAAGGAGTAATCGAGGATGCGGTATATGACCATAGATAATTTAGTGAGTTTGTTAATGGAAACTAAGAAGTTAATTAAGATGAGTAGTTAATGATTGTGAACAATTAATATAATATAAGCAATTAAAGGTTAATTAAATTCTAGAGTAACTAAAAATTTGAAATAATCAATGATTGATTAAGGTAGTTAATCAATGTAGTTAATAGAATTTACTAATAAAAGAAGTCGAAGAAAATTACTTAATATCATAAATCAAAGGGAGTAATTATTGGTAATTACTTAATTGAGGATTAATTACTTGTTTAATCAGTGTAACAAAATTTATGGAGGGTTAGTAAATTTATGAGCATGATTAATTCAAGGACTATTAATCAATATAAGTGATTATAAGTTAATGAATCTGAGAACTTAGTCCAAGTAGATAAGTTAAGATGAATAATGATGGGTTGACTAATTAAATTGATTTGGAGTTAATAAATGTAAATGAAGGAATCTAAGTGATTGAGGTTTGAAAATTCAATTAGAATCAATTGAATTGATTTGTGTGATTAAGCTTTGCTTATGATTGGTTGAATGGTATTGGATGCTTTGAATGAGTTGATATCTCTGATATGAAATGTTGTGTATTTCATTTGGATAACTCGGGTTGATGATATGAGTTTCGAAGAAACCGGGGTCGGGTATTGGGAAATACCCGAAACCACTTTGAATTTTATAAATTGATTTGTGAAATCAATAGGCTAGAATGAAGTGATTTAAGTGAATTGGATTATTTTATCTAAGTTTGGTACTTAGAAATTGATGTGTGGAATAAGTGATGTCTAAAATAAATTGTGGCTTTGTGAATTGATATGAGTACCCGGGTTTTAATTCAGTTGTATGCTTTGGTATTACATGTTAGATGGGTTTACTCACGCTGGTTTCCAGCCTGACCCGGGTGTTACTTTGGTGTAATGCTCGGGTCAGACCGAGTATTACAGATTTTCAGGTAGGTACGTTCTGGAGCTCAGGAGACGAGCTGGATGGCAAGTACGTATAGAGTATTTCCGCTGCAGTATATGATTATATTTCTGAGACATGATTTGTATATGATCAGTGACTGTATATATGTGAACCTCTGATGTATTAAAGTGTAATCAACAGATAAAATATTCTTTTGTAAACTGTTATTATTTATTATATCTTATCCGCTGCGAATGTGAGATTTTGGTGTTCTGTTCTTCTTCTTCTTCTATCTCTTTCTTCTTTTCCATAACTATCTGAAATTTTCGGGTTCAAAAATTTCGGGTCGTTACATTTGGTACCAGAGCTGAAGGTTAAGAGAGAACATTGGCTCTGATGGGATTACTCATTAATGATAGGGTAAGTGGTACCCTAGAATGAGTTGAGTGAATATATATATGAGAGAGCGTACTTGTTATTTTCTTATATAAAGATTTTAAATAATTTTATATAAGAATATGTTTTGATATATATAAAAAGCAATATTTCTTTCAAATAAATATAAAGGGAATTGGTTGTTAAAATTATTGAAATTAAATTGAAGTAATAGAACTCAACCAAATTAAAATTGAAATTGAATAAAGATAAGTTTGAAATAAATTCAAACTGAAATTAAATCTTGAAATTGGGGAAGGTTTCAGGATAAGGATAATCAATTAATTTATGTAATTAATTAAACTTTATTTAATGATATTAATTAATGGATAATAATTGGAATTGATAAATAAGAAGGAGTTACTTGATGAAGTAGCTAGAGGTAAGTAATTTAAGGGACAATTTCTTAATGAAGGTAATTAAGAAATAAGTTAATTACCGGATGTGATTAATTAATGATGTAATTAATTTAAAAAAATAACAAATAATATTATTTAATGCATTTGAATAAATGGTCATATTTCAAACAAGAGTTGTTTGAAAATTTAAAAAGAAATTTGTTTTGAATTTAAACCAAAGGTGGTTTAAAATTTTAAAGTATAACTTGGTATGTAAAAGAAATTAATATGTATACATGTGGATATGCATAATATCAAAGGTGGTTGGAAATAACTCTAAATGGTGAGTTTTGAGTTTGAAGTAAGATGTGATACCCAAGGTGATAAGTTTTTTTTTTGAACTTAATAAGTGGGAAGATTATTTATGAGAAGTTTAAAAATTGAAATGGAAGTTCAAATTGGGTAAGGTTGACTGGATTAAGTGAATTGAGTTTAACTGGAGAAAAAGTTAAATAAGTCGGAATGATCAACCTGATTTGGAAATTTGAAGATCAAATTAAGATTTAACTTGGGAAGTTAAATGGTTAATCTGAACGGGGTGTTTGTGTGATCTCAAATGAGTTTGAGATCTGGAATTTGGAAGTTGATGGATGTTTTAAAATGGAATTTTGAAATTTGGACTCAGAATTGAATTGTTTAAAAACTTTAAAGGAAAATTTATTTAAAGGAATTAAATCAACATTTGAAGTATTAACTCGAATTTGTATATAATTCGAGATGGTTTAAATTTGGAATTTGAATTGGTTCAAATTGAATTTGATTTGAAGTAATTGAAAGTGTGATTGAAGATGCATGAGTATAAGATTCAAATGGAAAATTTGAATTGGATTGATTTGAATAATTAGGAATTGTAATTAAAGTTTAATAGTTTTAAATTCAAATGGAATTTGAATTGAATTTGGGAGGAAATCAATAATAATTCAGCTTGTTGTGGAAATGGAGTTTGAAATTGGGATTAGTTCAAACTGGAGTTGAAATGAATTGAAATTGGAACTAGTTCAACTGAAATTTATTTGAATTAGTAGGATCAAGGTTGAATAAAGTTAAATTTGGAAAGAAACTGAGGAATTCAACTTGAATTGGGTTAAATAGATTTCAGTGGAAATTGAAGTTATTTAAATTGGAATGGGGTCAATTTAAATGGAAGAGGAAATTTAAATTGAATTGATCGGGAAGGAAGATTGGGGAGTGAACAGTTTTGACTCTGGACTATTTTTAAAATAAACTATTTTAATACAAACCTATTTTTCCAAGCTATTCATTATATATACAACCTTTCTTTTAAAAGCCAAACTATCTTATACTTGTTTTACAATTATTTTTGAAACTGTTTAACAATTTTCTAACTATTTTATGAACTAATTACTATTTTCAACTATTAATTACTATTTTATAGCTATTTTGGAATTATTTAAAATTTCTATGACTATTTAACTATTTTCCAATTATTTTACAATTACTGAACTATTTTACAGCTATTTTATAAACTAGTAATTATTTTCCAACTACTTGTCTATTTTCAAAAATAAAAATAAAAATTTCAAGCTATTTTCTAAATAAACTGGTCGGAGTTCAAACTGTTATTGGTTAAATACTCAATCGAGATAAGAATAGAGGTGATAATCCAAAGAGATTAAAGCAATTGTGAGTAAGTGAATGAAAATCAAAGTGAATGTGAATAAAAATGGAATTGATTTGGCTAATAACCAATAAAAAAAATACGTAGGGTGTACGTATATTATTCTATTCGCATAGTGATTTGATCCAGATTCGAGCACAGAATTTCGAGATAGTTATATCGATCCGAGTGAGATTTTTCACTCGATTTTCGACGGCGAAACTGGATATGGATTGTTGATTGGTTTTGGATATTCTCTATCATAGTTAGACTATGCAAGGAGAATGACGGTTTCTGATCAAGAAACCAGATCTGTGTCCGCACTGATTGGTATAGCGTACGGATGATATGTGTACATCGTACGGATTTGAATGAAAATGATATTGAAAGGAGTAATCAAATTTGAATATTTGATTTTGAGTAAACAAAGTTAAATATATTTGTTTAATAAAATGAAACTCCCCTTGATGAATCTTTTGCCAGAAGAAAATGGTTTTTGGAAATGTTTTGAAGTATAAAAGGAATTTTATACAAGTTTGAAATGATCCAAAGTTTTAAAAGATTTTATATATCTGAATATATATATATATATAAAGGATCATATGAGGATTTTGGGAAAAGGTTTTGGGAACCTTTGGATTTGGATTTGGAAAGGCTTTTGATTTTTGGGTAAAATCAATATAAGAATTTGGAAAGCCTAGTTTGAGAATTATCGATTTTGGAATAATCGATTTGGTGTAAAGGAGCTTTGTAATCGATTTGGTGTAAAGGAGCTTTGTATGAGATCATACTAGGTGTATGATTTAAAGATACTATATGTGTATAGTATAAAATGTTTTGATGATGGCTCTGGCTAAAAAGGCGCTCCCTTGAAATGAACTTCTCAGGAGTACCACCGGGTGGTGCTGCCTTGAGCCCCAAGGGGGGGTTCTAAAGTTGATCCTGTGAGGAGTCCGGACGAAACTAGTTCCTGGGGATTATGAGTAGAGTATACCATAGCGAAAGTCGTGTGTGTCGCTAAGAGCCAAGGTCTACGTTTGATTTTATATCGGTAGACTGCGACCTATGGTATAACATAGCGAAAGTCGTGTGTGCCGCTGAGAGCCAACAATCTGCGTTTGATTTTATATCGGCAGACTGCGACCTATGTAGGAGTGGAGAGGTTTCATTTCAACAGCGAAAATCAGAGGCCGCGGAGAGCCTGCAGTCACATGGACTTTTGCTGCGATGGCAACGTAACCCTGGAATGTAACTGCGACCATGGATGGGGATGATGATTTCCAGAGCATTCTCACCAAAGATATATCCTCTATTTTCAAAAATGTTTTCTATATTTTCAATAAAATTATTTTCTAAAGTATTTTCACTGGGTGTTGAAAATGGGTCTGCTAAGTACTTAAAGATTTTCAGTTCTACGCCTGATCAACGTATGACCGAATTTCTGTGAGAACAAGGATGGACTGTTTGAGACATCGAGTTATAAGAAATATGTTTTATAAAATATTATCCGAATTTAAAGGTGTGACGCCCCACCTCTATACCCACGCTAGCCAAGAACATTACGGTGATTGCTGTTGACTAGCACGGAGAATAAGGCTGTTGAGGAGCGACCATCCGTGTAATTTCTTTGCGCGAGCACCGATATGTCAGATACTATAACATGCATGCTATTTCAAGAGGAAATCCGACATACCGACACAAACTCAAAGCTACTACACGGTGGCTATATAAATCCTTCGGAAAACAAATATAGAAATAAGCATAACACAAATCAGTCACAGACAATTCATATCACAAAGGCGGAAATAGATATGAATATTACACATGAAAGTGTACATCAGAGTAGTGGTCTAAAAGGATCCACAATATCACAAAAGAATAGTTACACGAACTACACAAAAGAATAAGTATACATTATGGAGTCTGTATCTCAAACGTATACAACAAAATAACTACTAATCTAAGTAGTTAACCCAAAAGTCAAGGAGTTAATCCCGGATGAGAAGTCAAGCAGAAGCACCTCTAACATCTCGGTCTGACCCGAGTATTATTTAATAAGAAAATAATAAACGGATCAGTCTAACTATAAATATCAGATAACATGATATAGAATAGGAGATATGACTAAACACACTATAATCACAATGCCAAGCTGTGATATATACATAAGTAATTGAAAATCGTCAAGGGATATATCAATATCACGATAATCTACTCAAGATAAAAAGGGATGTTATACTCCTGATTTCATTCACCAAGCCATAATAAATGACATATAAGATATGGCAAAGACGTATAATATTCATAATGGCATACTACTATAAGTATGTAAATGATAATCAACAAACGATTAATCAATATCAAAGAATCTTCTCAAAGATCCAAAAAGGGTATCATACCCAAAACTTGTATTCACAACAAGTTAATGACACACGAAATCACCTATGCATAAGAATTGATAAATCATATCAATAGAAATCACAAAAATAGGTGAAGAAGAAAATTCCAGAATTCGACACACGAAATCCAGAAATCACACAAAATAAAGGGGGGAGGCCTATCACATGAACGGGAGCATGAAAACTCACCAACAGCTGTAACACATGAACGAGAAGCTATCTCATGGTAGCTAGCCATTAATTTGACACACGAATGGTCCGAAGACCTGACACACGAATGGCCCGAAGACCGTGGGTTGCTACCCCACAAATTTGACACACGAACGGGGTTTAGTTTCCCACGTAGGCAAAGAGACATCACACATTGCTAGTCTAAATCAAAAAAATGATCGTCATGATCATCGAGAAGTGTCAATTACACTAAGCTAGTAAATATATGAGTTTAGCTTCATGTCCCATAACCACTTGCTTAACTTAAATATTTACGAACACACTGTAAATCTCCACTAGAAAATTGTCACAAGAGGTTCAATCGAACAAGTCCAAGAATTAACCGACAAAGTAAACGCAAGCGTTTCATACTACTTGTTTTACTAAGCCGTTTAATTAGATTTCTCATACGAGTGAGGTAAAGGTTTGTATATACTAATAGATTGGAAAACGGTTTTATAAACGAATTTGATCTTAAAATAGTATTGAAATCATTAGAGGAAAGAGTTTTGATATTTACTACTAGTATAGAAAACCTTTATATTTTTAAAGTGACAAATCACGAAGAAGATTGTAAGAACAATCAATCGCAATAATTCACATACGAAGACGTGAATAAAATCCAACGAAATTGATAAAGGATCCATCGAAATGGATATTCAAAAATCCCTAAAAAGAGTCATCAAAGTCATAATAGATGATAACAACAAATAGGATTATCACGAATCGATTTAAATTGGAATTTCAATCCAAAAAGGCAAATTGGACTCAAACAGCAGGTTCAGTCGACTGAACAGAGTTTTCAGTCGACTGACCCTGTACTTGGAAATTTTCCAGGTTTAGAAAACTTTCTGTTTCCAGTTTCAGTCGACTGTGCAGATTTTTTCAGTCGACTGGATCATGCCTGGAAACTCTCGGGTTTCAGGTTCAGTCGACTGAACAGAGTTTTCAGTCGACTGAATCATGCCTGGGCTGTTTTTCAGCCTTATTCAAATGAAGAGCAAACTCTTCCAAAATGCAACCGGATGAACATTGGCTCTAAGGGTTTATGCCAATCGGCAACCCGGCCCTCTATGCTCCTCGATGCATCACCAAAAGCATGATCAAACATCCATAAAAGGATTTTCACACAAATTTGGTTTAAAAACCCAAAAATTGGAATATTCACAAAACCAATCCAAATCAAGAGCAAATGCACATGAATAAGTGTTAGGAATTCATACCCAACAACCAAAGATAATTATAGTCATAGATGTGAGATAAAAATCTCACCTTTGCACTAAAATTTATGAAGATGAAGCTTGAAAGCAAAGAGGAATCAACCACTCTTCAAGTCCAACTCAAGAAGCTTGAATCTAAGCTAAAAAGAAGAACATTTCCTAAGTTAGGTTTAGGAAATTTTTGAAATTCAAAGAGAGAATGAGTTGGAGAAGAAGAAGAGGAAGCTTACCAATGGGTTCTCATGAACTTTGGAGCAAGGAGATGGATTTGCAAAGCAAGCTAGGGCTTAGGAATTTCTATTTCCCATTCTCTTCCTCCATTTTTGCTTGAGCTTGAGTGTTAGGAAAATAGAAGAGAAGTGAATGAAGAGGAGAGTGTTGAAACTGAGTTAAGTGGCTAATTGGCTCAGCCCAACCAAAGCCCTAAGCGGGAAAAAGTAGCAAAATTCAACTTTCTTCAAACATATCGAAGCTTATACTCAAAAAGGTCGCAAACGGCATTTTGAACTCAATGGAGGAGGTCTCGAGTCCTAATTCGACCGTATGCAAAAAGTAGGTTTTCGGACTAAAATCCGACGAACGATAAAATATTTAAATAAAATATTTAAATATAAAATCGATAAATATGCGGGTTGTTACAGACTCCCCTCCTTAAAGAAATTGCGTCCTCGCAATAAGTAAGAAGGAAATATATGAAGTAACAACCATAGAAGCATATTAACACAAAAGAAAACTTTGAAATAGGAAGTTCACCATAAAGTGCACAAAAGAGTTAGCAAGAAATCTGGTGAAACTTCAATTTCCACAATAACACCGGGCTCAAGGATGAAAACCGGAATCCCTAAGGCATTCCCGTAGATAAAAGACGTGGGGAACGTCAAGAATAGCAGAAAATTGAGCCGGTGCAACGGCGTAGTACAAAAACGGTACGCCCAATGAACCAAAGCAAAGACATCGATGTAGTACAACGGTACATCCGATGAATCAAATAGCAAAGACATCGATGTAGTACAACGGTACATCCGATGAATCAAATAGCAAAGACATCGATGTAGTACAACGATACATCCAATGAATCAAAAGAAAAGACATCGATGTAGTACAACGGTACATCCGATGAATCAAATAGCAAAGACATCGATGTAGTACAACGGTACATCCGATGAATCAAATAGCAAAGACATCGATGTAGTACAACGGTACATCCGATGAATCAAAAGAAAAGACATCGATGTAGTACAACGGTACATCCGATGAATCAAAAGCTGAGACATCGATGTAGTACAACGGTACATCCGATGAATCAAAAGAAAAGACATCGATGTAGTACAACGGTACATCCGATGAATCAAAAGCAAAGACATCGATGTAGTACAACGGTACATCCGATGAATCAAATAGCAAAGACATCGATGTAGTACAAACGGTACATTCGATGAATCAAATAGCAAAGACATCGATGTAGTACAACGGTACATCCGATGAATCAAATAGCAAAGACATCGATGTAGTACAACGGTACATCCGATGAATCAAATAGCAAAGACATCGATGTAGTACAACGGTACATCCGATGAATCAAAAGAAAAGACATCGATGTAGTACAAACAGTACATCCGATGAATCAAAAGCAAATAATTCGGAACACTGACGCAGTACAAAAATGGTACGTCCAATGAACCGAACACAATAAAAGGACATCGGACGCTAGCCCTTAAAAGGAATGAGATAAAGCTAAATAAAACGAAGTATACCAAAACGTCCGATGAACTTGATAGAAAAATAATTCCATTCATACAACATCAAAGAATCAACCACTTGTTGCCTACGACAAAGCGCATTGGCAACACGATTTCCCCTTTCGGGAATAAAAGAATACCAAGATCATAAGATGCTAGGAACTCGAGTCAACATGAAGTTCCTTATGAGAAAATAATTATTCCAAAGATTTATGATCGGGGTAGAGAACAAATTTCTCATCCAAAAATGATGATGCTAAATCCCGAAAGTAAAAACAATAGCCGCGAACACTAGATCATGAGTGGCATATCTAGTCTCGATAAGCTATAATGATTTAGAAGCACAAGTGATAGCACGTTCTCCTTTGCAAGAGAATGGCATTCCAAACCAATACGACTAGTATCGGTACAAATAGCAAAATCTTGGTTCCCCTTCAGGAATCACAAGAATAAGAGTATTGAAAGGAAGGGTTCTTTTAAATAATTCTCTTTCCCGAAAAGTTAAAACTTCCAAAATTACATTTTTACTTTTATGTAATAATCTCTCTACAAAAATTTACATTTTTACAAGTCAATATATCGTGTCTGATTGTCTCATCAAAGCGTTTAGGAAATTCCTATCGATAACGTTGATCAAGCGTATCGACCAAAATTCTTAAAGCACTCAACCGGCAATACAATCACAAAATCATCTTTTCTAGGATAAATAAATCTCTTAAAAAGTTTTAATAATATTCTTTGTTTGTCTCAAGAACAAAATCCAGTTTTACTTATAAATAAATCTTATGAAAAAGATTTGCTAAATTTTAAATTACTATTTTCATCCAAAATCAATAAATACAAGAATGGTCTCATCGAAATATTCATAGAATATTCGATTTATAAAATGGGTGAAATAAGTTGGACAAATTGAATGACATAATAATTCATTCATAGGAATCATAACAAGTGCGGAATGCGATAAGTGAAATGCTAACTTCCGCAACTTGTAGCAAATGAAAACGGCGGTAAAGTCGAACTAAAAAGACCTTAGCACCACACAAAAGATTACTTAGGTGATAATCTTAAGACAAGTCAAATATACCGGAAAATTCTCAAACTATTTAGATGAGAGAAATAACACTTTCCTCACCATAAGGACTTTAAAGAATAAAATGATGCCATCAAGATGGAATCAAAATCACAAAGAAAAATAGAAATCTGCTTAACAGATTGAAAATGTCGAAGATGAATAACCCACTCGGAAAAATAGGATATGGGCTTCACAGTGATTAAGCCAATCCTTACAGAAAGGTCAATTCCGAAGCCAAAGCAAAAATGTCGGCTCGGAAAGGAAAGTCACACAAAACAATCTCGACATCTAAACAAAAGCAAATTGAGTGTTGCGGATCTACCATCCGGATTCACAATCCTCAAAGAAGTCATCAAGCCCAAAATGTTCAAAGAAAAAGAATCGACAAGTTCTTTTGATATAAAAATAATGAGATGAAACCCATATCAAAAAGAACTCAAATAGAAAGTTCACGAATTAAAACAATGCCATCGAGGATTGAATGAAAATACCTTGACCAAAAGTTGCAGCTTTCCCTCTCACTTGCTTGGAAGCTTAGGACACGAAGATAAAAGATAACCCGAACCTTTGCAATAACGGCAAAAGAGGGGTTTCGGGCACTCCTTTACTTGGTGGTCTATTGAACCACAATTGTAGCATTGTCCACTACTAGAGGTAGGAGTCTTTGCTACCGAAATTTCTTGCCTCCCTTTCTTGTTGGGAATGGGGCCTTTGAATTTAATTGGCCTCTTCGAGTTATTGTTGAAGTTCTGTTGGGCACGCACAACTTCAACATCACCTTCATTATCGGCCTCTTCAAGACGAAGAGCGATATCAATAAGCTGATCAAATGAAACCTCAAGTTTCAGAAGTAATGGCTTCTTAAGATTCTTATTCAAGCCATAAACAAATCTTTGATTTTTCTTCATCGGGGTATTAATGTACTCAACCCCGTATTTAGACAGAGATTCGAAGGATGCGACATAGTCTGTCACAGAAGATTCACCTTGAACAAGGTCTATGAAACACCGGGCTAAGGTTACTTTTTCAGCCTCCGGCACAAATTTCGATTCGAATCTTTCTCGGAATTGCTCCCAAGTGAGATCCGCCTCAACGATTTCAGAAATTAAAAGCTCATACCAATCTAATGCTCTTTCTTGGAGCATGCTAGAAGCCACTTGGACTCGATGTAGATCAATAAGGTTCATGCGAGAAAAGATGCGATCGCATGATTTGAGCCAAGCTTGAATTTCAATAACACTCTCGGATCCCTTGAATGGCCTTCCACCCAAATCGGTGTAGTCTCTGCACAAGCGTGCAAAACCGGATCTAGGATGAGTAGGCTCTGGATTGGGTCCGGCAGCTTGAGCGTTCTTCACGAGATCCAAAAGCTGCTGAGCAGACATGAATACTCCATCCTGAGGAGTAGCACTAGATTGACCGGCGCTAGAACGGCCTGGTCTAACCATTTCCCTTCTTTAAGAAAGAAAGAAAGAAGAGGAAAAATTTATTCTCAAAATAAATATCAAGCAATCTTGATAGATAAAATATGGAATCATAAAAGAAAGTAGGATAGAACGGTACGAAGACCCGAATAAAATCCTAAAGCACAACTCCTAAGAAAGACTTAGGACATGATCCTTGCTAAATGATTCTACTTTGTTCCGAAGTTTGGCTCTGATACCATGCTGTGACGCCCCACCTCTATACCCACGCTAGCCAAGAACATTACGGTGATTGCTGTCGACTAGCACGGAGAATAAGGCTGTTGAGGAGCGACCATCCGTGTAATTTCTTTGCGCGAGCACCGATATGTCAGATACTATAACTTGCATGCTATTTCAAGAGGAAATCCGACATACCGACACAAACTCAAAGCTACTACACGGTGGCTATATAAATCCTTCGGAAAACAAATATAGAAATAAGCATAACACAAATCAGTCACAGACAATTCATATCACAAAGGCGGAAATAGATATGAATATTACACATGAAAGTGTATATCAGAGTAGTGGTCTAAAAGGATCCACAATATCACAAAAGAATAGTTATATGAACTACACAAAAGAATAAGTATACATTATGGAGTCTGTATCTCAAACGTATACAACAAAATAACTACTAATCTAAGTAGTTAACCCAAAAGTCAAGGAGTTAATCCCGGATGAGAAGTCAAGCAGAAGCACCTGTAACATCTCGGTCTGACCCGAGTATTATTTAATAAGAAAATAATAAACGGATCAGTCTAACTATAAATATCAGATAACATGATATAGAATATGAGATATGACTAAACACACTATAATCACAATGCCAAGCTGTGATATATACATAAGTAATTGAAAATCGTCAAGGGATATATCAATATCACGATAATCTAATCAAGATAAAAAGGGATGTTATACTCCTGATTTCATTCACCAAGCCACAATAAATGACATATAAGATATGGCCAAGACGTATAATATTCATAATGGCATACTACTATAAGTATGTAAATGATAATCAACAAACGATTAATCAATATCAAAGAATCTTCTCAAAGATCCAAAAAGGGTATCATACCCAAAACTTGTATTCACAACAAGTTAATGACACACGAAATCACCTATGCATAAGAATTGATAAATCATATCAATAGAAATCACAAAAATAGGTGAAGAAGAAAATTACAGAATTCGACACACGAAATCCAGAAATCACACAAAATAAAGGGGGGAGGCCTATCACATGAACGGGAGCATGAAAACTCACCAACAGCTGTAACACATGAACGAGAAGCTATCTCATGGTAGCTAGCCATTAATTTGACACACGAATGGTCCGAAGACCTGACACACGAATGGCCCGAAGACCGTGGGTTGCTACCCCACAAATTTGACACACGAACGGGGTTTAGTCTCCCACGTAGGCAAAGAGACATCACACATTGCTAGTCTAAATCACAAAAATGATCGTCATGATCATCGAGAAGTGTCAATTACACTAAGCTAGTAAATATATGAGTTTAGCTTCATGTCCCATAACCACTTGCTTAACTTAAATATTTACGAACAAACTGTAAATCTCCACTAGAAAATTGTCACAAGAGGTTCAATCGAACAAGTCCAAGAATTAACCGACAAAGTAAACGCAAGTGTTTCATACCACTTGTTTTACTAAGCCGTTTAATTAGATTTCTCATACGAGTGAGGTAAAGGTTTGTATATACTAATAGATTGGAAAACGGTTTTATAAACGAATTTGGTCTTAAAATAGTATTGAAATCGTTAGAGGAAAGAGTTTTGATATTTACTACTAGTATAGAAAACCTTTATATTTTTAAAGTGACAAATCACGAAGAAGATTGTAAGAACAATCAATCGCAATAATTCACATACGAAGACGTGAATAAAATCCAACGAAATTGATAAAGGATCCATCGAAATGGATATTCAAAAATCCCTAAAAAGAGTCATCAAAGTCATAATAGATGATAACAACAAATAGGATTATCACGAATCGATTTAAATTGGAATTTCAATCCAAAAAGGCAAATTGGACTCAAACAGCAGGTTCAGTCGACTGAACAGAGTTTTCAGTCGACTGACCCTGTACCTGCAAATTTTCCAGGTTCAGGAAACTTTCTGTTTCCAGTTTCAGTCGACTGTGCAGAGTTTTTCAGTCGACTGGATCATGTCTGGAAACTCTCGGGTTTCAGGTTCAGTCGACTGAAAAGAGTTTTCAGTCGACTGAATCATGCCTGGGCTGTTTTTCAGCCTTATTCAAATGAAGAGCAAACTCTTCCAAAATGCAACCGGACGAACATTGGCTCTAAGGGTTTATGCCAATCGGCAACCCGGCCCTATATGCTCCTCGATGCATCACCAAAAGCATGATCAAACATCCATAAAAGGATTTTCACACAAATTTGGTTTAAAAACCCAAAAATTGGAATATTCACAAAACCAATCCAAATCAAGAGCAAATGCACATGAATAAGTGTTAGGAATTCATACCCAACAGCCAAAGATAATTATAGTCATAGATGTGAGATAAAAATCTCACCTTTGCACTAAAATTTATGAAGATGAAGCTTGAAAGCAAAGAGGAATCAACCACTCTTCAAGTCCAACTCAAGAAGCTTGAATCTAAGCTAAAAAGAAGAACATTTCCTAAGTTAGGTTTAGGAAATTTTTGAAATTCAAAGAGAGAATGAGTTGGAGAAGAAGAAGAGGAAGCTTACCAATGGGTTCTCATGAACTTTGGAGCAAGGAGATGGATTTGCAAAGCAAGCTAGGGCTTAGGAATTTCTATTTCCCATTCTCTTCCTCCATTTTTGCTTGAGCTTGAGTGTTAGGAAAATAGAAGAGAAGTGAATGAAGAGGAGAGTGTTGAAACTGAGTTAAGTGGCTAATTGGCTCAGCCCAACCAAAGCCCTAAGCGGGAAAAAGTAGCAAAATTCAACTTTCTCCAAACATATCGAAGCTTATACTCAAAAAGGTCGCAAACGGCATTTTGAACTCAATGGAGGAGGTCTCGAGTCCTAATTCGACCGTATGCAAAAAGTAGGTTTTCGGACTAAAATCCGACGAAGGATAAAATATTTAAATAAAATATTTAAATATAAAATCGATAAATATGCGGGTTGTTACAGACTCCCCTCCTTAAAGAAATTGCGTCCTCGCAATAAGTAAGAAGGAAATATATGAAGTAACAACCATAGAAGCATATTAACACAAAAGAAAACTTTGAAATAGGAAGTTCACCATAAAGTGCACAAAAGAGTTAGCGAGAAATCTGGTGAAACTTCAATTTCCACAATAACACCGGGCTCAAGGATGAAAACCGGAATCCCTAAGGCATTCCCGTAGATAAAAGACGTGGGGAACGTCAAGAATAGCAGAAAATTGAGCCGGTGCAACGGCGTAGTACAAAAACGGTACGCCCGATGAACCAAAGCAAAGACATCGATGTAGTACAACGGTACATCCGATGAATCAAATAGCAAAGACATCGATGTAGTACAACGGTACATCCGATGAATCAAAAGAAAAGACATCGATGTAGTACAACGGTACATCCGATGAATCAAATAGCAAAGACATCGATGTAGTACAACGGTGCATCCGATGAATCAAATAGCAAAGACATCGATGTAGTACAACGGTACATCCGATGAATCAAAAGAAAAGACATCGATGTAGTACAACGGTACATCCGATGAATCAAAAGCGGAGACATCGATGTAGTACAACGGTACATCCGATGAATCAAAAGAAAAGACATCGATGTAGTACAACGGTACATCCGATGAATCAAAAGCAAAGACATCGATGTAGTACAACGGTACATCCGATGAATCAAATAGCAAAGACATCGATGTAGTACAAACGGTACAACCGATGAATCAAATAGCGAAGACATCGATGTAGTACAACGGTACATCCGATGAATCAAAAGAAAAGACATCGATGTAGTACAACGGTACATCCGATGAATCAAATAGCAAAGACATCGATGTAGTACAACGGTACATCCGATGAATCAAAAGCAAAGACATCGATGTAGTACAACGGTACATCCGATGAATCAAAAGCAGAGACATCGATGTAGTACAACGGTACATCCGATGAATCAAAAGAAAAGACATCGATGTAGTACAATGGTACATTCGATGAATCAAAAGCAGAGACATCGATGTAGTACAACGGTACATCCGATGAATCAAAAGAAAAGACATCGATGTAGTACAACGGTACATCCGATGAATCAAATAGCAAAGACATCGATGTAGTACAACGGTACATCCGATGAATCAAATAGCAAAGACATCGATGAAGTACAACGGTACATCCGATGAACCAAAAGAAAAGACATCGATGTAGTACAACGGTACATCCGATGAATCAAAAACAGAGACATCGATGTAGTACAACGGTACATCCGATGAATCAAAAGAAAAGACATCGATGTAGTACAACGGTACATCCGATGAATCAAAAGCAAAGACATCGATGTAGTACAACGGTACATCCGATGAATCAAATAGCAAAGTCATCGATGTAGTACAAACGGTACATCCGATGAATCAAATAGCAAAGACATCGATGTAGTACAACGGTACATCCGATGAATCAAATAGCAAAGACATCGATGTAGTACAACGGTACATCCGATGAATCAAAAGAAAAGACATCGATGTAGTACAACGGTACATCCGATGAATCATAAGCAGAGACATCGATGTAGTACAACGGTACATCCGATGAATCAAAAGCAGAGACATCGATGTAGTACAACGGTACATCCGATGAATCAAATAGCAAAGACATCGATGTAGTACAAACGGTACATCCGATGAATCAAATAGCAAAGACATCGATGTAGTACAACGGTACATCCGATGAATCAAATAGCAAAGACATCGATGTAGTACAACGGTACATCCGATGAATCAAAAGAAAAGACATCGATGTAGTACAACGGTACATCCGATGAATCAAAAGCAGAGACATCGATGTAGTAAGCGTTTGGTGTTTGTTGCTTTTGAAATGCTTGTGTTTAGCCTTTAAAAGTAAGTGAAATGCTAATAGAATTTCTATATGTGGCACTTACATATTTAAATTGAGATGTACAGGTGCTTGAAGACTGTTTGGTTGGTTTGGATTGCGCTAATTGCTTAAATTTATAAGCTGCTTGCTTAAAATGCTAAATAAAGGTACGCCTACGCAATAAAAATAGGAAATATGAACTGTTTTTGCTTTTTCCGACCGTGTGGGTCGATGTATACATATTTATATCTATTTTCAAATTGCAAAAGCTCCTTCGTACAAAGGAGACTCCGCCAAAATTTTCTGAAAATTTTGGAAGTTAGGGAAAAAAAATTCATTAGCGACAAAACGATCTCAAATTTGAAACTTAAATTGAATTAGTAGATGAAATTAATATGAACCAGTTATAAATGAAGGATAAAATTTAATATTCAAAATTGAAATAAATTGAATTCGTATGAAAAAGGACAAAACTAGTTGGCATAGACGAAGATGTGGAAACCTATATAAGGAAAGGTAAAAAGGGATTTGAAAGGTTACGATTGGATATTGTTGTTAAATAGAATACGCAGGTATGAAAGGGAAAAGAAATTGGATTTGATTCCAAAAGATAAATGTGAATGGCCTGACAAAAAGGTATGTGTTTAAAATTCTGTATGGAATTGGATTGGGTTTTGATGTGGCCACTTGGCATTTGTTTTCTTTTGTGATTTGGGAGCTCATAGAGGCCTTTTGTAGTAGTACCGAGCTAGCCGCGCAAAGGAGACGCTGGCAAACCTTTTCGGAAATTAAGAGAGTTAGAAAAAAAAAATTGAGAAAATTTCGATAACACAAAATTGGTTTTAAATTGAAATTTAAAGGATTGAGCAAAAGGGTATTGCGTGAAAAAACTGTAGAAGGTTTTAGGAAGTTGGTTAAAGTTAAGTGTCTTTAATAAAAGATAATTGGTAGAATGTTGAATTGTGGGTTTTGGGAAAAGTAAACGGGTTTTGAACCATTCATCCTAACTATAAATTTCGGGGACGAAATTCTTTTAAGGGGGGAGGAATGTGACGACCCGATATTTTTAACAGTTTAAATTGTAATAATAAATTGATTTTAAATATTTAAACGTTAATTGTAAACTTGACTCCCGAATATTAATATTTACTTGATAATTAAATTATTGAGTTATATAATTTGAAATTGGGTAAAATATTGAATATAGAATTTTAAGCTTGTTAATAAAAATTTGAAGGCTTATAAAATTTATAATGATAGGACTGAAGATAATAGAATGGTTGGAATCTAATTTAAAGGTGATTTGTCAGTTTTAATAATATATCGTGTAAATCGATAGTTTACAATATACTATCTACACCATCTCTATTTTATTTATATTTATGTATGCTTTTAAATAATACAAAAGGTATAAGTATGTATACATCTATAAGTATAGGATAAGTGGGATGACATGGTGAAGACAAGTGGCATAATATGGACCATACACCTATCTTAAGATGAAATAGAATTATGACACATAACCCCATTAGGTGTCCATGTGTAGAAACATCTTAAGACACCTAAGTAGACATGTATCAACATTCTAAAGCTTGTGCAAAGAAAAGTAGACAAGTGTCCAAAACTAAAATTATCAAACTAACCTTGAAAATTACTATGTAAAGGGTGGAAATGTTCGCTTATTTTTCTTTCTTTCACAAAACAAAAACAAAAGTAAGATAAAGTGAAAAAACTTGGAGAAAGCCAAGGAAAAAGAGTCAAGGAAAATATACAAGTTTAAGGTGAGAAAACCTATTTAAATTTCTAGTATTCATGTTATTCTTGAAGAGATGATAGTTGTAAGTAAAAGTGGCTCGGTTCTATCAAAAACGCAGCTTAGTAATTTGACCATAACCTTCTCAATTCTTAATGAAATTTCGATTTCTTGGATGTTCTGGAAATCTTATTTCCTGTGTTACAAGTTTGATGTTTTGTGTTTTCTGTAATTTGGATGTTAGCTATGTCAAAATTGAATCTTTCTACTGTAATTCCGAGAGCAAAACCAATATTAGCTCTATGCTTAAGGCTGAAACTAAATTGGCCATAACTTCTTCGTTCCTAAACCGATTTCGATAAATTTAGATGTTGCAGAAAGCTTAGACTTTTTTCTAAAACTTTTAAGTTTTGAGTTTTTCAAAATTTCGATGTTATCTTGGCCAAAATTATAATTGTTTATCGTTGTCGCGAGACAAAATGACAGAAGTTATGAAATTCAAATCTCAGAATTGTTTTATCCATAACTTTTGCAATTCTTATTGGAATTTGGTAATTTTTAATATTCCGGAAAGATTAGAAACTAAGATACAACTTTTGCTTTATTTATTTTTCCTGATTTCGATGTTTTCTATGCTATAATTGCAATTGTTGGTCGCTGTCCTGCAAATGCATAAGTTCAGGCTAAGCTTAATGTTTTTAGTAAAATGATCATAACTTTTGAACCGTTGATGCAAATTCGATGATCTTGATCATTCTGGAAAGCTAACGGAAAGGCCTATAACTTTTGTTTGTATTATTTTCTGAAATTCATTGATTAATATGTTGAAAAACCACTTGCAAACTCGCTGTCCTGTTGTTGTAGAGTACTCAGTGTCTTGTGCAAAGCTGAGCTAGTATTTTGTGTATAACTTTTGCGTTTCTTATCCAAATCCTTTAATTTTTAAAGTTTTGGAAACTGCAGGAAGAATGTGATAACTTTCATTTGTATCACTTTTTAAAATTCGATCATCTATATATATGAAATTGAGGTGCAAGCTCGGGTTACATTTCTGCCCGAAATGAACATGTTTGTTTCTAAGAAAAGGGCCTTACTTGTTAGATTTTTATCATTGATTTGATAAACAATTTGATGGGTTTCTTTTCATGGTGGTTGAGTATACTAAGTAAATTACTTTAAAGAAGTATTTTCACACAGAAGGATTAATCGAGGATGTGGTATAAGACCATAGATAATTTAGTGAGTTTGTTAATAGAAACTAAGAAGTTAATTAAGATGAGTAGTTAATGATTGTGAACAATTAATATAATATAAGCAATTAAAGGTTAATTAAATTCTAGAGTAACTAAAAATTTGAAATAATCAATGATTGATTAAGGTAATTAATCAATGTAGTTAATAGAATTTACTAATAAAAGAAGTCGAAGAAAATTACTTAATATCATAAATCAAAGGGGGTAATTATTGGTAATTACTTAATTGAGGATTAATTACTTGTTTAATCAGTGTAACAAAATTTATGGAGGGTTAGTAAATTTATGAGCATGATTAATTCAAGGATTATTAATCAATGTAAGTGATTATAAGTTAATGAATCTGAGAACTTAGTCCAAGTAGATAAGTTAAGATGAATAATGATGGGTTGACTAATTAAATTGATTTGGAGTTAATAAATGTAAACGAAGGAATCTAAGTGATTGAGGTTTGAAAATTCAATTAGAATCAATTGAATTGATTTGTGTGATTAAGCTTTGCTTATGATTGGTTGAATGGTATTGGATGCTTTGAATGAGTTGATATCTCTGATATGAAATGTTGTGTATTTCATTTGGATAACTCGGGTTGATGATATGAGTTTCGAAGAAACCGAGGTCGGGTATTGGGAAATACCCGAAACCACTTTGAATTTTATAAATTGATTTGTGAAATCAATAGGCTAGAATGAAGTGATTTAAGTGAATTGGATTATTTTATCTAAGTTTGGTACTTAGAAATTGATGTGTGGAATAAGTGATGTCTAAAATAAATTGTGGCTTTGTGAATTGATATGAGTACCCGGGTTTTAATTCAGTTGTATGCTTTGGTATTACATGTTAGATGGGTTTACTCACGCTGGTTTCCAGCCTGACCCGGGTGTTACTTTGGTGTAATGCTCGGGTCAGACCGAGTATTACAGATTTTCAGGTAGGTACGTTCTGGAGCTCAGGAGACGAGCTGGATGGCAAGTACGTATAGAGTATTTCCGCTGCAGTATATGATTATATATCCGAGACATGATTTGTATATGATCAGTGACTGTATATATGTGAACCTCTGATGTATTAAAGTGTAATCAACAGATAAAATATTCTTTTGTAAACTGTTATTATTTATTATATTTTATCCACTGCGAATGTGAGATTTTGGTGTTCTGTTCTTCTTCTTCTTCTATCTCTTTCTTCTTTTCCATAACTATCTGAAATTTTCGGGTTCGAAAATTTCGGGTCGTTACAAATGAATTGAGAATGAAATTGAATTTGTAAGTCAATAAAATTGGATGGTAAATTAAAAGTAAATGGTGGAATCAGAACTTGAGTTATTAATTAAAATTTGACTTGAGGTGTAACAAATTAAATATAATCGGAAATGTATCGAATAAAAATGAATTTGGATTAAAATAGTAATGGTTAGTAATATGCAAGCTTGGAATGTGTCGAGCTAAATAAATGGGCGTGAATGAATTAAAATAAAAAGGAAATTTAATTGGTAATGAAGATGAACTTAAGTTGTTAATGATTTTGAATGAACTAGTTTGGTTAATAAAATGAAATGCAAGTGAATGTATTCAAATTTAAAATGCAATGAAAAGGAGAATATATGGGCTGTGAATAAATTTAAAAATGGAATAGAATTATATATAAATTGAGTTGAAATACATTTAAATGGGTTATAAAACATAAATACTTATTTATTCACATAGATCTCGTCAAATTGCATAGAATAAATTGTCATTGGATGTAAATGGAAGTAATTAAAATTTTATGAATTGATAGGAGTAAAATAAATTGATTTTGAGATCAATTGAATTAAATATGAGTTCGTTTTGCTTAAAAATAAATTAAATGTAAGCGATTGAGTTTTAAACCATTCAAATTGATGAAGTTGTATAGAATGGATTGAAAACCATTCAAATTGAATGAAAATGGTTATAAATTAATTGGAACAGTGGAATTAGTATGAAAATCGTATAAGTTGCTTACGGAAAAATGTTTGGTGTGAATTTCTTTTAGAATTCATGTGTTTAACTATTGCAATTAAGTGAAATGTTGTTAAACTTCATTTATATTTGGCACTTACATGCTTAAATTGAGCAAGTACAGGTACCGGGAAGCCTGGGAAGCCGTTTGGCTGGATTTTGGGCACGCTAACTGCTAAATAATAAGCCGCTTGCTTATAAATGCTAAATAAGGTACGCCTACGCAATAAAAATAGGAAATATGAACTGTTTTTGGTTTTTCTGACCGGGTGGGTCGATGTATATTTATTTATATCTTTTGTCAAATGGAAAAAGCTCCTTCGTACAAAGAAGACTCTGCCAAAAAAATTCAGAAATTTTGGGAGCTAGAAATTTTTGGAAAATTTTGTTAACGACAAAACGGTTTCAAATAGGAAATTGAAATAAATTAGTAAATGAAACTAATTAAAATAATGACATAAATTAGTTATAAATGGAAGATAAAATTAAATGTTCAAAATTGAAAATAAATAAAATTCATATGGAATGTGAAAACCAATTTGAATAGAAATAGATATAAACTGAAGTGGTAAGATGGAAATAAATATAAGAAACATATAAAATGCTTATACTAAACTTAAGTAAGGAATGGTGCATACTCAATTGGAAATTGATATTACAAATATAATCTAAAATAATATGTGAATGAATAGCTATTGGCATTTTGTGAGAAAGTCGATAAAATGTTTTTGGAATGTTGTGAATGGATATTAGTGCTAAGCAGGGTATGCAGGTAATATAAAGGGAAAAGGGAAATTGGTTTTGATTTCAAAAGATAAATTTGAATTGCTCGACAAAAAGGTATGTGTTTAAATTTCTGTGAAATTTGATTGGGTTTTTGGATCTAGCCACTTGGCTTCTTGTTTTCTTTTGGAATTTGGGAGGCCGTAGGGCCATTTTGTAGTTGTACCGAGCTAGCCGCGCAAAGGAGACGCCGGCGAAATTTTTCGGAAATTTAGAGAATTAGAAAATTTTGATAATTCAAAATTTAGTTTTGAATTATAATTTGGATGATTGTATAAATAAAGTTGTTTGGGAACTATGGAAAAACTTGGAAAGTTAATAAGAATAATAATGGGTCCTTTATAAAAAGAAAGTTGGTAAGATGTTGAATTGTTAGAAACTATTTAGATTTGGGGAAAATAATAAACGGGTATTGGACCTTTCTTCCTAACTAGTAATTTCGGGGATGAAATTCTTTTAAGTGGGGAGGAATGTGACGACCCGGAATTTTTGAGCATTTAAAATTGGAATGTTCAATTGATGTTAAATATTTAAAGATTTAATTTTTCACTTGAATCCAAATATCATAATTTATTTGATGATTAAATTATTAAATTAAATAAGTTGAAATTGGGTAAAATGTTAAATCTGAAGTTCTAAACCCGTTAAAAATAATTTGAAGGCTTATAAAATTTATATTGATAGTACCGAGGATAATAGAAGTTGTAAAATTAAATTTAACAGTGATTTGTTCAGTTTTGAAATTTTATAGTTTAAATTTAATTTAAAAATATCTTTTGAGGCACAGTCTCGGAATTCGACGAAATCAGTTCCATTGGATCCGTAATATTATATTATTATCGGATTTCAATTTTCGCAGCGTTCGGAATTACCGTTTGATCGTACAACCCGTAAATGCATAGAAGAATTAATTAACTTTAATTTACATGGTCAAACCTTTTCATAGAAGCCACACTCTTCTAGCTTCTAGCGCAAGCTTCTTCTCCCCTCTTCAAGTTCATTTCCACTTAAGTAAATTGACCGAAGCCTCATCTTCAAAATCAAAAATCGAAACCCTCAGTTTAAAAATGGCCGAGCCTTTCAAAATTGTTTTCTCATCTTTAAAAAAAAAGATAAAAAAAATTAATGGTGAACGAAAAAGGTGACCGCTCACACGCGCCGTTCACGACAAAATCGAAGCGATGTCGACTTCGATGCGGGGAGTGACTCGCAATGCCGGTTGTAGCTAGGGCCGTATCGTCTTTGCCGCGTCGTTCAGGTGTGGTCGCGCGCGTGAATTCAAGAGGCAGGAGGCGATTTCCAATAGGAGAGAGAGTTAGGGTTTCGGCGAGCGTCATCATGGGGGGAAGCCGCATATTCGTCGAGTGATGGGGATGTGGGTTGTCGTGGATGCCGATCGTTGTGAGGTCAGTGAAGTTCGAGCTTTGGGCAAGCGGTAGCTATGCTCAATCGAGACCTTAGTCGAGCAGCAGGTAAATTCTTTTTTGATTTGAATATATTAAGGAAAAAAAATAACAGAGAAAATGTATTCATATAGATCAGAAGATAAATATGTTGCGGTAGTATGTAAAACAATTTATTTGGCTTTATTTAAAGATTTATATAAATGTATGTAAACTGTAAAACAGAAGATAGTCTATATATGGATATGATTTAGAAGGTTGAAATTTAAATGGCAATATAGATTATTTTTTTTAGTATATACGTAGGTAGTTTTAAAAAAAATGAAATAGACAAATATATACACAGATATTTTAATTCACAAGTTATTTTAAAATAAATTATTAAGATGATTTATTTGTAAGTTAATCTGTTGAATTATTTTTGTAACTTAAATTGTAATTGTCTAGAAAATTAGTTAAATAAAATTATAAGTTAAAATCAAATATGTAAACGATGATAAATTGTTTGATAATTCAAATAGTAATAAATTGTGAATTGTTTATACAAGGTCTTAAATCGGGGAGAGACAAGCCAATTAGGATCGGATTTACAAAATAGAGATCAAAGGTGAGCTAATCTCACTCAGCTGAATTTTTATTTAAATTTAAATGATTAAATTTAAATAATTGTTTGGATGGTTGAATTGATTGATGTGCTATAGTATGGTATATTTTGGAATTGGCATATTATATTGTGCTAACGTCTGTGGATGTAAGGAAAACAAGTTGGAGGGATCCAACTGGACCCTTCAACATTTATTTAAATTATTTAATACCCTCTGTTGTGATTATGTGATATTCTATGATGAATTATATTGGAATATTGAATGCTATGGTTCGAATGGATATAATTGGGTATAATGAATTACCAAAAATGTATAAATTGGATTTTGGAAAGAAAATAAAAGAAGTGAATTTGTAAGTAAAATAATTATAGAAAAGTGAATAAATTTAAAAATGAATTGGAAAGTAATAAAGTGACTTTAAAATTCTAACAAATAAATTTTGAGTATAGAATGGAAATTTTGAATAATCAAAAGATTAATGAATTTTCACTTCAGTATTATTATTTTAAAAGAACAAAACATTTATTTAAATTTTAAGATTTAAATTATTGAAAAGAATAAGGAAGAAATTGGAAAAAAACCGAAATTTGTATATTTCAGTTAAAAGATTTAAAATCAAATGGAAGATAATAACAATAATAATAAAATCCATATTTAATGAATTTTGGAAATGAACTGAGTAAGTAAAGGAATTTATTTCAAATGGAATAAATTGGAAATCATTTTGGAAAATTGATTTAAGTAATTGAGATTGGAAATTCTCCCTGAATAACCAAGTACGTTTTCAAAGTAAATTTTTAAATATAAATTATAGGTTTTAACGTTGTTTTAAAAAGCGAGTTTTGGAAAATTTATTATTTCTAATATTTAAATTCTAAAGTAAGTATTTGTCGTTTAATCTATTATGGTAGTAATTATTTGAAGAATGACTTAGTATTTTGTTTTCAAAAGTGAAAATCTAGTTTATATTTTATTAAGTAAACTTATTTTCAAATAGTCATATAGTACGTATTTTTAACAAATGCTTGAAGTAGTTTTAACTTAAATGTTTTAAAGTATATTTCAAAGTAAAGTGTTTTAAATTATTTTAAAAATCTAGTTTTGTGGTTGGTGATTTCAGTGGAGATAGAAAATATTTGGGAAAGTTTATTGTGAAAAAGAAAGATGGTTTGAAACTGTTTTCAAAGGGTTGAAAATAGAAATATATCTTGTGAAGATATTTTTGAGGTTAATAAATAATTTGGGAAATTATTTATTGTTGGATGGTTGTTTGTGAATATTAATTGATAGTTAAATAACCGACTATCAATATTGGCCAACTGCGTTGATCGTTATGAAGAGACCGGGATCGAGATTTATTTCTCGAAAACCACTTCGATCTGATTTGTACGTTTCGTGGGAAACGATTTTGGATTCGAAGATGGAGCAGTGAAGTGAAAGGGCTAGTCGCTACTAATCCTGAGGATATTTCGAAAGTGGATGCAGTAGGAGTAGTGCCTTCGGTTCCGTTCGAACCCGGGACAGACTTATATGGCTGAATGCTTTCGGAACATCGTCAGGTGGGAATGACTGAAAATCAGGGGTTATGCAGCAAGGCTGGGTGGGTAGCACCCAAGCAGGGTGAGGTCATCCCTACCTAGATGTCCCTTTTATTTCGGCTTAGTGGGCGGTTGCTGATCCCAACCGCGGGGTGATCTTACTCGGGATTATCCAGTAAGGGGTAGTTCCGGTCTTCTGTTGTAGCGGAGCGGGCGTACTCCTCGGTACTGTGATCTAGGCCACGTACTGTGACAGGTGGTACTCCAGTGCCTAGTCATTAGTTGGAAATTCATTCTCCCTACGAGCCTTGTACGAGTTTTGTTTGTATTACCCACTGTGTGGCTAGTAGCTGAAATTTAATAGATGTAGCAATTTCGGCTATTTTATAAGTATTTGTATATAGACCCTATCATAATAACAGAGGATTTCTATAAAATTGTTTTAGCTATCGTAAGGTAAAAACCCGACATGTTTATTTGTGGCGTGGTCTTACGAGATGCTTTTGTTTTCAAAGGATTTTTGAAACTTTAATAATCAATTAGGTGTGATTTTCTCACGCTGGTATTCCAGACTGACTCGGGTGTTATTTAACTATAATGCTCGGGTCAGACCGAGTATTATAGGATACAGGACATGATGCTGTGGAGCTCAGGAGACGAGCTGGTTGACGATACGTACTCCCGTACTTGTTTATATATATATTCCGCTGTATTGAGTTGCTGTGTATCCATTTATATGTTAGTGATGTTGAACTGTGGATGTACTCTAATGATGTAATATATAAACAGATATATTTGATTTTGAGTAAAGATCATTTATTATCTATTATATTTTATTCTGCTGCGATGGTTAGATTCTGTTGTTGTTTTCTATTTTCTTCTTCTACCTCTTCTTCTTTAACCCAAATGGTTCGTATTTCTGTACAACTTGAGTTAATTTAGGTAGAATAGTGTTAACTCAAGGGGTACAGATATGCGAGTCGTTACAGGTTCAGACCATTAATAAATTGTGTTATTAAAATTTAATTATATGAGATTTATACTTTGAATTGAGTTAAGTATAGGTACAAGAAGACAAGCTGGATTAGAATGTGGCGCATACTCACTTTTTCTGACAAAATAGTAAAGTAAGGTGCTTTAAATGCAAAAAAATGGTATGCATTCAGATTAAATACAGAAATGATAAAAATATTATTATATACTGTGTTTCCGACCGTGTGGTCGATGTATATTGTTTATATTATAATTGTGAAATTTCAAATGCCTCCCCGTACAAAAGAGACTCTGCCAAAAAATTTCAGCAATTTTAACACTTAGAAAATTTCAAACATATGCGAAGAAGCGGAAATTAATAAATGAATCTATTTAAATTTATAACATAGGATAAGTTTGATTCTGATTTTAACTGCTTAAGTTTCGATCGAGTTTCAACTTAATAGTAAAATTTAAAGAGAGATAATGTTTGCAGGTGTTTTTGACGTCTTTCTATAAGAAACTGCAATGACACAATTTTAATAAGGAGGGAGGTCTATAACAACCCTGTTTTTCGAAATCATAATATTATACAAAATTATTTTTTAAAATGTTCTTATTCAATATTCGATAACCATAATTTTGGAATCCACTTTTTTACTTAATTGGAGTTTATTAGTAATATATTTTGTTTAACAAATTGAATTAATCAATAAATTCTATTCAGAAAATATATTGAAAACTAAGTAAAATGTTTTAGGGTATAAATATTTTTTATATTATTGAGATAATTGGAAATTATTTATTTTATAACGATCGATATGGACATTTATAAATATATGTTGAGGATTAAAATTTAAATTTAAAAACAAAGGAAAATAATTAAAGCTAAAATTTAATTTAAATTTTGGCCTATTCAAGTTAAACCAGCCTATTTCTTTTCTCTATCCACTCTCGCTAAACCCAAGCCTAATCCTTATCCTTATTTCCAAATCCGGTCCTTAACGTTTGCCCTACTTTCAAAATCATGATCAAGAAAAAAATGGATGGATGAAGGAATCGCGCCATGAAGCGCGAATTTCTCGATGTTAGTTAAAGGGGCAATGGAACAGGCATGGATGAGTCGTGACTTTGTGCTGGCTACGACGACGTGGGCTCTAAGCAGAGGATGGCAGTGACGACTGAAGTAAGCTGAAGGAATATGGCGCCTGAAACTAGCGTCAACGATTACAAGTGGTGCTAGATGGCGCTAGTCCAGCAGGTCGCGACCTGGGTAGGTGGTCGACAGCAAACTAGAGGCAGGTGATGGAGTTGATTATGGGCTTGGCTGAGGTGATATAAGGAGGAGAGGGCAAAGACATGATGATTGAGGTTTGGCCGTGGCTCAAAGCGGCAGGATGAATTTTTGGTTCGTAGATTGCAAGGTAGAGGCCTAGGCTATGCTCGCCTAGGCTGTGCTTATGTATTGTCGATGCATTCAGGATATTACGAGGTTGAAGCATAAGGTTTAACGACTGGAGTAGTTAACTACTAAGCTTGGATGTAGTTGATGGGTTTCGAACAACGATTGCTGAAGGCATGATTTGTTTCTGCTCTTCGATAAGGTGAGTTATTCATAACTCTCACACATATATCTATGCAATTTTATTCCCTATGTATGCTTCATTTGGGATTACGTTAATGATTGGTGGTGAACGATTGAATTTATTAGGAATTACATAAATATTTGGTTGTGATTGGTTGATAGGATTAATATAAAATTGCATGTTATAATTTCAATTCGATCAATGTTGAATTAGTTGAATTATATGTTAAAATATTAGATTTAAATCGATGATTAAAAATGAATCAAATGATTGAGAAAAAAAGTTGCATGTTAAGATTTTATCGTTCATTTTAAGTTTGGAGTGATGATTGAAAATATACACGTTGTTTGTATAATCGGAGTTGTCGGAAAAAAAAATCGGATTAATAAATAATTCTATATTATGGAATTACATTTTTAGAGCGTTGTTGGCTCTAGATATTGAATTTTTGATGGATTTATTGTTTTAATGTAAAAGAATTCAAAAAAAAGTATTTTATTCATTCTGATCCTTATTGGAATTTTATTTACAAAATATATAATTAAATTATACTATATTCTTAATTTATTTCTTCTACAAAATTTCTATTCAAAACTTTAAAAAATGAGTAATGTTTATTTTAAAAACATTTTAAATTTACTACTATAAGTACAAAACTTTCTAGACAAAAGATTAAATATATTATTATTTTATAAAAGCGATTATGAAAGTAATAATTTTAATTTCAAGCGATTTTGTATTAAAAGAGGTTTAAATGGTTTGGAAGAGTTTCAAAAGCTTTTGTAAATAAGTAACTCTTTTATTTTATTTTATATTTTTTTAGATGGGTTTATTGATTTTAAAGTGAAAAGTTTGAAAGTAAGTATATATAAATTGATATAAAAACTAATTCATATATGGTAAATACTTATTATTTGCTTTCAGACTATAAACCATTATCGGCTTTTATTGTGTTTAGCCTTTGGCTAATTATATACCATTTTGGTATTTCTTTGATGACTTTTGGGAACATTGACTTTGAGAAATTAATGCTTTCAATTATGTTTCTGTTAAATTTCATTATTTTCTATGAAACAAAGAATATTGGTAGTATGAGACACTTTGTACAATTCTTTCAATTATTATTATAATTTGTTAAATAGAGGTTGAGTGGAAATTGATAAGTCTTAGTAAATACTTGAACTTACTTTCTAGTACGGGACAGTTAGCTAAATTGTTGTAATTACTGGAGTGAAGTTGTATTATCTTAGTGTGTTTGGATTTTAGACCGATAGATCCACGAGTGAAGACAACTCATTTTTTATCTATCCGAGAATCGATACATTTTTAGGTTTGGGTAGGCATGGCTCTTTCGAAAGATCTATTATGTTGTAAATATGGTTGTCTCCTTCGGAAGGCGGATTTTTACATGCATCATAGTCTATATATACAACCTATCAGTTTGTTTTGTTTTATAGAGTTAGACTATGTTTACCTATTTCGAAAGGTAAATTTGCATAGAACAGATTAGGTACACGTCTGCTCTTTTCTTTGAGCGGTGTACCTAATCTGCAGTCTCTTTCGAAAGGCTTCCTTTTATGTATAGGGTCTCTTTCAGAAAATTTCGTGTCATTTTATTAAACTGATAGATGACTACCATCATTATTTTATTATTGATGATTATTTCTTCAGAGATCTTTAGCATGGATATTTTGTATCCTTTTATGGCTCTGAGGAATTTTGAATTGATCATCATCATATTTTAAGATGATAGTCTACTGAAACTTGATATGTATTTATGAAATGATGATTTGTTAGACATGCTTTGTTTAAGTATTTGTTTTGGGTATATTTTATTAATGACTTATTTGTTCATTGTTAAGTCAAAATTTTGAGATATGTATTTATTGATTCGATATGCCTTTTTGAATTTTTAGGTTTTAGGCATATTTTAAGATGACTTATTTTAGAGATAAGTCATTTATGAAATTATAAAGTAGCGAATTTAATTAATATGCCTTTTTATGATTGTGTGTTTGTTCGACATATTTTATATGACTTATTATTTTAAGTCATATAGTTATGATATTAATATCTCACCATTTTATTTAGATAAAGTCCGACCCATTTCTTATTTTTATACTTGGGTCAGGCCGGGACTTTATAGGTACAAGGACCCATTGACCTTTGGATTTTGGACTAGCATTGAAGTACGCTATTTTGATAGTTTTAGTTTACTTCATACTTGTATATATTGACAGTTAGGAGTTTATGTCATCTGTATTATATAGTAATGGCTTTGTACCTGATATAAGATTTTGGATATGATGTATATATTTATGTGGGTCTAGTACTCATATTTTGTAGATTCACATTCTATTATGTATATGATGACGTATATTATTCCACTGTAATCTATGACACTAATTCTGATTTATCTATATTGTATACTGTTTTGAATATTTTCAATCGGTGTGTTTATTACTTTGTACTAATACTGCACACGTTAAATTTTCAGTTCAGATCCTTAAAAGGGTAAATAAGACGTGTCAGTGTTAGTATAAAGATATATTCACATTCGACCGCCCTTAACTAGTCATTTTCTCCGGATTAGCAGACGATGTTACTTATAATGCTCTTTGTTAAACTAGGCATAGCGGTGGGGTCGTTACAAAGGCAAGGAGGTTCGAAACAAAAGAATAGTTATATCTGAAATGCTTTTTAGGCATTTCTAATTATATTTGTAAAGAGGTGTTTT
Organism: Allium cepa; assembly: GCA_030765085.1. Classification (NCBI taxonomy): domain Eukaryota; kingdom Viridiplantae; phylum Streptophyta; class Magnoliopsida; order Asparagales; family Amaryllidaceae; genus Allium; species Allium cepa. Next base: position 134,786,351 of record CM060940.1, on the reverse strand, counting down.
TTGGCATTTGAAACATTGCATCTTCCGCTAAACCCGACCCGGTTGGTTGGATGGAAGGGGCACACATGTGGTGGTTATGCACAACTTCCCTGCTCGCAAATGAGAGTATTAGGTGCTAATGTGCCCAACCTTCTCTTGATGAACCTATGTTTAAAAAAATATAGTTCCTTATTTTCTAAGATGTGGGATTATTACGATCTCACATTCTTTCTCTTCTTTTTCTCTTCTTCTCATTTCAAAATAAAGAAAACTCACACTTGATATTTTATGAAATTTTCATTAACATGTTTATTATGCCTAGTTGCTAGTTTTTAGTAATCTATCTCAATTTGGTTCCAATAAATCCTAGAGTTTAGGAAACTGATTTTAGCAACTCACATTTTTTTGTTTAGCTAGTACTTGGCTATTTACATGTGTTTATTCAATCATTATAAAGCTATTTAAAATGACCAATTTTAATCCAAAAAAATTTATCAAACATTTTCTTAGCATGAGTTTTATAGTTGGGTCATTATCTCTACAAACTTGTATCATAGCCACCATTGGGCTTGAAGAAACAAAGTAGCAGTCTTTGTAATTTGTTGTAGTGATAGTGATGACAATTAAAAAGAACTTTATGAGACCTGCTATACCTCTATTTAATGGTCATTACAATCATTGAAAAATGATGATTGAGAATTTCTTAAGGTCTAAAGAATACTGGAGCCTTATGGAGACTAGCTATGTTGAGCTAGAAATTGAAGTGACATTAGCAGACGAGCAACAGAAAAGGCTTGGTGAATAAGGCTGAAAAACTTGAAGGTGAAAAATTATTTATTTAAAGTTATCGGTCGAACTATCCTAAAAAGCATTTTAAAAAAGAACACATCCAAGAAGATATGGGATTCCATGAAGAAGAAGTATAAAGGCAATAATAGGGTGAAACAATCTATCCTTCAAGCTCTTTGCAAATAGTATGAAATTCATGAGATGAATCTAGTGAAGGTGTCTCTGACTACTACTCAAGAGTGATATCTGTTGCTAATAGGATGCAAGTTAGTGGTAAACAAATGATGGATGGTATTGTAGTGGAGAAGATACTTTGGTCATTGGGAAACAAATTCAGTTATATCGTCTACTCAACTGAAGATTCAAAAATATTAATAATCTTTCGATTGATGAATTGTAAAGCTATTTAATTATTCATGAACACAAATTTCAAAGGCACAAAGTGGAAGAGCAGGTATTAAAAGTAAATCATAGACAAGGCACAAGAGGAAGAAGTCGTGGTTGCACATGGTCTCATGGAAGAGGTAGAGGACATGGCAGACCCAACCTTCAATAAAGCTAATGTAGAGTGCTACAAATGTCACAACTAGGGCATTTTTAGCATGAATGTCCTAATTGGAACAAAGAAGCTAACTACGCACTACTGGGTAAGGAAGAAGAATTTTTTTGATGGTGTATGTAGATGAACTTGAAGCAAAGAGAAATAACGCATGGTTCCTTGACCAAGTGTTCTAACCATATGTTTGGTGATAGAGGTATGTCGTGAGCTTGGCGGATGATATTAAACATTTTGTCAAATGTGGCAAAAACATTAGAATGTTAATGGCTGGAAAAGGCAGTGTCATGTTGTTGTTTTATGGCATTCACTTTGTGCTCAACAATGTGTATTATGTTCCTAAACTGCGAAACAACTTGTTGAGCATGGGACAATTGCAGGAAAAGGGTCTTAGTACTCTGATTAAGAATGGAGCTTGTAATAATTATAAACCAAGGACTCATTGCTCTCATTTAAATGAGTGCTAATCGTATGTTTATCATGATTAATGAAAGATCCATAGCTACTATAAGTACCACAGAAGAGTGTGTGCTGTGTTGATTCCATGCATTTATGGCATCAAGATATAACCATCTTAACCTAAAAGGCTTGAAGACTTTGCAATCCAAAAGATGGTGCACGGACTACCTCAATTGGTTCAAGTATTACTTACACCGATTGTTTTACAATAAAGAAACATCTGAATGCGAGTGCATAACTAAAGTATTCGAGCTTGTTCATGCCGACATTTGTGGGCCTATTAGACTAACATCGCACAATAAAAACAGATACATGCTATGTTTTATTGATTTTCATAGTCATAAAACCTGGGTGTATTTGCTAGTGGAGAAATCGGAAGCATTGGAGAAGTTTAAAATCATCAAGAAGCGGGTAGAAAAGGGAGCAGAATAATTCGTCAAGTGCTTGATGACAGATATGGCAGGAGAGTTAACTACACTCATGTTCAAAGCTTTTTGGGGAAGGTATCAAATGACAACTCACAACTGCCTATACACCTCACCCAAAAGAAGTTGCTGAGAGGAAAAATAATACAGTCATGAACATTGTGTGCTACATGCTTACTACCAAGAAGAGTCCTAAAATTTTCTGAGACGAAGCTGTCAACTGGACAGTTTATCTGTTGAATAGATATGCAACCTTAGAAGTATGTCATTTCTAAGAAGTATGGAACAAAATCAAGCCTTCAATGGAGATATTTCATATTTGGGGGTGCGTTGTGCATGTCGTTATACTAGAAACAAACATAAGCAAGTTAGATGATAAGAGCTTTCCTTGTGTTTTGTTAGGTATCACTGAAGAGTTTAAAGGGTATAGGTTGGTTGACCCTAAGACTACGAGAATTATGGTCGGTAAAGATGTAATTTTTGAGGAAGGAAAAAAATTGGAATTGAGACAAGTATTTTAAAGAAAAAATCTGAGTAGAATTGCTATGGAATGATTCTGATAGTAAAGAAGAAACTGAAGGAGAGTTTGATGTTAAAAGTGAAGAAACTAATGGAGGGTTTGATGTTGAAAGTGAAGATGGTGGGAATAACAAAAGGGGTAACAATACAGGCACTTTGATTCAAATAAGGTAGAGAAGGATTCCCGCACGGAGGGGTGATTATGTACGTGGGGAAGGACTAAGTGAAGAAGAAGTAAAGACCTACATGGAACATGACACCATTGAAGATGCTTTGATTATGTTCGAAGGACCTGTGAAGCCTGAGAAACGGGGAAAAGCGATGGATAATGAAATAAGCTTGATTGAAAAGAATCAAACTTAGGACCTTATGGACCTGCCAATCGGAGCAAAACCAATTGGAGTGAAGTGGATGTACAAATCAAAGTTAAATGTGCTTGGTGAAGTTGATAAATATAAAGCGCGCTTGGTGGTTAAGAGGTACTCTCAACAACAAGGAATTGATTTTACTGAAGTCTTTGCACTTGTTGCGTGCATATATTTGTAACGATGATTGTGGCATTAGCAGCATGCATAGGATGGTGCATATTTCAGCTAGATGTCAAATTTGCATTTCTCTATAGAAGATTAAGTGAGGATGTGTATGTTGAGTAGCTAAAGGGGTATGTGAAGAAAGGTAAAGAAGATAAAGTTTAAAAGCTACATAAAACCTTATATGGTCTAAGACAAACACCAAGGGCCTAGTTCAATTGCATAGAGTTTCACTTCATTAGTGAAGGTTTTCAAAATGACCAACTAAACATACCTTGCTTATTAACAGAAATAGATAAAAATTTAATTGTTAGCGTTAGTGTCGACGACTCAATTTTTACAGGTGATGTTAAAGATATGATGATTGAGTTCAAGAATTCTATAATGCAAATTTTGACATGACTGATTTGGCAATGAGATTCTTCTTTAATTGAAGTTATGCAAAAAAAAGTATTTTTACATGCCAAAGGAATTATGCTACTGATACGTTGAAGAAATATGAAATGTATGAGAGTAAGCCTGCGAAAAGTCCAATTGTTCCACGCTTCATGGTTAACAGAGATGCTGATGGAGTAGTTGCAAATGATACGTATTACAAGAAAATGGTTAGAAGTTTAATGTAACTTACAGCTACAACGCCGGACATTATGTTCATTGGAAGTTTGATTAGCAGATATATGTCAAGACCCACTGAATTACATTTACAAGTTGCAGATTCGATCTTGAGGTACTTGAAGCGAATTACTAATTATAGCATTTTCTATAGGAAATTTTGGCATACATCGTTATGATTATAAAAAATTAGTATTAGATCCCCCAATTTTCTTTTATAAATCATGTACCTATTTTCAAAAAAAAAAGTTGAAATTCACGGTGGTATTTGAGTAATTTTACTTACGTTAGCATACGCTCTTAAGGTATATGTTCATACTCATAACTGTCATAATACATGTCGGAATGATTGTTTTTAAATTTGAAAACGAAAGAAGTAAAAAAGAAAGAAATTCAAAAAAAGACGGATGTAGAAAATATTTTCTAAATGGGAACGATGTAAAACAAATAAGTTCAGAAAAAAAATGTGTCCCTAATTTTCACTTTTCTATAAGAATGAAGGGGATAAAGAATTGCTTGCCTTTATGGACTCTGACTACGCAGGAGATGAAGTTGATTCTACGAATACATCTGGTTATGTGTTGTTATTGAGTGCAGGATTGTATTATGGATGTCTAATAAACAACAAATCGTTACTCTTTCAACTACAGAAGTAAAATTCGTAGCTGTTGTTTGTGTCTGCCAAGTTTGTGGACGCAGACAAGTTTTGAAGGATTTAAGTCATAATCAAGAAGATAGTACTAGTATCATGTGTGAAAACAACTCTATAATAAACTTTTCAAAATTCCAGTGATGCAAGGGAGGTGCAAACATATTAGAGTTCATTTTCTCTTCTTAAGAGATCTTGCGCAGGGTGGAGAAGTCATATTGGTGCATTATGGAACAGAAAAGCAGGTTGCGGACTTGATGGCTAAAGCTCTAAAGGTGGATGCTTTTGAGAAGTTTAGAAAGGTGGGAACATGACCAGTCCTAAGTTATTTTGGGCCATGGACAAAATTTATATTTGGGACCTTCCATATAAGTGCAAATAAATAACCTAAGCCTGAATTATGGGCTGCGATCCATTCCGCCCCACTGGAAACAGGGCCCTGGGTCGTCGCCCAGTTGAAGGGGCCAGCCCTGGATGCGAATCTTTGAAGTAAACTAACTGCAATGTGCAGTTAATTGTGGGTGGAGGAGGGGGAGGGGGTGGTTTCAATTAGTCCAAGTCTGTAGAAAATGATTCGGAGTAACTCGCGTTTTTCTTGTAGCTATTGCTTGGCTATTTTCTTGTGTTTAGTTATTCAAGGCTATTTAGAACGGCCTGTTTCACTTTAATAAAAAATTTAAATCATTCTCACAGCATTAGTTTTATAGTCCGGTCATTATCTCCCAAAGTTTGGAGTTTATTTGTTCACTGATGCTGCCAGAAATTTGTTATAAACAATATTATTTTTCGTAAAATTATATCGTCTTTAACTTGGAAAGATGGATGAGAAATGAGATACTTTGTTAACACAAATTTCTCTGATTAAACAGTTCATTTTTTAAAATTCAAGTTGTCACTTTGGACGATCTGAACCATATTTGAGTTTCATATTGCATTGTCCGTTTATATTTAGTGTATTACTATATGTATCTAGAGAATTACTTCTGGCTATCATAACTAATGACCACCATACAAATTATGCTTACATGCTAACACCACATGTTACTTCTATTTTTATCAAATAGACACTCAAATGTTGTTTGGCATTTTATCACCATACGGCGGTGAACGACCATCAGAAATCAAAGGCACGCGTTTGTTTTGTAGAATCTTAATTACAAAAACAGTAATAAACAATGATAATCGGTTCATGCAGATACACATATTTTGTGCACAAAGATGCACAAACACTACGCAAAGGTGCAATGGTAACAATGCATTAGAAAGGAGAAGATGAATAGAAAAATCAGAAGACGAATTATAATGCAGAAATTCAAAAATAAAACAATCTAACTGATTATAAGGAAATTTTGTTTGAAGCTTGCCATAACAATTTCCTTAAGACTTTATTTCAAGTCTTCCAAAATACAGACAATGATCTACACGAGACTGCAATGAATATGGTAGCTCTGTGATATGAATCTGCTTTGATTTGAGAACAGAACAAGGAGGAGGAAGATGAGTGAAAAAGGAGTTACAACATGATCACTATTCTCCCCTTTTCAACGGTCGTACATCTTCGAAAGGTTGTGTCATTTGTTTGAACCAAATAGTCATTTGCAACGGTCAAGTCCGTTGGTAATTTTCCATGTCTATTAGGAACCCGCAATAATTATTTGCAATGGTTAAAAGTCGTGTCTATTCAAACAGGTAAAAATATAAAACGGTCCAGTTTTATTGGACCTGCACCCGACCAAATTCGGTGGACAGATGACCATATAAGTCCCTCTTCTCGCACAAAATTATCTGATCCTAAGGACCAATATAGATTGATGGGAAAGATATATAAGCATGTATGCCTCTGCTATTTTTGCTCATGTGGGACTTTTAAATATATCTTCATTCTCTTCTATGTAAAGTTCTCTAACATGTTTATCATCGGACGACTATAAACAGCCGTTGAAAATCAAAGTCACCCTGTTGTTTATGGTTAAATGAAAAAAATTGAATTTGAGGTTAAGTAGCATATAAAAAAATTAATATGCATTAAAATTTTCATGGTAGGCATAAGAAATTTTCTGAATGTAAATAGATGCACACTATATTTATTTTTTAGTACATCCTTGTTCTTAAAATTGTCTACTCTTTTGGTTGTTCACACCGAGAATAATGTGTACAGTTAGTTTAGGTTAAAATATATTTCAAATTTGAGTTTACACTAGCACATTGTTTTTCTTTCAAGTAAGGGTGATGAGTTCAACCACTCAACTTTTGATTTAAACAGAGGTAAAATCAAGACTTACCCCGAGGAGATTCAAATCAAATAATCAGATAATCAGTTTGATGTTGTTGTACACAAGAAGTTTGAATAAGGTCTCGTAGTAACCCCCCAAAGTTCAATGTGCTTTTGCCATTATACACTAATTTTGTAAATTTTACAAACCATAACTGTAATGAAATATCAGTTGATGTACACTTGACACGTTATTCATCATTAATTTACAGAGCTAATGAATGATTCAACGATAACAAAATATGAAACTGGAGGAATAAATATAGACGTATTACATTGAAAGCCTTGTTGGAAAACTGAATAGCCATAATATGGAATATCAAAATCTGTAAAATTTCCATGAAAGCTGAAGTATAATTTAAAATACTGAAGGGTGAACATCATCCACTTGCACGTCTGCTTGGCTGTAAGATAAATTGCATATAAATAATAATCAGCAACTCAAATCATAGGGAATAAAAAGTATTTAATTATAGAAGGATTAGGCCTTTTGGTCTCTAAATCTCTACTGAATAGGAATTTGCAAGAAGAATTTTGTGTTGTTAGATGTAAAATGCACCAGTGGAAAAAAGAAAATGTTTAAGTAATACTTACTCTGTTGGGTAAAGTAGCAGGATTTGTTCCTTGAGAGCTTCCTTCAATCTTTCTGGTTTCAATGGGTTTTATAATCTCAAATGAACATAGAAGGTTCTCATCTATGGTTAACAATGCTCCAACATTGTCGAATTCTCCACAATAATTCGGAGCTGAAAAAATCGTTACCAATCTTTTATCTGCAAAAAATTCATATCCATCCTCCACCACCTGCAAAATTTATGATGTATGTCAAAATGTAGAAATATGTGAATCCATGCATAAAATTTATGATGATCTTTTTCATTTTATTTTTTCCTCCTCCTCTTCTTTGGAATGAGTAGTATTATTGCTAATTTAACATCAATTAGCCAACGATAGGAGGCAAAAAAATATTACATGAAAATAAATGCTGTGTGCTGCTATGATACCCCGATTTCCTCTTCTAGCCACCATTATAGTTTTAATAGAAATGAATTTTTTGTATGTATTTTTGGCCACCAATATCATGTTTCTTCACTTAGATATAAACAACCGTTTGTATCAGCAGTTATTCGGTAATTTAACATCGCACGGCCGTTAGCAACCGAACCTTATTCATGTAAAACGGCCGAAGGTGGCCGGACAGTATTTCGGTCCCTTGCAGTCGATCGAGGTGCCGCTTGATTTAGAAAGTAAAATAAACGGTGTTAGAAAGAGGAGTGCACGTTATTTTGGAGCGGCATTCAGTGCAGATGGCCAGAAAAGAAAATCGGGTGTCAATAGCAATACACTAAATGTTACACAGAGATACTGAATATTACATGCAATAAATGTTCAACCTTCATTTACACATAAAAGAGCATTCTAAATATTACATGCAATAAATGTTCAACCTTCATTTACACATCATCATGTTTTGGCTCCTTGAATTTTTCGAAATACTGAAATAGATTTCAGGTCCTACTAAAAACTAGAGAAGAGCATATCATGTTCATTGAGCCATTAGAATTTTAGATTTAGAAATAAGACACACAGATCAAAAACTGTACTTTACATTCTTAAAACAATAGAAAATACATTTTCTGATCTATTTTGCGTAGGGAATAACTGTTCTGCATTGATTTACAACATTTAAGTACTGAGCTATTTTTATGCTTATTGAAAATCGTAAACTTTGTTATAAAAATATAAATAAGCATAAATTTATTGTCGACCAGCTCATTTGAAACTTGTCAATATTCAGTACGTAATTAGACTTCTCATTGCAAACAACAACGTAACCATTCTCTTCATCACATGTGTGCATATTCCAAACAAGCCATGTTCATCTATTTCATATCAGTACTCTATTTAGTTAATATCGAATAACTAAGATGTCATAGGAACAGGAAAACAAGAAATCTTAACGCTAATTAGTAGGTACAAAACAAGATCGGCCACACCACTTACACTACACCTTACGTTACGTACACCCCAATGTTTCTAGAGTTGTATAACTTTAATGAAATGGAACTTTGTAGACATGTTATCATACCATTCAAGAATCTTTACGCAAAATGAGATCTTTTCGAAAATTTTAATATATTCACAAATATTAGATTGATATTATCTGTTGAATTTAACCATCAATTTAAGAATATATTTTTGAAAATTATAGGACTAGCCAAACAATCCAATTTTTGTCAATATGATCTAGAAAGGTATGAGAATGTATCTACAAAACTAGATTTTATTTCGAATTGTATAACTCTTAAAACTTTGAGGTGTAGCATAGGAATGCTCTAGCATAAGGGATGTAGGTGAACCCTAATAAATAAATACATCCAAACATACACATACTTACACAGACACACATGCATACATGCATGCGTGTGTCAACTTGATTTTCAATATGATTACCTGATGAGCTCGACAAAGAAGATCAATATCATGCTTATCCAAGAACTCAACAAGCTTATCAGCACCAAAAGTACAGGAAACTCCTCTATCACTCAGACCCCAGCCTTCAGTTTTAGGATCGGGATCAGACCAAAGCAAATCACAAAGAAGGCCATCATCAGGAACTTCAGTAGGCCTTTCGATTGCTTCTACTTGTTCCAAATCAGTCATTTCAGGCGAAAGCCCTCCATGCATACAAAGAACTTTCTGGTCAATCAAAGCAACAACAGGCAAACAATTAAAACAGTCGGTGAATATTTTCCAGAGCCGGACATTGAATCTTCTTTTGCATTCATCATAAAAACCATATACTCGGTTTATTTTTGCATCTTCGTGATTGCCTCTTAGAAGAAATATCTTGTTGGGATATTTTATTTTGTAGGCTAAGAGCAAGCATATTGTTTCTAGGCTTCTTTTGCCACGATCAACATAGTCGCCTAGGAAGAGATAGCTTGCTTTTGGAGGATGTCCACCGCGTTCAAATATGCGCAGAAGATCAATGTATTGTCCGTGTATATCTCCTGCAATAAACATGGAATTAACGTCAATAACTTCATTCAGTATCAAGCATAGCAGAAGCAACAGTTTAAGTCGCTAATGTTGCAGATTCATGCATCAAAACTGGTTCTTTTCTCATATACTTCATACTTCACGGTCTATTTCTTTCTGTTGGCGAAACTCAATTATCATGCATGCTGTTTTATGATGTACTGTGTTAGTGTTTTTTTAACATGGTCAATTAGTGCCTACAGTTGTTAGCGTTATTTGTACACAATGTATTAGTTCAAGCATGAAACATAAATGTACTTAATTTAAACAACATTACTTTCATTGATGTTGCAAATTTCAAAATTGTAATGCACAACAATTGTAATGAAAAATAATGGCATGTTACGAGAATTTAATGAAAGTAGATATTAATTTCAACAATCTAGTGAAAGAAAGCACGCTATTGTCAAAATTAACAATCAAAGACGTTGTATTCTTTCTGTATTTGATTTATTTAAGCTTCTGAAAAACAAATCTTCACCGCGCATAGCATGAATGCTAAAAAAGGTTCAAATTTAGGCATAATTGAAACCAATGGAATGGGAAAAAACACATTTACCCAATTGATCCACACACACACATCATGACTAATGTTTAATCAATGAGCTTCGACTCACAATAAACCACTCCACAAAGCAAAATTGAGACAGTTTCGTATGAAAAATGACGAACCGTACCGCAAATTTTTATCGGTGCCTGCAAATGCAGCAAATTAGGTTGGGTAAGAAAAACTCTTTTGGACGTAATGCATAAATGGCGAATCTCAGCTTCTGAGAGCTGCACTTGCTTTCCTTTTCCTTCGACTAATCTCTTTATTATGTCATCAATGTCCGCTTCTTCCCTTGGGGTTGAAGAAGTTGAAGCCATTTATTTATTTCAGAATATTTCGTGATAATTTTTCTTTTCTGTTATCTAAGAAAAAAGCGGAAGAAAATAAGGTAGGAGACGATGTTTTTGTTCACAACGTGGCGATCTGAATTGATCACACTTTTAATGGGTCATTTCGATTTTGTTTTTACTTAATTTTTGAATCAGGAAATTATACAGAGAATGAGGTGGAATTTTTCGATCGGAGAACTCTTGCTCCAAAGCTGTTTTATCAAAGAATGGACAAGTAGTTGACGTAACAGTACTGTTGTATGTTTAAATAAACATTACAATATATGTAAACTAGTATAGCGCAATTCTATAATTAAAAAAAACAAAATTATATCATCATTTTTAGTTAATTTAAATCAAACCAATTATATGTTGATAATCAACACTAAAATGCTGGAAATGATGTGTGTGATATCAAATACTAATAAAACTCTATTAGTAACGCAACTAATATGATGATGCTAGATTTGATTTATCTGCATAACTAACATATCTATAACATATTTTGGAATACTTAGCTGAACAATTTTCATACAACCATGTTAATTTGAATCTCTAAGTTTAATACAAAATGAAAACGTTGTGAGAGCTTTTAATATTAAGACCAACTTACAAAGTCGTCACTCTCTTAAGTGCATAGGTACATTACATATAATTTCATGCATGTTACTTGCATACTAACAGCTTTACTACATATATATTATACAAAACAAATCATATGGTCAATAATACAAAAGCTTAGCATTCATAAACTACATGACCAAAATGAATAATACACATTTAAATACATGGTTTCCCTTATATTTTGCAACCACCAAAATTAGTAAATTACATAGCAACTTGCAAATGGAATATACCACAACATTTGTACACACAATACAAGAATAATGATAAAGAAATAATGACATGCCACAAATATGAAATCATCACATATTTTAAAATAATATTTTTCTGATGCATGATATACAATAACACAAGAGATATACAACACTAAAAGACAGTGTTCCAATGTGAAAGAAGATAACCAAAATGACAAACATAACAATTATATTATAGAATGTCATAGTAGAACATGTGGTTAACGCAATGTCAACCATCCTCATCATCCTCTGAATCATCCTTATCATCCCCATCCTCTGAATCATCACTGTCGTTTGCACTACCACTTTCATCGTCATCAGATTCATCTTCATCCTCATCCTCGTCCTCAAAGACTTCTTGCCACTCAGACTCAGACGCCTGGTTTGCATGGAAAGGGTAAAAAAGGTATATCATGTAACTAGATAAAACTATGTCCACCAAATTTGGATAAAATAATTAATGTAAAACACATATCTCAAACCAAAAGTATTGATCTTTTCTAAAAATAGACCTTAGACTTGGTTTATCGACTTCAGTGCATGATAATAAAAACTAAAGGGGAAGAGTACATGAACAGAAACAAGGAAAATTGATCAGAGAAACAAGATAACCGTGGACGTTAAAACTGAATATACTAAATCATCGGACTAATTTAGAAATAACATGGAGTAAGTCTAACATCAGAAAAGATTATTAGATACCTACACACACACAAAGATTGTTAAGAAGGTTGAGGCCAAACACCCTCTATGGAATCCTAAACCCACAAAAGTAGTTTAACCCAAACATACTCTAACTCAGACTTACTATTGGTTCAGCTTTTTCTTAACATGCATATTCTTTTGCAAGAATTATCAAGTGAAGTGTGGGCTAATAAATGGATAGATGCCTTGTAGCGGGGGTATATAAATACTCAGAATATACTAAAGGAGCTAACCAACAATTAAGCTTAAATTTAAGAGTTCAAAAGAAGAAAATCTAAAGATTTGGACAAATATGGGTACAAGTCTTAACACACCGATATAATGCACTTCCATTCATCAAGTTTACTTAAGTTTAGAGAATATAAGTCATCAAGAGTAATTTCTCTATCTTTAACTTCCATCATCCCTCCATACAAATACAGTGTATCTCTACCAACAACCAAACATGCATTAATACGTCCACAAGGTTTCACAACCTGTAATTCCAATTAAGTGGTTAATTTGAATAAAAACACAAAATTACACATAGTACATCCAAATTTTATTGCTAACCTGTGTAATCTCGGTCGATGAATTACTGGATAGTGATTTCACCTTCCCATCAGTCATCTTTCGCGTATCACATTGCATTTCTTTGGCATCTTCGATATCCTCCATAGTCTCGTCTTCATTTGCTATTGCCATTTCAACATCTTTGTCATCACTTGAAACCAAACAATTTGACGATTTTGATTTCTTTGGACCTTTTAACTACAAAATAAGTAGAATGCCATAGTATTAGGAAAATGTTATATTGCATGCTGAAATTATTGGCAAGAAATGACAAAATTGACCATTATGAAACAAAAATGCATATCATTATTCTCTTGGTTTCAATGTTTTTCTCATTTAAAGTAAAATGGAATACCTTAACAAATCTTAATATTTGAACAATGATAATCACCATTAAAAGATATATCTTTGTGTTTCACTAATCTTTAAAAGCATGCAATATCTTTTTTCTTTTCTTTTTCAAAAATCTATCACTAAAGCAGTCAGGTACAAGTTAGTTCAATACCGGACCAAATCAGAACCAAACATCAAGCAACCAAGAACTGGCACCAATTATATCCAAAATAGTACTTCCAACATTTGTATACTGGCAAGGAAAGATTAGAATTCATTTAGAAACTGCTTTATCATGATAAATTTTCAATTATATATCCTGCTGTGTCTGGATAGATTGGAGAGTAAATCACAGTAAGCAAAAAATGGATAACTGCTCCGCAAGTTGGCAATAAATGGTATGGATAATCCTACAACCTCAAAGAACATATCATTAGACATAAGTCGCGAGGGTGTGCTTGTTTAAAAACTATATAATGGAAGAAATCCACAGACAAAGAATCCAAGAAAAGTAGACATACGTATATTCCTCTTTCTAACATATTGGGGGAGGAAGGGGGATTTTTTGAATATGACCAACGGCAGAGAGTCTGAAAGTTACTTTTATGCTCATTGTCTTAATAGGAAATGGGAAAAACAGCAAACACTGCATGTGGTGCAAAAAAGTTAGACTGCTATTTTCAAATCTTCGAACTTAGTTAATACCTTATCCTTCGTGATTTTTTCTTTTCTAAGCTCCAAAGGGTACCTGTCATGAAAGAGGAAAAAATAAAGTGCAGAAAACCAATTTAGTTATTTTAAAGAAAACTTCCATTCTCAGTAGTTTCCTAAATGGTATTACCGCTTTTCACAAATATTTTGTCGCCTAGGACCGAACCACACTCTTATGTTAGATATCCATTGAAATTAAGATTCATTTATCTTATTTAATATATCATTGGCCATCCTCTTTAAAACTGTTTGATAATTTATAATAGTCTAGGACAAAATTATTGCAGACTTATCCTAATTGTGAAAAAAACGAGTATTTATATAGAGTAAAAAAGAAAGAAGAAAAAATGAAACAAGTACACGTATGAACTGGAGTCCTGATGTTTTACGACATTCATCATATGCTAAATTGCATTAAATAGGACTGACTCACCAACGACGATTGTCTAACTAGAAGCCATACAACTCATTTATAAACAAAGTCATTAGCACATCACCTGTATGCAGAAGAAAATTATAGATATTGAGACAGTATATAAAGTTGCAATCAAAAAAATAGGATATTCATATAAGCATAAAACTATATGTTAAATGCTTACAAATTTTGCAAATACTTCAACAGTAATGGTAATTACGAAGCTGACCTTCAACTTCCATATCTACAACACCACCAAATGGTACTGCTCTCTTTTTGTGAACACACATTGAGAATCCAGCACGTCGTCCTGGAGGCATTCCACTTTTCTTTACCTATTCACAAAGGGTGGACTTTCATAAGACTGTAACACTAAGCATATGTTGACTAGAATTTTAATTTTAAACATTGATAATTGAAAACTAAAGCTCATCTACGGACCTTATTCCATTCCCGAGAGCGAGGATCAAGCGACCACAAGTTTGAATGAACTACTCCTTTTTTTTACCATTTTTATCCGCTACAACTTCCTTGGAATAACCACCATAAAGAAATATCTGTAGAAAAATTTGTCAAATAAGAGTGGTCTTGCTTCAATAATGTTCCCACAGATGCAAATGCGTGTAAAATAGAAGAAATTAATTATCTAGTCATGCAAAATGAACATCGATTATGCTTTTAAAATTAACTACATGTTATCATGAATATGATTTTCAGTATTAACTTAGTATTAGTCAAATGCAGGTGAAATCTAGCATAACAAACGCTTCTGAGTGTAAATTAATATTAAAATGTAACAAAAAAATTGATTTCATTTCCAGAACCATGGCTTAAAGGGAAAGGGAAACAGTGACCGTGACAATTATTTGCATAATGCAAAAATAGTAAGATTGCACACAGAAGGTAAATACTAAATTTCAACTAACATTTGATGGGCATGCAACAGAATATTCATAAATACTATTTGGTTGCAACAAAAAGATATAGGATTTTCTCTCTTACAACGTTGAACTTATAACATGTCTAAATCTATTTTACAACATATAACAAAAGCATATCACTTTCAGAAAAGCATGCACAATTGTGCAACTTGAGACCACTCCAGCATACTTGAAAAAATTGCGGTGATTTGAATCGTGTCAAAACTGGACATAACACGAAATTTAAATTTAATGACTTTGAGCAATTTAAATTTAGCACTTGCAATGATACAAGTATATAACACGAAAATTTGGATTTTATGAGAAAAGAGATCTTAGGGTTTACCTGAAATTGAATTTGTGAGCATAGATTTTGAAAAATTCGCAACCTCGAATCTTAGGGATGCAAGATCGCTGGCGACGTCAGCAGATGGGAGGAAAAATACTGAGATCGATGGTGCTAATTTGGAAATTGAGAAGCTAGGTTTTTTAAGGTGCAAGTTTAAGAGATTTTGAATAGAGGGAAGAACTGTGAAATTCACAGAGAGAAGAACAGATAGTTTGAGGAGGGTTAATTTGAAAACAGAAGACGAGAAAAGAAGACGAGAGAAAAGATTAGGCACGGTGAAACATGCGGCCATGTTTTTTTTGCTTCAGAAAAATTAATTTTGGCCAGTGACAGTAAGCAAACCTCCCTAACGGTCGGTTTGATCATACAGCGAATATGCTTTTATATTGTTTTGTTTAGTCCCACATCGAGAGGTAAGTTCAATTCAAGTTCCGAAGACTTCGTGTAAAGGAGGCCATGTAACGTAAATATATTAATATTTTTCAGAAATGAATAATACATTTTCTCTTCTCTAATAACTTTTACTCTTATTTCTTTATAACATATTCTTATCTGTTTACAACACGTTATGGATCTATTTCTTTTCTCTTGAGATCTAATTTCATTTTGTAGATCTAATTTCGTTTCGTAGACATTTGTTTAGATCTCATTTCTTTTTCCTAGATCTCATTTTGTAGATCTTATTATGTTAATCTAATTATGTGAATCTAATATTATTTATTTGTGTAGATCTAATTTTGTAGACTTCATTTTTCAGATCTAATTTGTAGATCTTATTACATTGATTTTATTTGTAGATCTTATTTTGTTGATCTCATTATGATCTAGTAATTCTAAAATCAATAGATTTGGTTAATTGGTTTTAGATATACTAGATTAGATTTACATGCTTGTAGATTGAATAAATCTAATTGATTTGATTGTTCCTTAGTCGATGCTCCATCTTTGAGATTTTTTATTATTAAGGGAGTATCCAATCATTATAGATCATATTTTGATATGATTTTTTTTTAAAATTTGATATATTTCGTAAAACGTACTTAGTAGTTCTTATAATGTTGATCTCATTTCATGTTTTATAGATTTGATTTTGTATACTTGTCTCATTTAGCAGATTTGGTAATGATCAATAAATCTTATGGATTATTTTTTATTTGATATCCATTATTTTATAAGAACTGTAATGACCCGTAAAATTTTAATAATTTCGACCCGTGAAATTTTAATAATTTTGAATGATTTTATTTACATATTTAATTGAATTTTTGTATTTTTTCATCTTATTTAAAACTTTGGTGTTTGATTACTTAAACATTTGAATATTAGAAATTTCTTGAATTGATTATAAATCATTTGCCCAAATTGTAATAAATATAAACAATTTCTGCAATTTTGATTTTGGGTTAAAGTTTAACTTTAATTGAAATTTTAAATTTTAACTTCCAAATCTTTTATTTAAACTGCATATATTTGTACAACATTGTTCCAATTTTATTTCTTTTAAATTGGTTACATACTTTTAAATTAAGTAATAAATAATGTGTAAAAGAAATAAATTTGTACGTTTCTTTTATACGTATATACATCCATTTCTTAGTAAAGTAATAAACAAATCAAATGGATGTAACAAATCAAATTTTAAATTAAGAAATAAATAGTATGTAAATAGATATTTAATTATACGTTTTATTTGGTACGTTTTTTATCCGTTCTTGTTTAAATTATTTGGCGTTATATAAATGATACATTATCTTCTGAAATATACTTTAGCATATATTTTACTAAATAAATATGACACAAATAAATTCAAAGTACGTTACTTTGTTATAAATTTTGGATGTACATTTCGATTTAATTATTGCCTCTCTAATGCGCACACTTTTGATTTCTTACCTTAGCTGTTAAAATCATCAGCCGTGCAGTTTAAAAGAAATGAAAAATCTTGCCTTACACTTCACGTGTAAATTATTTCATCTCTTTTACACTTGCCTTTTGCTTATTTGTATTTAATAGGAATGAAATCCTATAATTCCTCTACCATTTCAAATCATTTGTTTCTTGCCTTTCATACACCAAATCAACGCAAAGCCTATGTTAAATACAAAAACCCACGTACACAATTTCATCCGCATCTCATATTGCCTTCATCTTCTTGCACGTGCTTCTTCCTGAAGGTAATGGCCGCGCATTTTTTTTTGTTTTTCTTTGTATTTTCTTGTTCTTCTTTCTTGTTTTTTATTTTTTTTATTTTTTTTAAGTTTAAAGACTGTTGATAGTAAAATATATATTACTGTTTAAGTACAAATTTTACCACAGCTTTCAAAATTACTTCATATGGTTTACCTTTCCTACAGCTCTTTTATTACATTTTTATATATAAAGTATACAGTTATCTATTAGTTGTTTTACATTTTCTGGGTCGCGTGTTATATATATACACTAGGTTTTAGTCTTTGATTCTTTTATATATATATATGATTCACAAATATATTTGTCCCAATACACATGTTTAGTGAATACTGATTTTAATATCTAGAGATTTTTTATTTTTAAAATGTGTTTTAAATACTAATTTTAATATATATATATATATATATATATATATATATATCTTTTACTTTAATTGATTATAATTTTTATATTTTTGTTTTGCTGATTTCGGTTATTAATGGTATATTAATATACATTATATTATACCAGTTATGTTCTGATGTTTATATGTGTGTATTCTTATAAAGCAGGCAATACAAGTTATTTTGGTTACTAATATGTATTTTTATATTATTATGTTAGTTTATATTATACTTGGTATTACTAGCTATAGTTATATTTATAGTTTGATTACATAAGTTAAGTATATATATGTGCCCTCTATTGTACAGTTTTTAAAGTTTATAAAAAATTTAAAGTTGTTTATATACTAGTTTGTTTGTTTTAAAGATTATATCATACTAGTCTTTTTTTTAAAGGTTATGTTATACAATAGTTATATATATTATTTTATATAAACTGATACTTATATGTTTATAGTATATAAAATTTAATAATGAAAGTTTTGTTAACTGTATGTGATAATATAGGTGAAGTAAATTTTGTGTTACTGTATTGGTATGCTGTTTACAATATAATGAAATATGTTAATATAGATATTTTAATAACTTACATTTTTAAAGCATATAATATAGTGTATTTGTTCGTATAACATACAATGTATTAGTTCTGGTAACATACATGTTTAATACTGAATAATTTGATATGTAAGTTAGTTATATATAGCTGCCTATCAGTTTATATATATGAGTATCGTTTTAAAATAGAATGTGTGTGTGTGTATATGTACGTAGTTTACATAAGATTTTGTGTATGTTATATATATACATGTAATATATTGTTTATCTTTATGAGTATATATATTCATTTATTTCAAATTTTACTATGTAAATATATGTTGTTTTATATGTGTTTTTATTTAAAAGCAATGATTTTGAAATACATATATATTTAATTTAATATGTGTTTAAATTAATATTGATTTGAAATTAAAAATAATAATGCAACGTACATTTCGTTTCTGTCTCTATCAAGATTGATTCTGACTAGTTCTCACCGATTTTCCTATTTATCAGCTTGTTCGTTGTGCCTGTTTTCTTCAACGAATCGTGTCTATCTAGCGTTGCTTTGGAATTCATAACTCAACTTCATTGTCTATTCTCTCTAGCATCGAAAGGTGAGCAATCACTCACGATTAACGCTCTTTTATTTATTAAATTTAATTTCAATTGGAACGACAATTGAAATATGTTGCTAAAATTTAACTGTTAATTATTTAAATTGTTATATATATGATATGCATTTATATTGTTCACATATGGGATATGACACCATATCTTGTTGTTTATATTATATTGTTATTGATGATATATGTCTGTTATTATTATTGTCATTATCTGTTATCACTCTGCAAGTTCTCAGTTAGTATATAATTCACTATGAGTTGAAATGATACATCCCCGAACAGACTTTAGAATAGGAGAATTTCGTTATGGGTTGAAATGATAGACCCAAGCGATTTTCACTTGAATTGAATTTGGGATTGCGGGTGGAAATGATATATACTCGTATATATTTAAATTACAGATTGAAATGATAAATATCTGTGTCACTCTTCCATATGATAGGAAATTATATACAGACACCGTTGGTCTATATATAAATATTTTAAAAAATGATTTCTATGATTTTGAAAGGGAATATATATATGGTTTTATTTAATATTGGAAATAACTTTAAGTTTTTATATAAAGTAGATTTAATAATAAACTTTAATCTAATAAAGTTTGATTTAATTAATATAATATGTCTAGGTATTATATCTTTGAACAGATTTTCAAGGATTTGTATAAGTTAAGGAAGATAAAGTTGAATTAAGTAAAATTGTATCTAATTAAGAATTCTACTAAATTAAATCGATTTGAACTATTGAATTTGAAGTTTGAGATTTGATTTTATAAGTTGATTTTTTTAATTTAAAGTGATTAAATGATATTTCAAGTTTAGACAAATCGGTAGGAATATTTAATCTAAGGGTAAATTAAGGCGATTTAATAATACTGAGTTTATTAAGTGAATATTTCAAGACTAAAAAAATATGAGGTTAAATCGAGATCTGTAGACAACTGTTAAATTTAACTTCGAAATGCTGAATATTAAAACTTTGAAATATACCGGAAATTAAATGGTAAAATTATGATTCAGATCTATATTCGAAACCAATATAATTTGAATTTGTTATTTAGAAAACTGAATTGAATGGAAATTGATAAATTGAGATTGAATTAATTTGAGTGGGAAAGTCGAGTTCATTTTTGAGGAAATTGCAAATACCTTACTTTATAAATTATTTAATATATACATACCATTTGGGAAATAGATCTATATGAAATGGAAATGATATTTTTGGTTATGAAGTATGAATTAATTTGAAATGACCACGGTGTTATAGTGTATATTTCTACATTGTACATAGTTCCATGGATCCTTAGAGGATGGTTATCCCAAACATCCTTTAAGTTAATTATATTTCAGTTGAAATTTCACTTGAGTTGGATTTATTGATATAAGAATGTTAATCCTGACTCGAGTGTTTTGTGTTTTGCTTTACCGTAACAACCCGCATAATTAACGATTTTATATTTAAACGTTTTATTTAAATATAGCGTCGTTAGTCGGATTTAGGTCCGAAATGTTACTTTCTGCGAATGGCCGAATTGGAAATCGAAACCATTTCCATTGATTCCAAAATGGCGTTTGCGATATTTTTGAGTGTAAGCTTTGATATGTTTGGAGTAAGTCGAATTTTTCTATTTGCTAAGTGGGCTTTGGGTTTGGGTTTCACCCAAATTGTTCTATTAACCTCAACTCGGCCCTTCTCTCCTTCCATTCACTTATTCATTTCATAAAAGCTTAAGCAAAAACTGAAATGGGGGAAGAGAAAGGAAATTAGAAACTCCTAGCCCTAAATCCATTTGCAAACTACAAATTCTTGCTCCAAAATCAAAGAGAATCCATTGGTAAGTTCTTCTTCATCTTCTCCAACTCTTCTCTTCTTCAATTTCAGAAAAATTTCCTAAACCTAAATTGGGAAATATGTGTTTTATTCTTAGATTGAAGCTTGTTGAGTTGAAGTAGTGTTTGTTGGTCTTCTCCTTGCAAATTGACCTCCTTCTTCTTTGTTTTGGGTTAAAGGTGAGTTTTGAACTCACATCCACTTCTTTTGTTAACAATTGTTAGGAATGAATTCGTAACAATTGTTCATATGTTCTTTTGCTTTTGATTTGGGTTGATTCGGTGAAATTGCCAAATTATGATTTTTGAAGCCAAATCTATGTAAAACCTTTTGTGGTTGGTGTTTATGTAGTTCGGAGTGTTTGAGGGTGTTGTTAAGCTTGGGTAGTCGTTTGACGTAAGCCCATAATCAACACGCACCTGATCGCTTTCGATTTGTTTGGCCATAGTTGGCCTACGTTCAGGAATCACCTGACCATCAGGTTTCAGACGTCTGAAATGCCTATTTCAGACGTCTGAATATTGTTCTTGGAAGAAATTTATTTCCAGATTCAGACGTCTGAATTTATATTACAGACGTCTGAATTAGCTAAATTTCGACCAGAAAGGAAATAGGCAAAATTTTGCCTATTTCAGACGTCTGGGTGTTAGGATTCGGACGTCTGAATTCTGTTTTGGAAAACAAATTGATTTCCAGATTCAGACGTCTGAATCCTTTCTTTCAGACGTCTAAATATGTTGTTTTTGGCCAGTTTGCCTTGTTCGTTTAATTTTCCAAATTTGATCGATGCAAATTGATTCCAATTAGTTGTTTATGCATATTTGACCTTGATAATTTCTTTTTGAATTCATTCACGGGTTTTTATAAATTATTTCTTCAAATTGTATTAAAAGTTCGCTTCTCCGATTTATAAATTCTATTTAAACCACACGTACAATTTCGCACTTCGAGCGAAGTGGAAGGGTGATTAAATGGTTGGGAAAAACACGGACCATGAATCTGTGCGTTTATCCTTCCGATTAATTCCCGACCTATTCAATTGATCGTTTTAACCTTCAGGTTTGGTTTACCGATGATATGAGGTGAACTTTGTACTGCTTTGAGTGTGAAAGTGGCTGACGGATAGTAAACCGTTTAGTGCGAACGAGTGGTTATGGGGCATACGTTAACACTTTTCGGATTCCTTTTCGAGAGTTGTGACACATTCTGACCTTCACCACTACGGTTTGTTGCCATCGGGTATGTGCCTTCGGGTTTGTTGCCCTTTAGTATCGCTTCCGATGTTGGTCGTTATGAGCCGCATGGGTGATATTGGGTTGCCCTTTAGTATCGCTTCTGATGTTGGTCGTTATGAGCCGCATGGGTGATATTGGGTTTGGAGTCTTCGGGCTTATGGATCCTTGTTTGTACAGTACTGAGCTCGAGCAATTTTATAATGTTTCATTCATATGTATATTCCCTTGGTATCGCCCTTCGGTGTTGGTCATTATGAGCCGCATGATGCGTAGCATTACCTTGTGGAACTTGTATACCTTATTGGTATTTGTTATTGCCTTTTGGCTTATTTTGGGATACTCGTATCCTTTGTTTCTATATGTTGCCGATGAGATGAGGCTTGTTATCATATGATTCCTCTTTTGTTAGATGATTGTGTTATCTCTCTTAGAGATATTTGCTATACCTTGTAACCTTGCTGGTTTATTGTTGTTCAGTTTATCTAACTGATTTGTCTAGCTAGACTGACCCGTGTATTTTATACTCGGGTCAGACCGAGTTGTTTCAGGTTAGGTGCTTTTGGACTTAGCCTATTTTGCTTCCGCAATGGACTATTCAGCTTATTCCTTTTTGTCATAGCTTTTTGTGTAGTTCTATTTTGTAGTAACTCTGATATGTATTCTTTTGGCTCGTCTGTATGTGGTGGTTTGCTATACCACTTGATATGTATTATTGTATAACTCTGTTATGAATCTGTATATGTGTATATGATGATTTACTGTTCGGTGATGTATATTACATTTGAGTTATTATATTCTGTTCTGATAGATCCAACCACCTATGGTTTTGTTTTAAGTATTCATTGGGTACGTCGACCTGGTTGGTATGTTTATTGTCGATGTATTCAATAGATAGTTAGAGCAAGGCTATAGATGGTCGCTCCTAACCAGCCTTATTCTCCGTGTTAGTTGACGGCATTACTTTGTAGTGTCCTTGGCTAGCGTGGGTATAGAGGTGGGGCGTCACAGCGTGGTATCGGAGCTGAGTTCAGAACAAAATATGATAAACACGGAATAGATGCACATATTACGGTACATCAAAGTGTACAAGTGATACAAATCTTTGAATCATTGTGTCTCTTTATTCCATCAAGGTTAGATAGAGTTTGGGAATAATTCTAGGAATGCATTTTATTCCGTAGTATTCCATATTGCAATATCTACCTTGTGAATAATCTTGTTCTTATCTTACCTTCAGCGTATGGCTGGAAGAGGCAGGGGACGACGTTCGGGTGCTGGGCAATCCAGTGGCTCACATCCGGATGGCGTATATATGTCTGCTGATCAGTTTTTGGAGTTGTTTAGGAGCACTCAACCTCCAGTTCCTCCTCGAGTGTCTCCACCTCGCAAGTCTGCCTTTGCACGTCAGTGTAGTGATTTTTCTCATCTTGGAGGAAAGCCATTTAAGGGCTCCGAGTCCGTTCTTGAAGTCCAAGCTTGGCTTCGCACGTGCGAGCGTATCTTCTCTCGCATGGATCTTTCTGACCATGATAGAGTTCTTGTAACTTCTAGCTTATTACAAGAGCATGCTCTTGATTGGTATGAGCTTTTTGTAGCCGAGATTAATGAGTCTACCCTTTCTTGGACTCGGTTTCGGGAGCGATTTGAACTCAAGTTCGTTCCTGAATCTGAAAAAGTTTTATTGACCCGTCGCTTCCTTGAGTTGAAGCAAGGGAAATCTTCTGTTTCTGAGTATGTCACATCGTTCGAGGCTTTATCTCAGTATGGTCTTGAATTCATCAGTACTTCTTATAAGAAGAATTTGAAGTTTGTTTCTGGTCTTAAGAAATATCTTAAGAAGTCTTTGTTGCTCCAGCTTAAACTTTCTTTTGAGGAGTTGGTTGATTCGGCACTTCATCTCGAGACCGTCGAGAAGGAGTGTGATAGTGATGTTGATGTTGAGGTTTCCAAAAACCCCAACAAGAGGCCGTTTCCAATTCAGAAGAAGCCTTTTCCTTCTAAGAAGAAGAAGACCGGTGGTCCTAGCTCTCAGCCTCGGTCTTCCGGAACACCTTTCGTTCGAAAGTGTTTCAATTGTGGTTCTCCGGATCATATTATTCGAGCTTGTCCTAAGCTTCTCTTCTGCCGTTATTGCAAGAAGGAAGGTCATCATGTTTCAGCTTGCCCTACTGTTCCGGCTAGTGCCAAGTCTAGCAGGCTTTATGCTGCTAAGGCTTCTGAAGGTCCTTCTCAGTCCAAAGGTACATCTTCATCTATTTTGGAAGGTTCTATTTTATTTTATGACCATAGTATACGAGTTCTTTTCGATACGGGTGCTTCACATTCCTTCGTATCGAAAAAGCTCGTTGATGATTTATCTTTGGATGTTTCTTGTTTGGTTACTTCTTTAAGGATTGCGAATCCTGTTGGGGGATCCACGACCCTTAGTTTGCTTTGTGATGATGTTGAGATTGTTTTATGTGACTTTTCTTTCCGTGCGAATCTGCACGTTATTTCTTGTCTGGGATTCGATATGATTTTGGGTATGGACTGGCTAGTGAGATATGATGCCAGGATTATTTGTTCGGAGAGAACTATATATCTTCGACATCCGGATTCGCCTACTCAGCTATCTCTTGTTCTTTGGTATGTGGATAATTCCGAAATGGCTTTTTATTCTCTTGATTCGCGAGATGATGATGATATATCTCGTATTCCTGTTGCTTGTGACTTTTTTGATGTTTTTGAGCCTGTATCGGGTTTGCCACCCAAACGGGCAATTGAGTTCCGCATTGATCTTATTCCAGGCGCGCAGCCAGTTAGTCGTCCTCCCACAAGGATGTCTACAAAGGAAAATGAGGAACTCAAGAAGCAGCTTTTGGAGCTTGAGTCCAAGCAGTTGATTCAGTCCAGTTTTTCTCCATGGGGATCCGCGGTCGTCTTCGTGAAGAAGTCTGATGGAACTCTTAGGCTTTGCATTGATTATCGCAAGCTTAACGAGTTAACCATCAGAAATAGGTATCCATTGCCTAGGATCGATGACATGTTCGATCTATTGAGTGGTGCTAAGGTCTTTTCTCAGCTCGACCTTGCCACGGGTTTTCATCAGTTACGAGTCGCGGAGGATAGCATACCTCTTACAGCTTTCCGCACTCGATATGGTTCTTTTGAGTGGCTCGTTATGTCGTTCGGTTTGACGAACGCTCCTGCTTTCTTTGTCGATCTCATGAATCGAGTATTCCGGTAATATCTCGATAAGTTCGTCCTTGTGTTCATTGATGATATCCTTATTTATTCTAAGTCTGAAGCTGAGCATGCTAATCACTTGAGAATTGTCTTGAGTACCCTCCGTCGTCATCAGCTTAGAGCCAAATTCTCCAAGTGCCACTTTTGGGAGAATAGGGTTAAGTTCTTAGGCCATGTTGTATCTTCCGATGGCATTTCTGTCGATCCCTCAAAGATCGAAGCCATCCAGAATTGGAAGAGGCCTGAAAATGTTCATGAGATTCGTAGTTTCCTTGGATTGGCGGGTTATTACCGTCGGTTCATTGAGAACTTTTCCCGTGTTGTGCTTCCTCTCACTTGCCTTACTCGGAAAGGTATTCGTTTTGATTGGTCCGACAAGTGTGAAGCTTCCTTCTGACATTGAAGGAACTTCTCACTAATGCTCCTATTCTTGTGGTTCCCGAAGGGAATCATGATCTTGTTGTCTACACCGATGCTTGTGGTAGTGGTCTCGGTGCTGTTCTTATGCAGAAGGATCGGGTAGTTGCTTATGCTTCTAGGCAACTGCGTCCGAATGAAGTTCGCTATGCCACTCATGATCTTGAGCTTGCCGCCATTGTCTTTGCCTTGAAGATTTGGCGACATTATTTATTGGGCGAGCGCTTCATTCTCTAGACCGATCATAAATCTTTGAAGTATTTGTTCACTCAGAAGGAACTCAATATGAGACAACAGCGTTGGCTCGAGTTTCTTGCTTCCTATGACTTTGATATCCAGTATACCCCTGGTAAGGGTAATCGTGTTACAGATGCGCTTAGTCGCAAACACTCGGCTGTTATTTCTATGATGTTTGCCGAATGAGATGTTCTTGAGACTCTATCTTTTTGTGAAATTCGTGATCGAGGTTCATCTTCTGATTCTCCTATTCTATTATTTAGTTTGGGAGCTCGACCTATTTTATTGGATCGTATTGCCGATGGTCAGCGGCGTGATCCTGAGTTGTTGCATCTTATTCAGCTTTGTGAGTCTGGATCTGGTGATGAGGCGTTGCAAGATTTCAGCATTGATTCTCATGGGTGTCTTCGCAAGAAGAACCGTTTTTTTGTGCCTTCTGATCTTGCACTTAGGCATGACATTCTTGATGACTGTCACCGTTCTAAGTATACCATTCATCCCGGTAGTAGTAAGATGTATGCCGATATGCGTCGTCTTTATTATTGGGAAGGCATGAAGCGCGATGTGGCGAGTTATGTGAGCAATTGCATAACTTGTCAGCGTTTTAAAGTCGAGCATCAGCGTCCTTCGGGTCTTCTTCAGCCCCTTGAGATTCCATTGTGGAAATGGGATCAAATTTCTATGGATTTCATTGACGGCCTACCTCGTTCGAGGTCTGGCCATTCTAGCATTTGGGTTATTGTTGATCGCCTCACCAAGTCTGCTCATTTTGTCCCTATTAAGTCTAATAGGACTACTTCGCATTTGGCTAAGTTGTATGTCAAGGAAATCGTGAGACTTCACGGTGTTCCTAGTTCTATTGTGAGTGATCGTGATCCTTTATTCATGAGTCATTTTTGAAAGAGTCTTCAGCAAGCTTTGGGAACAAAGCTTAATTTTTCTATAGCTTATCATCCGCAGTCTGATGGACAGACTGAACGGGTGAATCGTATCTTGGAAGATCTTCTCCGTATTTGTATTATTGATTTCGGTGGTAGTTGGGAGGATCATCTACCTCTTGTAGAGTTCTCCTACAACAATAGTTTTCATTCTAGTATCAGTATGGCTCCTTTCGAAGCCTTATACGGAAGGCCATGTCGATCACCTTCATGTTGGTTGGAATCTGGGGAGAAGCTTATTCTTGGCCCGGACTTTGTTCGTCATTCTTCTGAGAAGATTGATCTTATTCGGTTGAGAATGAAAGAGGCACAGAGTTGCCAGAAATCCTACGCGGACAACCGTAGGAAGCCTCTCGAGTTCTCGATCGACGATCTTGTTTTTATTCGTGTTTCTCCTTTGAAGGGGGTTATGCGTTTCAGTACGACTGGGAAATTGGCTCCTCGCTTTATAGGACCATTTTCTATTACTGAACGTATTGGCCTTGTGGCTTATAGAGTTTCACTTCCAGCTCATTTATCTGGCATTCATGACGCGTTTCACGTCTCGCAACTTCGGAAGTGTCTTCGGGAGTCGGATTCTGTTATTACTTCTCCTGATTTGCAAGAGCTTGAGATCTCACCGGACTTATCTATTGTATAGCAACCTATTCGCGTGCTTGACACGGAGGTGCGACACCTTCAGAACAAGGACGTGCCGCTCGTTAAAGTTCAATGGTCCGCTAATCCCAATGACTGTACTTGGAAACCAGAGAGTATATCGAGCGATCTTATCCGGGTTTTTTTATCTTTGCTTGTCGATGGTGAGATTATCTTTTCGTTTCTAGCTTATTTCCTTCTCTTTTGAATGTTTTATATATGTGGTTGTTACAAATACCGTCTCTAGGAATTGCGGGGACGCAATTTTGAAAGGAGGGGAGATCTGTAACAACCCGCATAATTAACGATTTTATATTTAAACGTTTTATTTAAATATAGCGTCGTTAGTCGGATTTAGGTCCGAAATGTTACTTTCTGCAAATGGCCGAATTGGAACTCGAAATCATTTCCATTGATTCCAAAATGGCGTTTGCGATCTTTTTGAGTGTAAGCTTTGATATGTTTGGAGTAAGTCGAATTTTTCTATTTGCTAAGTGGGCTTTAGGTTTGGGTTTCACCCAAACTGTTCTATTAACCTCAACTCAGCCCTTCTCTCCTTCCATTCACTTATTCATTTCATAAAAGCTTAAGCAAAAACTGAAATGAGGGAAGAGAAAGGAAATTAGAAACTCCTAGCCCTAAATCCGTTTGCAAACTATAAATTCTTGCTCCAAAATCAAAGAGAATCCATTAGTAAGTTCTTCTTCATCTTCTCCAACTCTTCTCTTCTTCGATTTCAGAAAAATTTCCTAAACCTAAATTGGGAAATATGTGTTTTATTCTTAGATTGAAGCTTGTTGAGTTGAAGTAGTGTTTGTTGGTCTTCTCCTCGCAAATTGAACTCCTTCTTCTTTGTTTTGGGTTAAAGGTGAGTTTTGAACTCACATCTACTTCTTTTGATATCATTAATGTTAGGAATGAATTCCTAACAATTGTTCATATGTTCTTTTGCTTTTGATTTGGGTTGATTCGGTGAAAATGCCAAATTATGATTTTTGAAGCCAAATCTATGTAAAACCTTTTATGGTTGGTGTTTATGTAGTTCGGAGTGTTTGAGGGTGTTGTTAAGCTTGGGTAGTCGTTTGACATAATCCCATAATCAACACGCACCCAATCGCTTTCGATTTGTTTGGCCATAGTTGGCCTAGGTTCAGGAATTGCCTGACCATCAGGTTTCAGACGTCTGAAATGCCTATTTCAGACGTCTGAATATTGTTCTTGGAAGAAATTTATTTCCAGATTCAGACGTCTGAATTTATATTCCAGACGTCTGAATTAGCTAAATTTCGACCAGAAAGGAAACAAGCAAAATTTTGCCTATTTCAGACGTCTGGGTGTTAGGATTCAGACGTCTGAATTCTGTTTTGAAAAACAAATTGATTTCCAGATTCAGACGTCTGAATCCTTTCTTTCAGACGTCTGAATATGTTGTTTTTGGCCAGTTTGCCTTGTTCGTTTAATTTTCCAAATTTGATCGATGCAAATTGATTCCAATTAGTTGTTTATGCATATTTGACCTTGATAATTTCTTTTTGAATTCATTCACGGGTTTTTATAAATTATTTCTTCAAATTGTATTAAAAGTTCGCTTCTCCGATTTATAAATTCTATTTAAACCACACGTACAATTTCGCACTTCGAGCGAAGTGGAAGAGTGATTAAATGGTTGGGAAAAACACGGACCATGAATATGTGCGTTTATCCTTCCGATGAATTCCCGACCTATTCAATTGATCGTTTTAACCTTCAGGTTTGGTTTACCGATGATATGAGGTGAACTTTGTACTGCTTTGAGTGTGAAAGTGGCTGACGGATAGTAAACCGTTTAGTGCGAACGAGTGGTTATGGGACATACGTTAACACTTTTTGGATTCCTTTTCGAGAGTTGTGACACATTCCGCCAGTTAGTGGTGTCCAGTACTGGGTCTCTGACCTTCACCACTACGGTTTGTTGCCATCGGGTATGTGCCTTCGGGTTTGTTGCCCTTTAGTATCGCTTCCGATGTTGGTCGTTATGAGCCGCATGGGTGATATTGGGTTGCCCTTTAGTATCGCTTCCGATGTTGGTCGTTATGAGCCGCATGGGTGATATTGGGTTTGGAGTCTTCGGGCTCATGGATCCTTGTTTGTACAGTACTGAGCTCGAGCAATTTTATGATGTTTCATTCATATGTATATTCCCTTGGTATCGCCCTTCGATGTTGGTCATTATGAGCCGCATGATGCGTAGCATTACCTTGTGGAACTTGTATACCTTATTGGTATTTGTTATTGCCTTTTGGCTTGTTTTGGGATATTCGTATCCTTTGTTTCTATATGTTGCCGATGAGATGAGGCTTGTTATCATATGATTCCTCTTTTGTTAGATGATTGTGTTATCTCTCTTAGAGATATTTGCTATACCTTGTAACCTTGCTGGTTTATTGTTGTTCAGTTTATCTAACTGATTTGTTTAGCTAGACTGACCCGTGTATTTTATACTCGGGTCAGACCGAGTTGTTTCAGGTTAGGTTCTTTTGGACTTAGCCTATTTTGCTTCCGCAATGGACTATTCAGCTAGTTCCTTTTTGTCATAGCTTTTTGTGTAGTCCTATTTTGTAGTAACTCTGATATGTATTCTTTTGGCTCGTCTGTATATGGTGGTTTGCTATACCACTTGATATGTATTATTGTATAACTCTGTTATGAATCTGTATATGTGTATATGATGATTTACTGTTCTGTGATGTATATTACATTTGAGTTATTATATTCTGTTATGATAGATCCAACCACCTATGGTTTTGTTTTAAGTATTCACTGGGTACGTCGACCTGGTTGGTATGTTTATTGTCGATGTATTCAATAGATAGTTAGAGCAAGGTTATAGATGGTCGCTCCTAACCAGCCTTATTCTCCGTGTTAGTTGACGGCATTACTTTGTAGTGTCCTTGGCTGGCGTGGGTATAGAGGCGGGGCGTCACATTTACGGGTCAGACTGAGAGATACAGCATTCGAGACTCACCTTTGGAGTTTGGAGCTTCGTTTGAAGATCCAACTGTCGAATCAGCTTTCAGCTTTTCCAGTTGATTGGTTCAGAGAAGTCATCGGTTCATATTGGAGACTTCACTGTAGTTAAGATATTCCGTTGTATTTTATTTCTAACTCTGATGTTTGTATAGTACCTTCATGAACTACTATTTATTTATTCCGCTGCGTATTATTGGATTACCCTATGTCTGTGATTCTGTGATTGATTTATTTACTGTATATGTTTAGTTTTGCCAAATTTTAAAATAACAATCTGATATTTTGAGCAATTCCAGCCCGACATGTGTAGATGCGAATGGTTGAAAATATCAGGTTGTTACAGTTGACTTTAAATTAAAAAAAATTAACTTATAAAATCAAATATTAAACTTCAAATTCAATAGTTCATATCGATTTAATTTAATAGAATTCTTAATTAGATACAATTTTACTTAATTCAACTTTATCTTCCTTAACTTATACAAATCCTTGAAAATCTGTTCAAAGATATAATACTTAGACATATTATATTAATTAAATCAAACTTTATTAGATTAAAGTTTATTATTAAATCTACTTTATGTAAAAACTTAAAGATATTTCCAGTATTAAATAAAACCATATATGATTCCCTTTCAAAATAATAGAAATCATTTTTTTAATATATTTATATATAGACCAACGGTGTCTGTATATAATTTCCTATCTTATGGTCAATTGACACGGACATTTATCATTTCAATCCGTAATTTAAATATATACAGGTAGATATCATTTCCACCCGCAATCCCAAATTCAATTCAAATGAAAATCGCTTGGGTCTATTATTTCAACCCATAACGAAATTCTCCTATTCTAAAGTCCGTTCGCGTATGTATCATTTCAACTCAGGGAACTTGCAGAGTGATAACAGATATGACAATAATAATAGCAGACATATATCACCAATAAAAATATAATATAAATAACAGG
The DNA here is from genome assembly GCA_030765085.1 of Allium cepa. Classification (NCBI taxonomy): domain Eukaryota; kingdom Viridiplantae; phylum Streptophyta; class Magnoliopsida; order Asparagales; family Amaryllidaceae; genus Allium; species Allium cepa. The sequence goes on along the minus strand of CM060940.1, from coordinate 134,754,560 downwards.
ATATGGTGTCATATCCCATAGGTGAACAATATAAATGCATATCATATATATAACAATTTAAACAATTAACAGTTAAATTTTAGCAACATATTTCAATTATCGTTCCAATTGAAATCAAATTTAATAAATAAAAGAGCGTTAATCGTGAGTGATTTCTCACCTTTCGATGCTAGAGAGAATAGACAATGGAGTTGAGTTACGAATTCCAAAGCAACGCTAGATAGACACGATTCGATAAAGAAAACAGGCACGACGAACAAGCTAATAAATAGGAAAATCGGTGAGAACTAGTCAGAATCAATCTTGATAGAGACAGAAACGAAATATACGTTGCATTATTATTATTAATTTCAAATCAATATTAATTTAAACACATATTAAATTAAATATATATGTATTTCAAAATCATTGCTTTTAAATAAAAACACATATAAAACAACATATATTTACATAGTAAAATTTGAAATAAATGAATATATATATACTCATAAAGATAAACAATATATTACATGTATATATATAACATACACAAAATCTTATATAAACTACTTACATATATATACACACACACATTCTATTTCAAAACGATACTCATATATATAAACTGATAGGCAGCTATATATAACTAACTTACATATCAAATTATTCAGTATTAAACATGTATGTTACCAGAACTAATACATTGTATGTTATACGAACAAATACACTATATTATATGCTTTAAAAATGTAAGTTATTAAAATATCTATATTAACATATTTCATTATATTGTAAACAGCATACCAATACGGTAACACAAAATTTACTTCACCTATATTATCACATCAAAACTTTCATTATTAAATTTTATATACTATACAACATATAAGTATCAGTTTATATAAATAATATATATAACTATTGTATGACATAACCTTTAAAAAAAATAGAGACTAGTATAATATAATTTTTAAAACAAACAAACTAGTATATAAACAACTTTAAAAAATTCATAAACTTTAAAACCGTACAATATAGGGCATATATATATACTTAACTTATGCAATCAAACTATAAATATAACTATAGCTAGTAATACCCAGTATAATATAAACTAACATAATAATATAAAAATACATATTAGTAATCAAAATAACCTGTATTGCCTGCTTTATAAGAATACACACATATAAACATCAAAATATAACTGGTATAATATAATGTATATTAACATACCATTAATAACCGAAATCAGCAAAACAAAAATTTAAATTTTTTAAATAATTAAAGTAAAGGTATATATGTATTAAAATTAGTATTTAAAACACATTTTAAAAATAAAAAATCTCTAGATATTAAAATCAGTATTCATTAAATATGTGTATTCGGACCAATATATTTGTAAATCATATATAAAAAAAAGAATCAAAGACTAAAACCCAATGTATATATATAACACGCGACCCAGAAAATGTAAAACAGCTAATATATAACTGTATACTTTATATAAAAATGTAATAAAAGAGCTGTACGAAAGGTAAACCATATGAAGTAATTTTAAAAGATGTGGGAAAATTTGTACTTAAACAGCAGTATATATATTTTACTATCAGCGGTCTTTAAACTTAAAAAAAAACAAGAAAGAAGAACAAGAAAATACAAACAAAAAAATGTGCGGCCATTACCTTTTGGAAGAAGCACTGCGAGAAGATGAAGGCAATATGAGATGCAGATGAAATTGTGTACGGGGTTTTTGTATTTAACATAGGCTTGCGTTGATTTGGTGTATGGAAGGCAAGAAATAAATGATTTGAAACGGTAGAGGAATTATGGGATTTCATTCCTATTATTTACAAATAAGCAAAAGGCAAGTGTAAAAGATTTGAAATAATTTACACGTGAAGTGTAAGGCAAGATTTTTCATTTCTTTTAAAATGCACAGCTGATGATTTTAACAGCTAAGGTAAGAAATCAAAAGTGTGCACATTGGAGAGGCAATAATTAAATCGAAACGTACGCCCAAAATTTATAACAAAGTAACGTACTTTGAATTTATTTGTCTCGGATTTATTTAGTAAAATATATGCTAAAGTATATTTCAGAATATAACATATCATTTATATAACGCCAAATAATTTAAACAAGAACGAATAAAAAAACGTACCAAATAAAACGTATAATTAAATAGCTATTTACACATTATTTATTTCTTAATTTAAAATTTGATTTGTTACATCCATTTGATTTGTTTATTACTTTACTAAGAAACGGATGTATATACGTATAAAAGAAATGTATAAATTTATTTATTTTACACATTATTTATTACTTAATTTAAAAGTATATAACCAATTTAAAAGAAACAAAATTGGAACAAATGTTGTACAATTATATACAGTATAAAAAAAAGATTAGGAAGTTAAAATTTAAAATTTCAATTAAAGTTAAGCTTTAACCCAAAATCAAAATTACAGAATTGTTTATATTTATTACAATTTAGGCAAATGATTTATAATCAATTCAAGAAATTTCTAAAATTCAATTTTTTAAGTAACCAAACACCAAAGTTTTAAATAAGATGAAAAAAGTACAAAAATTCAATCAAATATGTAAATAAAACCATTCAAAATTATTAAAATTTCACGGGTCGAAATTATTAAAATTTTACGGATCATTACATCAACATTCTCTATTTTGATATAATTGTTTCTAGATTCAATTGTATTTTAGATTTTCCTTGTTCTACTTTTAGCTTAGCTATAAAATGAGATATGTTATTTCTTTTCTATAAAACTCGAATTTGTTATGGAATTTTTCTTTTTCAATTCTCGTATCAACATATTTGATTAATTGACTTTAGATTAGTAAATTTGAGTTAATTGCTTGTAGATCTGATTGTTCTAGTTGATTGTTTCTAATTAACTTGTTTTAGATTTACTAGCAAATTTTTTATTATATGTATGTATAATTATAAGCTCTTCCATGATATGATTCATATACTTACAATCTCACTGCTAAAAAATACCATTAAATCTGGTAATAATATGTCCCAACATGATTTAACTCAAAAGGATTCTCTTCGCTTATGGAACTCCCTGAAGGAGCGTTATGACCACTAGAAGATGGTCACACTTCCAAATACTAGACAAGAGTGGCTGAAGTTTCAAAGCTTTAAATTTGTTAGGGAGTACAATTCCTTTATGTTTAGAATTACTTCTAAACTGAAATTGTGTAAAGAATTTTCTGATAATACTAACATGATGATGGAAATTTCATTAATGATGAAAATCTAAGTACAATGATAAATGATATGATTGAATTGATCAACTAGAAGTAGCTTGAATTTGTTATGTGGATTTCATTTATTTTTATTTCAATTTAATAAATTAGTTTGAAGTTGGTAAAACCCAAGTTTTGATAATTTTTAGGTGTATTTGCCAAACTATTTAATTGAAAAAGTAAATTGTAATATTCTCTAGAAGAGATTACCCATATGACATACTCTGGAAAAGATGTTTTATGATTTTATTTATATTTATACTGCAAAATCCAAACATCCTAGAAGAGATGTTGTAGAATTTTTTTTACCAAAAATATTGCAATTCCTAAATAAATAAAGCTCTGTCCGTTGAAGGAACATTGTATAAAAATCCAGAAGCAGTGATAATAATTTATCTTCAAAATAGGTTGTGTATTCCAATACTATACTTCAAAAGTAGTGGTTTTTTTTTATCTCAATCTAAGATTTGTTTAGCACATCTAATAATTTTTTTTTCTATATTTAAAATTTGATATGACATTTCAAAAGTAGTTACGACAAAAATATCTAGCAGGGATATTTTATACTACTCTGAAAGTAGAAATTATGTCTATTATATAGAAAAAGATACTGAGTATTGATGATATTCCAAAAATAGTGCATATTAAGTATCGTTAGAAGTGATATGCACCACTCTAGAAGCGGTGTTTATAAAATATTCCTAGAAGTGATATTATATCCTCAAACAACACTATAAAAGAATTGCATATGGAATATTGTCAAGATATAACACTTCAAAAAGTAATGTGATAATAAATTACCTAAAATTCAATCGTCTATTATCATGGAACCATAGCTACATTGGACAAATTTAGAAGCAAACAGTGATATGTAACCTTTTACTTTTCAGAACTTACGATGAATTGAATATCGTATGTATAACAATTCATGAAGAAATCTTTACATATCCCTATGAAGAGATAATCTATATGTCATATCATAATTTTCACAAAAATTAAAATACGGTCTTGAAGAGATCTTTATGTGTAACAAATATAATTGCATACTTCTATAACATATCCAGTGTCCAGAAGATATTCTTATTTCTATTGTAAATATTATTATTATTCTTTTGAACTCTCCTAAAGAGATGTCAATATATAATTCGAACTATGTATTATTCTCTGATATATAATTGTAAATAATGTTCAAAAGATATATTTGAAATATAGTTGAAGAATAAAATTTAACAACTCGAAGTTGTATAAATAATTTTTTTGAACCAAAAGTTCAACATGGAATAGAAAACCATCAAGTTACATTTGAATTATTAATTCAAAGGGCATTGTTATTTAGCATATTCGTATAAAAAAAGTGCCGAAAGTCTTAATTATATTCTATATCTGTATGGATTCATATATTTAAGTGAACGAAAATGAACATAAAGTTCAAAGGCTGATAACGGAAATAAACAAGAGGTTGTATGAAATATTGCAAGTTTTCTGAATTATCAAACCAAAGGCTTTGATAGTTATTACTAAGAAAATTTTGACTTCATTACTAAAGCAAGAACACTGATAAATTTTAAGATTTAGATCTTGAAATTCTGATTATTGATAGCCAAAAGTAACTAGAAGTAACAATATATTCTATAACTAAAATTGTAACATATCAAATAACCTAAAGTTATTTTTGATAAGTCAAACTTGATGCATATGTATTTTCAAACTAGATGTTTTGAAAACTATCATTTAATCTTTAAGGATTCACATTCACATCGAGTGATAAAAGAAATTAATAATTTGGATCCTTGTATAAGTTTGTTCTAAAATCACTAACTCAAATGATAAAGAACATGCAAATCTATAATATATATATATATATATATATATATATATATATATACGTGGACACACGTATATACCCATATATGTAGATATTTAACTAACAACCTAAAGATTGTTTGACTAAATTGATATGAGCTTATCATATAGATTATGCATAGATTTCATTCAGTGATGTAAAATTCAATCAACATAAATGTTAAATGACCTTAAGTCTACATAATAAGTAAATTGTTCCAATTGGATAGATCAGTGAATGAGAAAAAACTCTAAAAATAAGCAATATCACTTGAATGCATCTTATCACTTGATAAAAGAATTATCCTATTATATGTAATATGTATGATGTATTTGCTAGTAGCAATATCCACTACAAGGGGAGGGGGGATTTCCGACGGCTGAAAACCGTCGGCGGCCGTCGGAAGCCGTCGGCGGCCGTCGGAAAAAGCCGTCGGAAATGAAGGCGTCGGGAAGCAGTATTTCCGACGGCCACCGACGGGTGATGCCGTATACATTATCGACGGTTTCCGGCGGTTTCCGGCGGTTTCCGACGGCTTCCGACGGCCGTCGGAAACCGTCGGAAACCGTCGGAAATCAGGCCAATAAGCCGTCGGAACCCGTCGGAAACCGCCGGAAAATTTCGACCAATAAGCCGTCGAGAGCCGTCGGAAGCCGTCGGAAACCTGCTGTTTTTTTTTAAAATCTGCTGCAAATAGAGCCTTCCAACCACATTTCTCTTCCAAACACTACAATATCAATACTGCACAATCAAATAAACAATAATCCAACCAAACATGCAAACCAATACTCCAAAATATTCAATAGACACAGAAATAAACTAAATTAGAATAAAAATAAAATACAAAATATACATAACATTCCAACATTAACAATAATACTAACAATAACTGTTCTAATCATGCATATCCTGATACAGCTACAGAACCAAGTGTATTATACATAATTATACATATCAACAATTAATTGTTCCTTCTACCAAATCATTGTAAACTAAAACTAAACATACCTGCACGAACGAATTAGAAAGCAATGAATCAATCTGCCCCAGATCCAGAGCCAGCCGATGAAGGGAAGCGGCCACCAAACTGCTGCATGTACTCAAATAACTGTGCCGTCTGCATGGCCTGTTGGCGGTTCTGCTCCTCCAACTGCTGAACTCTAGTCTGTAATTCTTCTATACTTGCTAGCTCGCTCTGAGGTCTACTCCGCCGTCTCCTACTCTGACTACTGGACTGCAATAATTGAAAAATAAATAAAATCAAAGTTTATTGTTTTGAAAAGGTAAGAATATCATATTTTAAGTATTTTAAGAAAAATTAAATTATTTACCGCTAAATTGCCAAATCCGTATCGTCGACCATGCTCTGGTGGACTCATAACGGACTCAAAAATAATGTCCTCTTCATCGGTCGTCAGCTGCTCTCGACCCGTATCAGAAAGGAGTTTCTGTCGCTGCTCCATAAACATCTCCTGCATTGACAAATTAATAATATCATATCTTATTTCATAATAATTTGACAACTAAAACAATTACTAATACTGAATAAAATGAAATATGCTTACATGGCTTTTACTGGATTTATCGTCCTGCCATGTGTACGAAACAGTCCCGTCTGGATTAACATGCTCAACAGCATGCGTACGGGTGAACACGTCCATATAGCTGACAGGACCATGTGCCTCGGCTTCCTGAAGTTGATTGTTACATACAATTATTATACATTTAAAATCATATAGCATAAACTATTTACATTTATTATTCAGTAATTAAATTTACCAACTCCTGCCGATACTGCTGAAACGACTTCGATCCTCCGCGATGAGTAACGGGATTCTTATTTCTATTTGCAGAGTTTCTATCTGACTCTGCCTGTACATTCAAAATTTGATACATTATTTTTCAATCACGTTAAATTAATAATTGAAAAAAAATTAGTATACTTGCCTTCGCCTCGTCCGTCTCCCAGTAGCTCAACCAAGCTTGCCACACGCTCTCCCCCATCCACCGTGGTCTCTTCCCGGATTTCTTAACCTCAGATATCGTGTCTCTGTAGTTCTTTCGCATCTTCCTCATCCAGTATGCTCGTGCCAGCTGCATATCATCTGTCTGGATGTCTATCTCAGCCTGTGTTAAAAAAAGATTACACTTTAAACGATAAACGGTAGAAAAACGACAAAAACGAATTAAAAATGGAAAACATAAAAATTACACATACTAGGACATCCTGCCATATGCACTCTATGATGTGCGGAGGGATGGTATCCCACTTTGGCCAGCACGCACTCATCCTACTACGATATGCTGCTCTGGAGACGTCCAACACTACCTTAGTGGGTAGTAGCTCGAACCCCCTGTTTTTAAGTACGATACAGATAAGTACATACGTATAGTATAGAAAAAATAAGATGATGAATAAGATTTAATTTTTACCCATCTGCTTTGGGGGCTAACGTAACAACTGGACGGTGTGGCGCTTGCGATGGGCCACTGCCATCGCCTCCTGAAGAACGGGAAGAGCTCCTCCCTCTATGTGACATAATGATAAACCTGTGACGTTTACACATCATTATATAAGAGAATAAAAACATGATAATGAAATATATTTCATATGAACATGACATCAATGGTATAAATTGCTTAATTATAATGACTGAAATGTAAATAGACATGTAAGTTTGTTATACCTGATTCATGATGGGTGTACTCTTCCTACGATAAGCAGAGTTCATTGCATTTTTAATAAAAATTGCTAAATAAATGACAAATTGAAATAACATAAAACAATAGTAAACGGATTTAGTTTCATAGTTACATCAATTTCATAATACATCAAGAATTCAACATAGTTACATCAATTGCAAAAAAACAGATTCAAATTTATATCAGTCATCATCGTCTTCTGATTCAGATTCGGTCTCGTTTTCGACGATATTTTCCTCTGCACTGTCAAACGCTTCTACCAAAACATTTGATTCATCGATCAAAGGACCAAAATCTGTATGATCGTCTGTAATTATTATTTCGTTATTTTGCTCAAGATCTGCCTGATAAGCTTGTTCGTCCGGAATATTCTTCCCATCGAATGTGAATCTGGCCTTTGTTTTAAAAACTGCAGACCAATCTGCTTTATCTCTTTTTAGAGACGGATAAGGAGCGTAATAAACTTGCAATGCTTGTTTGGCTAGTACAAAAGGATCATACTTGTGATAGTGCGATGTATGCTTTATTTCGATAAGATTATAATCCTTATGCACATTAATTCCAGAACCTGGAACATTGCTAAACCAATTGCATCTAAATAGAAACACCTCCTCCGCGGGTCTTGAGAAATTCAAAATTTAATATTTATTTTGAAGAATACACATTCGAAAAAGATTATTTTCATGTTCGTATAATATTTTGAATTTAAAGAACAACTTCACAAATTTAAAAATATTTTCAAATAGGGCACATTTCATTTTTTAACGTACGTAACGATTAAAAATATATAATTTTTTTTCATTGGTCAGACATCCTACCTCCCATTACAAACACAGTAAGCATTTACATTTCGTATATTACTTCGTCCCAAACGATTCAATAAAATTTCGGCAGCATTTCCCTTTTGTTCCCTGCATTGTACACAAATGCGTGTACGCAGGAAACAAAAAAGAAAAGTTAGGGCGAAATTTTATGAACCGTTTGAGACGAAGTAGTATACAAAATGTAAATTCTTACTGTGTTCATAACTTGTCCAATACAGGGACAAATCCGACAAACATTGTACCAGATGAATATAAATGGTCGTTTTTCGAAAAAAACGACTATTTATACAACGATCATGTACAACACTCGTCAGACGGGGCCAAAAACTCTCTAAGGGACATTTGTCGGTTAACATGCGCGCATTTTACTCAAAAATACAGTTTTACTCACTGTTCACATTTATATATTAATTTCACACATTTATTCGACGTATTACGCATCAACTTAGGGCTGGTTTAACATTTTGTCATTTTTCAATACACACAATTATAATTTAGAGTAATGCATTTTTTTTGTGTCATAAGTAAAAACGTGCACAATATAATACTCCTAGTTCATTCAATCATTTTATCTTATTCCAAATAACGTATACAATCGTCGAATCAAGGCATACACAACAAAATACATATACATGAACATGCACAAATTATACGTGTTTATCACAATTTCACGATAAAAGATGAAATTGGTATACCATGTGATGCTATAAACCGTTATTACGCTAGTGGAAACAATTGCAATCATTAATTCGCCCTAATTTATCAATTTATGCAAATCTATAATTAGGGTAAAAACTGAATTTTTCATAAAAATAAGAGATTATACCTGAGATTAAGAGTACTGAAGCTTGATTAGAGTGCGTTGGAAGATCCGGAAGCTAAAAATTAGGGATTGGAAGCTTAGGGGTTGAATTTGGGGGGTTTTTTGGGTTTTTTTCGTATGAAATGGAGGAGGAAGAAAGGGCTCGGCTGGCTGGTATAATCGCAAATTTGCGACGGCTTCCGACGGCCGCCGACGGCCCGTCGAAAGCCGTCGGAAAATGGCCGTCGGAAGCCGTCGGTCTTGGCTGTCGGTATTCTGCCTTTTTCTTGTAGTGATCATAATGGATCAAAATGAGAATCCAAAGATGATAATTGTTTAATGTTCCTCAACATTGAGGGGAAGATAAAAGAGGTACAAGTTCATTTTGATTATCAAGATTAAATATCGATTGCATAATATTAAGTAACTTGAATAAATTATCGATAATGTCCCTAGTATACTTGCTCCAATATAAGTCGAAATCCCAAAAGGACTAAAAGGGTATAAATCACATCTGAAGTGCGGTAGAGAAGTCAGTTTGAAATATTTTTAGAGTAAGTAATAACGATGTCAAATAAAGAAGGTGAGTGTTTTTGAGGAAACACTTAAGGGTGCTTTGGAAGAGACCCATTGCATGATTGTCAAATAAACCTGGAAGTGGTTTAGGTACCTAAAATAGGATTAAATATTATGATATGAATAAATCATTTTTAGAACCGATAAATTTGTAAATAATAAAAAGTGCTTATGTTTATAAATAGATTAAAGATCATAAATTAAAGGAAACATGATTGGCCATCATGAATCCTCTACTAATATTGAAATGTGGACTTGTAGTCCACAAAGTAGCGAAAGTGTTTGGAACACTTAATATATCCTGAAGGTATAAATATTGCTTAAATCATATTAAACGATGAAAGTATATAAATTTCAGAAGAATATAAATAACTTTTGGTGGTTACAAAGAATGCAAAGAATAAGGAGCATAGATTACAGCCATCTTTCAAGTATTGTTGTAATGAAAATCTTGATATAATTCATGATGAGTGGATTACTTTCTATTTTTAAGTATTGTTGTAATAAAACTCTTGATATCCACTGAAGTATTACTTGCTATAGGCAGAACTTATTAAAATATACAAGTTCCTAAAGAATATAAATAACTTTGATGATCATAAAGAGTGCAAAAACATGGAATGTAGATTGTGACCTTCTTCTACGTACTGTTGTAATGAAAATCTTGATGCACTTCAAGATGAGTAGAATACTTCCTGCTTTTAAGTATTATTGTAATAAATTTTTCATATTCATTAAAGATGTAGTTGCAATATGCAAAACTAATTTGAAGTACAAAAATGAAGGCACATGAAGTGTTTTTCATAAAGGTAGCACATAAAATGCAAATCATATTTGAAAGAAACAATCTTGGAAAATTCGATTGCATCGAAGGAAACTATTTGTAAATGATAAAGGTCTTAAGAATGGAAAGTAGAATAATTGTCTTCGGACTTTTAACGCTTGTCTAAGCTATGTTACAAATGTATGTATACTGATTTGAATTGTAATGACATATATTCAAACTTAAAGGAAAAAATATATAATCAGGGAGAGCATACAGAAGTATATCATAATGTACTCTTTTTTCTTCACTAAGATTCTTTCCATTGGGTTTTTCTTAGTAAGAAAGAGGCATTTATTTGATCCTGAAGAATCAAACTTCATTTGATGAAATAAGATAATAAAATGTGTCATTGTACTCTTTTTTCTTCATTAAGATTTTTCCCATTGGGTTTTTCTTAGTAAGGTTTTAATGAGGCATTGTATTGATCCGAAGTATCAACCCCTTTAGAAAGAATATTATTTTTAATATGATTTTAGAAGTTGCACTTTTTTCCTCGTTCAAGGTTTTTCCCACTAGGTTTTCCTAACAGAAGTTTTTAATGAGGCAGCGGACAATATCTATATCGACTGAATGGATAAATGCAAGCGAGATAATAATGTGGAGGAGCAACCATCATATATGTTTCAAAAGGGACAATTTCAAGTTATCGGAGCGTTTAAGATTTTGAAGATGCATATTCAAGACGGATTGTTACAATATATGTAAATCATGAAGTGAATATGCTTTTATGTTATTTTGTTTAGTCTCAAATCATGGGATAAGTTCAATCCCAAGCACTGAAGCATTTATATAAAGGAGGCCATGTAATGTAAATATATTACTATTTTTCAGAAATGAATAATATATGTTCTGCCTTTTTCTGTAATGGCTTCTACTCTTGTTTCGTTATAACATATTCTTATTTGTTTACAACAATAAAGTACTTATGTTTGATGTCTAAAATTTTCAATTCATGATTTATAAAACTTAGTCTAAAACATCATACCACCAACCAGTTAGTGATGCTTGACTTAATAATGTTGTTATAAAATCTATACTATTATATAATTAGTGAGTCTGATTTCAAGAGTACAAAAGCCCTTCTGAATTTTGGCAACTGAACCATCTTCAAATTTGTTTCTCAGTGCATTTTCTGTGATTTTCTCATCCCTTCCTCCACTTGAAAATTTCGTCATCCCCATCCCTAATCTCCTTTTCCTAATTTCTTCCACCTGAAATCCATCGACTCTCCTTACGCTTATCTCCTCTTCCCTACGTTGCTCTCCACTTCATCCTATTTTTGTAAAGTAGAACTAAAAATAGTAAGGTTTCCAAGCGATTTTCCCACCTAATTTCTTCCAGCACAGTTACCTAAAGAAGCCAAATCACATGAAAAATGAGCGTGATCGACATCATAACTACTGTTGATGCGATCCGCAACAAAAACCACAAATATAATGTCCGCAAGCATCACGCCATTCCCAATGTCTTAGGTGACGATAGCTTTTCCAAACTCTCCACTACCGTCGAGACTAACATTGAAGCTGCTTTGAAGGTAATTTTCGCATCAAATTTAAAAAATACGAATTGGTCATTGGTTGCAATAGCTTTTGCAAATTAGGAATTACGTGGATTTTTATAGCGATTGTTCCCTTATGAATGTTTATTAGCAATTCTGATTTCCAATAGTGTGTGTATCTAGGGTTTGTTACTTACATCTGTTGTGAGGAATAAGTAATAAATATTTCATGTATTTGTGAACTTATTCATATGAATATTTTTGTTCAGAAAGCCGAGTTAGCGAGGCAATAAAAGAGCAGAGTGACGGTAGTGGAATTGAATGTGGAAATTAGGAGAACAAAGGAAAGTTGATGGTCAGATCTAACGTTCTTCAATTCAATTTTGGTATGTTCTACAAATTCAATTCTTCATTTATGGCTTTTTCCATGGGCTTGCATTGTTGAAAAAATACGATATATTTCATTATTCCTGTTTCTTTTCATTAGTTTCATGGTCGATTTAAGGACATATTGACTTACTAGATTCAAACATTCATCCACTTAAATGTACAAATTTTGGTTTAGGTTGTTGTAACTTTCATATTGTAGAGTAATTTAATTTTGACCAAAAAATTCAGTTGATAAAAGTTGAAATTTTGTGCTTATGATTAAACTGAACAATTAGAAATCATGAATTTTTTTGTTATTCACCTTACTGAATGGTTTTTAAACTATAAATTTTCTTAACCTTCATTGTTTTGTATTTCTTTCTAATAACTATCAAATTCTTTTGCTTTGTTTTTCGTCCACACACGACTATATTATATATTATTATTCATTTATTTTCCAAAAATAGTAGTTATTATATAGTAGTATCTTATGAGTCAAAAGTCACTTGAATAAAAGGGATAGAAAAGTATCAAAGATTATGGATTAGTACCTTGTTAATTTTTTAAAAATATAATGCTAAAACTATTTAAGAGATTGGTGAATACTATACCAGTATGGAAGAACATTCTACAGGCTTGATGTACAACTTCCACTTTTCTATGGTAAATCCTTGACTTGAATTGTTTGCATTTTTTTCTCTATACCATTGTGATTAATTAGGTTTTGCTATTAAACTACTACATTTGAGTGAAATAATTTTTTTACTATTCTTGAATGCTGTTTACTAAGGAATATACATGATTATATAGTCAAACGTTTTTTATTTTTTCACTGCTAACCAATTTTGGTTCAATTTATATTTCCATCTTTGGTTCATATTTCTTGGCATATAACACTTCTTTTATAGCAATTATACATTATCAAAATAGCAACTTAGTAAATATAATTAGTGTGTTAGTTTTAAAATAAAATGCTGCCATCATGTTAGTATTGAAATGGGATTGATATTTTAAGAGACTAATGATTACAAGGAGGGCAAAATGTCAACATCTTTGTTTTTCCTTTGTATTAAGTTCAAGGTTGCGATGTTTTTTTAATCTCATTTTGAAAATTTATTTTTTGAAAGTTAAAATTAGTATAGGGTTTGGATTAATAATATGAGTTACTTATCTACCGAGCTACCACTATGATGTTTCCATGTCATTGTTATTAGGCTTGCTCATTTTGCCCCTCTTCTGCCTGCTATCTGCAGGTATATCGAAAGTTGAGGTTTTCTTATGTCTGCTTATCAGTAGCCTGGAGGATGTTAAGTTAATAAGTAGAAGTGATTTTATTTTTTACAACTTGATTGTTGTAGAAGCTTTGATATGTCATAGGACAAGCCCTCTTTTGATCGTTATCTGCAGGTATATCGAAAGTTGGGTTTTTTTTTTTACATATGCTTATCAGTAGTCTGGAGTATGTTAAGTTAATAAGTAGTGGTGATTTTATTTTTTACAACTTAATTGTTGCAGAAGCTTTGATATGTCATAGGACAATAATTTTTACTACTTATCTTCTTTTTCCTTTATGTTCATGTATATTCATTATTTTAGAAGTTATACGCTTTTTTGTAGCAAATGTATAAATATAATGAAATAAACCAAACAAAACTTCCATATCTAAATATGAAATTTTATTTCGCCCACTGAAATAAACATGCATACCTTAAACTTATTAGCCATGGCAGTAGATTCATTCTATAAATTTTGTTTAGCAACATTTTTGAAGTCAACAATAAGTATAAGCCTCCAATTTTGTTGACTGGGAAAGAGCTTAGGGGATTGCTCATAGGTAAACATTGCCTGCAAATTTAGTGTAAAATTCAAAAAAAATAGAAGAACAAAAAGTTGATTTTTATGGTGGTTCTGATTCTTTTGAATACTTCAAAGTTCAAGAAAAAAATAATGTTTATTGAGTAGACTGCACTCATGAGTTTGATACTCATGCTGATCAACCTCTCGGCTACTGTTCTCCTATTATGCATGGGAACTATAGATGGTAATTGTAAGAATTTCCTTTTTATTTTCTTTATATATATTTGTTATGATATGCTAAATGTTACTAAATTATTTATTGTAGGAATCTTGAACTTGACAGCAATAAAAGCTAGATTAGTATATATTTGGTGTTGGACAATGCTTCTATTATTGCCGCCAACTCTCAAATATATAACAACCTTTTGTGTATGGTGAAAGAGCACATAAGGCTGGTTATCCAATTTGGACTGAGAAGATAACCAAATGCTCTTCCAATTGATTACCGGCGATCATTATACTGATGTGAAAAAATTTCATCAGTGTTGCAGTTTAAGATTTTCTTTTTTCATTTTTTCATACTATCTACTATATGTTACAAAATGTTAAGGCAGGTTGAATATTCATAAATATTTAATTATTCTTTTCATAATGCTTGCCTTTTGGCATGCATCTTTTGCCTCAATGGGTGCATGTAATGTGGTATTCATATTTATTTCCTTCAATCCATTTCATGAAGCACTAGGAATCTGAAAACACTAATTCAGGGAAAGTAGAAAATAAATATGTCATATTTGGTCGAGCATGTTCAGGTCACCTAATATTTTGGAAAGTAAGACTATCGTGTTCATATTGATGCTAGTTCAGGCCTAACGGATCCTATTTGATTTGTAGGAACTCACTTATGACTGATCGATCATCATTTAAGGTTGTGCCACTTTTTTAGTATGCGGCAGACCATAGTTGAGATACAAGGTTGGAATGCAAATGTATTGTCAGGTTTGGGTCCTATATTGATATTGATATGTATAATATTGTATCTTAGTATATAATTTATGGTGGTCGTTTTACTTTCCCATATCTTAAATTACAAGTTAGAAGGAAGTTCCGGTCTGGCTGACATGTTTTGCACTATAAAGTTAAGCACTAACATCAGTTTTCACCTTTTAGAAAGTAATTATGTTGCATAGGGTCGTACAGCAAGTTTTGACAATGCTTATCTTCCTTGCATTGAGGCTACCAATAGCAGTGCCAACATGTTTAATCCACTGCCAAATAGTAGCAGGCTGCAACGTCAAAGTGGAAGCTCATTTTTAGATACATCTTGAGTTATGTTTTATTACTGCTAAGTAATGTTTTTTTTGTTTTTAGTATATTTTGCAGAAGATCCGATTGGCAAGTAATTCGAATTACCCGGCCAGCGTAGAAGGTCAGACCTACAATAGGTACAAGTAATACTTTTATGCTACCACTAATTTAGTTTTTTTATTTTTTCACATCAGTTTAACATTCATGAATGATCTTTTGTGTGGTTTTGTTTGAGATGGTGCACTAAGTATTATCATGTTTGTGTGCAACTGCAATTTTCCCTAACTAATAGCTTAGTTGATTGAAAACTTAAAATATTTCAAATAACAATAATTATTGCACTCCACTTTTACCCTTCTCCCTTTCCCTTTAGTTCATTCTTTCAGCTATATATCAATGAACATGTGGAAGTACTGATATGCTGATTGCCCTCCTGGCATTGAAGGCTCAAGCTTAGAACATAGGGGATGGGGTTTTAATATTTGTCCTGAGCATCCTCATGTTCAAATTTTTTAACATTTTGATTCTATAATATTTATATCCTAATAAGTAGAAGTAAAGGGGCGAAGCATTAAAGAGCAAATAATAGATGCATGAGATACTTATGGTTGATTGCATGTTATTTTTTCTACAATGCAACAATGAAAGATTCGGTGGAAATGATCAACTTCTATCAAGTTTAGGTACAAACGAAGGTACATAAATTTTAGATATTTATAAAGATATTGTAATCAAATTAAAGATAACGCAAATTATTCAAAAATGAATGAAAAACAAAGATTAGAGTATGCACTTTGACAGTGTATATGTTGGATGTTGATTATTATTACCATACCGTGATTTCCATAAACGCATTACAAGCAACGAAAATATTCAAATTAATACACAGATGAAATAATAAATAATAATTTAATGGTGGACTAATTGCACTTTGCCTGCAGTATATGCGAGGGCATGGTGCATACTTTCTCAAAGTTTACAAGTAAAAGCTTAGTTCTTTGACGCACGCTCCCCTTTTGATAATCTTATGTTTTCCATAAAAATATGCTAGGCTTTTAAACTGGGTGTGAATCGAAGACAGTTAGCTAGTTTTTGGTAATATCTTTCAATTTGGTGTTTGGAGTATTTTTTGTGTCTAAGTTTCAAGTTAAACCTTTTATATTAATTATAAATGGAGATTTTGAAATTGATGTTTTTATTTATTCGTTGATTACTATTTAAGATGATTGGATATAAATTAATTGTGTTTTCCAATTTGTTTTAATTTAGTTCAGTTAAAGGTGGTGATTCTTGATTAAGCAAAAGAGTGCATTTTGATACAACATTATCATGTACCTAGATTCAATATCTAATCAATTATGCATCTTTATTAAAAAGTGTCAAAGAAGAAATGTTGTAATGATAATTTGCACAAAGTTGCAATATTAAACCTGACTTGATAGGATCAATCAAAAAGTTGTATCGTTTTTAAAAAAAATTGTTTTTTAAATCATAAATGTAAGAAAATTTTGGTCAACTTTTGTATCATTGTTATCGGTTTTACTTTAATATTACTTCTAACTAATTTTTTTTCCTTCATACATGATTAAAATAAAATATGTAACATTAGTCTTCTATTGCTCTGTAGGTTCCTACAAAGCTAAACACTCCTCTACCTATTTTTCCTAAAAATTTGATCTATGTGCTAAAGTGCATTTATTTGTTTTCTATAGTATGAAATCAAGAGTGTATGCTATTGCTATTTATTTTACCATTTTGTTTGTTTGCATATAAATGTATTTGCATTACTATTTGATCATAGTGCCGCAATGAGGACTTCGATTCGACGATACTGGGAGATGGATAATGGGGTAAAATGCAATCTTACTTCTTTAGCTATCGAAAGATCAACCTGGTCACACCTTAAAATGGTAATGCTTAAATTTATTTTCATTTTTCAAAAATTAATAAAAAATATTTGAGTACACCGATGTATATTCATTTATTCATGAATAAGCAAATTAAGCATCTTACCACTGTGTAATTGTTTTTATCTATTAGTTTTGCCTTACTTGAATGAAAAAATATACTTATCTAAACTTGCATTTTATGAGACAATGGAGTTTCCAAATTCAGCATTTGTGTTGTAGTTTTTGATTAGTAAAAAAATAGATATGTGCTCTTTAATGAGTCAAAATTATGGAATCAACTATCTTTGTTCTCTCACCTCGGTTTCAAAACATCAGATTCTAACTATTCGAAGAATAATTTCTATCTCACAAATTTACTTTCCATTCATATAATAAGTTGATGGCTAAATGTTTTTGGAACATATCCTGTTTTGATGGTTTCTTTTGTTTTCCTTAAAAGTTGTCCAAACAACCAGTTTGAATGATGCAACATGCCGATATATACCTTATCAATGTTTTTTCTACTAATCATGCAAATTATACCTCACTATCAATTGTTCTTTTGGTTAGAATTGCAAATGAAACACTTTTTGTAGCTCCAAAAACAGACGTATGATCCATTTACAAAAGGTTTCTTGCCCAAATACCTAAAATAATAGTAAATAATACTATCACTACAGACTGGCCGACAGAGAGAGTGTCAAAAGTCACTAAATATGCCACGATCAAAGATATAATAACTGTAGCTACGGGTCGATAACAAAATCAGGAAAGGAAATGACTGTGATCTGAATTTGAATTTGTTGTATCGATCCTTGATTGCAGCTAGGAATAGTGGATCCTTGCTGAAGCTGCAGTATCGATCAGGAATGACTGGAGACAACAGAATCAGGAGTGAAAAGATGGCTAAAAAGAACAAAACATTGGTTGAAGGTCAATGAGACAGAAAATATGATTATGGCATGGTTTTTGAGGCAGAAAGCTAGGAATAGGACAGATACACGGTGAAGCAGGGGTCTAAAACCAAGAATCATTGACTGAGATATCAATGAGTATTTTCTCAAATGTGCCACAAGTCATATATTATGAACATCTCATAATAGACTTGCTAAATTAGTTAATAAGGGAAGTATTTCAGATTCAACCAGTGCTATGTGTTTCAGGTGCTGAATGAAAATTGGGCTATGTGCATGTGTCATACTAGGTTAACTCAATATGTCTTCAGTAGACATGGAAAACATGGGCCATGTTATCCCGCCTTTTGGCAAGGTCGAGATATCAAGCGATTGATTAGGAACCAGGGATCATTCGTCTCGAAAATAGAGTACGCACAGATTCGCTATGGATATCGATGAATTTTTCCCGAGTCCGGATCAGGCTACAATTGACGAGGCACGACAAGGAAAGCCAATAGAGCCAGCATTCCAAATTTTAAGTCAATCCGGGTTCATATTCTCAAGTTATGATTGATGCAAGTTGAGGGAAAAAAGCCTCACTTTCATATCCATCAGTGCACCATATTCAAATCAATCATATTCGTATCCATCTTCGCGTCGTCGTTCGTATCGATCAGCTTCGTACCCATCCCTAAGCATTAGTTCGTATCGATCAACTCTGCATCCATCAATAGGTAACACGCTTCGTATCGATCGACCAATGTCTAATTCGTATCCATAGAGGAGGCTCCTGTTCGAATGCATCAGATAGCCTTGGTTTGTATCCATCAGGTGGCATTAGTTTGTATCCACCACAAATATCTCTTGCTCGTACCCATCGAGTAAGGACCACTTCCATCGACGCGAACTACGCCATATCCATCAATAGGAGTTACGCCATCTCCCTCGATTCGAAATGAGCATGGTGTAAATCGGTACAAAGTGCACGTTGTTGATCGATTCGAGCTACATAACGGCCCTCGATACGAACGAGGCGAAGTTCAAAGCGTGACTCGGTCGACTCGGCACAAGAAGTGGATCGATCCGAGGAGTGTGCGTCACGTCATCTCGAAGACACATGAGAATATCGATTCAAAGAGATCGTTTGAAGTAATCGACTCGAAGCAAACAGCCAACCGAAACACCCCATTTCGTATCAATCATACTCGTGATCCATCGGTCCAAATGCTATGAAATTTTCACAGGAAATTACGTACAAGAAAAAGAATGTTCCCACCAAGTTTCGACTCCATTGGACATCATCTTGATCGATACGAATTGAGTTCGTATCGATCACAAATCGAGTCGAAACTTCCCGGGATCGATCGCGTGGGCCCACTCATGTACCAGAAGGAGTCTCCTGAAGTTTGAGCGAAATATCAGCCTCCTAGCCAATAAATAGAGCCCCAGAGCCTACGGAAAATGGATCTTTTGACTCTCAAGCGCCTAGACTCTGCCGGATCGAACTTTGCAACCTATTACTGCTGTTATATTCCGTTCAGAGTGGTAATCTGATGTAACTTGCTGTAATCAAGTGTAATCGTCAAAAGAGAATCAATAAAACCATAAAAACTTCATAGTGGACGTAGGCAACACGCCGAACCACTTTAAATCGACTGTCTCTGTGCATTTACTTATTTCTTTTTGGAGTTTTTATTAGATAAGCCACCTTTTAATTTTCTATTCTTCATTTTTTCTCTTCAAGGACTCCCAAGAGTGTTATGTCCAATTTTGGTACAAACACCAAAGTGCTTTCATTAAGAATTGAACTCAGGTTTTCTCCTGCTCTTTGGATCTATCGTCGATACCGGATTGCATAAATCTAAGAGGAAAATCCAGATCTCTAATCCAAATTCCTTCCATCCTATTCAGATTTGCGTAAATTCTTGGAAAGGTGTTCATCCCTCAAGATGGTAAGCACAAGGACCACCTCCAATGTTGCCGATCAAGAAGGCCGGGATAGACGAAATCCTATGCAGTTACCTCCAACCAACCAAAACGCTACCGGGGCCTCAAATCCGTAGGGCGCGGTTACCAGGCAAGAATTCCAGTTGTTGCTCCAGGAATTGACACAGAGTCTTTAACAGCTAATAGAACAGCTGCGTGCAAATGCCGAGCTGACCGACCAATTGAACCGCCAAATGCATAGAAGATCCAAGAATGATCACGCCTCTAACTCCTCTACCGAGTGTTCGGCTTCGTCTGGTTACAACCATAGGTCCACCCGTCCCCGACTAGATGGAAGTTATGCGCAAGCTACTGGACATCAACCTGCATTGACCGTTGGGCAGTTTAGGGTCGGCCCATCGGCCAGCTTCCATACCGGACCCTCATCATGGGGAGGTACAGTTCCACACTACACCACGGATAACCATACCACAACCGCCGCTGCAGAACCAAGGGTTGATGCCCGAAATCAGCCCGATCTAAACCAACATCAGCATGGGCGTACTCCTGAATCGTACATCCCTGAAGACTATGAGCCAAGGAGGCAAGACGTGGACCGTCGACAGCACCCGGTCCAAACTCGCGCTGTGGAGCCCGACCACACCTTAGCTCAAACTGCACAGGATGTCCAGATGCTGGACGTTCCGACGATGATACGGCAAATGATCCGTGAAAGCCAGGGTCTTTCTAACGACGACTGGAAAATCTCTCAGAGTCACACCCCTTGCACGAATGACATACTCTATGCCGAACCTCCTCGGCGGTTCAGAATGCCCGCTCTGCCAGTCTATGAAGGGAATTTAGATCCAAATCAGCACATCCTAAAGTATGAGTGGCTGATGAATGCTGTAAGAGCGGATGACGCAGTGAAGTTTTGTAGCTTTCCTATCTCTTTGGGGGGCATTGCCACCATGTGGTTTACACGATTGCCACCCCGATCCATTTCTTGCTTTGACCAAATGGCCATAAAGTTTGTAGAATAGTTTTGTATGCATGTTGTTAGGCCTAAAGATGTTAACTATCTATCCACTGTCGCTCAAGCTACCGGAGAGACACTCAGACGCTATTTAGAGAGGTTCCATGCAGCATGTGTAGAGATTACTAATCCCAATGACAACTCAATCTTGATGGCACTGACTAAGGGAATTGACCATGACTTCGAGTTTGGAAATTGGTTAGCTGGGAAACCTCCCGCGTCGTTGGACCGTTTCTACTCCAAAGCCGTCCAATTCTTAAGGCGAGAGGACACGAAACAGTCTAGCAAGCAGGACGACGTGGGACCCAGCAGTGAGGGGATTCAAAGCAATGTAGCGGTTAAATAGTCCAATGAGAGTTTTGGGAAAGTTCAGCTGAATATACAGAACAAGCAAACTCAGTCGAGAAATAGCGATAATCAGAGTAAGAAACGGGATCAGAATCGTGGCCCGCGACGTAGGGCTCCATTGTTTGATAATTACACCCCCTGAATACGTCGATAGAAAACGTGTATCTGCAGACCTGCATTGCCATGCAGTATAAAAAGCCTGCTCCGAAGCCATCATCGGAGAGGCAGATTCAAATAGGAAAGTTCTGTAGGTTTCATGAAAGCTAGGCTACAATACAAATGAGTGTTGTTATTTACAGGACCTTATTGAGAAGTTGATCAAGGAGAGAAAGTTAGATCAGTTCGTGCAGGCGTCGCAGTTTGGAGGTGCGGGCCCGTCAAATCAAAATCATGCACAGAATCAGGAAAGGCAGGAGGAACCCGCTCGTACAGGCGGGAGGTTGGTTATAAACACAGTCAATGATGGTCCTCATCCAGTAGACCGAAGGTGGAGGGAAATGGAGTCGTATGCCAGCTCTATCGGGCATGCAGACTTCGAGTGTTGTAGTAATTTTGATGAAAGGGCTCCTGCCAAGCAACAAAGAACGATGGCTGATGACAACGTATTCAGAAACCGGGATGCTGATAAGGTCGAAGCCCCCACGATCAACCCACTAGTCATATCTGCCCAGTAGGTCCTACTTGGATGAAGAGGATCCTGGTCGATAGTGGAGCTCTGTAAATATCCTGTTCAAGCGAGCATACGATTTAATGAAAATGGAAGCCAAGGATTTGAAGCCTTGCCACTCTAGAATCCATGACTTTGATGGAAGTGCTAATATACCCACTGGAGTGGTGGAGTTGCCAGTGGAATTGGGAGTTGGGGAGCATCGGAGAGTCCGGATGTTGTAATTTGTTTTGTTAGGCATTCACTCCCCTTACAATGTTTTTTGGGCCGACCGGCCCTTGCTGAATTTAAGGCAGCTATTGTCCCGTGGTGTCTGATTCTGAAATTTCCCATCGATCGTGAGATAGGAGTCATTCAAGAAGATCAGACTGCTGGGAGAGCCTGTTATGTTGCTAAGCTGCGCGAGGCACAGCGAAGGGAGAAGGGAAAGGGCATAGAGGAATCTCTCTGTGTTCGTTTCGCCGATAATTGACAATTGGTGCCTGGACCCCAGCCCGAGCACCACAACCGATTCCTAAAGGATCTTGACCTGAGAGAAATTGAAGGCAAGGATGAATCTAAAGAGAGTCAAGCTTCCCCAGCTGAACTGACAATCGATGTCTCAATCGACGATGATGATTCAAGAATGCTAAAGATTGGGTCTCAGTTGAGCCAGCAGACGCAGCGGGAATTGGTCGAATTTCTACGGGCGAATCTTGATGTATTCGCCTGGACACACTCTGATATGTGTGGAATCTCACCGGACATCGTGAGCCACACCCTGAATATTGACCTGCGGTGTATCCCGGTCAAACAGAAAAGACGTGGTATGGATCCAGAGAGATCTGCCGCCCTTAAAGAAGAAATTGATAAGCTGAAAACAAATGGGTTCATTCGAGATGCTTTATACTCGGAGTGGGTATCCAATCCCGTACTTGTTCGAAAGCCGAATGGGAAATGGAGAACGTGTGTAGATTATTCTAACTTGAACAAAGCTTGCCCGAAGGAAAGTTTTCCACTTCCCCGAGTTGACCAACTTGTAGATTCAACGGCTGGACACAAATTGCTATCTTTTATGGACGCTTATTCCAGTTACAATCAAATACCCATGTATTTACCTGACCAAGAACACACCAGTTTTGTGACCGACCTAGGACTCTACCGCTACAGAGTCATGCCTTTTGGGCTTAAGAATGCCGGAGCAATGTATCAACGGCTAGTTAACCGGATGTTCGCCAACCAGATCGGAAAGACCATGGAAGTATATGTAGACGATATGCTGGTGAAATCGCGATTCTCCACTGATCACGTCAGAGACCTGGAATCAATGTTCAACATTCTTCGAGAATACGGGATGAAACTCAATCCGCTGAAGTGTCATTTTGGAGTCGCATCTGGAAAGTTCCTTGGGTTCATTGTTAACGCTCGAGGAATAGAAGCAAATCCCGAAAAGATCTGGGCAATCAGAAATTTGAAAACTCCGAGAACAATAAAGCAAGTCCAATAAGGTAGCAGCTTTGAGCAGGTTCATTTCGAAGTCTACAGACAAATGCATCCCCTTCTTCAATTTGATCCGGAAAGGAAAGTGGAACTTTGAATGGACCACGGAAGGGAAAGCGGAACTTTGAATGGACCACGGAATGTGAAGACGCATTCAGAGCACTGGTTCAATATTTCTCCACACCGCCGATTTTGTCAAAGCCTATTGACCACGACCAATTATATCTTTATCTGGCGGCATCAAAAAACAAGATCAATGCTGCCTTAGTTCTTGAGGAAGACCGAGTGCAGAAACCGGTCTATTATGTTAGCAAACGACTAACCGAAGCTGAGAAAAACTATCCAAAGCTAGAGAAATTGGCTTACTACCTAGTCATTGCCTCAAGGAAGCTCCGTCCATATTTCCATGCTCATTCTGTCACTGTGTACACCGATCAACCATTACGACAGGTCCTCACACGGCCTGAGACGTATAGTAGGTTACTTAAGTGGAACATTGAACCGAGTCAGTTTGATATCACTTATACTCCATGGAGAGCCATTCAAGGACAAGTGCTGGCAGATTTCATAGCTGAATTCACCATTCCAGAAGACTTACCTGAAACCAGTAAATCTCCCGAATACATATGGAAGCTGCATACCGGCGGTGCATCCAACGATCGGTGCTCGGGCGCTGGAGTAGTACTCGAAACCCATAAGGGCCGATCCATATGCTACGCCTTGAAGTTTGAGTTTCGTGCAACTAATAATGAAGCTGAATATGAAGCCCTACTTGTTGGGTTGAAGCTAGCCCGTGATCTAAGAATTATTGCTGTGGAAGTTTAATGTGATTCTCAATTAGTTGTATGCCAGGTTCGGGGTGAATATCAGGCCAAGGATCAAGGACTAGCTGCTTACCTAGCTTATTTCTAGGGAGTGCTTGTTTAGTTTGATTATTATGCTATCTTCTACATACCCCGTGAGCGCAATCAGAAGGCTGATTCATTGGCACAGTTAGCAAGTATAGGAGAAGCGCAGCAGAAGGGGATCGTTCATGTTGAAACTTTATTCTCCCTAAGCATTGATTAGATGGAGACCGACTTCGTATTTGAGGCTACTTCCGAAAGGGAATTATGGATGACTCCGTATCAGAATCACATCGAGCTTGAGGCATTGCCTGAGCGTAGGAGTGAAAGAAGACAGATTCTTCGGAAAGCCTCGCGGTTCACCATCCAAGATGGAGTAATGTATAGAAGAGGATATTACGTTCCTCTCCTTCGATGTATCGCGCATGATGAAATTAAACGAGTGTTACTTGATGTACACGAAGGAGAGTATGGCGATCACGCCGGAGGGCAAATTCTAGCTAAGAAGGTACTCCGATACGGGTATTACTGGCCCGCCGTAAACCGTGATGCAGCAGACTATGCCAGGAAATGCGATAAATGCCAAAAACACACTCGATTTCCTAGAGCCCCACCTACTGAGATAACCCAAATGGTCAGCACGTGGCCATTTGTAGTATGAGACATCAATATTATTGGAACTCTACCACTGGCCAAAGTAGAGCGAAGTATGTCATCGTCGCAGTTGATTATTTTACCAAGTGGGCTGAAGCTGAACCCCTTGCAATAATCACGACGAAGAAAGTGATCAACTTCGTAGTTCGCAACATTATCTGCCGATTTGTCTCTCGCATACCATTATCACTGAAAATGGAGCCCAGTTGACAGTATTGAATTCAAGAATTTCTGTCAACGATTCCATATCCATAAGAAATTCTTTGCAGTTGCTCACCCTCAAGCGAATAGCCAAATTGAAGCAGTTAACAAGGTTATCAAATCTATTGTGAAGAAACGATTGGAAAAGGCCGGGGGCAAGTGGGTTGATGAACTTCTAATGGCCTTATGGGCTTATCGAACGACCCACAAGTCCGCGACCAGATATACTCCATTTTCTCTATCTTACGGATCAGAAGCCGTTATTCCATTCGAGATGGAAGTACCTTCTCATTGCGTGACGTATTATGACCCAAAAACAAATGCATATCACTTGCTGTATCTTCGGATTTACTGGATGAGAAGCGGGAAGAGGCTGATTTGAGAACAGCTACATATCGAAGTCGAGTCGCCTGACTGTACAATGCCAAGGTTCGACCACGAACCTTTGAGCTTGGTGATCTCGTTCTCAAGAGAAATTATTCGGTTCCTTCACACATGAAGCCAAACTAGGAAGGACCGTATGTGATCACCCAAAAACTCGAAGATGGCACGTTCAAGTTATCGACCGTTGATGGTCTTACTTTGCCGAGAGCATGGAATAGCGAAAGCCTCCGTCGCTACTACACGTTACAGGCTTTACTTATTTGATTCATTCTTTTATTTGCAATCTGTTTCTGCATTTCGAAGTGCGAATTTGAATAAGGCAAATGACTTTGCCGTATTTTCTCATTTTAGCAATACAATGCCATTGCTTCGAGCCAGAGCTGTGATTTATTGAATATGACGTACGACATCACGATGCACAGAGAGCTAAGTTCCATAGTGCAGTGGAATTTATTCGAGTAGGGAGTGACTATGATACAACCAGTCACTCACTAAGTGAAACCCGAGCTCGGAGGCAAGTCACTACGCTAAAATAAAAAAGGATTGATACACGACAATCCTTCAAACAACTCCAAACTCCCAGAGTGTGAGTTGGAGCATAAAAATCCTGAATACGGTTTTGGAGAGGGCGGACTTGTCTACCTAACGACTTCGACCGTATCCTAACCAAGTTTGAGGAGGATGAACCATCCGTCTAACAACCTCGCTTGTTTACTCGGAATGAATGTGAACCGACCATTCACGATCTCGATAAATCCCTCGTTTCCAGAGTGTGAACGAACTCCTAAAAAGCCTAATCAGATGTGACTGACCATCTGTCGGCTAACTCCAAATTCCCAGAGCACGAATTAGAGCATAAACATCAACTCTAGGTTCCTGGAGTACGAATCGGAGCACGAACACCGACTCCAAATTCCCAGAGTGTGAATTGGAGTATAAACATCAACGTCGAATTCCTAGAGCATGAATTAGAGCATGAACACTAACTCCAAATTCCCAAAGTGTGAATTGGAGTATAAATGCTAAGTCTAGAGTTCTCGGAGTGTGAACTGATTTACGAACGTCGATAGTCCACGAATTCCTAGAGTGCGAGCCAGACTATCAATCACAAATAACACCTAGTCCCCAGAGCAAGGATAGAGTATAAATCTAACTCGAGTGCAAACTACCACTCATAAATTAACCTACGTCCCCATAGTGCGGACATGAACTTAAAAAACTTCAATAGGTGTGATTGACTGTCGAAATGCAAATGCTAATCCCTGGAGTGTGGATGCAACTATTTATGAATAAGTGAGCATGATTAAACCGCTCACCTATTTTAGCATCAGACCGATGATGCCAAGCCCAAAAGGGTAGAGACAATTTGCAATCGCTAGCCAATCCCAAAAGGGTAGAGACAATTTGCAATCGCTAGCCAATCTTTATAACTTATCCCCTAAAACTGGGGGCAAAGCTTAAGTGTTAGTCATCGATCGAAGCAGCGCAATGTCAAAAGTCCAACTTGATCTCCAGTCACGACTTGTGTCCGTGATTTACGACCTAAGCAAATAAAACAAATTCAACTCCAGAATTGATACTCCACAACGCACTGAACTGAGATTCAAACACTACAACACTTAAGCATAAAAGACGGGAAGAATAGTTGAAGCAAAAAAAGAAAATCAGGTTTCATTTCAACTAACTGAAAGCGGAGATTCATGTACAAGTTCTTCCAAAAAATGCCTACTAGCGGGGGCCGAACCCGCATCTATACACGGCCTATGAAAGCAAAAATAAACTTCTATCTGCCCAAAAAATATGACTATGGAACCTGTCTATTCATTCTTCTTCCTCGGCTTCTTCTTCGGCGTGGATCCGCCAGAGCCACTAGTGATATTTTGCTTTGAGCTTTTAATCTTTGGCGAATCACCTCCAGACGGAGGCATAATGTCGACATCATCCTCCGAACTTGTGTCTAGAGGAATGCTTCCTATAGGAGGAGTTGGAGGAACCTGATCTATGAATGGGGGCGGAATGGACGCACCAGTATCAACAAGTGTACTCCCAGGTGATATCATTCTAAGTGGAGTTGGGCCGAGCGCCGACATTCCATCTCCTGAACTACCGCCATGCGCCGCTGCCTCCAACTCGGCGTTGATTTCAGCAAATATCTCTTCCTCGCAAGCAGATCGGGCTTCGCTGGGGGCAGTAGCGATATGCATTGAAGCACTAGAAGCAGGTGCAAATCTACGGATGACAAATGGTAAGTCCGCGAATGGGTCACTTTGCCGGCCTAGAAGCTCGTTCATCATCTGCTCATCAAAAGAAAGTGAGCTCCCATGCGTTACTTCAATGGGCACGACCATTTTCATAGTGGTCGCCTCAGTGATGATGGCCTCCTGCATTTGGTGTGATGCCTGAGTTGCAGGAGGCGTTGTCGATGTAACTTTAGTCACTGGACAAGGAAGAAGAGAAGTTGTTAGTACACACTTCAATACAAGTTCTTTATTTCAAACACACACGAGATTTGTGTAGGGTACCTTCCTCGGTTTGGCTCGTGGTTGGCTGAAAAACTTCAGAAGAGTGATCCCTTATAGGAGATAGGTGTGGCTGTTCCGGGTCGTAAGTTGGGACGTGCTGCGGCTCAGTCAATGGAATCGGCTCGGATCCAGATGAAGTAACCATCTCAGAACTTGTAACATGATGCGCAATGCCTGAGCCTTCCTCGATTTCCTGGTGCTGGGTGCCAAGCTTTTCTCTCGCATGCGAAATCATGGAGTCGTGGAGAACCTTCTTTTCATCCTCGTTTAGTATACGGTTCTCTAACTCAAATTCGTCAAAAGCTCCACCCAAATGCACCGCCTTCTCCTCTTCAACCAGCAGATTGCAAGCATTGTAGAGATGTGTCGAGTAATCGTCGAGCCAAGCCAGATTTCTATGTCTCAGCACATTGGCATTATGAGTGACAAGGAGCTCCTCTATGTCAGCCTCAATCCTGGTTTTCGCCAGTCGGACCTTCTCGTCGACCTCAGCCTCTACCTCGCGGACTTTTTCCATAGCCGCGTCTCTCTCCCTCTGAAGCACCACCGCTTGATTGCATGCTTATTGTGCGGAAACATTAGCAACATCTTTCTCTTTTATGATTTCAGAGAATTTGGACTTAAGCTCGTTCAGCTCTTTCAGGGCTGCATCGCGCTTGGCGATGACGGTGGTATTCCTATGGCCCATGTCTTCCACCATGGCATAATGTTCTTGCCTCATTCTATCCATGGCCGCATGGGCGTCATTAGCCTTTTTGAGAGCCTCCATTTCGGATTTTCTGGAAGACTCGGCCTCATTGTTAAGCACTTGAATAATATGATCTTTTTGTAAAATATCTTTCTCCAATTTTTTATCGTGGTGGCCCGGTCAAAAGCCACTTTCGACGCTTTTTTCGCAGCTTTCGACCACTTCTTGTACTGGAAGAATATATCCGCAACATAATCATGCACCGTATGTTCGGTCGATGCTGGAATTCTCTTCAAGTGCGGGGGAAAGATGTAGCCATCGAAACAGATATCATATCACTTGTCACGACCCGAAGTTCAGCGTTCAAAAATAGACATCAAATACCTCATTTGTATTCGACTGCCGGATATTTGAACGTCGAATTCCAGTTCGGATGGAGCTTATAAGAACATTAGATGAATATAAACAGCGGAAACAAATAAAACTGCCAACATCAATATTCCAGATACAACATCACAATATCATTACAACAACAACATCAACATCAGAGTATTCATATACATATACGACACAACTTCCAAAATAGACCACCACGACAGAACCACAAGTGATTGCATTCCAAGAAAGTCTTCAAAGAAATGAAATGATAGCGAACATCCAACTAAGAACCTTGAGATCCAAAAGTTTTCAAAATATCTCCAAGTTAAAAACCTTCAAAAACTAGTAGCCTCCAAACCATACAACTACAAAATCCAGCTAGCTCCAAAACACGGAAGACCTGCTACTAGGCTGCCCGTGTGGAAATTTTGGGCACCCAGAGTTTAGAAAGGAAACAATAAACTCCGGGTCAGTCATGGGACTGGTATGAGTAAACAAAATGATTGTTCGAAATAAAAGCAGTTTATTCTTATCAAAGCAAACAAAAGAATTTGAAAGAAATTCGCAATGCTTTTTGAAAATGAAACTGCCATAAGGCCTCCCACCACACACACAATGCAAACGCAGACTTGGAGGAGAATTCTCCTTATGACAGTCAAAAATGCTTGATACGGGAAACACTTTTAAATATTATTATTAGCGCATAGTGTAAGAAAACCATTTTTCGAAAGTATAATATTAATCTTAGCCAGCATAGGTACCATTATACTATGCCTACTATAGCTACCACCTGAGGTGGCAGGTTATACAATTTAAAACTGTATTGGGCTCGTATTGTTTTATTTGGATTTCCAACAAATGGTCAAGCTAAGGAACTTCCTGGGCCACATGGATACGCCTCTAGAGGGACGTCCCGAGAACCTAACCGGATCTCTACCAACACAAGACCGGGTTACCTCTATAACTAGGTAACTACTAACACGAGTATGCAACCTCCGGTTGTAACCAACCTTTATCCGGGGCCCCAACAACAATCACAAAGTAATATATATATATATATATATATATATATATATATATATATATATACATATATATATATTTGCGATATCCACATAAGTTAAATATCTGGGCTCCATACCATGATACCACTTCTATCCAGAAGGAAATGCACATACCCTAAGGGGCGCTACCCCCAATAACCTTGCCGCATCTTTCCTGTTTCGACCATTACCGGGTTGTGAGGTTCGACAAAGCGTCATCAACAAAGCTACGCTTTTCACAAAAGCCATGCTTTGATCAACAAATGATCAGCAGCACTCAGCATGCCACATTACCAAGTTGGGAATATATTACTGATAACCTTCTACTACATAACCTTTGAGCTCGTACGTCTCAGAGAAGGGTGTTAAGCTAAGAGAATAAATTCTCCGCCACCAACAAAAATGTATTTGAAAGAAATCTGTTTTATATCTCAAAACGTAATGTCAGACATACAATCCATACAAGTCTGTTCTGGGTTGAGCAGAACCGAAGGCACTTCCGAAGAAGTCCTTGCAATCCAGACATCCACAATCCCGATCGGACTCCCCATCACATATGGTGAACTCTATACCGGAGCAACTCAGTGCAGAGTCATTTGACAGGTCATTCGTTCTTGAAGACGTCCGGTCTACACCACCGTCTTCAATTGCTATCTATTTCGTCGTATCACTATTCAGAATGGGTTATATGACACAAAGGTCCTCTCCCGGCTAATCCGAATAGTGAGCGTAAATTTTCAAAAACATGCGGATACATCATTCACAAAGATTCACAGGTTCGATGCAGGTTTCGAATAACCAACTGGAATCCGACTTCCTACCGCATCGAAATTCAAGTGCCGTTTTACGGGCCAAAGGGGTTTTATATTCACATAGAAAATACAGGATCACAGCTCAGCACAAAGCAATTCATATCGCATAGCATCATAATTACAATCAGAGATATCAATCAATACCCATCATATAATAGTTATCAATCATTTACAACTATGATGAATCAATCGTGTGATTTAAATTAATTAATCACATAATTAATTGCATTAATCATCTTTAATCAATGATTAGTTATCCTTAATTAAAATTAATTAAACCTTTAATCATCTTCATAATTTAATCATTCCTTAATTAATTACCCTAATTTATTATACTTAATTAATTACCCTAATTTATTTATCCTTAATTAATTACCCTAATTTGTTTATCCTTAATTAAAATTAATTAAATTTTAATTTCGCTTATTAATTAATTATTTCATTAATTAATTATCTTAATAAATTAATCCTTAATTAATCATTTAATATGAAGTAATTAATTTAAATAGTTATTTTAATTAAATCATTTATTAGATAAGTAAATCATAAATTACCTATTAAATTCAAAAGATAAACTTTCTTCTTTGTTAACTATTTTAATTTTTATTGTAAATCTAATTTAAATTCATCATGTAAATTATCTTGAGAGACCAAAATTATTTTGTCTAACATTTCATCTTAACATCATTTTTTTTAATACATTTTGTAACTGATTTTTATAAATAATGTGACAAAAATTAAACCAAATCAAATTACTTAAAAAATGTCTTACTTAACTTAAATTTGTTTTAAATTCAAATCAATATTATCCTTTAAAACATAAGTTTTAAAATTTTAAAAGTTTTGAAATTTATTGTTTTTATTTGAGAAAACAGCCCTATA
Source organism: Allium cepa (assembly GCA_030765085.1). Taxonomy (NCBI): domain Eukaryota; kingdom Viridiplantae; phylum Streptophyta; class Magnoliopsida; order Asparagales; family Amaryllidaceae; genus Allium; species Allium cepa. The sequence goes on along the minus strand of CM060940.1, from coordinate 134,722,106 downwards.
TGCTGACTTCCCCCGAAGCCCCTTCGAGTCCTCCCCGAGGTTTCCTTCCGCTTGCTTCGAGATTTTCAAATTTCGACCCGAGTGCTGTTATTTTTTTTTCTTTTCAAAATTTTTCTAAGTACAACTCGAATAACCCCTAAACCACTTCGAGTTGAAGCCCGAGCTACCCTTGCTTCTTCCCGAACTCTTCTTTGAGTCGTCTTCCTCTTCTTCCCACCAAACAAAATCAGACACACTCACGATCACCATGCACCATGCACGTCATTGCGATCATCGTTGATCATCTTCTAGGCCATCTACAAATTAGAATCAACTACCCCATCATCCCTGTTAACCCAGATCAAGGTCAACGCTGGAAAATCAAAAATGGGCATCGCGATCGAACTGGAACCCATTCTCATGTCAGGAAATCTCCTCTGTCCATCACTTCCAACCTCCCGGATACACGCCGTCCATCCCACAGCCGCGCCATGTCCTGACGGTCAAATCCCCTCCTAAACGATCAGCTCCGACGCTCATATGACACCGAGATCACCTCAACAACCCATATCAACATAACATCCCGTAAAACCCTACTTCCTCCTTCTCCGGCCGCCACGGTCGGCAGAAAAATCTTCCTCCATTTTTCTAGCAATCTCCGACACCCCGACCACCATCAGGTCAAACCTTGCCGCACAACCCATCACCAATCAATGGCAATTGACAAAAATCCCAAAATCTTACAACACTGAATATCTTCCTAAATCCCAAACTAGAAATTCAATTTCTTATACCAAAATTCATGATTTTGTACAATGATTCAACTTGCATAATCGAACATTAAAATTAACTAGCTTGATTTTTACCCTTTTCTTGATTTTTGCTGTAAATTTTAAAATTTAGATTAAATACTAATTTCATACCCTTGAATCTATTTTTAAAATTCGAATTACATTATTAGAAAACCTTTTCATTTACATGATCAAGCCTGAAATTAAATATAAATGAAGGAAAAAAAAATTCCTACCAAATCTGAACCTGTACAAAGAACACCTATATCTATTTGCATGCTTATACAGTCATACAACTACATATATATATTTATACACACTTCATACATGTAAAAGTTGTTCATCATATCATTACCAAATTCATCACCCAGGCAAGATATGTAAAGGAATAGGTTCACACAGTTTTTGAAACAGGTTTACTCACCTGTAAAATAGCAGAGACAGTTTCCTTTCTGAAAATCAAAAATCTGGACTATCTTTTCCTTTTCTTCTTAGCTTGATTTTAAATTTGATAGCTGCAACAAATTTTTATGAACTTGTTTAAATCTTTGATATAATTTACTTATTTAATCTTTTAACAACAAATAAAAAAAATTAATTTTACTTATACTTAAATTTTAGTTGAAACAGAGGGGAAAAACTCTGGCCTGCACCTTTAAATTTTTGTGTTTGCAAGTTTTTTTTCTTTTTGAGTTGAGTCCTGAATCTCTCCCTAATCTCTGAAGTTCTTGCTTGATTCTGTAATGTATGTTGAAGATTTGAATTCAACTTTGAATTCTCCTTTTGGCTTAAGATATTGAGAGGAGGGTTTTGTTACAGATTTTTTTTTCTGGAATGAGTTTCTTGATTTCAATTGTTGAGGCAAAGTAGGTTATTTTTGATGAATATTTTTTTTGCTTTTCTAATATAAAGATTTCACAGTTTTTTTTCTTTGAAACAAATAAAAGAGTAAGAGGAGAAGAGTTGTATGAGTTTATTTTTCCCTTTTCTATAAATTTCTTAAGAAAAAAGAAATTGGTACAATGACACTTGCTATTTTCTTCTTCCCTTGAATTACATTTATCACCATAGTTATTATTAGTTTAACACTTGTAAAAAAATTTATTAACAAAGTATTTTACATTATTTTTCTTTGCATTTAAACTTACATTAAGATATTAGCTTCATATTAATACACATTATTAAAAAGAGAATGTTTTGAATTTTTAAATACATATTAAATAAATTACATAGATATACATTTATAAATCCAAATTATTTTACAAAACATTTATTTTAAAATTTAAATTCAAATTAAAAATCAAATTCAATATATGAATTTCAAATTTACCCACATATGCACTCATACATATATATTCACACATATGAATCAAAATTTAGATTCAAATGATTTTAAAACTTTTAGTATTTCAAATTTTAAACTCAAAAGAAATTTTTATTCATTTAATTTATCACTTATTATTTATTTATTTTGTAACTTTTTAAATTATATTATAAAAGTTCAACATAACCAAATTTAAATTGATGAATTTTGGTATGTTACAGATTTTCCTCCCTTAAGAAAATTTCGTCCTTGAAATTTGAAAGAGAGAAAAAAGCAAACAAAGAATATACGAATTCAGAAAAGGATAGAGAAATGGCTTATCAGTTTAAGCCGAGATATCCGCTCTGCAATTGGGATAAGACTTTAGCATACTGTCTTCTATCTCCCAAGTATGGTCCTTTGGATCTCCGCTCCACTGCAATTTAACCAGTTTCACAATTTTGTTCCTTAATTGCTTTTCCTCATGATCCACAATCTTAATTGGTTCTCTTTTAACTGTTAAATTTGGTGTGATATCTAGATCCTGCTGCACTGCCTCTTCGATAATACTGCCTGGATCGGGCATCGTACTTTCGAAGATGTGAAACGTGAAATACATCGTGTACGCTGGATAACCAGTAGGTAGCTGCACTCGATATGCCAGAGGACCAATCCTTTCCAGAATAGAAAAAGGACCAATGTATCGCGGTGCCAGCTTACCAGTTTTCCCAAATCTTAACACACCCCGCATTGGAGATACTTTCAAGAAAACGGAATCTCCAACTTGAAATTCCAAAGCTCTTCTTTTGTGGTCGTAATAACTCTTCTGGCGACTCTAAGCAGTTATTAACTTCTTTCGGATAAAATCAACCATTTCAGTGGCTTCCTTAACCATATCTGGTCTAAGAACGAGTCTATCACCGAATTCGATTCAGCGTGCCGGTGATCGACACGGGCGACCATATAAAGCTTCAAAAGGAGCCATTTCAATACGAAATCCTTTTTCAACTGAGCAAGCTTAATCGCTTCTTCCCCGGTAGGCTCGGTAAGGACCTGTTCAGTAGTTTAGGGGGCCACTATTTCAGTTCGGCGAAGAGAATCGGACTGTGGAGTGTGAGAAGACGGCTTATGCCATGAAGTTTCAGGAGGTCATGAAACATGAACCGGAGGCGGTGCAGGGGCTCTGGGAGGGGGTGAACGAGATCGAGATCAGCATACGTATCCCCTACCTCTGTCAGACCGTTCCAAGCTAGAGTAACCTTGATCATAATCCATGTCTCCTTCTCTCCTATGCGACTCGTAGTATGACGAAGATCAGCGGGTATTTCGTAGACTACCAAGCATGGAGCCACGGCCAAACACCGTGTCTACAAAGTAAAACAAGAATAGAGTTAGTAGTCTTCCAATAGTGGACAGCCTACGGTCGTAAATCGTGTAGTGCCGTGAAGTATATATGTATGTGCAACCCCCCGACCAACCGGAAGTGTCGACCACGCTAGTGGGAAGAGACTCGCTTAAATCTAAAGCATGATGAAGTTTGTCCAATCCGACATTATGGTGGAAGGACACATCATCCGGAATTGGGAGATCGGCGAGCCCTTCAAAGAGATTTTCCGCTCGTGGGGGAGAAGCCTCCGAAATTATAACTCCGGAAGCGGCCCGAGACACGACCACAGATTTCCATCTCTTGGATCTGGGACATCTAAAAGCAGCCGCCTTGCATTTTCTTTCTCTTCGGAATCCAGGACTAAATCCGAAGTCCCAACTAGAGGTTCATCATCGGTATGAGTTCTCTCAGAATCAGCTTCCTCAGTTATGAAAACTCTAGGCGTCTTGTGCCTAACCCATTTCTTCGAGCTAGTTCTCAGCGTCCCCTCTAGCCTTACACTTTGTCTCCGCTCAATCAACCCGAGAATTCTCAAATTTCTGTCTATCAGGAGCAAATCAATGTGCCTCTCCTCGCTTGGGACTTCTTGGAGAACATGAACTATCTCCTTGTAATAAGCGCCGCCAGGTCGCTGAATTATCGATGTAAAGAGATATGAGTTTGACTTTAGCTATAACTATCTTATCAGCTATTCGAGAAGGTAGCAATACTCATGTCTGAATAGCCATCGACCGGCAAATCCTAGGGGCATCTGACATAGAACCACTTCGTCTTGAAGTAGCTCAGCCTATTCCAAGACCCCGTGACTACTTGGCAATTTCTTACTGCCTCCAGGAACGTAAAGGATGGGCTATATGTTCGACTTTTGAAGTTGAATAAATATCTGATCTCAGTCGGGAGTGGTGGTCGATAAAGATACTCTATGAATACTATGAAAAGACTATTCAGTGGCGAATATCCATTCAGATGCAACTGAGATGGAGCGATTCCAATGAAAGACAACACTTCTCGAATATATTGATTAAACGGAGTTAAGTGTCCTGGCCGCGCATGCGTGACGGTTAAATGCGGTATTCCCTTCCGAAGGGCAGTGCGGCCTATCATTAGGACCCGGCAATAGCACATCATCCACCGACAAGCCATGCCTTAGGCATATTCGTCCCGACATATCTACAGACACATTGGATGGAACAGAATCTGCCGGGTTGAAAATGAAAATGTCCCAGGTACACGTTCAGGGCAGGGTCAATGACTTCGGCCTCAATGGCCAGTATATCGATTGTTGGAGGAGTTAAACTCTGGGTTTCTGGTGGTTGCGAGCTTGAAGTTTCCATAGCTAACTAACTCATGAAAAATCATCGTTAGACGATAAAGAGCTCGTACGTCCCCCAGTGTGAAGTGCGTGAATGTGTTGTGCAGTGCTATGGAGTACTTGAAAATATTCAACAGAGTTAGAGAAAATATGCAAACAATGAGACTTCGGAATCCAGCTGGAGTAACCGTCATCACTGACCGTCACAACCGTGCCATCCAGACATTAGCGATCGATTCGAGTTAAAGTCCATTGTCATTTTGTTAAGTTACAGTTCCATCGACGAGCTTCGGAGGGCAGTCAAGTATGCAACTTAACAGTTAAGTCCAGATATGCAAGAATGAAGCTCGTCGGAATCGAATGTTCGATTATGCAAGATTTCGTATCCACCGCAAGATGAGTTCGAATCGACCACGAGAGACCATTCGTACCGATCGAGGTTCGAGTTCGTATCGATCACCAGGAGTCAACTTCGAATCGATCGTCAGCGTCCGATTTCATATCGATCAAGACCAATAACTTCGAATCGATCAGATATGCTTGGGTTCGTATCGGTCAGGGGAGCCTCGGCTTCGTATCGATCACGTTCGAGTCGACACATTTCGTATCGATCGTAAGAGCATTTTTTGAATCGATCTGAAGCCAAGGACTTTGCATCGATAATTGGCTTAGTTTTCGCATCGATCGTTGAAGCAAGGACTTCGTATCGATCGTACAGGACAAGTCCATGCATCGATCATTACAGATCGACACGATTTCCCGCCATCCTCGATCGATACGGAAAACAATTCCACTTAACACTTCTGGGATTGATGCGAACTCCGAGACAGAACCTTATCATCTGGATCGATTCGAAGGCAGGCGCCATAAATCGACACGAAATAAGGATCGAGCTATTTTCCTCCACACTTTTTCTTCCCAAAACAGCCTTATCTCCACTGCCGCGCTTCTTCCTCGACCTTACTCTGGCCCGTCCCTGGCCTTGATTTCATCAAAGTCGATCACAAGAGCAAATGAAATGATCACAAATCGAGTCTCATCGTTTGTGTGTTAGGATTTGATTAGTGAATTACCTAAATCTGACAATTTATTTAAGTAATTGAGGGATTTGGTTCGATTCGAAGGCAGACGGAACTTATTTTCTCGAGCTTGTGGATCGATGCGAAAGCAGAAGATAAGGAAGGCAACAGTAAAAAGTGAAAAATGGCTAAGCCCTTGATATTTATATGGGCGCAAGTATGAAGGGAAGGGGCGATTCGCCTCCTGGTCAACACAACCGATCACTGCAAGTCAACCATTGGATCGAGTCGAACGGTCTATTCGAATCCATCAGCCCAAGCTCCCATCGGTTCGAAACGGTCGATAGGGTCTATTGATATGAAGTCCACGATGAAGATAACTCTGAAGACATTGAGCTCCATCGATTCAAAACCTTTATTCGTATCGACGAGTTTGCAACTCCATCCATGGTCCACCGTTACGAATTACACTATTTGAATCCATCGATATGCGACCCTCGAAAACTTGTACCCATCGCTACGAACTGGCTAGCTGAATCCAATAGCTCAATGCTCCATCGATACGAAGGGCATCATGAGGACCTTCTGAAGGTCCTGAAAACCATTGATACGGACGTTAGATTCGTATCCATCGGCGCTTGTGTCCATCGATGCCAAATGCTAGATTCGCATGCATCAAATGCGAAGTCCATCAATGCGAGAGCAACCTTTAAAACTTCTATATCGATTCAGGAGAGGATCAATACGAAGGAGCATCCAAAGACAACCGTCAAGCGTTGTTACAATTCGAATTTCACATCGGTTCAGGAGAGGATCGATACAGAATTCAATACGAGAAAACTGACAACAACTCGTGAACGTACACGTCAACGAGAGCCAGGTTAACATGTATGCATGTGTGTCAGACAAATATTCAATTTTCAAGGTTAACATGAATTGGGTATTCATCTAATGACGATTACAGTGACAAACAGCTAATAGCTATCACACAACAATCAGTTACAGCAAGCAAGGTTACAACCTTCAACGAAAAAGCGATAACTGTTTGGATTGAAGACTGCAGCTTTTCAAAGCACGTCATGTTTCCAAGGGACATACTTTGAGGGGCAAATGTTATCCGCATTTTGGAAAGGCCGACATATCGAGCGACTGATTAGGAACCAGGGATCATTCATCTCGAAAATCGAGCACGCACAGATTCACTATGGATATCGATGAATTTTGTCCGAGTCCGGATTAGGCTACAATTGACAAGGCATAACAAGGAAAGCCAACAGAGCCAGCATTCCAAATTTCAAGTCAATCCAGGTTCGTATGCTCAAGTTATGATCGATGCAAGTTGAGGGAAAAAGCCGCACTTTCGTATCCACAAGTGCACCATATTTCGAATCGATCAGATTCGTATCCATCTTCGCATCGTCGTTCGTATCGATCAGCTTCGTATCCATCCCCAAGTATTAGTTCGTATCGATCAACTCCGCATCCATCAACAGGTAATGCGCTTCGTACCGATCAACCAATGTCTAATTCGTATCCATAGAGGAGGCTCTTGTTCGAATCCCTCAGACAGCCTTGATTCGTATCCATCGGGTGGCATTAGTTCGTATCCACCACAAATATCACTTGATCATACCCATCGAGTGAGGACCACTTCCATCGACGCGAACTACGCCATATCCATCGATACGAGTTACGCCATCTCCCTCGATTCGAAATGAGCATGCTGCAAATCGATACCGCCTGAATGGCGAAGGTACGGAAGGGTGCAAATTACAACCAAACTGTTGGAATTCAGGGGGACAAAAATTCATTGCAGTTGAGATGAAACACACACTGTTTGGACCTATTTTAGTAGGGACTTTTAGCAAATTCGTTTTTTTAAAAGCAGATTTCTTAATACAATTCGATACTCAACATTCCATCAGGAGTTATATTCAATAGTTCATCGTTCAAACTCCATAAATATTTTTTCCACTACCTTATTTTAAGCTACAACACAAAACGACGAAGTAACCATTAAATTAACATCTCTACTACAAGCTTTATCATCTCATCATCAACCTGCAATCTAAATAGATCCTTACCAAAGCAATTGAATACTAACCTTACATCAACTTCATCATATCTAGTCTTTATACACAACAAAACCTTAACCAAACATCTAAGAATTAAGACATCACGCCTCCTTTGCAAACTTTGAGAACCAACAAACTTCTTTGGCTACCATACACAATAACTCAAAGTCATATCCCATAAAGTCAAATTTTCTCCAAGCACCAAAAACAACCGAGCAAAGAATTACCAAACTAAAATTTTTAAAATTCATTTCCATCATCACTTAATGATACAAGAACAAATTACAGAAATCATCTCGAACCTACATTAAACAGTTTTGATGTAAATGGCAATAAAAGGCGACGAGACTTAGTAATAATGATATGCGACTCTAACAACCGCGAAAGCAATATCTTTAGATCAAGGCAGTAGGGCACAATTCAATCTCGACAACAATTTCTAGAAACCACATTAAATCCAAGAAAAAATATTTTCAGTCTTTGGTAGCAATCTAGAAATCGATGGTTGTAGCTTCTATGTCAATTGCAGCAGTTCCAGGCAAAGCATAACACTACAAGAAAATAGTAATTTGCAGCAGAGCATTTCGACGACTGCCAATGGCTCTTGTGACAACCCACCTCCTCGGCCGTCAAAGATCGACACTAAAACATCCTAGATATTTCATGTGCCACAAATCCAAGTTTCGGAGAGGCATATAACCATGGAGTAAAAGAAAATAAAGATAGAAGATAAAATAAATAGAATCTCACATTGCATTAAAACAACTTAAAATTTTACATATGGAAGATGCATACAATAATTTCAAGTGATTTATCAGAGTTACGGCATGTACTAACCCAGCCAGGAAGTTATAACAGTCTATCCTTACATGCGCTCGTAGATACATATATATAATGCAGACACATCGGAATATAGATAACTTCATCAGAAGATCCAAAATCCTCCATGCTCCATTCCAAAATGCTCCAAGCTTTCCTAACTACTTGGCTGTCTGGAAATATTTAGGCATCCATAGTTTAAGTGATAAGAAAAATAAACTCTGGTTCAGTTACGGGACTAGTGTGAGAAACTCAAAATGCGGATATTTTAAAAACAAAAGGTATCTTATCAGACCATGTCGCACGTAAACACGGAACGGATTTTTACCTTATGATGACCAAAGAATTTGATCAAAATCATTTGATATTATTTTTAATGACTTTCTTTGAAAACATTTGCAAATAAACTTATAAATCTTAGCCAAAATTGTTATATTATTAAATTTCAGCATACTTGCTACAAAGTAGGTTTTATAATCAAAATTTTACAAGGCTCGTTCGGAAAATGGATTCCATACAATGAAAAGATGAGGAACTACCTTCCGTACAGTATACCTCAAGAGGGATATACTTAGGGTCCTGATACCGAACGCCTATACCAACATAGAAATGGCCTACCCCTTCGTTGGATAGTAACAAACATGACATCACCCCGGTCGTTACCAACCTTTAATGGGATCTCAAAGCATACAACGCATACTCGACATGTAGAGAGTAATCTAAAAAGGTGATGACCATCTCCTAATGGGCGTGACCTACATAGCTCTACCGCATCTACCTCACTTTAGCAATTTTCGGTTGACGAGGCCTGAAATAACGTTTAACCTTTCATATAGCACATTCCACTTTGAATGCCACATTACCATTCCAATATCACACAACTGATTTCTACAAACATAGAACTCTTGAGCTTATACGTCTCAAGAAAGGGTGTTAAGCAAAGAGAAGATACCTTCTCCGCCAACAAATAGATGATATGTTCATAGAGATCAATCAATGTAACTAGCAATGCAACGCCATACATTCGTCTATACAAGTTGTCCAGGAATAGGAAAACCGAAGGCACTCTCCAACCACATCATGTCGGGGATTACTCCTAGGATTAGTAGTGAGAAATCCTTGCATCAAAGATATCAAATGAAGAACTATTGTCACATAATATGATATGAGTAATTTCCCCCAAGGTTTAGTGACAAGCAGCCCTACATTCCATCTTCCAATTCATTTCCATGTCTTCATTTCGAATACGTAAATTGGTTCGAAGTGGTTTCCGGATAAGAATTACTCAAATCTGACCCTAGTTCCTTCAAACCAGTCATCAATAAAAAGATGTTAAATGAACATGAATTATTCTTAGATTGATTAATTTCTTTTTTTCAAAATATCTTCTAGAGATATATATCTTTTAAACGTTTCTTTTTGGTATATAGGAAACCATTAAACCAATCTTATCAAATCCTTTGATTACTTAAAACCGTTTTTAAAACTTGGAATAATTCAAAATCATTTCATTTTTCACTCGAGAAAATATTTCCAAATCATTTCATTTAAATCTTAATAAAGATTTCTTAATTCAAAAATCAAAATTTTGATTGAGATAAAACCATGTTATCTAGAATGTTAATCCAAACTAGTAAATATTAAGTGACGATAATCTATAGAAATCATCTTATTCTACTTAATATCAATTCTCATATTCAACAAGTACTATGGACGAAATAATGTTGAAATCACCTTTTAAATTCCACGAATAGTATGAGTTCCCTCTTCAGTCTTTAATACCAAGTATAAGACGATTATCTTCACAAAATCCAAGTTGTTTTAAATTTGAAAATTTTAGTCTTTTATACTTAACTCGATTACGACATTTTGACCTTATCTATCCCTTGCCTAGGAGAGGCAAGGTGAGCCAAGGCACTGGTTGCTCCTGAGCATCTCCTTAGTTTACGCACCACATGCAGATCTCATGAATAGAAAATTCCAATCCACTCATCGGCTTTTAGAGCCTAGATTAAATCACTTGATTTCTGACAGTTTTTCTTTAAATCATTTATTTAAAAATTTCTAAATAAATTATAAAACTTCCAAATTATTATTAAAGCACTTGATTATTTATTTGAGAACATTTATAGAAGATTTGGAAAAGAATCGTTAAGTTTAAAACCATATTTCAAAAGTTATATAAAAGTGATGCGAATGGTGTTTTTTAAGCTATATTGATCAAAATGACTTTTCTATCATTTGGAAATTCATTTTTATTACTCAAATCACTTTTAAAACATTTTGAAAAAAATTAGAACTTATTTCATATTTTTAAATAATTCCAAAATATCATTTTTAAATAAATCCCTTTATGGATTTCAAACTGCAAAACCGCAATTTTTCCAACTTGTTTTGCTCGTATTTCAATATCTCAATTTTCTTTATTTTGTTTAAAAACTATGGATATAATAGTTTAGAAAATTCTTATCTTGAAAAATTCCAAGTTATATTCCATTCTATATATTCGTTTGATCTTTATGGCGTGTAATTGCGAACTATCATTACGCGCCCGCCTAATTTTGACCCAATTTTCAATAATCATTTAAACTTTTCCAAAACACTTTTAAATGTTTATAAAACATTTCTAAATCATATTAAACCATTTTTAAGAGGTTTAAACATTCCATATACACCAGTTCATTCAATAAAGGAAATTTTCCTTTGTGCTTATCGAGCTGTACTACCGTGACTTGCATATTTATTCAACAATCATAATAAACAACCATAATTAGAAATCATATCCAAACATATATATCATCTAATAATATAATATCTATATTTATAGTTTAAGAGTTTCTCACCTTAGGTTAAACGTTTATCCTAAAAATGGCTATAGCTTCGCTAACTCGAAATTTAAGCTCACGATCACTTGGATTATTGCTCCTAGATGGCTCGACCTTGACCGTTGGATGCATGGGTGCCTGCCGGTCATGACTTGGGAGGTGGGAAAGGCTCGGTCTTTGGCTTGTACGGGGGTAGCCGACTAGTGTTATGGTGGAAAGGAGGTGATTTAGCCTGGTTTTGAGATGCTTGGATATGTATTTCATATGTTTATAATATTTGCACTATTTCGACATAACTTTCTTGCTATTTTTTAGCGAGGCACTTAGAAAGCTTAATAAGAAGGAAGAAGAATGTGTTAGGAATTTATGAGAAAAGGGTGGTATTTATAGGAAAAAATATCGAAAATATCTTACATCACTTCACTTCCTTTCCATCACCCATGTGCTCTACCTCCTCCCATCATTTCACACATTGTCCTCCCTCCTCCATGTGCTCCATTACTTCACTCTCTTCAATCCATATGCATTGACTTTAGATGACTTAAGGATGAAATTTTTGAAAATATCTTAGATATATTCTTATATATGTTTATATATAAATGTGTATATATGTTATATGGATGTGTGTGTGTGTGTCTATGTTCATTTGTGCATGTGACATGTATATACATGTGCATGTATGTGCGAAAGAGAATAAAAAATGTTTCAACGACTGTGACCTAATTCCGTTCGTCAAACCATGAAAATCGGGAAACCGATTCCCGGTCACATTTTTACTTATGAATTAATTTACATATAAATATAAAAAAATTTGAAAATAAATTTCTCATCAATATTAATTAATTAAAATGATCACATTTTGTTCATAAAACCATATAAATTAATATTAACAAATATTTAAATAAAATCGCTATTATATAGATAAAGCGATACAAATTTTCTTATATTTTCAAATCAAATATATATATATATATATGTTTGTAAAACTATTATAAATGATATATTACCACTTCATAACTAATTAAAATGAATCATCATCATTTTAAAATAATTATTTAAATAATTATAATTATTAAATCTCAATTTTAAATTCATAAATCTATATTTAAATACAAAAGCATCACCGATGATGTCATAAACATATTTTATTTTTCCAAAAATAAATAAATTAATTTTGTTTCATATTCTTATTAATTATAAAAATCAAGTGTAGATATCCAGCTCCATGTGCGACGTTTTATGATTTTAGAGCTGTTTATCGATAAAACGGTTTCTAGTCATTTTATCGATATTTACCCAAATGTATATATTTCTTTTATATATATATATATTTCTTCAAAATAAGATTACCAATACTATTTATTATTTAAAACATCATCATTTATTTTTAAAAACCATATTTTTGAATATTTTGAATTTTTTCTAAAGTTATGAATTTATGGGTCGTTACATACTTCCCCTCTTAAAAGATTTCGTCCTCGAACTTAAGGATAAGAAGAAGATAACTTGAAAAAAAATACATATATAACATGATGAAATATATATATATATATATATATATATAATATGGCAAGTACTAAACACATGTCGATGAGTCCACTACATCGATACAACACATAGATTAATCATCCAATCTGAACTTGGGATGAGCCTTCCTTATTCTTTCTTTTGTTTTCCAAGTGCAATCATTGGCATCACCACTCCATGAACTTTGACTAGACTCACAACCTTTCCCCTTAATCATTTCTCACGATGATCAACAATTCAAATTGGTTGTTTGATGATAAACAAGTTTAGCTCAATTTCCAGATCTTCTTGAGCAGCTTCTTCCACTATTTGTTCTATGTCATACACATATTTTCGCAAATGAGATACGTGAAAAACATTGTGTACACCCGACAATCTTTCTGATAATTTTACTCGATAAGCCAATGGGCCAATCCGTTTTTCTCATCGGAGAGACCTTTAAGAAAACAAAATCTCCATCTGCGAACTCTAGATTTTTTCATCCTTGAACTACACAACTCTTCTACCTGCTATGAGCTTCTTTCATCTTCTTTCAAACTATGTCTACCTTTTCTGAGGCTTCTCCAATCATATCGGGATCTAGTACTACCTGATCTCTGATCTCAATCCAACATGCTGGGGATCTACACGAACGACCATATAAAGCTTCATATGGTGCCATGGCAATACTAGCTTGGTATTTGTTGTTATAGGAGAACTCCACAAGATTGAGATAATTTTCCTAAGAACCTTCGAAATCTAAAAAGCAAGCTCACAAATGACCTTCCAACACTCGGTCTACCCTTCCAATTTTCCCATCGGTATCAAGATGATACGTGGTGCTTATACTCAACTTTGTTCTTAAAGATGTTTGTAATGATTCCTAGAAGTTGTTGGTAAAGATGGGGTCTCAATCACTGACTATGCTACTTGGGAGACCATGTAATCGAACAATTTCCCTCTTGTATATTTCCGTGACTTGCAGCAGTCCGTGTTGGCTTTACAGGAATAAAGTGTGTGCTTTTGGTTAATTGATCTGTAACAACTCAAATGCCTTCATTCCCTTTCCTTGATTGAGGCAAGCCGTTGATGAAATCCATCGATATTTGGTCATATTCCAAGTTGGAATTTCAAGAGATTGGAGTAGTCCGACAACCCTTTGTTGATCACTCTTGATTTGTTGACAATTTGCACATCTGCTAACATGGATTAAGATATCCCTCTTTATATTTCCCCACCATAATGTCCATTTCACATCTTTGTACATTTTGTGAACACCAGGGTGAATATTTAGTTTGGAATGATGGCATTCAGTCATTACTTTTTATCAGAGTCTGTCAACATCTAAAACAAAAATTCTCCCATTTAATCGCAATACCCCTTGGTTATCGACTTCAAAGCTTGAATCATACCCTCTATGTATATCTTTAGTAATGTTCTTTAGAGGCCGAGCATCTCTGGGTTTGCTAGCGATTCTTTCTAAGAGAGTCGGGGTAACTACAAGATAAGCTGTAATGGCATGCTTCCTACGTAACGCATCTGATACTATGCTAGCCTTCTCGGATGTATATAAGATATCCGGATCATAAGATATGAGAAATTCTAGCCAATGTTGTTGTCTCGTGTTCAAGTCCTTCTAGGTGAAAAGATACCTCAAAGATTTGTGATTTGTGAAGAGCTCGAACTTTTCACCTATTTAAAGAAGGAATATTACTTACTAAGGTCAATTCAAAGTTTATTAAAATAAACCATGAGGAATTCTTACCTAGTAAATAGTGCCTCCACATTTTCAATACGAACACAACGGCTGATAGTAGTTCTTCTTTTGAGTCCTTAGTGTCGGGTCATGTACATGATTAATTTTCCATGTTGCATTAGAACTGCACATGCATCTTCTCCACAAGCATCAGTATAAAGGTTAAACTGCCGCTTCTACCCGCAATAGCTAAGACTGGAGCATTGGTCAATATTTCCTTCAACTCATTAAATGCTTATTCACATTCCGACGTCCATTCAAATTTAAAATTCTTCTTTGTCAACTTTGTAAGATGGGAGGATGTTTTCGAGAAATCCCCGACGAACCTCCAGTAATATCCAGCTAATCTAAAAAAGCTACGGATGTCCTTTGGAGTTTGTGGTGTCTTTCAATTTTCGACTGCTACAACTTTCCCTGGATGAACTAAAACTCCTTCCCCTAATACTACATGCCCCAGGAGTCTTATTACTTTCTCCTAGAAATGGCACTTTGAGAATTTAGTTTTAAGCACATTCCTTCTTAATATCTTCAATACAATCTCTAGATTCCTCTCATGTTCATCTTCAGTCTTTGAATATATAAGAATATCGTCAATAAAGACTAACACACATTTATTAAGCACATATCTGAATACTCTGTTCATGAGGTCTACAAAATAAGCGGGCACATTAGTTAGCCCAAAGACATAACTAACCACTCATAGAAGAAAACTGGACCTTTGAATGCACTTAAATAAAAGCAGTCTCCTGCTATTTTAAGTTGATCGAATCCTAAGGCCATATCCATTTCTGAGAATACCCAAGCACCATGAAGTTGATCAAACATGTCATCTATTCAAGGTAGAGGATGCTTGTTCTTAATTATTTGCTTATAGATAGTCTACACAAAGCCTTAGAGAACCATTGGACTTGGCAACGAAGACTATTACTCCTCCCTAATTTGAGCGACTTGGTTTTATCAATCCTTTTTACAATACCTCATCGGTTTGTTGCCACAATTCATCCATCTCTCTTGGAGCCATTCTTCGCTTTTAGTAAACAACAAGTCTTGTATTAGGAATCAAATCGAAACGAAACTCAATTTCCCAACGTGGGTGCAAACTTTTTACCTCTTCAAAAACATCTGGAAACTTGCTAACAATCGGTATGGCTTCAATTTCCTTAGGGCGAATCAAGGGCGTACTGGAAACTATCCCTTACCAGTAAGGCTCGTTATAAGATATTTCTATAAATTTTCCAATGCTGGTCCATAAAGATACCATTCTTTTAACGCAATCAAGGACAGCTTTATTCTTGGATAACCAACCCATATCGAGCAATACATCAAATCTGAAATTGAGCTATTTTATTATTATTGATGTTTTATATGTGATTTGGGCTTTTACACACACACGCGTGTGCGTGATTTATATGCGTGAAATTGAGATGTGATATATATTAACTTGTATGTATTGTATGGGAGACGAATGGTGGTAGAAATAAAAAACAATCTAGATTTCTGACGGCACCCGATGATTAGTTGGTAAAAAATTACCGACGGCTAATACTAACGGCTTTCGATGGCTTACGAACAAATATGGTTAAACCATGACTTCCTACATAGGTGACCGTTGGAAGCTGTTGGTAATAACCATTGGGTGTTGTCGAAAATTAGCCGATGACGCCGTCGAAAAGCCATTTTAAACACCATTTGGTGATGACCTTCTTTTCAACGGCATTTTCTGGCAGGTACATGGCTTTTGACGGCCGTTGATGGTTCAAAGCCATTGAAAATTGGATTCTTTCTTGTAGTGTAAGCATCATATATTGGCAGAAGTTTCAGGAAAAGCATATCGATGGTGGCGATGACCTCTCTTTCAACCACGATGGATCATACTCCAGCAATGACCATTCAGCAATTTGTATCAAATTTGAAAGTGGAATCTTGGATAGCAGTAGCGGCATCTCCATATGGCGAAGACAGTGGTAAGGTCACCTTCATTCGTGATATAACTTTTCATATGGCAATGTGATTTTCGAGTGAATGGTGGTAGCACATTTTTTTGGCCTATGGGAATTTATTTTCTGGTGAAGTTTACTTTTGACTGGGTCAATATTTGAAGGAAAAAGAGAACCGAGATGGAAAAACAAAATGGCTCTATATTGGAAGTAAAGTGAGATAGGAGAGTGTTTTTAATTAAGTTTTTTGTTTATTTTTTTATTTTGTTATTTAAAATCCAGATTAAGTTAGCAATGTGGTGTAGTTTAGGAATTCTAATCTCAGGTATTTGGTTCAGATAGAGTGCTAGGCATACGATTAGTATATTCGGGTTAGTAGGGAGTGTTAGCTTGCACGTGTTGCAAGCATTCGAATATACAGTTTTTGCAATAACTTTGAGGATGGCAATAGGCACTAATGGAATAGTGTTCGAAGCGGGTTCTGTATGTATGTATGTTTGTGTGTGTGTGTGTGTGTCATTTACATTTCACGTTTATGTTTCCATGTTATTTATCTATTTATCAACAAAATATTTTATATACTCTCTTCACCCCTTCTAGATATATCGCATAATCTTAATAAGTACTATCAGAGTAGGTTATATGAAAAAATCCGGTATTATGTCTCACCCAAGTAGTAGATTTAACAAGAGTCAATCCATTGTCAATCCATCTATTTTTGATGGAATATATAAATTGGAAATCAAAAATTGAATTTTATTTAGAGTCGGTTAATTTTAGGATATCAATGAAAATGAATATGGTATGGTAGGATAAGAATAATGCTTCTTAATGCTAAATTTATGAATATTCTTATCTCTTTGATTGATAAAGCTGAATTTAAGCATATCTCTCATTGCTTAACCACATAGGAAATCTGGAAAACTTTCGACGCAAAATATGGTAGAAAAGTTAAGAATAGTGATGAACTCCATAAAGTTGATTGTAACACCCCGTAAAATAAATAGTAATTAATAAATAATTATTGAGGCTCAAAAAATGAAATTTGAGCAAATGTCAGAATTTGACCATGAAATTTACACCACTGCATTCTTGGAGATTTTTTGAGCAACTTTCATATATTGAGTTCTGCGTTCGGAGCTCAAACAAAGAAGTTTTTAAAATGAAAATAGTTGAAAACAAAAATAGGAAATAGACAATAATAAATGCAGGACCCATCGTTAGATCCCCTCTTTAAGTCGATCGACCGCTAGATGTCGACCACCTATAGGGGAGCGGTTGACCAATCCTGGTTGTGGCGGTTAAGGTTAAATCTTGGCCAAACAACGTGGATTTAATTATTTCAATCTGACGGATATGATCGATTCAGGCGCCTATAAATATCGGCCCAACCCCTCACTTCTCTTCTCATATTTTCTTATCAATGCAACAAATCTCGACCATTTTTCCTTCTCCACTATTTTTAGAAATTATAAAATATTATACATACACACACATAAAAAATTGGGAGAAGGGCGGAAAACAAAAGAGAAGAATTGAATCAACATTGCAAAAGAAAAAGGTAAATTTCATTATTATAAATCTATATTGTCCTTAATCCTAAATTTCTTCTCAGAACTGGAATTCTAATAGTATGTATATACATTGTTATATATATTCTTTTGGATTAGAAAGGAAAAGGAGTCAAGTAAAGGGATGGATTAAATTTGGGAGATTTGGAAAGCTAGAAAGGTGAGTGAGAAATTATATGATTTATTTATAATATTGAAATTTATATCTTTTAGTTTTATCTAATTATTCATATATAAGATATGATGAGTTGTAGGCTTAAACCGAACATATAGGAATTTCACTCACATATTATGTAAGTTTGATAACTTGATTAGGAATGATATTTACACCATAATCTAGAAATTTGGAAATCATTTTCTAAATTTGTTAAAGTTGAATGTTGATAAATTTGTAAAGTTTATTTTGGATTTATAGTTGGGTTGTAAAATGTTAGTATTAGTTTAGGTAACCCTAATTTTTTTGAAGCATGAATGTCTATGTTTTAATTTATTAGGAGCAGGGTACAATTTCGTTATATCTATTTTCTTGTAATTTCCATAAATTATCCCACTCTACAATTATGTATACAAATACGTTGTTTAAAATGAAAAGGAACACATCAAAATGGAAAGATATGTGTAAAGTAGGGATATTCTTCTCAATAATTTACACTGTCTATTTCAATCAAAGAAAAGAGATAATCCCTTGTAAGTTCTAATGAAAAAAGGTCTCATTTTTAGGAATTTATGGAAAATTATAACACTAAATTTTTTAAGGAAGGATAATCTTAAAATATGAAAATTAATATTCTGAAATTCCTAAGCATGGGAATTAATGTGTTAGGAATATAATATATATATAGATACACGTGCGTGCACACATATAACTGCGCCTATCGATTTAAAATACAAACATATGTAACGTGTTGATATTCGTATTATATAATTAGGATGTCTACTTATAAATAGTGCAGTATATTATAGGATTAGGAGGTGTAGATGGAGTAGAAATAGTATCATTGTAATGCCAAAATCAAAAGGGCAATAAATGTATGGCTAATATGAAGTTACATGAATTAATAGAGATATAAATGTGTTTAATATGACTGGTTAAATGATTTAATAAGGCATTTATGAGGAAATAAAATACACATAATGGGTTGAATTAAAATGAATGAATAAATATTTTTTGGGATTGTCCAAATAGAATAACAAAGACCATTTATTATGAATAATTGACATTCATGGAATATAGTAAATAAATAAGCGTATAAGAAAGGAATTAAGCACTAGAAAGCAGTATAATTTCCATAAGAGGAAATTATATAGCCTTAATTATACATTTAGGATAAGCATGAATTAATGGGCCTAACCTAATATTTAGGCCTAGGATAATTGGTTTGGGTTAGAATGGGCTGAGATGCTAGGTTAGTTGATTTACATAATAAATGACTGCCCTTTACCTAGAGGCTACCTGCAGTTGCGTATACTTACTACTAATGTGAGAGTTCTCCACCATAGGACCCAAGGGGAAGGGATATGCATTCCCGTATATGTAAGGGAAAATATACTAAGGGTTTGTTTTAGATTTGAAGTATTAAACCGCCAAGTATTTTAAGGAAATGGAGTCTGCTTCATTTCTAATAAGAGGTATTAAGTAATCAAAAAAGGAATTTCACTTAACGTACATTAGGTTGGTCTAAATGGGATTTCGGCTATGGAAGGTTGCTGGGTTATGTCAGTATGGTTGTTGGAATGGTATTGAGTATTAGGGTTGATATATAGGCTTTGACCACCAGTGATCCTACGGAGTCAATATCAAAGACTCGGGTTATTCCCTGATGGATTTCATTTTATATTAGTTGTTAACTGGGTTTCTAACCAAGCAAGAATCCAAAGGAGTTAGAACATTCAGACTAAGCCAGAATGACTTGAAACTTGACCGAAGCAATCAAGAAAATAATTCAATGGACCTCAAGAAAAATAAGTTAAGAATACACAATCGATATATCGCTTGCGATCCAAAGATCCATCACTTATGGACATATGGTGATCCATAATGATGCATTGCGAATCATCCTAACCTCTTGCATCATGATATACCATCTCTTCTAAGAATACTCACTGGTACACAATATGTCTGTTGCGTTACCTTATTTGCGATGGTTTAGGTTAAAACAGTAGCACATAGTATAATATGCGACGATTCTTCTTAAAAACCGTAGCAGTTGGTCTATGATAAGCATAAGAAAATTTAATAAAAGCAATTTACGACGGTTATTATGTATAACTATACCAAATCTGTTGTTATTTGCAACTGTTATTTAATTTTATAACGGTAGCAAATACTAAAAAATTGTCTCCGCGTTTTTGCTTTCTTTGAAAGATTCATTATTTGAAGATTACTAACAAATGAGTTCATTCAGATCTAATCACCTAAATTCACAAAAAAAAACTTTGATTTCCTTCGATCGATCCATCGATAATCATCTTACCCTTCGATTTCATGTCGGAATCTCGAGTTCTCCGTCTGCCGATAATCATCAATTTCCTCTCATCTTCAAGCCAACCGACAATTTTGACTTCGATTTCAATCTCGAGTTCTCATTCTGCATGAACAAATGTCGATGCTTATGGTGCAGTTTGCAGGTCTTAGAGAGAGACTTGCAAAGAAATTGTTGGAAATCCTGAAGTTTCTGGGTTGCTTACGTTCCTTATTTCTTTAAAGCATGTAGTTTCAAACTATATTTTGATTCTGTTATTTGTTTCTTTTTTATTATTTCAATGATGATTTTTTTGCATTTTGCGGGCTGGATCGAGAGATGGAACAATTCAGTCTTTCATCAAGAGAGATAAATCGAAACTCACTTATCATCTCTACTTATGCCTTAGTCTCAGTTGATTGTTTGCAGGCTGGATCGAGAGCTTGTTACGGCCCAATTAGGTAGAACTCACCCCCAAAAGCTAGCTTGTAAGGGTAGGGTGCCTAATGAGTTATATATGCATCACCTATCCCATACTAGGTGATGTGGGACATTACATTCCACAACTCTTTGAAAGTCCGACGTCCACGTCGGCCTACTCTATTCCCTTATTAACTGATTCAATGGTAGCCCTTTTCCCTTTGGACGGCTTCACTCACCTATCAGTTCAAGCCTATAGGTCGTCCCTCCCATGACTCGAACTTTCGTTTAGTGGTGACCTGCTCTGATACCACTTGTTACGGCCCAATTAGGTAGAACCAACCCCCGAAATCTAGCTTGTAAGGGAAGGGTGCCTAATGAGTTATATATGCATCACCTATCCCATACTAGGCGATGTGGGACATTACAGAGATGGAATGATGTATATTTTACTTGATTTAAGCATATTTATTAGAAATTAAGTACTTTGATTGGTTGAGTGTCCAAACATATTTTGTTTTTCTCACAAACAAAGAGTAAAACAAGTATATTGGATATTACTATGTGCGGTGACTATGTTATAGCTTAGTTTCTACCCAGCTTTGACTATCCATTTTGTTTATTTTGTTTTGTTTGCTACTTAGATGTTTTGGTAAATCAAAAATTTATTTTGAATGCTTACGCAGTTTTGTCTTAGCAGTTTATGCCAACCACTAATTAAGCGGTACTTTTATTTGTAGGCGCCAAACTAAATTCGGTAAACTATTTTGTTAGTATATAATGTGTTTGAATGTAAGATTAGTTGTTTACAATATTTACATTTTGAAGGCAATTACTATGACTTAAAATACATAAATTGAATACATTGTTATTCGGCATTCAAAAATAAGAATAAAAGAAGAGAAAAAGGTTGAATATTTTGTTGTTTTTATTAAACGATTGTATAACTAAAAATAGAATAATCTGAGCTTGTAGTTAGAAGTTTAAAAACAAATACACCCTTTGTAAAGGGATCATGGTTGTTTAACACAAACAACCAGGTGTACTCTTATAGCAACAACCAGGTGTACTCTTATACCCTGCTCGTGTGATGTACAAGAATATCCAATTTGTATTAGAGCTGCAAAATTATTAGTTCTTTTGTAAAGGATGATAATTTATTCACACACACACACATATATAATATATATATACATGAGGATCATATTCTTAATGAAAAACTTCCATGAAGGTTGGCTGGCTCATGTGTTGTTTTGCGACTTCAAATGTGATTTGATTCTTATTCTTATTCTGAATCAAACCTTGAGTTTGACATAAACTTTTTATAATTTTTGGGCTTTAATACTATTTAACGATCCAATGACAGAGAAAAGGCAAAATGGGTTGGGAAGTAGTTAGAAGTCGAGATAAAGAACAAGTTTAGACAAAAGAAACAATGGTTTTTCATTAGTTTTTACTTGGGCTACTCCTTATACAATTGCTCAATTGATGAGTGCCCAAATCCATACTTATAAACAAAAACAAATAAAATGAAATATTCTTCTTCATGTGGTGCGTTACAGGTTACGTAACGACCCAATTTTTTCGACGCCCGAAAGTGACATCAATACATCCACTGTATCGAATGCCGAACAGTCGAATGTCGGAAAACCGAACCGTTAGGGTTTAAGAAGAAGAAGATAGAAGAAGAAAATAGAACAATAATAGAATCTCACAATTCGCAGCGGGACAACATATAATAGATATCTTTAAAACAAAAGCACTATATCAGTTCACATTATCTGAGTTTACAACGGCACAACACAAACACTGGCAGTTATAGTAACTT
This sequence comes from Allium cepa, assembly GCA_030765085.1. NCBI lineage: Eukaryota > Viridiplantae > Streptophyta > Magnoliopsida > Asparagales > Amaryllidaceae > Allium > Allium cepa. The sequence goes on along the minus strand of CM060940.1, from coordinate 134,699,116 downwards.
GTGTACCATAAAATTTAACTTGTACTAACCCAGACGCAATGGACACTACATAGTATAAGTGGTACGTCTCGCCATCCAGCTTGCCTCCAGATCTCCATAGCAACTTCTTGACTTCGCTCCCGAATAATGATAACCTGACTCTAGGCTGCCCGTGTGAAAAAATTATGGGCACCCAGATTTTAGAAAGGGAACAATAAACTCCAGGTCAGTCGTGGGACTGGTGTGAGATCTTAAAAACAGTTATTTTCACGAAGAAAAGGAAAAGAAACCCGCTACGCTTTTTGGAAAATAAAACTACCATAAGGCCTCCCGCCACACACAATGCAAAAGCAGAATTAGAGGAGATTTCTCCTTATGATGGTCAAACATGTTTGATACACAAAATCCTTTGATATTATTATTATTTGTGCATAGTGCAGAAAACATTTCGAAAGTATAATGTTAATCTTAGCCAGCATACAACCATTATTGTATGCTTACTATAGCTACCATGTTCAATAGCAGGTTACCACCACATTCCATGGCAGGTTATACAACTAAAACCGTACATGGAGCATATTGTTTCTTTGGATTTCCAACAAATGGTCAGGCTAAGGAACTTCCTACTGCCACATGGGTATGCCTCTGGAGGGACGTTCCGAAAACCTACCCGGATATCTGCCAACACAAGGCCGGGTTACCTATGTAACTAGGTAACTAGTACTCGAGTATGCCATCCCCCGGTCCTTTGGGACCTTTATCCGAGGATCCTCAACCACAAAGAAACAACCACACAGTAAATGAGATTTCAGCAACCACACAGGTTAAGTATCCGGGCTCCATACCATGGTACCATCTTTTTCAAGAAGGAAATGACATACCCTAAAGGGTGCGACCTTCATAACCGTGCCGCATCTTTCCTGTTTCGACCATTTCCGGGGTGTGAGGTCCGATGAGGTCTCGTCCACAAAGCTACACTTTTCACAAAGTCATGCTTTGATCAACAAATGATCAGCAGCACTTCGTATGCCATGTTACCAAATAGGGAATGTATCACTAGTAACCATCAACTACATAACCTCTGAGCTCGTATGTCTTAGAGAAGGGTGTTAAGCTAAGAGAATAAATTCTACGCCACCAACATAAATGTATATGATAGAAACCAGCTTTACATCTCAAAGTGTAACTCAGACACACATCCATACAAGTCCGTCACAGGATCGAACGGAATCGAAGACACTTCAAAGAAGCCCTTGCAAATCGGGATATTCACAAATCACGTCCGGAATCCCCATCACAAAGGTGATAAAATCTCTATACCAGAGCAACCCGGTTTAGAGACATTCGACAGGTAATCCTTTCGCTTTAGAAAATACCCGGTCTTCAATACCATCTTCAAATGCAATCTCATTTCGTCGTATCGTTATTCAGAATGGGTTTTATGACACAAGGTCCTCTCCCGGCTAATCCGAATAACGAGCGCTTGTGTTTTTTAAAAATTAGTGTTATATTCAGATTTCAACAAATCACAATAATTTTCACTTTGATCTTTTAAATAAAATATCCATCACACACAAAGGTTCGATGTGGTTTCCAGATATCCATTTGGATCCGACCCCCGGTCGCATCGAAATTCAAATGCCATTAAAAAGACCAATATTGATAGTCGGTTATTCTATCAATCAACATTCACAACAATTTGTCGGATTTAAATAATTTTTCCAAATTATTTATTTTCAAAATATTTCCGCAAGATATATTTCACACTTCAACCATTTGAAAACAAATTTCAAATTACTTTCCACATTTCAATACTTTGAAAACAAATTTCAAATCACTTTTCCTTACGCGGAATACATTTCCAAATATTTATTCATTTTCACTGGAAATCTACCGAGTTAAAATAATTCAAATCACTCATCCAAAATATTCTTGGAACATTTAAAATAAACCCATCTTAAATACTTACTTAAAATATTGGTTATGAAAACATTATACTAATTATCACATATAAGATTTTAAGTCCTAACTAAAATTTTGAAATAAAATTATTAGATAAGATATAACTATTTAAATAATCGTTTCCTAAAACAAATATCAATTTTAACCTTTAAAATTATCCCTTCTATAAGTAGTTAAATAAATCCATACTTAAAAATTTGAAACCGGTTAAGAAAATAATTTATCCAAAGTATCCTTTCTAAAACCATCCTTAAAAATTTTCAGTTTATATTTATAGGCTACTTGGAAATCATACTCAGCTTTCCAGGAAAAATACATTTTTCATTTCAAAATGGTTCATTCAAATCAATTAATAAACCTTTCTTGATTTATTTAGATTAACGTTTCGAATCCGTAAATTCCTTTCACACTTTTAAAAATAACCAAATGTTTATTTTTAAAACAAATTTCCCTTTCCTTTATAAAATTCCCATTGTGAATTTAAACTTCTAAATATCCATAGATATATGATTTTCAAATCGATTTCCAAATATTCATTTTCAGCATCGAATTAAATTCTAAATTGATTTCCTAATTTATTTTTCGAATACCAAATCAATTTCCAAAATTGACTTCTAAATTTATTTCAACACCAAATTTATTCTCTTTTGAAACAAATTCCTTCTTTTAAATCTATTCAATTTTCTAAGATTAATTTACTATAAATTTTCTTCTAAATTTCAAAAATCAAAATTTATTTATTTTTGATATCCTAAGATACCAAAAATATATTTTGCTAAATTATAGCCTTGAACAATCTCAATCATAAATAGTTATACACAGACTACAAATAACCAACACACAACATTGAAACTAATTCAAATATTTAAGGAATCCAGTTGGATCCCTCCAACCTGTTTTCCCTGCGTCCACAGACGTTAACACAGCAATTAAATACCAATTCCACTTCAAGGTGGAATATCGCGGTATATGGGATTTATAAAATATCATCCGCTAACATGCGGCGCATAGGGTCTCATCAGCTATATAATGCAGAAAATCAATCACCCAATATATACTACATACTGCTATATATATAATATCATCCGGTGAATAATTATTATAAATCAATCAACCAAGCATGCAGTCAATCAATGTTAAATCTAACTATTCAAAATTTAAATCAGAACAATATTTGATTGAGCGAGAAGATCTCACCTTTGATTTTATCGTTTGCAATCCGTTTTCCATTCCAGTTTGTTTTTTAACGATCTTTAAACCTTGTATAAACAATTTTGCAATTTATTAATATTCGAAATGATCGAACAATTTATTTCATTTAATTAATTTGCTTAACAAATGATCTTTATTTCAAACCAATTTTCTTTAAATAAATTTTTTTAACTAAAATTTTAGGTTAAACTAAATTTTTCTTTAATCATTTCTAAAAATAATTAAACAAATAAATTAAAAAAAATTATCTTCCTTTTGAAACTATATGGATATGCTTATAAAAATCAATCTTTATAGATTTCATAAATTTCTTACCGTAAACATCTATTATATATATATATATATATATATATATATATATATATATATATATTAAATTGGAATCAAAATAAAACTTGTAAATATACCTTACTATTAAATCGAGTCTGAACAGAACCCTAGCCTGCTCCCCTACGCGCGCGACCACCACAAAATCCCATCGTCTTCGACATAGCAACGCAAATCCAGCTACTCAACCTCCCAGTCGCTCAATGGCCATCGTAGCTCGCGCTCGTGTGCTCCTCGTCGGAATCGCAGCTCGACCACGCCATCCTGCCTCGAGCGATTTAGGCCGCCACGACCCATTCCTGAATCGAGAATGCGACCTCGAAATCGAATGCCCTTCAGCCACCATACCAAATCGCCTTGCAACATCATCGCTTGAGACGAACCCCCATGCGACATCGCGATTCAGACATCGCGATTCATTCGCAATCTAGCTAATTGGATTCTGAACACGGCTCCACCCCGTTGCCGTTGATATCATATGAAATCGAGCTTTAAGAAATCGAACGGTTGCAAAATCGATCCTTAGGAGTGAGAAGGGATTCGTGGTTGAAGAGGGATTTTATTTTGAATGAGGAGGTAGCACAATTCGATTGCGGCCATTATCTTTTCACTAATGCTCTGGTGTTTGATTTTGAACGAGAAGGAGAATGATAATATGCGATTTTAGTAAAGTAGGTTGTCGGCCTTGAATGAGGGACAGGAAAACATAGTTGCGTGTCAACATAGGTTAGGGCACAGTGATTTGGACAGGGAGAAAGAGCTGATGTGAAATAATTTCAACTGAAGTTGACTAGTCCAACAAAGGAAATATTATATTTAATTTAAATTTAAATTGTCTTGAATTCGCAACTAAACATCTCGACCTCCTATCGAGGCGTGTCGTTAGGCGTTTATAAGGCCATACCCCTATTTCGAATCCAATGGAACAAATCTCAGGCTCCAATTTGATCGTATGTGGAAGATAGCTATTTAAATCGACTATTTAAATTAAATTCAACTAAATTATTTCTAGACGTTTACAGATTGAACGACCAAACGGTGAATCCAAACGCTACAAAATTTGAAATCCGATGATAACTAACTATTACGGATTCAATAGAACTGGTTTCGTCAAAATCCGAGACTGTGCCTCGGAATGCTATCTTTAAATATCGATTTAAACGATAAACTTTCAAAATTGAACAAATCATTTTGAAATCCAATTCTGAAGCTTCCATTACCTTCAGTATTATCAATATAAATTTTCTAAGCCTTGAAAATTGTTTTACTCAACTTAAAGCTGAAAATTCAAATTTTTACCCAACTTCGATAAATTAAATTTAATAATTTAATTGCCAAATCCATAGTTATATTTGAAATTCGAGCTAAACCATCATTCAAATATTTAAGATCAATTAAATATTCCCAATTTCAAATGCTAAAAATTTTCGGGTCGTCACATCCTTCCCCCCTTAAAAGAATTTCGTCCCGAAATTGTTAGTTAAGAGGAATGATCCTTAACATATTCACTATCTTTCCAAAACCAAATAGTTTTATCAATTTACCGACAAATCTTTTTATTAAAGATCATCAAACTTTCCAAAATCTTCCATAGTTTCCAAACAACATCAATTTCTCAATAATTCAAATTTAAATTCAAATTTCAAATTTTTCTCGAAAATTTTCTAACTCCCTAAATTTTCGAAAAATTTCGCCAGCGCCTCCTTTGCGCGGCTAGCTCGGTACGACTACAAAAATGGCACCACGACCCTCAGATTCAAAAAGAAAACGAAAAGCCAAGTGGCTAGACAAGAAAATCATCAAATTCCATACTGAAATTCAAATACATACCTTTTGTCGAGCAATTCAAATTATCTTCAGAATCAAAATCCAATTTATCCTTTGTCTCTAACATACCTGTATATCCTAATATCCATAATGTCCGATTTCAACATTCAAAAAACATTTTTGCACATTTCTTTACAAAATTTTCAATATATACTTCTTATACCATTTTTACTTCACTATTGAAGTTATATATTCATTTTCATTCAACTTTACATTTTCAATTTCATTTGAATTCGATTTACAATTTCAATTCTGTTTGGATTCAATTTAACTTCTGAATATTAAATTTTATCAATTATCTTTCATTCACAACTGCACCATTTTAAATTAGTTTTATTTTCTAATTCCATTACAAATTCCAATTCATTTTATCTCAAACCTTTTTTTTACCTTTATTATCTTTAATTCACATCGAACTAATTCAAATTGGTTTTCAACAATCAGTTTCAATTCCAATTTTATTCTTTTGTTCATTCCCAAAAATTTATTTTCAATTCACTATTACCATTTCATGATTTTCAATTTAACCTTCACTTAATGATTAACCTGGTATATTCCCAATACAAAATTTACTTAAGAATTTCACACTTTATTTCTTAAGTTCAATGCAAATATTCTATATGCTTCTTGTATTTATTTTTAATTCATCACCTTGGTTTATATTTACCTATATTAAACTGGATTTCCTATTCTATATGGATTCAATTTACCTTTCGTTTATAATTATTGAATTTCGATTCATTTCAAATCATATTCAATTTCGTCATTCCTTTAATTAGTTTTATTTACTAATTTTATTTCAATATTTCATTTTGTTTAATACAAACTAAATTCAATTCCAATTCCAGTTCTATTTACTTACAAATTCGAAATGAATTTCAACATTCAATTCACTTTCATGTACTTGCAATTGCAAATTTATTTATTCATTCACAATTTATTTTCCATCTTAATAATTTTTATTCCAATCATTTTAGCCTATTAGACTAATTTACCTTTATTCATATTAACTCAAGTTAATTTTAGTTTAAATCCGAATTTTCTAAGTTTTCAAACTTATTATTCATAACTATTTTTAATAAATTTCCAGAGTCTTTTCAACCCTTCCAAAACCATTTTTGAAATCAATTCAAAATATCCTTTGAATTTCAAAACCAAACCCAGTTTTTTCCAAACAACTTCCATTTAAAACAATTTAGCAGCAATTGCTCTTTTGGAAACCCGAAAATGAACACCGATGATGTCGCGAGCATCACCGGAATTATTTTCCAGTGATCGAAAAGGGTTTAGAGTTTTTATCCCTTCAAAACACTTTTCCAAAACCTTTGAAAACTCATTTTCAAACTCAAGGAAATTTAAACTTTTCCAAATCTCCAAATTTCAAAACTTTCGAACTCTTTCAAAAAACATTTCCAAATATTCTTTTGGAATTTCATTTCAAATTTATAAATCACATTTACAATTACAAATCCCATTTGGATTTTTATTTTCTTAGCTTTTAGTTTTGATTTCAATTCCTCATACAACGATGATAATAATTTAATATTATCGCTTCCTAGCAACCAAGCAACCATATACTATAATAATTTACAAAGATTTATTTCTTTTATATACGAAAATAGTTTGGGTAAAATTATCTCATTTACCCGATTTTAAAACAATATCGTGTCATGTTTAAGAGTTTAGAAACCCCTATCGAAACAATTGGCCAAATTGCGCCGACCGGAATCTATAAACAATCAACCGGTAAGTCAACACAATATAAAACAATTTTATATTCACTAACAAATACGCGCTCATATCTATTATTACACTCACACTCATTCTAGAGTACTGCTGACTCTACCACTAATGAGTAACACCCAACAGAGCCAAGGTTAGCGCTTAACCAAATGCTCCGATACCAAAAATGCAACAACCCAATTTTTTTGACGCCCGAAAGTCGACATCAATACGTCTACTGTATCGAATGTCGAACAGTCGAGTGCCCAAAAACCGAACCGTTAGGGTTTAAGAAGAAGAAGATAGAAGAAGAAAATAGAACAATAACAGAATCTCACAATTCGCAGCGGGACAACATATAACAGATAAAAGAATATCTTTAAAACAAAAGCACTATATCAGTTTATACATCACATTATCAGAGTTAACAATAGCACAATACAAACACTGGCAGTTACATTAACTTGTGTACAATAAAATTTAACTTGTACTAACCCAGACGCAACAGACACTACATAGTATAAGTGGTATGTCTCGCCATCCAGCTTGCCTCTAGACCTCCATAGCAACTTCTTGACTTCGCTCTCGAATAATGACAACCTGACTCGAGGCTACCGGTGTGGAAAAATTATGGTCACGCAGAGTTTAGAAAGGGAATTGTAAACTCCAGGTCAGTCGTGGGACTGGTGTGAGATCTTAAGAACGTTTATTTTCACGAAGAAAAGGAAAAGAAATCCGCTATGCTTTTTGGAAAATGAAACTACCATAAGGCCTCCCGCCACACACAAATGCAAATGCAGAATTGGAGGAGATTTCTCCTTATGATAGTCAAACATGCTTGATACGCGAAATCCTTTGATATTATTATTATTTGTGCATAGTGCAGAAAACATTTCGAAAGTATAATATTAATCTTATCAACAATACAACCATTATTGAATGCCTACTATAGCTACCATGTTCAATAGCAGGTTATCGCCACATTCCATGGTTGGTTATACAACTAAAACCGTACATGGCGCGTATTGTTTCTTTGGATTTTCAACAAATGGTCAGGCTAAGGAACTTCCTACTGCCACATGGGTACGCCTCTGGAGGGACGTACCGAGAACCTACCCGGATCTCTGCCAACACAAGGCCGGGTTACCTCTGTAACTAGGTAATTACTACTCGAGTATGCCATCCCCTGGTCCTTTGGGACCTTTATCCGAGAATCCTCAACCACAAAGAAACAACCACACAGTAAACGAGATTGCAGCAACCACATAGGTTAAGTATCTAGACTCCATACCATGATACCACCTTATTCTAGAAGGAAATGACATACCTTAAAGGGTGTGACCCTCATAACCATGCGCATCTTTCTTATTTCGACCATTTCCGGGGTGTGAGGTCGATGAGGTCTCGTCCACAAAGCTACACTTTTCACAAAGTCATGCTTTGATCAACAAATGATCAGCAGCACTTCGTATGCCACATTACCAAATTGGGAATGTATCACTAGTAACCATCAACTACATAACCTCTGAGCTCGTATGTCTCAGAGAAGGGTGTTAAGTTAAGAGAATAAATTCTCCGCCACCAACAGAAATGTATTGGATAGAAACCAACTTTACATCTCAAAGTGTAACATCAGACACACATCCACACAAGTCTGTTCCAGGATCGAACGGAACAGAAGGCACTTCAAAGAAGCCCTTGCAAATCCGGATATTCACAAATCACGTCCGGAATCCCCATCGCAAAGGTGATAAAATCTTTATACCGGAGCAACCCGGTGCAGAGACATTTGATAGGTAATCCTTTCGCTTTCGAAAATACCCGGTCTTCAACACCGTCTTCAAATGCAATCTCATTTCGTCATATCGTTATTCGGAATGGGTTTTATGACACAAGGTCCTCTCCCGGCTAATCCGAATAACGAGCGCTTATTTTAAAAAAAAAGTGTTATATTCAGATTTCAACAAATCACAACAATTTTCACTTTGATCTTTTAAATAAAAGATCCATCACAACCACAAAGGTTCGATGTGGTTTCTGGATATCCACTTGGAATCCGACCCCCGGTCGCATCGAAATTCAAATGCCATTAAAAAGGCCAATATTGATAGTCGGTTATTTAACTATCAATCAACATTCACAACAATTTGCCGGATTTAAATAATTTTTCCAAATTATTTATTTTCAAAATATTTCCGCAAGATATATTTCACACTTCAACCATTTTAAAACAAATTTCAAAGTACTTTCCACATTTCAATACTTTGAAAACAAATTTCAAATCACTTTTCCTTACGCGGAAGATATTTTCAAATATTTATTCATTTCCTTTGGAAATCTACCGAGTTAAAATAATTCAAATCACTTATCCAAAATATTCTTGGAACATTTAAAATAAAACCATCTTAAATACTTACTTAAAATATTGGTTATTAAAGCATTATACTAATTATCACATATAAGATTTTAAGTCCCAACTAATTTTTAAAATAAAATTAGTAGATAAGGTATAACTATTTAAATAATCGTTTCCTAAAACAAATATCAATTTTAACCTTTAAAATAATCCCTTCTATAAGTAATTAAATAAATCCATACTTTAAAGATTTGAAACCAGTTAAGAAAATAATTTATCCAAAGTATCCTTTCTAAAAATGATCCTTAAAAAATTTTAGTTTATAATTATAGGCTACTTCGAAATCATACTCAGCTTTCCAGGAAAAATACGTTTTTCATTTCAAAATGGTTCATTCAAATCAATTAATAAATCTTTCTTGATTTATTTAAATTAACGTTTCGAATCCGTAAATTCCTTTCACACTTTTAAAAATAACCAAATGTTCATTTTTAAAACAAATTTCTCTTTCCTTTATAAAATTCCCACTGTGAATTTAAACTTCTAAATATCCATAGATATACGATTTTCAAATATTCATTTTCAGCACCAAATTAAATTCTAAATGATTTCCTAATTTATTTTTCAAATACCAAATCAATTTCCAAAATTGACTTCTAAATTTATTTCAACACCAAATTTATTCTCTTTTGAAACAAATTCCTTCTTTTAAATCTATTCAATTTTCTAAGATTAATTTACTATGAATTTTCTTCTAAATTTCAAAAATCATTATTTTTGATATCCTACGATACCAAAAATATATTTGGCTAAATTATAGCCTTCAACAGTCTCAGTCATAAATAGTCATACACAGACTACAAATAATCAACACACGACATTGAAACTAATTCAAATATTTAAGGAATCCAGTTGGATCCCTCCAACCTGTTTTCCCTGCATCCACAGACGTTAACACAATAATGAAATACCAATTCCACTTCAAGGTGGAATATCGCGGTATATGGGATTTATAAAATATCATCCGCTAATATGCGGCGCATAGGGTCTCATCAGCTATATAATGCAGAAAATCAATCACCCAATATATACTACATACTGCTATATATATAATATCATCCGGTGAATAATTATTATAAATCAATCAACCAAGCACGCAGTCAATCAATTCTAAATCTAACTATTCAAAGTTTAGATCAGAACAATATTTGATTGAGTGAGAAGATCTCACCTTTGATTTTGTCATTTGCAATCTGTTTTCCATTCCAGTTTGTTTTTTAACGATCTTTAAACCTTGTATAAACAATTTCGCAATTTATTAGTATTTGAAATGATCGAACAATTTATTTCATTTAGTTAATTTGCTTAACAAATGATCTTTATTTCAAACCAATTTTCTTTAAATAAATTTGTTTAACTAAAATTTTAGCTTAAACTAAATTTTTCTTTAATCATTTCTAAAAATAATTAAACAAATAAATTAAAAAAATTATCTTCCTTTTGAAACTATATGGATATGCTTATAAAAATAATATTTATAGATTTCATAAATTTCCTTACTATAAACATCTATTATATATATATATATATATATATATATATATATTAAATTTGAATCAAAATAAAACTTGTAAATATACCTTACTATTAAATCGAGTCTGAACAGAACCCTAGCCTGCTCCCCTACGAACGCGACCACCACAAAATCCTATCGTCTTCGACATAGCAATGCAAATCCAGCTACTCAACCTCCCAGTCGCTCAATGGCCATCGTAGCTCGTGCTCGTGTGCTCCTCATCGGAATCGCCGCTCGATCACGCCATCCTGCCTCGAGTGATTTAGGCCGCCACGAACCATTCCTGAATCGAGAATGCGACCTCGAAATCGAATGCCTTACAGCCACCATCCCAAATCGTCTTGCAACAAATTCCTTCTTTTAAATCTATTCAATTTTCTAAGATTAATTTACTATAAATTTTCTTCTAAATTTCAAAAATCAAATTTCATTTATTTTTGATATCCTATGATACCAAAAATATATTTGGCTAAATTAGAGTCTTCAACAGTCTCAATCATAAATAGTCATACACAGACTATAAATAATCAACACACAACATTGAAACTAATTCAAATATTTAAGGAATCCAGTTGGATCACTCCAACCTGTTTTTCCTGCATCCACAGACGTTAACACTACAATTAAATACCAATTCCACTTCAAGGTGGAATATCGCGATATATGGGATTTATAAAATATCATCCGCTAATTGTGGCGCATAGGGTCTCATCCGCTATATAATGCGGAAAATCAATCACCCAATATATACTACATACTACTATATATATAATATCATCCAGTGAGTAATTATTATAAATTAATCATCCAAGCACGCAGTCAATCAATTTTAAATCTAACTATTCAAAATTTAAATCAGAACAATATTTGATTAGGTGAGAAGATATTACCTTTGATTCTATCGTTTGCAATCCGTTTTCCATTCCAGTTTGTTTTTTCACGATCTTTAAACCTTGTATAAACAATTTTGCAATTTATTAATATTCGAAATGATCGAACAATTTATTTTCATTTAATTAATTTGCTTAATAAATGATCTTTATTTCAAACCAATTTTCTTTAAATAAATTTGTTTAACTAAAATTTTAGCTTAAACTAAATTTTTCTTTAATCATTTCTAAAAATAATTAAACAAGTAAATTAAACAAATTTATCTTCCTTTTGAAACTATATGGATATGCTTATAAAAATAATATTTATAGATTTCATAAATTTTCTTACCATAAACATCTATTATATTATATATATATATATTAATATTAAACTGGAATCAAAATAAAACTTGTAAATATACCTTACTGTTAAATCGAGTCTGAACAGAACCCTAGCCTGTTCCCCTACCCGCACGACCACCACGAAATCCTATCGTCTTCGACATAGCAACGCAAATCCAGCTACTCAACCTCCCAGTTGCTCAACGGCCAACGTAGCTCGCGCTCGTGAGATCCTCATCGGAATCACCGCTCGACCATGCCATCCTGCCTTGAGCGATTTAGACCGCCACGACCCATTCCTGAATCAAGAATGTGACCTCGAAATCGAATGCCCTACAGCCACCATCCCAAATCGCCTCGCAACATCATCGCTTGAGACGAACCCCCCTGCGACGTCGCGATTCATACATCGCGATTCATTCGCAATCTAGCTAATTGGATTCTGAACGCGGCTCCACCCCGTTGCCGTTGATATCATATGAAATCGAGCTTTGAGAAATCGAACGGTTGCAAAATCGATCATTAGGAGTGAGAAGGGATTCATGGTTGAAGAGGGATTTGATTTTGAACGATGAGGTAGCGCAATTCGATTGTGGCCATTATCTTTTCATTGATGCTCTGGTGTTTGATTTTGAACGAGAAGGAGAACGATAATACGTGATTTTATTAAAGGAGGTTGTCGGCCTTGAATAGGGGACAGCAAAACATAGTTGCGTGTTAGCATAGGTTAGAGCACAGTGATTTGGACAGGGAGAAAGAGCCGATGTGAAATAATTTCAACTAAAGTTGACTAGTTCAACAAAGGAAATATTATATTTAAATTTAAATTTAAATTGTCTTGAATTCGCAACTAAACATCTCGACCTCCTACCGAGGCGTGCCGCTAGGCATTTATAAGGACGTACCCCTATTCCGAATCCAATGGAACAAATCTCGGGCTCCATTTTGATCGTACGTGGAAGATAGCCATTTAAATCGACTATTTAAATTAAATTCAACTAAATTATTTCTAGACGTTTGCAGATCGAACGACCAAACGGTGAATCCAAACGCTACGAAATTTGAAATTCGATAATAACTAACTATTGCGCATCCAATGGAACTGGTTTCGTCGAAATCCGAGACTGTGCCTCGGAAGGCTATTTTTGAATATCGATTTAAACGATAAATTTTCAAAACTGAACAAATCGTTTTCAAATCCAATTCTGAAGCTTCCATTACCTTCAGTATTATCAATATAAATTTTCTAAGCCTTGAAAATAGTTTTACTCAACTTAAAGCTGAAAATTCAAATTTTTACCCAACTTCGGTAAATTAAATTTAATAATTTAAATGCCAAATCCATAGTTATATGTTAAATTCAAGCTAAACCATCATTCAAATACTTAAAATCAATTAAATATTTCCAATTTCAAATGTTAAAAATTTCCGGGTCGTCACAGGTTAGGATTAGAATACACATATATCAAATTCTATATAAGCCACTAGATTAGATTTCCAACTGATTCCACTTGTCTGGGTAAAGTAAATTAATTAGGAAGAAAGATTCTATTTTCTATTGCAGTTGTAGGCAAAGCTAAAGCCTTGCGTTCGTTGTGGTTTAAAACTAGAGGTTCAGTGCACTTGTCCTTCTTTTCTTTTCCTTGTTCTCAAAGTTCCCTTACTTTTTTGTATAAATTTATTCTACGCAATATGAATAAGAGTTATGCAAAACATGGACCAGTTGTGTAGTATTATTTTCCATTTATTTGATTGCTTCAGAACCGAACATAACATGAAATAAAGTTATTAAAAATAATCAATAAAAGAGGATATATATACATTGTTTCCAAATATAATAACTACCGTGTAAAAAAGAAAAACATTTGGACTAGATGTTTGAATGAATAGCTTTATTTAGGGAAGTTGGACTAAGAAATATACTTCTTCTAAATGGAGAAATGAAAGGTGCTACATAATTTTAGCTCATATGCCATTTTCTTTGACAAAAATGTGCAGACATAATAAAATAGGAAAACGATTTGTTTGATGCAAAAGATTACAAAGAGAGGTAAAAATTAAGATGGCTGTCATTTTGTCTCAGTGATTTTTCCAAGACATTAGTTCCCTGACATTGGCATGCATGTTGTGTTCTTTGTTTTTAGAATATATTTTATTCATTTTTTTTGTTACTTCTGGATGATCCCAGTTTATCATATAGATGATGATGCAAAGAAAATATTGTGCCATGGACATCGTAAAGCTTTTGTATGATATGATATTGTAGAACAAATAATGTCATTTAAGGGTTGTTAAGATTGGTTTTAGGTGATACTAATATGATTTGAAACCATCTATACAAAAACGCCAGTTAAGGGTAAAAAAGAGAAACATTTGCAGAATAAATAACTTCATTTAAGGCTTATGCCTCGCCGCACGAGCACTTACAACCCTCAATCTCAATCAATCCAAATAATATAATTCCATCATTTCACACATATAATACCATTCCATCCTACTATATAATCAATATCAACACAACCAAATCATCAAATATTGCATATTCTAACATATATTTACAAAATCATATAAGAAAATCAACATAACCAAATACGAAAATCCACCAAACCAAACCACATTGTTCAAATATCAATCACAACAACCAAAATATCAAACCCACCAAAACACTGAGTATCAATCACAACATCCATATATATACACATCATAATATGTACACAAATATATATAAAGCATAACCATGTCCAAATCAAAGCAGCTAAGCATCATCATCACCTGCACCTCCTTCCCCGGGCATTGACCCATGCCGCTGATAGAACATAGTAATACGCTCATCTATCTGCGTCGCCAACTGACTCTTTCGCCAATCATTGAGCTCATCCAATTGAGTTTGCATCCAAGCAATCTCTTCCTCATCTATGGATCTCTTATATGACCTTTGGAAATTAAGAGCCTGTGAAATAATTCAAGTGAATAAGAAGTTCATGACATATAGTAACAATACGATAACTCAAGTTATTGGTAATAAACTCAAGTGAATAAGAAGTTCATGACATACAGGTTTCTACTGTGTAAATGTTGAGTACATACCATATTGCCGAAACTGTAACGCCTGTTTCGACTTACGGTTCAATGATTGAATCCCATATCTGATTACACTCATCAACCATAATCGACTCCCATCCACTCGCTTGTATCGCTCGTGCATACTCTGCGTTATATCTCTCCTACAATTACGAACAGATATTTGACACAATTGCTATACAATTTGCTTATTTACTGTGAAATAAACGAATATGAAATATTTTCATTATAGAAATAAACATATTTACCATTACAGAAGCAGCCTTGTCGTCCGACCAATCATATGAAACATTCCCATCCTCATCCGTATGCTCCACTGCATGTGTGACTCTAAAAACCTCAGCCGTTGTGGGCTCCCTACCAAACTTTGCCACTGAATATATACAAGAATAGGTTATATTGATAATTTGCATGAGTACATACAAGAATAGAATATATGGTAAAGATAAACCAGTAAATATATACATGCATAACATAAATATTGGTTAATTTATTTACCAATTCCCTCCTATGTTGTTGGAAGGATTACGAGCCACCACGATGTAAAGTGGGATTTTTGTTCCGATTAGCCTTGTTTCTTTCCTACAATTCCTATTAATTTATATACACTATTAAGTAAAATAATTCAACACAGTTAAATGTAAAAATATAGTGACAATATAACTTACTCTGAATGCTTCAGATTCTCAATATTGTTGGAATCCAGCCCAAACAACGTCCCCCATCCAACTTGGCTTTTTTTCTGAACTCTTAGCCCACGACAGAGTCTCTCTATAATTTTTCCGCATCTTTTTATTCCAATGATTTACAAAAACATCCATATCATGCGGATCCACACGCACAGCTGCCTGCATATTGAATTATCATACGTGTTATATAAAAGAGATTGTATAATTAAAAACAATCAACAAAACAGAATACGTAAAACTGATATCATAAGGCATGATGGCATATTGTTTTTGGTTTCATAGAAGGCATAATTATATATTACAAAATTGTATTTGCCATAACATCAGCCCATATTGCATTTTTTATATGTGTAGGAATGTTATCCCATTGAGGCCAACACCCGGACATCCTACTCTTATACGCCTCCTTCGATACTTGCAAAATGAAATCGGACGGCTCCACCTCGAACCCTCTGTAGAAATGCTGATGTATATATTCAATATATTTCATATAATATAATTCAAATAAGTTTGATACATACCCAGCACTTTTCGGAACTATCTCCGCAACTCGACGGAGATCTGGCTCAGAGGTACTCGGACCTGCTCCAAGTGAAGGTGACCAAGATGTACTACGTCAATCAGGTCATCTATCAGACATAACTGACAAACATATATACAATATCATATAATCGTTAATCAATATCATCAATCAATATCATAAGCATCACATAATCATTAATAATCATCACATAATCATCAATCAATATCACATAACATAAGCATCACTAAGCATCACATAATCATCAATCAATATCACATAATCGTTAATCATCGCATAATCATCACATAATTATTAATCAAGTGATAATCATCACATAAACATACTCTGCACATAATCATCGACAAAAGCGTACATGAAAAGAATATAATCATCATTATTATTACATAGCTCAGAATATTACATAACATAGTCATTATTGTTAAGCATAGCTCACCTTTAACAACAAGTGATGCCATCTATGATCAGTCTTCGTCATATTCTGATTCAGACTCGGCCTCGTACTCTATATCATTTTCTTCAGTACTTACAAATGCATCTATTAAAACATTCGATTCATCAGTCAACGACACTACATCAATGTCATCGGTTATCACTATTTCAGTATTTGGCTCGAGATCCGCTTGATATGCTGCTTCATCTGGAATATTATTTCCATCAAACGTATATCTTGCCTTCGTTTTAAAAACATCCCACCAGCCTGCTTTATCTTTTTTTAAGGACGGATATGGAGCAAAACAAACTTGTAAAGCTTGCTTAGCTAATACCAAAGGATCATACTTATAGTAATGCGACGTATGCCTTATTTCAATTAGCTTATAATCTTTGTGCACGTTAATTCTAGAGCCAGGAACATTGCTAAACCAGTTACATTTGAATAAAAAAACTTTCTCTGCAGGTTGTATATAATATGTCAACTCTAAAACTTGTGTTAAGACGCCGTAAAAATCTTTTATATGCTCCTCTGGATCATCACTTCCTTTGACGAATACACCACTATTATATGTTAATTTTTCAGCCCCGTAATCTTTGGTGTTGAATTTAAATCCATTGACAAAGAATATTGGATAAGTCTTGACATTTCATTTTGGTCCGATAGTAAGATGTCGTAATCCTTCGTCAACAACATAGTTTTCTGTATCATGAACGTACTTTGAAAACAATCCAACAAATTGTTTACTAAGATCGCCGGATGGATGTTGTGATTCGTATATGCTGCAAATATGTACTATATTCCTTTATAATTAATATATACATGTATAATTGAATTATATATGAATTCAAAATTACCTGAAAAATGGTGCAATTTCGGAACAATTTAAAAGAACATATGTGTGTGCCACATGGAAATCTCTATCATCTAACCATATATCCACACATTTTCCAGCAGGTCTTCAATGTTTCTAAAAATAGATGACATTGTTTGAGAAGAATTTTGCGGAATAGTATCTTCATTACCGGGAACACTTACAAACGATAAGTTCACATCGTTACTGAAGTATTGTGAGAAAAAAATGATGCTTCTTCTTCAAGGTACGATTTGCAAATCGAACCTTCTACTCATGCTTTTTGTCTAATTTTTTTCTTCAAATGATCCAGTATGGTAACTCCCAGAATATACTTTGCTTGCATCGGTTATGAATGTCCGATTTACCTGGAATCTCAACATGTACCCCAGTTTCATGTATTTTTGGGTAGTCTTTTACAATTTCATATACCTCTTCACTTGTCCAAACCTTAGGTGGTAGCATACTCTCTACTCTGTTAGCTTTAAAGTTCTTTTTATCCATTCTAAATTTATGATTGATATGTAGAAAACACCGATGACAGTCAAACCAAGAAATTTTCTTTCCATACTAATGAAAATGCTCGTGTTTCATCCATACAATAAGGACAAGCTAGACGTCCAGATGTACTCCAACCTGAAAGCATGCCATACGCAGGAAAATCACTAATAGTCCATAATCAAGAAGCAAACATACGAAAATTCCTTTTTCTCGAAATGTCGTACGTTTCAACTCCTTCATGCCACAGTGTTTTCAACTCGTCGATTAGTGGTTGTAGATAAACATCAATTCCTTGAGTCGGATCATCGGGACCGGGAACGACAATCGTTAGAAACATATATGGAGTTTTCATACACATCCATGGAGGTAAATTATAAGGAGTAATAATAATAGGCCATGATGAATATTTACTACCAAACTGAGAAAATGGCGAAAATCCATCCGTACATAAGCCTAGCCTAACATTACGGCTCTCTGCCGCAAATTTAGGATAAGTCTTATCGAATTGTTTCCATGCTTCTCCATCAGATGGATGTATCAAAGTTCCTTCTTTTGGTGTTCTCATAGCGTGCCATCGCATATGACATGCTGTAGCAGAAGATGCATATAACCGTTGAAGTCTAGGAGTGATGGGTAAATAATGCATCCTCTTATATGGAACTTCTTTTCCTTTCTTTTTTCTTGGTTTGTATCTTTCCTCGTTACATATTCTGCATTTAGTAAGATGAGCGTCTTCTTTCCAATAAAGCATGTAACCTTTTACACATGTATCTATCTTCTGATACGGCAATCCAAAAGCAAACATAAGTTTTTTTACTTTATAATGACTATCACATATCAAATTATTAGGTGGCATGTGTCATTTTGCAGTTTGTACAACTGCTGTAAATGCAGCTTCTGTAAGATTAAATTTCGATTTCATAGTGATGTATTCGGCGATTACATATAATTCAGTTATGCTTGTACATCCATCCCACAATGGCCTCTTAGCAGAATCCAATAAATCATAAAAAAAATTAGCATCCGCGGTCGGGTCTTTGTCAACATTTTCATTCCCATCATCACCTTGGTCAAAGGTAGAAAACATTGATCTTGCAGCATCTTGCACCATGCTTTCTGTAGGATTGGTCATAGTATTATTGTCCTCTAACACTTCAGGATTATGTGTAGGTTGAACAAGTTCTCCATGACGATCCCATAAGTAATAATTCGGCACAAAACCAAATTTGTACAAATGTACTTCTACTACATCTGGTTTCCAATGCTTCATATGTTTGCACTTACTACACGGACAATGAATGTCTACGTTATTTCGATTATTAGATTGAGCAAATCTAATAAATACGTGTACACCATTACAGAAACGTTCTTTTATTGATCCTTTCATACCTTTTTAAGGTTCATACATCCAACTACGATCGACAAAATAATCGAACATATTTCCTGATTTGAAAAATGTAGGTTAGAAGATTGAATAAAAACTTCATATTAAAGTCTTCTAAAAATTCATATATAACCCTTTACTATTTTAACAAATTCAAATAAATACTGCATTAAAATTTTCAAATCTTAAGTTTATTGTTTTTTTACTTTGATGACCGGTTACCCTACTTCCCATTACAAACACAATAACGTAATCATATTTTATAAATCATTTTAGGTTAAACGATTCTACAAAATTTCGGCAGCACTTTCCTTTTTTCCCTGTATCGTACACAAATGCGTGTACATAGGGAAAAAAGAAAGTGCTATCGAAATTTTCTGAACCGTTTAAACTGAAATGATTTATAAAATATGATTACTTTATTGTGTTTGTAACTTTTCCAAATACAAGGACAAATCCAACAAATGTTGTATCAGATGAATATAGACGTCCGTTCTGTGAAAAAACGAATATCCATATAACGATCATATACAACACTTGTCAGACGGGGCCAAAAATTCTCCAAGGGGTTCATATAAATAAAGAAAAATTAAAAAATATTAATATTGAAGTGTTAGTGGTCTGTAGTGAAATAATGATCTTAACTTTTTTTAGTAATGTGGCCAAATAGAATTCGTTAAATTATGAATCAGAATCCATGAGAACTGTCACTAACTCGGAAAATATGCCTTATCTCACAAATGGAAACTATGAGTTACAATTTTAACAACTACAAAAACTATTTTATAAAATCGATTTATTGTTATTTTATAACTACAAAAACCACAACTACAAAAAGTACAAAAACTATTTTATAAACTATTTAATGTTATTATATTCATTTCTTCATTTTTTACAAAATCGATTTTACAAGAATATTTATTGTTGTTATTTTCATTTCTTAATTTTCTACAAAAATTGATTTTTATATAATATTTGTTGTTGTTATGCTCATTTCAAAATTATATAATTCATTTAACCATTTAAATATTTTATTTAATACGTTTGAAATTTTAAAACGTATTTTAAAATTCAGCTAACAATTTATTTATTTTTATCGATTTTGTAAACAATTCAGCTAGAATTGTCCCACTTATCATCCATGATTGCTTGTTGATATATGCTGGGCTCAGTGATTTCAGACTCTGTACTATATGCTTTTGGCTTGAATATACCACACTTTGCTCTTGTCATCATAGGGTGTCCAGTGTTTGCAAGTGTAGGTGGATGTCTATCTTCATCAGCAACTTCTAGTTGAGTACTGTGTGACTGAGTTTCATGCAGTACTTGATAGGGGTCTGGATGATGACTTGCATCGTGTTACATTGTCAAGCCTTATTGGTGCATCAGCATATTCTTGACCTGGTTCATTTGTGGGCACTGTGTGTTGAGAACTGGTGTCACCTCCTTCATGATGACTAATATTATTAATTGGTATGACAACTTCTGGTGAGGGTAGCACTTGAGGTATTGAAAGCTTTGAATTGCATACTTTTTGAGTTGTTTTGATTGCTGCATTGCTAAAAGGAAACTCATGCTCATTAAATACAACATGCCTGGATATATATTTTTTGCCATTGCCATCAAGACATTTGTATCCTTTCTGATTAGTAGCACATCCTAGAAAGGTACATGGTTTGGATCTGTAATCAAGTTTGTGTATATTGTATGGTCTTAGGTAAGGAAAGCAAAGGCATCCAAAAGTCTTCAGACTTTGGTAGTCTGGTTTGACACTAAATAGCACTTCCATTGAGCTTTTAAATTTTAAAATTTTAGTAGGCAATCTATTAATTAAATAGACTGTAGTAGAGAAGGCATCTAGCCAAAATTTCAATGGTAGAGATGCCTGGCTAGTAGTGTTAAACCAGTTTCAACTATATGCCTGTGTTTTCTCTCGATAAGACCATTTTGTTTAGAAGTGTATGGGCATGTTACCTTTTGCGTAATTCCCTTTATTTCAAAATAACTCCTCAGGGGTAAAAATTCTTTACCACCATCTGTTTGTATGACTTTTAATTGGCAATTTGTTTGCCTTTCTGCATTAAAGATAAACTGTAACACAGCATCTTTAGTTTCAGATTTGGATTTTAAGAAATAAATCCATAGATATCTGGAATAAGCATCAATAAATGAGATATAGTACTTATAGCCATAGTCAGTATGTATAGGAGCTGGCCCCCATAAGTCTGTTGCAACAAGTTCAAGAGGCTTGTTGTATACAGTCTTTGAGTATGGAAATGCAAGATTATGACTTTACCCATTTGACAAAACGTACAAGTATAAGAATCAGGAATTTTACTAACATGAGTATTGTCACAACTGCTCAAGACATGTTTTATTACTTTCAAACTGGGATGTCCTAACTTATAATGCCATACATCAAAGTTTTCAGCATTTTTAATTGCTGAAATATGACACCAATTTTTATTACTTTCAACACTTCTTGAATTTGGTGCATCAAATTTGTATAGCCCTTTATGTTCTTTACCCTGCAAGAGAACTTCACCAGTTAGATTATCTTTAACCAGACAATATGTAGAGTGAAACTCAAAGTACACATTATTGTCTTTGTCAAATTGTGACGCACTCATTAGATTTTTTCTGATTAGTGGAACCATCAACAGATTATTAAGATATAACTGCCCGGTTCCATTAATGCTTGCATTTCCTATATGAGAGATCTTTATAGGTTTTCCATTTCCCATATGTAAAGACTGTGTACCTTTGTATTCTCTGTTGCCAAGATTTAAGTGCCCATATTATTTGTTACATGGTTGGTTGCACCAGAGTCTGGATATCAGCTGTCATCATGTATGTCTTCAGCTTTTGCTATATTTTGTTTGTATCATCTGATGCTGACTTCTGTTGTGCACTGACCATGTTAGCATTGGGATTGTGGGATCTTGAATTATTGTTGGCTTGCTGTACTGGTGTAAAGTTGGCATCAAATCTGAAATAGCATTTGTTGGCAGTATGACCATATTTCTCACATATTTGGCATCTTGGTTTGTTGTTGTTGTTAGAGTTCCATCTGCCACCTCTTCCTTTGAATCTTCCTGATTGACCACTTCTAAAGTTATTTGGTTGGTTTCTATTGCCTTGATTTTTTTCTTGATTCTTGCTTTTACTTACTGATGCATAATTGGCATTACAATCCCAATTTGCTGGATTCTTTTGTTCCAGTCTTCCCTCATGTGCGATGAGAATGGACTGAACACTATCAGTGATGGCATATTTTCATTAGATGATATTATGGCAACTACTGCTTCATAGTCTTCATCGAATCCACTTAAGATACACAGTATTTGTTCTGTGTCAGTTATCTTGTGTCCAGCAGAGGCTAACTGATCACAAATTGTCTTGGCTTTAGAGAGATACTCTCTCATGCTGCATTATCTTTTCTCAAGTTTTGCAGTTGCCTTTTATATTGCATTATTTTGGCTGCTGATTGAGAACTGAATATTTATTCAATAGTATGCCATATTTCATGTGTGGTTTTACACCCAACTAGCTGTGGTAGTAAACTTGCACTAATAGATGATAACAACCAAGAACTAATTAGACTATCTTGTCTTTCATGAATTGTATATTCCGAATTGCTTACAAGTTTTCCTTCATGATCTGTAGTGAATCTTGGAGGAGTAATTAGAGTGCCAAGAACATACTCTTACAGCCCATACCCTATGATAGCCATTTTAATCTGGAATTTCCAGAGCAAATAGTTAGATTCATCAAGTTGTATGGTGATGATCTGACTTTGTGGCTTAATTATGGATTTGATGAGTTCTTGGGTGTTGCTGGATTGATGCTGAGTGGTTCTTGATTGTTCATGAGGTGTATTGGTGTTATCACTGCCTCCTTCTGACGTGATGATGAAGAACTTGCCCACAAGATGATCAACAAGATTGAATTACAGTGTTGCAAACAAAAAAACTGAGATGAAGTGCAGCCAGACTTAACTAGAGTGATGATTCAAATCTGACTGGTGGCTCTAGGCACGGCACTTCAGGTAAGTTTATCAGAATCTTGAAAATCTGATGGAGTGGTGGCAGCCAAAGGAATGATAGATGATGAGTTATCTTTGATATCTTCCTACTTGGCACTGTAGCCTCTTCAAATGATGGTAATGTTTCAAGATCGTTACACAGTTGTTAAACTGTGTGACCAAAATCTCAAATGATGAGGTCGTTCTGATGAGATTCAACAAATTTCCCTTCTTCTCTCCTTTTTTTTGTTTTGAGGATCTTGATTGGTTTGCTGTTAAGAGATTTTAATAATGCTCTGATACCATGAAAAAGAAACTTGATGTATTGTATTGAATACTCAATCATTACATTGTACAGACCAGTATTGTATTTATACAAATATAACATGCTATTGGGCTTTGTGGTTTGGCCCATATACATTTTGATATAACCGCAACTTATAACATATATGTTCATACGAGACTTGGTCTCTGGCTTCATTCTATTAAAATGAAGTCATATTTATTGTAGACATAGAATAAAACAAATGAATTTTTCTTATTTAATTAAAAAATTGATGCACCACTTAATATTAAGAAAAGGGCAAACTACAAATAGACAGAAAAGCTCATTTGCCTCTATATTCAAAAGGAAAATATGGTCTGATTGTTTATCTTCTTAAGGACCCTCATTTAAGTCGACGCACTCATTGGGATTTTTCTAGTTGACCTTTCAATGAAATAAATTGATTTCATTATGAACTATTATTTTTTTGTCGAGTCTTGTGAGTTGTGTAACTTAGAGATTCTTTGGGAGTCATTGATCTTTGGATTTATGAATTGGTAACTGTAAACATTTAAAATCTGCATGATATATGATTTAGTGGAGTAGGTTGGTTCTTCATTTTTGTAAGTATAATTATAGTAGGTTGGTTCTTCATTCTAGGGTGCATCTGCAACAGTCAAAAACGGGCTACTCATATTCTTCTACACGGATGATGTTAGAAGGCTCAGTTAGCATTAACTTTATATCCAAGGTATTTTTGTTAATTTCTTTCACCATTTCCGTTTATGGACTTTGTTTTCTAATATGTTTTAATCCATAGACTTTAATTGTCCTTCCATTAGTTGAAGGTGTCTTTATTAGACTATTTTGTTAAAGGTGATACTATTGATACCCACTTAAACACCCCCATTTTTCCTCTCACCCAATGAAATACTTCGTTCATCTACACACCCACTTTTTTTATTTTTTTAAATGTTCTCAGAATAATAATTTAAATTTTCCTCTCTCCCTCTTCATTCGATGAAATAAAAATTTCTTCATTCAATTTTTTTTAATAGCCATTCTTTTTTTATCCAATACTTCATCAATTAATATGAATCCAATTAATTTGGTTATGACAATGGTGTTATCGACTTTAATCGTAGATAGATTTTTCTTTTTTCGTAAATTATGTAATCTAGCTAAGACTAACGCGGTAAAGAATAATTTGCAGCTCAAATTTTATGCTACTGTAAAACATAGTAAAGAACTTTTATTACTACTTCAATCAAAAATATATTATGATTATTATTTTTGTTGCTATTTCGTTTAGAAAAAAATAAGAATACTAAAACTAATTGTAATAGAAACCAGTATGGTATTGTCAAATATATCTAATTACCATTGTGTTGTCATTCCCTATGAAATTAATGGAGTCACGAAAATATTGATTTGCATGCGTATACCAAATATTACCTTAACTCATCAACTCTAGTATGAAATTGATAAAATATTTTTATTTGCATTATGAATCTAATTTTTTCCCACTAAGTTATAGTTAGAGGATGGAAAATAATTACGTTTGAGGATTACGTTTCATTCTATTTCTACTTTGATTGGTTAGACATAATTGATTGTGTTTACTTCTAAACCCTCTTTTTAGGTTTAAGGTGGGTGTTTGAAGTAAATTTTATGATTTAATTTCATTAAATGTTTAAGTGGCATTAGCGAATGTTTAGGTGGATGTAAGACCCACCTTGAGTTAGCACGTAATATAATATTTTCAACTATTCCGATATATGAAGAATTAATTTTATAACCGTTAATTATTGCAAGAAATACTTCTTTTGGAAGATGACATGAAAGCTCTAGAAGAGATATATCCTCAAGGAGAACAGGTGATATACCAGTATTAATTTCTTTTGTCATATGTTTATATGGATTGCAAACACATATTGTATGTCAGTTCTCTCGTTAATCATGCAAGCATAAACATCGTGGGCTTTGATTGTACTTGGCTATCTTGGAAAAATTATATTAGGGATTATTGGGTAAGTTTTATGTCAGATAAACGGATTTATAATCTTAGTTGCATGACCCCATCACTCTATTGTTGGGGTACTTATAATAACTTTAACAGGTGTTCTGGTTGCATGATTCCATTGTTCTAGTTACATGATCCTTTGTTTGTCTGATATATAATAATATTTTTATACTTGATTAGAAATATATATACGTGTGTGTGTATAATGCTTCAAAGATAAGAATGATCAACGTCTTTGTAGAATATGGAGTGTTTTTCTTCATTCATAGTTGTCTATTATATGTCCTTTTAGAGTACAAAGAAAATTGTGAAAAGGTTTTGACTGGTTCAAAAAAATTTGTAATAAAATATGACGACCCTTGGAATTTAGAAGTATTATGCTGCATAAGAATTTCTCATATGGTCCTATTTTCATGTATCTGTGGAGTTGTTATTTAACCTTACTGATATTTGATAAACATACACACTCTTTGATATTAGTCTGCACTCACACATACTGTTAAGAAGAAGGAAAGTTTTTGATAAAAGCTCATTTGCCTCTATATTCAAAAGGAAAATATGGTCTGATTGTTTATCTTCTTAAGGACCCTCATTTAAGTCGACGCACTCATTGGGATTTTTCTAGTTGACCTTTCAATGAAATAAATTGATTTCATTATGAACCAATGTGCAGAATTAAATGCTTTTTAAAATTTCTCATTTCAAAAAACCAATGTGCATTTATTCCTGATAGGCTTATTGTTGAAAATACCCTTTTATCTCATGAACTTTTAAGGGACTTTAATCAGGCTGGAAAAAATAAAATGTGCCTCAAAATTGACTTGCACAAAGCATTTGACAAAATAAACAGAAACTTTATTATACACATGATGGGTCAATTAGGCTTTAATGAAAAATTCTGTAAATTAGTCAAGGAATGTATCTGTAATGTATCTTATTCCATTCTTATTAATGGCTCTCCTTGTGGATTTATTAACAGTAATAGGGGAGTTAGACAAGGAGACCCTCTATCTCCTTATTTATTTACAATTGCTATGGAATATTTTACTTTACAAATGGATATGGAACTGTTGTGTAATAACATAAAACCTATTAACTCTATTATTCCTTGCATCTCTCATCTTTTATATGTTGATGATTTACTAATCTTTCTAAATGCAGATATTATTTCTGCAGCTACCATTAAAAAAAATTGACAACCTCAGAAATCAAGCTGGTCTACAAATCTATGAAAATAAAAGAAAAATCTTTTTTAGCAAAAACTGTAGGAACAAGATGGATATCCTCAACATTCTAAAATTCTAACATAGTGAACTTCCTGTCAAATATTTGGGCTTACCCCTCAGTAACAATCAGATCAAGGAAAGAGATTGTGCCAAGCTTTATCAAACCATTCAAAATAAAATTAACAACTGGTCAAGGAAATTGCTATCTATAGCAGGAAGAGTAGAGCTTGTTCATACAGTCATCTCTGCTGTCATAATGTACTGGATGCAATCTCACAATTTACCAACAAAAACATTAGAGAAAATTGAAAAACTATGTGCCAACTTCATTTGGAATGGAAAATTCCATAAAATATCTTGGAACACCATTACAAAAACAAAAGAAGTTGGGGGATTGGGTATCAGAAATTTTTCAGACATTCATGAAGCATGCAAATTCAAACTTTTTTGGAAATTCATTGAAGACAAATCATTATGGGCAGAATGGATGTGGGCCAAATATGTCAAAAACAAAAATTTCTGGTCCTTGCCCATCAAAAGCCATTATTCTTATGTTTGGAAGAATATTCTTTATTGTAGAGATACTGGAGCCAAGCTTATAGAGCGAAATTTTAAAGATGGTAAATGCACTAGCCTATGGTTTGACCCTTGGATTAATGGAAACTCTCTTATTAATCTACTAGGGTGGAATAACCTTTATTACTTTGGAAAAGTTAATGCTTCTGTTGACAATATCATTCAAAACTCTTCATGGAATACTCAAGCTTTTCCTACTGCTGCTATCTTCAACTCTGAAATTAATAAAATTGGGATTGACCCCAATATTGAAAAGGATACTTGGTGCTGGAAATTATCTACTAAAGGCATATTTTCTTTTAAAAACACTTGGGACTTTCTAAAAGGAGGGGAAATGGAAGTTGATTGGCATAAATCAGTTTAGAACTCTGCCAACTGTCCAAAAATGGCCTTTTGCACTTATTTTGCTTTATTAAATCGTCTTCCAACTAAAGAAAGATGTGGAAAATGGAGCAAAAATACTGGAAATTCCACTTTCCTATTCTGCAAAACCGAAATTAAAAACACCGAACATCTATTTTTTGACTATCCCTACTCTAGACATGTTTGGTTCATTGCCAAAAATAAGCTTAACATAAATCAACGTTTGGCTCTCCAAAACATTGGAGACAACATTCAATATTTTCAGAAAGCATACAAAGGTAAGAAAGCTGATTTCAACAAAGCAACTGTAGTTCTTAATACAGTCATTTATTTCATTTGGAAAGAGAGAAATAACAGGCTCCATAACAAAGTTGAAACAGACAACATTCAACTATGGAAAACCATTGAAATAGAATTCAACATCATACTTCATAAATTCAGTAAAAACAGCAACAGGATTCATAGCATCTTAGACAATGACAACTATGAAAACTTCGTTGAAGAATACTTACAAAATGAGAATTTTAATAAAAATTCTCATTATCCTGCTGAAGATGGTAATTTCGTGGAAAGTCATCAGAATTCATGGATCAGAGTTCCTCAGTTGGAGGTCGCCGTCCCAATATGCATACCAGAATCAATTCCTGCAAGGGAAGTAACCATAACTTCAACTTTAATTTTAATTTTAAAGGCCCATTAAATAAAAAATCTTACTCCTATTTACCTGATATGCATAGGAATAGCCGTCCATCCAATTCTGGGCCTCTGCTTTCTATTGATTGTCATCTACGTAACAACAGCAGTGTTATACATGATGCTACTATACTCAGTGAAAAAGCCACTAATACTCTCAAGCACTTATCTGATTCGACTCCATTCAATATTGCTGGCAGGGCTACTGCAGTCAATCCCCTAACTAACTAGATCTTAACCTGTCAGGGAAGTAACAAGGCAATTATTTCTGTTAATAGTATGATTAGTAAAGATTTAAGCACTAATGATAATGCTTTATTACCTAATTATCGCAGGAGGAGTTGCAATAACACTGAGGATGCCAACAAACTGCTTCTGCCCAATATCGAGCAAAGATTAGGAAATTCATATTACATCAACAATCTCAACAATCGAATCTACCACTTATCTGATTAGGAAAGAGGTGAGAGCAGCAATTCTCATGCCGAAGCTTGCCTCAAATTCTCAAGATCTGATCCAAAGGAGGCGTTAGTCTCGATTCTCACCACACCTTCAGATCTAAAATCTGGGGGCAATCATGCTAACAAGGAGGCTAACTACTATGATTCTAAGACCAAAACAACTCGATATGGTCATTTTAGCTTAGATCTGGAAGCCGTCGGACTTCGCGCTAAAGATATTATGGAGTGAAGACCTCCTTAAGCTTAGCAGACCCTTTAATGATGGAAGACATTGGAGTTTTGGAGGAGATTTGAATGAAAGCCTCTCCTTTTTTAGGAAAGAAGGATTATCTTCGAATTGTCTTCCCCCATTATCAAGCTTTGTTGTATTTTAATCTGTGTTTGTGTTTGTCGGCAACCCTAGTTAGGGTTTGTGAATTGTATCTTGCTTTCGGGTGGTAGAGTATTTCTACCCGTCCTTTATTTTCTTGGGCTGGGCCCTGTTTAACTTTTCAAAAAAAAAGGTAATATCATATTATTTTCAGATTAATCATCTCAGTGGCTTGGGTTGCACACATTATTATATACTCATTGATTAATCCTCTTCTTTCCTCATTCTTAAATCAAGTGTTCATCAAATTAGATGATGTATGGGGTATGTGTTTACATGCATTCACTGTTTCTCTTTCTTTTTTCCTTCTTGATGTCATTTTTTAACCCATTTTTTCTAATGCTTTACATGACGTGAATAAACAACATAGGATTTCTAGGAACAACAGCGTTTGCCTTTTTTTGCTTCTACCTTTTCATTGCAGTTGTAGTTGGAGAAATAATGCTTGGTTTAAATTTGGTTTTCATAACCATACACCCAATGAAGTAATTTTTGGCTTTATCTTAATGAATTATTCTCTCATTGGATGCTTAATAATAACTTGCCATGAGATTGCACCAAACTTTGTTATGATCGTCTAGTCATCTTGAATCAGTTTTTACCTTAGTACGAAAAATTAGTTAAAATTGGCTTTGTATTTATCTCAATGTCGTATATGCTGCTGTCCTAAATAAGATTAAGGCTGCATACCAACAATACAAGGTTATTTGTGAACTCAAGCAACACAGACTAGCCATTTATTTACATCATACACACTCTTAGGCTAGTAAACAATTGGTATTGTTTGTAGGGTAGCTTCTTGAATAGATTACTATTTTTAGATGTATATACCTGAATTTTTGTAATCTTATCGAAATGAGATAAAGCTTGAATTTGAGTAAAAGCGGTGTACAATCTGAATTTCTGGCTTATACTCAGTATATCTATGATACCCTTACAATTCAAGTCAGGTATAACCTAGTTTGTTCATTGAACAAACTTCTCATAATTTTTCTACCAAACTCAGGTAAAGCTAGAATTGCTAAGTGTCGAGCATAGCTTATTTAAGCTGCAATTTGTAGAGTTTAATTTTTAGTATATCCATAGTTTGGTTTGCAACAGACTTGGTTTGTTTCATCTCATTCAGATACAATTGAACTATATTACTCACCTAAAACTTGTATTATTTATTATTCATATTAATTCATTATATTTTTACGTAGGTACAATGTATTCAGTATGGTTTTTTCATTCTTACTATACTCACCTTCTTCTACTATGCCATATTTGTAAGTTGTGCCCTTTAGTTAATGCGCATTTTGTTCATTCTTAGCACCATCCTTGTTGTACAGTGTGATACTAATTTCCTTTTCTTTTTCATTATGTACACAGGGATGGAGAAAGAAAAAACCAAGTGCAAAGTTCCAACTTTCAGAGTAATTATTACATTTAAAGCAGGAAGTTTGAATATGTGAAGTTTCTTGGGTTGTGTTGTTTCCTATAGCATATAGTAATTAGTTTTCATGTTATTAACTAATGCAGTGAACTAGTTATATATAGAAAGTTATGTTATTATTAAAATCCATTATGTGAATATATGTTTAATATTTGAAGCCAAATGCCAGTTTATTGTGACATTTATTATAAAAATCCATGGCAAAAATTAGGCAATTTGCAACAGTTATTTAACCTGATTGTAGCAAAAGGTCATCTTTTCGAAGTTAAAATGACAGTTTATTGCGATGTTACGAAAAACGGTCGCAAAAATAGGCAATTTGCGACGATTGTTTAATCCAACTGTAACAAAATGTCACCTTTTCGAAGCCAAAATGACAGTCTATTGCAACGATTGTTATAAATAACCGTTGTAAAAAATAGGTCTGTTGCGACAGTTGTTATAAATAACCACAGCAAAAAGTAGTCTTCTACGATGGATTAAAAACCGTCGTAATAGGTTTTTGCCTATTCTGACGTCTGTATTTGCTACGGCTATTGAACCGTCGCAACAGGGGTTAAACAACCGTCACTATTAGCGCCAAAATCGGTCATTAACACCTAAATTCAAGCAAAAGCACCAAATCACAGTCACGGCTCACAGATAGAATATATATGTAGAGAGTAATAATATAAAGAACAGTCAAAATTAAAATGAAAGCAGTAAAGGACAATAGATTTTATAGTGGTTCGGCTAACTCCGTACTACGTCCACTCCAGAAGTGTCATTTTTATTGCTGTAATAATTGATTACAGTTACAATCCAAGTTTAACAATGGCTGAATGCCTTAGCCTCAGAGAAGAGAAAGTCAGAGAGCCGAAAGAAGATCCCTTTTTTGAACCCCCACATGTTGTATAGGCAAATCTTGAGTTACTGGTCTTCCTGAGTAGTTCGGGCCGATCAGGTCCATAGCCGAGCCAATATCCTTCATTATGACCGACCCACACTGTCGTGCCGACCGACCTATGTCGATCCACTCCATACTCTAATATGTCGATCCACACCACCAAGTCACCGAGCGGCACTCGCCGAACCAACTATGCCGAGCCACATTCCACGAAGTTGACCCGAAACAACAACTACTTAGACACGAGGCTGCCGAACGATGTCATGCCGAGCGACGTCATATGCCGAGCGATGTCATGCCGAGCGACGTCATATGCCCAGCGACGTCATATGCCCAGCGATGTCCAATGTCGAACCACACCCTCAGGCCGTTCGACCTCCAATGCCAAACCACCTATGCTGAGCCACAACGTCGAGCCGCCTCTGAGTGCCGAACCACCATTAATGTCGAACCACTCAAGGCGAACCATGATGCCGAGCGACCCATGACTTCCAGAATGAACAACCTATGCCGAGCGGCCCATGACTCCCAGGCCGAGCGACATCACCAAAGCCGAACGACCCCATCAAGATGAACCATCTGTGTCCTTCAACCTTGACCGAGCGGCATCTGTCGACCCACCTAGGCCGAGCAATGCATATTGAACCATCTCTGACTGATCGTCTATCCATCCAGTTGGCTCTAACCAATCGTATTCCTGTCTCGACAAATGAGCAGTCGATTTGGTTAAATCCGCCAGTTCACGGCCTTGCAAAAAGGCGGGTTAACAGCCGCAAATGACTTGTTTTGTAGTGACTTGCCATGTTTCATAGCATCCAAGCAACGTAGTTTAAGAAGTAAAGAATCATCTGCTTCAAGTTGTTTACCCGCTTTTCGACCGCGGTAGCTAGCTTAAACTAGACCTAGAGAACTCATACGGAATTATATTGACTTGAATTTGGAAAGAACACTTAAAGAAATAAAAGAAGGATCATAGAAAAAATGAGCATGATTGGAGAAGATATGATGGATCGTTGGCAACCCATTGATGGATCGCTAGCGACCCATGTAGTTAGTCCCCATTACCTGAAATTCATAATGTAGGTCCCACACACCCTCTAGAGTATACTTGCAAAGTTTCGTCTGATTTCGTTAAATTTTGAGTGAGTTAGAGATGATTCTTGTAGACTAGATAACCCATGAAGAGTGATGATCAAACAAACTCCAAACGACTTGATATTTGGCCAAGGCACTCAAATAGAAGATAGGACGACAATTAAATGGAGATCACTCAAAAATAGACTAAGTACATGGATCTTTAGCGATCCATAACCTATGGATCGCTAGCAATCCATCAGGTTAGCACAGGTCGCCTTTAAACTTTTTGAGCTTCTTTATGACGCTGAGTACAGGATTCTAGCAAAATGGCTTTAGCCCAAGTGCTCTCTAACCCTTATAAATACAATCCTACCTACAACATAAACAGGATATTCTGGACTGGCTGCGGGAATTCTACAGAGATTATTCTCCACTCTTCTCCTTCCACACAATAGTCATCTAGAGGTTCACTGTGATTCTCCAGTGGACTCTTATACTTATGACTTGATCTAACTTAGAAAATTGAATTGTATTGTAATTTGATTTAACTTGTAACATCAGTCTATTAAAATAAGATTATAAAGTGGATGTAAGCTTCATTAATAGTCAAACCACTGTAAAAAATTTCTTGTCTTTTTACTATTTCTGCTTTTTTGACATTATTTTCTATATTATTGCTCTATAAGAACAAGGCTGGTGCTTACACACTTAATCCAGACATTGATCCATTTTTTGAGTTAACATTTTGTTGCTTTCATTGAGAGCCTAATTCAAGCTTAAATCTAGCTGTCTACTTTGATTCAGATAGGTTCAGAAGATAGATCCTCAATCTCTGCTTAGAAGATTTGCTATTGAGAATCAATGGAACCAAGAAGAAAGAGAACTACTTTCGGAAGATCCATAGGAGCTACCGTTACTGTAGAAGAAATAAACCCTCAGCAAGTTGAAGTCCACAACTCTAACAACCTGCTGTTAGGATCTAACTCTAGAGATCAGGTTTCAAGATCCTCCACACAGCATGAAGTTGTGACTAAGGGAGAATTGTAGAAGATGGTTGATGAAACTAACTAAAGAATGACAAACAGTCAAAAGGCTGTTATGGAATACATAGACGCTCTTTTAGCGCTCCAATCAATAACTACTCCCAGAACAGTGCCTGAAGCCGTGGCTACTACGGAGTAAGAAAATTATTTGGCTTATGGATTGAATGCAAGTAACAGGAGGCAAAAACAAAAGGAAGTGGTGGCGGAGCCCTAAGAATCATGACGGAAGAAAATGTTAACACCCCGACACTACAAAAGCACCCACTACAAAGCGGAACAAAGGGGTGAAAACCCACGGGGAGAAATAAGATGGCTTTCTCTGGCTTTGAAGTTGACAAAAAATTTAAGGAAGACAAATTGAATGAAAATGCTAACTTGCAAAACGCTAGAAGAAGCTTAAAAACCCATGCAGCAACACAGTGCCATGCAATGGATGAGGAACTGCTACTCAAATAGTACTCCTAGAGGTGGGAGAACCAACAAGATATGAAACAAAACAGGATCTATTACAAGGCCAAGCTCTCATGGTATGTCACGACCACTTCCAACTGATCAGCTTCCAATCCCATCATGGAGCTCCCATCGTCGAATAATGAATGGTCGTCGTCGAAAATCATCAAAAACCATCAACATGGTTGTTGAAAAACTCACTTCAAGGTTGACTCGAAGTCGATCTTGGGTAATCACTCATTTGACCTAAAGCAAACCTAGGATATCCTGGCCAGAAATCAAACTTGGGTAAAACCAAGATTTTCTCCAAGAAAACATGCAAATGACTCCAAGCATCGTTCGTCGCCAACTCGACACATCAAATTTTATGACTCCAAGCGAACCATGTGCTGACTCCAAGTTCAAGAAAATGGCAAATTTTCTCGGGTCGGACTTCAAATAAAACACCATTGATCCATCAACGTCGATCCATCTTCTTTTGTCCATAATTCAAACTTGGAAACTCCAAATGCCTTGAAATTTGGAATGCAACTTTATGGGTCCTTCCCTGTCGCTGCGCACTGATCTCACCTAGTTTGAAATTTTTTGTTGATCGTCAATGATCCATGACCCCTTCCAAAGTGATTTATCATTCAATCAGCATTTTCAATCATTCAAGCATAAGACAATCATGCATATATCGTCCTCAAGCATTATAAATAGCCATAACTTGAAATGGACCAGATTGACATTAGACAGTCTTCCCCAATCGAAACTCATTCGCCAAAGCCGTTCAGCATGCAGAATATCCAAAGAAGTTTATCATGCCTACTAACCTTCTTACAACCGTACAACTAGTTCGAAATTACCTTTTTAGAGGTATGAGTAGCATATGGACGAAGTTAGGGTGACGAATGTAGTTTACTGCAAGGCCCTCATGAATCATTAAAGGATGAAACAACCTACTACCCTGGAAGAATTCTATGGGAAGGCAAACCAGTTCTAGAGACCAGAGGAGAGCAATTGGAAAAATTCAAGCCCAGAAATTTGCTAAAGATCATACCAAATAGTGAAGGAGCTACATGACTTTAGGGACCTTCTGCCCAAGCAAGGCCACTAAGATCCAGTATAAAAGTGCCTCGGTTAACTGATGGAATCAGACGGAATGATGATTATTAAATAATACTCTGGCTAGCTAGCCACTAAGGAATGGGGCATCAACCTAGAGAGATGCCTTATAATCCATCCTTTTCTGCTTTCCTTTTTCAAATGAGCCGTACTGAGAGACAAAGGGCATTGCAGACAGCACGACAAAAGAAATGCTTCTATGTCCTTGACGAGTCATGTCGATCCCTCATCTGAGAACCGACGTTGCTCTGGTAGCGTCGGGAAGACTAGTCCAAAGGATTGTCGAACAAATAGATCCAACCCCATAGTCTTCAAGGACCGATAAGACTACGTTCCTGCGAGCCGAATCCCAAAAATTCCTCTTAAAGTCGATGAATCATCGCTTTTATACCGTCGGCCCATTGGACAGACGACCTAGAATTCTTCTTGGAATCGATGAATTATCGTTCCAAGGTTGTCTGGTGGTCGAACATTCAACCAAAATTTCTCTTGAAGTCGATGAATCATCACTTTAAGACCATCGGGTCATCGGGCACATGACCCTAAATTCCTCTTGAAGTCGATGAATCATCGCTTTAAGACCGCTAGCTCATCGGACACATAACTTAGAAAAGTTTTTATAAGAAGTTAAACGACATAATAGAATTAGGTGAACCATTTCAACTAATTGTTTTTGAAAGTTAATGGGTTTGTGACATTTTCTTACTTAGCAATTTTGGGACGAAATTCATTTAAGGGGGAAGAATTAACGACCTAGAATTTCAGTCATTTGAATTTAGAATACTTAATTGATTTTAAATATTAAAATGTTATTTTTATAAGTTAAATAACCTGGATTTCAAATATAACGATTTATTTGATAATTAAAATTTTGAATTTTTATATTTGGAAATGTTTGGATAATTGGATCCTGAATTTAATGTGAATAATAAATGATTTTGAATAGTTGATTTAAATTCATTTTGAATAAGAAGGAGGATAGTAAACTTTTAATTTGAATTAAAAGTCATTTAAATTGATTTTGGAAATTATTCATTTTAATTAACGTGTAAAAATAGCTTTTCGGAGGCACTATATCGGATTTCGATGAAACTAGTTTCATTAGATCCGTAATAGTGAATTATTACATGCAATAAAATTTCGTGACAATTGGATATATCCTTTGGATGTGTGAATTCGAAATGCATAGAAACTAATTTAAGGAATTTAAATTAATATAACTCAATTTGAAAAGTTAACTTTCGTATATGATGGAATTGGCTTCCGATATATATTCCATTGAGTTCGAAATAAGGGTATAACATATAGAACGCTTGGCAGCACGCTTTGTTTGGAGTTTGGAATTTTCATCGCCACGAATATTCTCTTATAAAAGGCCATCAACTATCTTCATTTGCAAACCTTAAAATAAATTTTCAGCCGCCATTAAACTAAACCATCCAACGGCCAACGGCGATCGAAGCCTCTAGGGGTCAAATTGGCCAACGACTTCATCTAGGAAAACATAGAGGGCGATGATACGAAGCTATCTACCAGTGGGATCGACGAATCGTCGACCGAGGTGACAGAAATTGGCTCGCGTTCGAGCAGCAGTTTGGGTTCGTAGTGGGTTTTGCGGCCGCATTCATGCACATCGTGGCAGCGCATTGAGGCGTGTAGTGGCAAATGGGAGTTGGTGGAGGAAGGAGGTGCAGCGTCGTTGGTCAGGTAGCAGCGTTCAATTGCGAATAGGAAACAAAAAAGAGAAACGAGCTGTTAGTTCCTGAGATGATGGTTTTGATGACAACAATCTTAGGACTTGTTATAAAATATAAATACTAATATTCTTGCCAAGATATATATCTATATGTGTGTGTATGTGTGTGTGTGTGTGTGTGTATGCAGGTACTGAGAACGAAGATTGTACAGTATAATATTCAAGACTAAGTATAGTGATTCAAGACTGATGGATTCAAGATTGAATAAATCAAGACTGAAGACTCATGAGTATCAAGAGTTCAAGATATCAAGATAAGTAACAGAGTCTTTATTTATATTAAAACTTCATGATAGCACTAAAATCTTTATTCGGATTTTAATTATGGAATGGAATCCATCGCCTTGCTTTAATAGTGGGATAGAACCCACGATCTCTTTAGTGGGATGGAACCCACGACCTTCTCTAGTGGAATGGAATCCATGAAATTTTCTAAAAGATTTATTTTTTTAGACTACTTTTTAAATTCATCCCTATCGATTTAAATATTTTAGCCTTAATTCAAAAACTAGTTTTAATCGTATTAATTTCAAAATCATCTCCTGTTTTTTAAACTATTTCTTGATTTTAATATTTTATCTTTAATATATTTTAAAGAAATCTATATTTAGTTTTAATATTACTTTTATATTATAGATTATATATTTTAAGATTACTTTCTAAAACTCTTTTACAAGTTTAACCTATACTCAAAATGGTTTACAAAGTTTCGAAATTGTTTTGGCAAGTTTTAGAACAAAAATCATTTTAAAGCAAAATCTATTTTCAGAAGTAACATAGGCATGTCGACATCCCTCATTCACCATGTCGACATTATAGCCGTAGAATTCAAATTTCAAATTTTCAAAAGAAGTGTCTATTCGTCATAACCTTTCACGAATAGACATGACCGGTGTTCTCTTATAAATACTAATTGTTTTCAATGAATTTTAAGTTAGTTTTCTTTATTTCTTCACTCTTTTTTCTCCACTCAAATATTCTCTTATATTTCAAATGCTTTAACAAAACTCTACTGAAATTCTAAGTGAATCAAACTCGATCATCTCTATTTTGATTCTTTTCCACTCTCTCTTAAAGATCTCAGTGTTATTCAGAGTTATAGGGTCATTTGTAATAAAAGAAGTGTAGTGAGTCTCTCTCTACCAAAGTGTAATTGGAAATGGTGTGATTGTGGCCCGTAAATCAATTGGGTAATCTTGTAGCCTAGTTAAATCAATAGAGTTTGCCCTAGACTCAAAGACAGGAGAGTGTATCTCGTGGCCTTGAAATCGAGGTTGTAATATTGACATTACATTTGAAAAGAAATCTGCAGAAGAAATTGTGTGGGACTAGATGTAGGGTAACTCCAAACTAGTATAAAATTTCTGCGTGTTCTTTCCTTTACTGCTTTTATTTACTATTTGCATTTTTGTCTGATTCTGTGATTGTTTCTGTGTTTGTAAATTGCATCTGTTTGGATTTAATTTGAAAAGATTTCTAAAAGATTCATAAAATTAATTAAATACCATCCTCCCCTCTCTAGTGTTAAATTTGCCTTAAGATCCGTAATCAGCATTTCCAACATTTGGTATCAGAGAATTGGTTTTCAAAGTTATCATAATCTAAATTTTGAAAAATTTTGAAATGTAATTTTTGGAGATTTTATTAACACTTGTTCAAAACTGTCCAAATCAACATTATCTCATAAGTCTACATATTTTTATTATAGAAAATCAAGTTACCTACCGAATTGGTGTGTTGTGCAGAAACATATGTGTTATATGTTTTTTTAAGAATTAATACTCAATGGACAAATGGTGCAAATCAAGAAAAAAAATGGATACTTGATAGTAGATGTTTAAGACACACGACTGGTAATCCGGAGATACTGAATGACATAATTTATGAAGATGGAGGAATGGTCAACTTTAGAGACAATTCAAAAGGATATATGATTGGCATCGACAATGCCGGTAACTCTAAAGCTCCTACTATTTCTGATGTTCTGTTAATTAGGAATCCAAAGCACAACTTACTTAGCATAAGTCAATTATTTGGCAATGGCTACAAAATTAAATTTGAAAAGGATAAGTGCCACCTTAAAGATAATAAATCAAATATTATCTTTGAAGGAATTAGGAAGAAAATATTTATATTCTTAGTATGAAAATCTCAAATGATAACCTATATCTTTTGGCTAATACAAGTGACCCTTGGATATGGCATAAAAGATTTGGGCATTTGAATTTCAAACTCTCATCTAGACTTTCAAAAATTGATCTAGTAAGAGGTCTTTCTAAAAATGGATTTTAAAGTAGATAGTATATGTGATGCTTGTCAATTAGGAAAACTTAGAAAGAATTCATTTGAATTGAAAGATATGATTCCAACTTCAAAACCTCTTGAGTTACTTCATTTAGATCTGTTTGGTCCATCTCAAATTCAGTCACTAAATCATAGTAAATATGTTTTTGTAATTGTTGATGATTATTCTAGATTTACGTGGAAGATTTTTCTAAAATATAAAAGTGATGATTTTGATTTATTTAAAACTTTTGCAAAAAGAATTCAAAATCAACTTTCTTTAAAAATCAAAACCATTCGTAGTGATCACGATAGAGAATTTGAATATGAAAATTTTAAGAATTTCTGTAATAAAAAAGGAATAACTCATAGTTTTTCTTTTTCAAGAACTCCAGAACAAAACGGAGTGGTAGAGCATAAAAATAGGATGACTCAAGAGTGTGCAAGAACTATGCTTTCAGATAGTAAATTACCAAGAAATTTTTGGCTGAAGCAGTCTCTATAGCTTGTTACATTTTGAATAGGATTTTAATTAGACCTCTAGAAAATATAACACCATATGAAACTCTTTTCTATAACAAACCAAAGGTATCTTATTCTAAAGCTTTTGGAAGTAAATGCTTTATTCTAAATACAAAGGACAATTTGGATAAATTTGATCCTAAATCCGGCAAACGAATCTTTATCACATATAGAGTTTTCAATTTAAAAATTAACAACATTGAAGAAACAATGCATGTATCTTTTGATTAAAATTTCAAAGATTTTGTTCAAATAAATGATGAAGATGATTTTGTTACTTTAAACAATGAATCAAATGAAACAGACTATGAAACTGCTCATCCTAATAAAAGGATCAAGCTTTTAAAAGATCGTCCTATAGAAAATATGCTAGGAAGTATTGAATCTATTATTAGAACTAGAAATAAACTAAACAAGATGAGTAATGTATCTTTTATATTAACTATTGAACCTAAAAATCCAAAGGGAAGCATCATCTATGGATTCTTGCTATGCAAAAAGAATGAATCATTTCACTAGAAATGATGTATGGGAACTTGTTCCTAGACCTGAAGATAAAAATATAATAGGAACTAAATGCGTTTATAAAAATAAACTAAATGAACAAGGTAAGGTCGTTGGAAGTAAAGCTCGGTTAGTCGCGCAAGGTTACTGTTAAGAAGAAGGAATAGACTATGATGAAACATTTGCACCCGTAGCAAGATTAGAAGCCATTAGAATTCAACTTGCTTTCACAAACCAAAACAATTTCAAATTATTTCAAATGGATGTCAAAAGTGCCTATTTAAATGGTTTTGTTAAACAGGATGTTTATGTTGAACAACCTCCACTTTTTGAAGAAGAAAAATTTCCAAATCATGTTTACAAATTAGAGAAAACTTTATGTGGTCTGAAATAAGCTCCTAGAGCCTGATACGACAGACCAAGATCTTACTTATTACAATCAAAATTTGAAATTGGTAAAGTTGATAACACTCCTTTTATTAAAAGAAACAAAAATGATATCCAATTAGTATGGATTTATGTAGATGATATAATTTTTGGATTAACAAATGATGAAATAAAGAAGAGTTTTTTGAAACAATGATAAAAGAGTTTGAGATGAGTCATATGGGTGAACTTACGTTTTGTGTAGATTGCAAATAAAATAATTAAATAGTTGGTATTTTCATTAGTCAAGAAAAGTATGCTTGGGATCTAGTTAGTAAGTTTGGTACGACCACTGCGAGTGGAAAACTCACTCCTATGCCTACCAATGAAGCCTTAAATAAAGAAGGCATGTCAAAAGATATTGATCAAAAACTATACAGGGGAATGATTGGATCGCTACTCTATATAACTGCAAGTAGGCCTGATATCATTCATAGTGTCTATCTCTATGCAAGATACAAATCTCAATCCAAAGAAACCCATTTAAAGGCTGTTAAACGTATCCTAAGATATGTTAAACACGCTTTAGACTATGGCCTATTTTACCCTAAAAATGATTCATTTGATTCAATCTCATATTGTAATGCTGGCTATGCTGGTAGTAAACCAGACCGAAAAAGAACAAGTGGAACTTGTCACCTTTAAGGACATTTTCTGGTTTTCTGCTTTAGTAAAAAGCAAAATAATGTCACACTATCAACAACTGAAGCAGAATATATCTGCTGCTTTGGTTTGTCTCATGTTATCTATATGCAACGGACCCTAAAGGATTTTGGATTAAATATTTCAAAATCACCAACTTATTGTGACAATACAAGTGCACTAAATTTATCCAAAAATTCTACTCATCATGCCAGAACAAAACATATTGATATCAGACATCATTTTTTCAGAGATAATATAAGTAAAGAGGTTATTTCTCTTGAGTTTGTCAATATTGAGAATCAAATAGCTGATATTCTGACCAAACTCTTGAATCAATCAACCTTTATTAAATTAACAAGAGAACTAGATATTTGTTCTATAACTGAGATATAGAATATAGATATAGTAACATATATATTCAAATAAATAAGGGGAAAAATATTGTCAAAATTTCCAAAGGGATGTCGACATGTCCCTACCTTTCATGTCGACATACAACGGTAAAATTTAAAATTTTGATTTTTCCACTAAAATCAGTTTGATGGTTATATGATCGAAACATTTTGAATTTTTATGTCATCTTACTTCATTTTCTCTGTAATAAACTTCTGAAAATATAAAATAATGGCCTCCTCTTCTAAATCAAACCAAAATGCAACCTTTTCCTTCCCAATTCTGGTCCATTTCAACTTACTACATTAGCTCGAGTAATAAAGATCGAGGAAATCATGAAGGATTCTCTGCAAATGCTGACTGAATTACAAGTCACTAAAATAAGGATGGCAAAGGAACAGAGAAATAGGGAAAGATTCTTAGAAATTTGCAAAAATTTCTAATGGATAATCATTCTGACCCTATTGTGGTTAAAGATGATTCCTCTAACATATGTATTCATAACCCTTTAGAAGACGAAGAAAAAGAAGAGGAGGAGGGGGAGGAGGAGGATGAGGAGGATGAGGAAGCGCAAATTGACGAAGATGATAAAGTTATTTGCGTCGGAGAAATCTATTTTGACAAAAATGGTAATTTGGTCAAACAACATGGAAATTTGTCTCCATTACCCTAATTGTTCGATTCATAAGTCACCAATTATCAAGGATTCTCGTTAGATTGTTATTATGTTAATGTTTTTATATTTTGTGTACTTGTATATAGTTGTTTCTATGTTTCATATGTGTAATTTAACATCATATATAATAAAATTAGATTTATATTTCGTTTATTATACTCGTTGTTACCTTTTAGTTCCATATTTTAAGGGGGGTTATGTAGTTTAGGATTAGTTTTTTGTTGATAACAAAAGGGGAGAATTATAAAATAGGTTAGATAGGCATATATTAAGGGAGAGTTAGTAGATTAAGGGGGGAGTTGTTGGAATAAGGGGGAGTCAGAGTAGAATCAAAATTTGTTGGAGTAGATTTTATAAACGAAGGTTGTCATCATCAAAAAGGGGAAGATTGTTAGTTCCTGAGATGATGGTTTTGATGACAACAACCTTAAGACTTCTTATAAAATATAAATATAAATATTCTTGTCTAGATATATATGTATATGCAGGATATATATATATATATATCTCTGTGTCAGTGTGTGTAGGTACTGAGAATGAAGACTGTACAGTATAAAGATCCAAGACTAAGTATAGAGATTCAAGACTGACGAATTCAAGATTGAAGAGTCAAGACTAAAGACTCATGAATATCAAGAGTTCGGGAGTTTAAGATATTAAGATAAGTAATAGAGTCTACATTTATGTCAAAACTTCATAATAGCACGAAAATCTTTAATTGGGTTTTAATTGTGGAATGGAATCCACCTTCTTGCTTTAATAGTGGGATAGAACCCATGACCTCTTTAGTGACATGAAACTCACGACCTTCTCTAGTGGAATGGAATTAACAAAAATTTCAAATGATTTATTTTTTCAGAATTATCTCTTCAAAATCATCTCTATTAATCTAAATATTTCAGTCGTAAGTCAAAAGCTATTTTTTTTCATTTTAATTTCAAAATCGTCTCTTGTTTTTTAAACTATCTCTTGATTTTAATATTTTAGCTTTAATATATTTTAAAGAAATCTATATTTGGTTTTTAATATTGCTTTTATATTATAGATTATATATTTTAAGATTACTTTCTAAAACTCTTCTATAAGTTTAAACTATACTCAAAATGGTTTACAAAGTTTAGAAATTGTTTTGACAAGTTTTACAATAGAAATCATTTTAAAGAAAAATCTATTTTCAGAAATAACATAGGCATGTCGACATCCCTCATCCCCCCATGTCGGCATGGTAGCTGTAGAATTCAAGTTTTAAATTTTCAAAAGAAGTGTCTATTCGTCATAACCTTTAACGAATGGACATGACCATTGTTCTCCTATAAATACCGGTTGTTTTCAACTAATTTTAAGTTAGTTTTTCTTCATTTCTTCACTCCTCCTTCTCGACTCAAATATTCTCTTATATTTCAAATGCTTTAACAAAACTCTACCGAAATTCTAGGTGAATCAAACTCGATCATCTCTATTGATTCTCTACCACTCTCTCTCTCTCAAAGATCTCAGTGCTATTCAGAGTTATGGGATCATTTGTAATCAAAGAAGTGTATTGAGTCTCTCTTTATCAAAGTGTGATCTGAAACGGTGTGATTA
This sequence comes from Allium cepa, assembly GCA_030765085.1. Taxonomy (NCBI): domain Eukaryota; kingdom Viridiplantae; phylum Streptophyta; class Magnoliopsida; order Asparagales; family Amaryllidaceae; genus Allium; species Allium cepa. The sequence continues at coordinate 134,654,671 of CM060940.1, read as the reverse complement.
TCGCCTGTAAATCAATTGGGTATGATTGTAGCTTGTAAATCAATTAGGTGAACTTATAGCCTGGTTAGATCAAGAGAGTTTGCCCTGCACTCAGGACAGGAGGGTGTATCTTGTGGTCTTGAAAATGAGGTTGTAATATCGACATTATATTTGAAAAGAAATATGCACAAGAAATTATGTGGGACTAGATGTAGGGTAACTTCGAACTAGTATAAAATTCTGGTGTGTTCTTTTCTTTACTGCTTTTATTTACTATTTGCATTTGTGTCTGATTCTGTGATTGTTTTTGTGTTTGTGAATTGCATCTGTTTGAATTTAATTTGAAAAGATTCCAAAAGGATTCATAAAATTAATTAAATACTATTTGCCCCCCTCTAGTGTTAATTCTGCCTTAAGATCCATAATTTTCATTTCCTACACGAGCGCGTACTAAAGTAGCATGTGTGAGGAGGGAAGAAAGGGTAAGGGTTAAGTTTTTTAAATTTTAAGTTAATTATAATTTTAATTATATCAAAATCCATTAATCCATATTTAATTCATACGAGGTCTGTTTCAAGCGCGATAAGTTGCATTGCATTCATATTAGCGAGCACTACACTATAGAGTTAGCTTGGATGGATTCGGAGCTAATAAAAATTTTGGTTAAATTGAACGACCGTTCAATTTTAATCCAAACCGGACCGTTTTAGCGAAACTCAAAATCAATGTGAGTTAATATCACCTTTTTGGTCAATCAAAAAGTTTAGATGGTCAATAAAAATTATTTATTGAATGTGTGGATATTTTGTTATTGACTGTTTGGATGGATTACTAGCTTATATTATTAGTTTGTCCCGCCTATTGCAGCAGATGAGACTCTATTATGTTCCCCTATAAGAGCGGATGACCCTTTGATACGAATCTCTCCTCGAAATGGTTGATTTATATTTTTATGATTATATTGTATGTGATGCAAGAGGATGGGTTGGAGGGATCCAATAGGATTCCTCACATTGTTGGTTTATTTTCATATGTATAGTGATATATGACTTATTGAATGCCATACTGATGACATGGATATGATTTTGCTTAATTAGTGCTTAAGCTGCACCAGGCCTCATTTTGGTATTTCAAATACTATAAAACAGTGGTTTGATTTAAAAAGGAGTTTCAAAGTGATTTTGGAAATTTTATATGTTTAATAATTTTTCTAAAGTAAAAGCATGATTTTTAGAGATTATAAATTTATATTTTTATAAAATATTTTAAATAGAGATTTTGAACTGTGAATAAATATTTTTAAAATTTTGGAATATTTTATATAAAGGATTACGGTTTAAAAAGAAAACAGAAATAATTGTTAGTTGTTTTATATACAGCGATATGTATGTAGTATATACAAATATTAAGATTTATTTCTAAATGTGGAGATTTATAAAGGTGATAATGTATAAAGTGATATTTTGCAAATAAAGTTTAGATTTGTAAATTCAAATATATTTATAAAGGGATATATTTATCAATGGTATTTTATAAACTAAAAGAAAACCATTATTATTTAATAGATTAGAGAAATAAATCAAACAGTGGATTTATTTTAAGATGTGGGATGATGTTTTAGAAAGTGGTTGATTCTATTCTTGAAATTGAAGGTGAGGGTAAATTAGGGATTGTTAAATGATTTTTTATAAATTGAAAGAAATTTATACCCATGGGAGCAAGATTAGATGCAGTTGAAATTATGTTTTTGACTGGGACTTTATGAGTAAGTGAGATTTATAAAGGTATGGAGTTATAATTGGAGTTCAGAAATATATAGATTTTATGGAAGGAAGTTTCATAAAGTAGAGGAGACTTATAAATATAGTTTATAAATATGGAAATGATCATGTTGGAAATTAAGTATGGATTTTTGTCCCAGAAAAATATAATTATCTTTTAAAAGTTTTTTTATTATAATAACTATTTTAAAGTGCATGATTTTAATATTTGGAATGTTAATTATTTAGATTATTAATATTTGTTTGAAATTAATATAATTATTCATCGGTAAGGTTTTGAAAATTAATTATTAGTATTTATAAAAATATTATAGATATTTTTTTTATTTAATATGTTTTAGAATTTATTAATTATTGTTTAAAGATATTCTAAAGCTAATTGTTATTTATTTATCTTATTAATATCATATAATAATCTTTTAAGTAAATAATCGGAGTCTATATTTTAAACGTTTTCGAGATTCATAAATAGGGCTTATTAAGCAGACATGTATTATAAGAGAAATCTTATAACATGTTTTGGAAAATGTAAAGAAAGATTGGTTAAAATAAAAGAGTTTTATAAATGGTTTTTGATATTTATAAAGAATTTTAGAATGGGTTTACAGATTTTAAAAGGAGATTTATAAATGGTTTTGTGGATTTATAATGGAGTCTATAAATGATTTAGAATTGTATAAAGAGAATCATCCTCAGTTTTGGTGAATATACTTATACTGTTGAGATAAGTATATGGATATTTTTCAAATATTGAAAAATATAAAGTTTTGTGAATCAATCTTTGTAAAAGTATTTTAATATAAATATTTGCAATGTGTTTTGAGTTAATGGAAGGATTTGTTAAAAGAGGCTTAGTGTTGCTTAGTGCTTAACTAATGTTGGTTTTCCCATTGGAAATAAATTCCTGATTGAATGATTGTTACTCGATAGTTAAATAACCAACTATCAGAATTGGACCCTAAACATAATCTTGGAAATATTTAGGAGAAATGCATGAGTTATATGGCACAGTCATCTCCAATGATGATGTACTATGTGTAAAAATCTTGTTTTTTCTCCTAGGACAATGATAAGGAAATGCATCCACTAACGCTTAAGAGGCGATCTCTGCTCTTAACTTTGACTGTTTATTTCCTAAAGAACCAGAGTTGAGTTTACCGAGAATTATCGAACATAGTTTCGAAGAGAGCGGGATTGGGTAAGTTATCCAAAAATCACTTCGATCCAACAAATACGTTTCGAAATGAAGACATCTTGAAAATGACGAAATTCGAAGACGGAGCTCTTAAGTGTTTCGTTCAGGCCCAGAATGAACTTGTACGGATGAATGCTGATATTGCATTGTTTCGTGGAGGGTAGCGTTAGCATTCCAAGTGAGAAGTTCTATAAAAGGGTAAAACGAAGCCTCGAACCTCACCAACCGGGAAATGACAAAAATTGGGCATGTAGTAGGGTCGCTTTCAAGTAGGGTATGGTCATTCCAATATCTTGATTGGTTATTATCTCTTATTTGTATGCTTCGGGGACCAAGTGGGGTAATCATATTCGGCATTACTAGTCAAGTGGTAGGCCATTCCTGTGTGGCAAGGGTACAGGATGTTCTTGTCAGACTCCGGTGAATTCATCTAGAGATGTATTTTCGGAAGGTAGTTCCTTACCTTGTCATAGTATGGAATCCAATCTCTAATACATGCCTCTACAGTTTTGATTATAGAACCTAGTATGTTGGAATTTAATTAATGTAACAATTTCGGCTAAAATTAGTATTTGTATTTAGACACTGTTACAATACCAGAGAATTTCATATGAAAGATTGGTTATTGTAAGGTAAAAACCCGTTCGTGTTTATGTGCGGCATGATCTTACGAGATACTTTTGATTTTCGGAAAGTTCTCTATAACTTTAAAAATCCAGTTGGGTGTTTTTTTCTCACGCTAGTTTTCCAGACTAACTTGGATGTTATTTTACTATGATGCTCGGGTCAGAACGGGTATATTTACACACTACTTTGGATGCACTGGAGCTTGAGAGACAGGTTGGAGGTCTTCAAGTCATATTTACGTATATGTTTTATTTCCACTGCTTTGTTCTTGAAATTATCAACATTTGGAAGGATAGGTTGTTGTAACTGTCCATGCTGATGACAGTAGATATCGTTGTACTCTAATGAATATATGCATATAACAGTTTCTTTTTGTAAAGATCATTGATATTATATTATATATTGTTTTGCTGCGATTGTGAGATTCTGTGTTGTTATAAATTTCTTTTCTCTTCTCCTCTTCTTTCTTCTTTTCCATAACTATCAGTCTTTCCATTTAATTTTGGTTGGAAATGTATGGTTTATTATGGCTTGAATAATGCGGATTAGCGGGTCATTACAATATGCACAGACCTCAAAGTTTAAATAGTTAATTATTTATTTGTTGGAGGTAGGCAAATTAACCTTTAAATGAGTCTTTGAGATGCGTTAATAATATGGAAATTATATAATAAAGTTAAATTTAAGGGTAATCAGTCTCTGTGGCTATAGCCGATTGACTAGTGATTATGTTACGAGGGGTTTTCTTCAAAGTTGTGGTACTAAATGGCCATTGGATCTACATATTCCATATTTCAACAGCATTAAGTGGCCGAAGTTTTCTTTGGGTTGTATATCATTTATATATATATATATATATATATATATATACACACAATACAGTTATACTCAAAAAAGGTTAGACATATCGTGCGCGTACATAGGATTGAATGGATTAGCCATAAACAATAGACATAACACTTAAAAGGAAATCGATCGACATAAATTAATGTTATAGGTAAGGTGTAAAAATTTCCAGTCACCAAAACGTGTTTCTGACCCCTTCCTCATTACAACCCATATGATAGATTTAGAAAGATAGGGCTTTTGATGTTAGACGGAAACTGTAGATGGTGGAGTCTTCTCTCTTACGGTCAGCACTGACAAACCAATTAGATATCCATTGACTAATACTGATTCCAAAGTAGTAGCCTTACTCGGTATATATGTTCTATTATATTTTTCTATTCCATTATGAGTTTACATTGATCGCTCTCTGATATGTTTATGTTTATTACAGGTTACAAAAACCAAATATCCATGCCCTAATGGACTTAAATTTCGATTTAGTAGAAATTTCTACCTATAAAATGCGGGTTGTTACAGTGATACAAGAGAAGATCCTTGTTTGACAAGATTCACAAAGGGCGATTCAAACAATGGCAGTGAAGACGACGATGATGGTCGCCCTTAACGGATGACGAGATAAGTGATTTTTCATTTGAAGATTTAGTCCTCGTATGCCATAAATTAGCTACAACTGTTGATGATCTTGAACTGAAAAATAACAAGTAGAAAAATGAATGATAAATTGGAAAAGGAGCCTAAAAACTTTAAGAAAACTAAATAATGTATTTGTGTGTGTCTATATATATTAGAAAAATAAGTTATAAATATTTTTAATGAATTGAATTATTATAAAATGTTTGGTGAATTTGTTGAGGTAATTAAGTTATGTATTGAACTAATTATTTTAAGCACTAATTTTTGTTATGTGACTAATGTATTTCTATACTCACATAAAAAACTAAATTATCATTTTTTTTAGATAAGAACAAATTGGATGCTAAATTTTTTTTAGCATTTAATATTTGTTAAGAAAATAAATGAAAGTAGTATTCTCGGTTAATTTTAAAAATAATATTATATAAATTTCAAGATAAATATTTATATACGTAGATTTCACATTTAACATTTAGCTTTTTGTACATTTGTTTAAGATATATATATATATATATATATATATGTATGTATGTATGTATTGTTGGAAAATGGAGTGAATGAGACATTAATTACCTAGAGAATATGAATAGTCCCACGTCTTGTCATAAATATTGAAAAATATACATATATATCAAGATGTGAGGACCATAATAATTTTATAGTTATTAAAGGCTTGAACCAAGTAGGAGCAACTTAGCGAGAGGTGCAACGCACCACCCCATGCCTGTGCCTACGTCCGTGTGTCAATGGGCGTTTGAGGTGTATTGTGGCACTTAGCACTTTGCAGTTGGTAGTTTTGTAAAATTCAAACGGGATTTCTCTTATTTTTTGCACCAACTAGAAAACAGTCGAAACCGCTGCACCTCTTCAAGCCAAAATAGTGGCATCTCGGTGGTCTGAAAATAGTTAAAGAGTTACAAACTTTCGAAACAAACATGAACATCAGACGTTATTTATAAGCCTCAAAATCTACAGTCCCAAGTACAAAAAAATGAGAAATACTCCATCTCCTTCCTCCTCCATACTCTTCCTAATTATTTTTCTCTTACATTCATCATTGATTTGCACTTACAACCACTACTTTATGGAGTAAGTTTGTGTTTTCTTGGAAAGAAAATTGCTTAGAACCTTTGGTGCCTTAAAGGGAGCAATATTGTTTCAAGGAAACAATCTTCTACTGGATTCGAACATTCCTAAACTCTCAATGGATCATCCACACAGTGATTGTTTAAAATACTTTCTTAACTCATACGCTAATAATCTTGAAACACCATTGACCATTGGCTTTTTTCAAAGATAGTGTCTCAAGAAAGCAACAACACACCGACATAAACTGTGACCAACAGTCAATATGGAAATGTGGTTCTAACGATCGCACTGTCTCATAGAGAAAGACCGAAAATGTTCACTGGGATGGACTTCAAGTGCTAGCATCAAAAGATGTTATTCACCTAACCACACTAGGATTGAAAAAGGCATTGATTGGAGTTTCTTCTGTTATAACAGAAACCAAGACTAGTTAAACGCTGATTGCTGCCAGCCATGCCAGGAATAATTCAGATTTCATGTGCAAAAAATATATCCTCAGTGGACTCAACAACATCTTGTAAAATGATTATTGTACTACAAAGACCTCCAAAGAACTGCGGTTGGCTTTGGATAAAAATTCAAAACCGAAGATGTAAGCATGAAGAAGTTCATTGTAGGAAAATTCCTTAACGAAAGACTCAAAGACTATAATCAACCAAATTTAAGAACTACAGGTCATTATTCATGAACTTCATGATGAAAGGTCGACTTTAAGAGAATCCTTTTAGGCTTCCGTTACAATGGAGAAACTTTCTCCATCATGAAAAGACTTAAAACTACCTTAAGCACAAATACAAGGAAATGACCATGGAGGAATTGATAGTTCGATTGAGAATCGAGGAAGATAACAGAAAATCTGAGAGAAAGACTTCCCATGACATGATAGCCAAAGCTAATGTGATCGACACAAAGACATCTAGCATAAGGAAACATGAGCACGCCCTTAAAAAGCCAAAGAAATTTCAAGGAATATGCCATGATTGTAGAAAGAAAGGGCACAAAGCAGTCAAATGTCGTGGACCCAAGAAGAAGAAGTCCGAGAAATCAGAAGCACGCATGATAAAATTTTCTAATGGATTTTTTAACATGGATCTATATGTAGTGGTATTCGAATACAACCTAGTTGGTAAGTCCATAGAATAGTCCGTGGACACAGGAGCCACTCGACACATATGTGCAAATAAGTGGATGTTTACAACTTATAAACTTGCTACTGAAAACGAACAACTATTCTTGGGTAGCTCATCCACTTCAAAGGTCAAAGGTAAAGGAAATATCATGCTAAAATGGACTTTTAGAAATGAACCTTCCTTGAGTGATGTTGTTCATGTCCTAGAAATCTGCAAAAATCTTACTTTAGGATCTCTACTCAGCAAACATGGCATCAAACACACTTTTGTGGCTGACAAGTTTGTTTCTTCAAAAGGTGGAGTGTATATAGGAAGGGGTTATGCAAGTGATGGTTTATTTAAAGTAAATGTAATAACCATTGTTACCAAACATTGGTATGAATAGAACCGAACCTTCTGCTTATGTTGACTCTTCTAACATATAGCATGCTAGATTAGGCCATGTGAACTTTGATAAATTACACAAATTGATCAACTTAGATTTTATACCTAAGTTTGCAGTGAATTCAAGTTATAAATGTGAGATATACGCTAAAGCAAAAATGACCAAAACTTCATTTTATTATGTTGAAAGAAATACCAAACCTTTATATTTAATACATATAGATGAATATGGTCTAAAGATGTGTCAAAATCAAGGAGGAAAAAGGTATTTTGTTACCTTCATTAATGATTATACAAGGTACCATTGTGTCTACCTACTAAGAAGTAAAGACCACACATTTGAAATATTTCAACAATAAAAGGCAGAAGCTGAAAATCAACTAAATAAGAAAATAAAAGCCTTGAAGGGTGATAGAGGAGGCGAATATGAATTCCCATTTGAGCAATTTTTCATGCAAAATAGTATAATCCATCAAACAACTGCATCATATTCTCCCCGATCGAATGGAATAGCAGAACGTGAAAACCGTACCCTTGAAGAAATGATGAATACTGTAACATCCCACTTTTTCGCACACTTTAAATCGACACATATGCCGATTCAAGCCATACAAAAGGGCGGATTGTTATGGGGTAAATAAGAAAAACGAGAAGAAATAAAAGAAAACAGAATCTCACAACGGAAGGATAAAAGATAATAATCAAATTTACAGTTCATGTAGCTGTTTACAAAACATTTGATGATACTTACAACATTTATCAGAGCACACATACCAATAATAACAATGCAGCGGAATACGGTGTGTAGTGGAATATAATAAATAATAATAATAATCTCCGTCTTCGTCCTCCAAAGCTAAAGTCTTCGGTCCTGAAACGCTCGGACTGACCCGAGCGAATTGAAAAGACAAAACACTCGAGTCAGAACTAAAAGATCTTATGTAAGTTAAATCAACTGAAATAAATATGAGCGCGGTAACTTAAAAGATGCTTGGAGTTCACATCTTTTAAGGATCCGTTAAACTATTTACTATGTAGTATATTTCACTATTATAATAGTGTCTATTTGTAAAATAAACTTACTTTTAAATAGCGTTAAGAAGTTACCCAATCTCCCCCTTAACACAATAATAGTCCCAGTAGTCCATCCAATATCATAGTCCCTCCTGATCGGGAAGCCACAAGAAGATACCACATGGGCAACAGGAGAAAACCAAACCCGTACTAGGCGCGATAGGGTAGGTGACACGGCACAACTAGGCAATGCCAGGGTAGATATACCAATTACGCTTCCGGGTCGGTGGTAACTCATGGCTTGGAGCTACCACCCACCTCGAACAAACTCCCCCAAATCAAAGAAATCAAAAGTGAAGGTGGCCACCGAATCAATCCAAAGTCAGAGTATAGTAACGAAGGGAAGTGTCCGATCAAAGGTGCAACCTTATTAACCCGTCGATCGCTCCTATTTTAGCCACCTTATGCCAACTTACGGGAGTTGGGTCCACGTATTTACCTTAAAGGAAACGCCGCCGCCATCCTACTTCATTCTGGAATCTCCACCGCGTACACGGTTGTTAAAGTGGTTTTCGGATCCCGGTCTCTTCAACAACCAAATGTTATTATAACACCGCGGTCTTTAAAAATAGTTTATACTTTAAAACCAGAATATAATTATCCATTTCAAAACCCATAAATACGATATCATTTCCATTTCCAAAACAACGCATTTTGATATTATTTTTATAAAACCCAAATCAAAAATATCATTTTTATTTCAAATACATTTCTTTTCCAAAATCATACTGCTTTAAAATTTATAATATCTGGAAACTAAACATTTGAATTATAACTTTCAAAACATAATACTTCAAAATTCATAGCTTTAAAACCATAACTTATAAAACTTGAATGGTTTGGATATTCAAACAGTATATAGAATAAATAGTTTGAATTTAAGTTTACTTTATAAAATAATTTCCGCGACTTCACAATTTTATTCATTTAAAATTTTAGGTCTAAACCCCATAAATTTAGATTCACTTTTAGTTTCAATAAAACACTTCGATTTCAATATATTCCAACTTTGAGTATTTAACAATTTCAAAACTAAGGTTGGAAATTCTATTCAACAATTTATTGTCCTATTATTTAGTTTTGAAATATTCACAAAATAAATCCATAAAATAAAACTCAAATTTCTAACAGTCAAATATTTCCTTCAATTTCTTTATACTAAAAATATTCATTTAATTTATCTTCAATTAAAAATCCAAGTTATAAATATCATACCTTTAAAATTTCCAAGTTTAATAAGTTTACACCAACTTGTGGAGTTTAATTTTTAAATAAGCTCAATTCCAAATAAATTTCTAATTTATTTTCCAATCTTAATTGATTTGAACCATTTAAAACTCTATATATATATATAATATCTTAAACCTGTACTTAATCATGTAATATACATTATCAAACTCCATTATTCAACTTATTTATTTTCATTTAACAAATTCATACATAGCTTAAATTCAATAATTTAACTATATATGTATATATATAAAATAAGATTTTATATAAGATCAAAAATTAATATTTTTTAAACCGTAAGCTATCCAAACCATGTAAATCATTTTCAAAATATTTATATATATATAGACCGACGGGTGTCTGTATAAAATTTTCTATCCTATGGTCAAGTGATACGGATATTTATCATTTCAATCCGCAATTTAAAATAAAATGCGGTTGTATATCATTTCAAACCGCAATCCCGAATGAAATGAAAATGCATAATAACTTGCAGTTTATACAATATAAATACAGCATTCATTCATCCATCATATCAATCATCAAACATTCAACAATTTATCATCCAATTCAAACAATCACATCAATAAATAATAATTAATTACTGACAATTAATTTTTCAATAATGAATTTAATACTGTTTAGCTGTAGTTTATATGCAATAATAAATAAATTTAACTAGCAGTTTATATGCAAAATGAATTAAATAACGCGTAAATTAAATGAATGCAATTTAACTGAGAAAATGATGAAATATATGCCAAACAGCTATAATGAAATTTTAAACACATCATAAATTAATCTAACAAACATAAGAAATTTTAGAAATTGTGAGTGTGTTAAAACACTCACTTTTTGAATTTATATTGAATTTAAATCCAATTTAAACCCAAAATTTCAATAGTCTCCAAATCCATCCAAAACAGTGCCAAAACATCGGTAGTCCTAACACGATCCCAGCAAAACAAACGCACATGAATCCGAGCTCGTATGAAAAAGTTAGGAAAATTAGAAGATTGGAAAATTCCGGTCCTGAGTCGACTTCGGGTTCAACTTCGATCCACCGCCTTAATTCCCCGGTGCTTGCTTGGAGTTTTTGCCAAAACGACCCAGAGCGACCCGAGTAACTTTCTTCCTAACCCGAAGTAGATGCAGCGTTTTTGCCTCTAAAACTTGAAGCGTGACCAGAAGTTGCTGCAGATCCGCAATTTTTTTTTTTGAAATTGAAATTGGATTGGAAAGATTAGGGTTTTCAGTGGAACGAGGAAGTGCATACGTTCAGAATGAGGAATAAGAAATGACCTAAGGTTTATAACCACATATATATAGGCAAACATAATAGAAAGAATGGGCTAGGTTGGATTTGGGTTTTGAACGATAATTGATCCGAAAAGCTCGTTTCGATTCCGGACGGAAAAGGGTCGACCCATATATCAAAATATATGTTTAAAAATATTTTAAACGCGATGGAAAAAGTTTCATGTCCAAATTCCATTGTATGAAGAAGTTATGCTAGATTCAAATTTTTCAAATTGATTTCAATTGATTTAAATTGCATAAATTTCAAGGCGTTTCGAGTCCGTACGATCAAACGACAAGTCCGATCGCTACGAAACTTGAAACACTGTTATAATTCACCGTTATGGATCCGATGAAACTGGTTTCGTCGAAATCCGAGTCAGTGGCCAAAATGGCTATTTTTATATTAATTAAATGTATAATTAATTGATTAAATCAAAATTTTAAATTTCAAATTCTAAAATCGATAATTTTATCACCTTATATTTCTCAAACATTTTTAATGATTTAAACAAATTTAAATGTCTATTTAGAGAAGATAAATTTATAAATTTCAATATAAACCTTCAATTTCATTAATTTCAAAATTATAAATAAAATTTCCAACAATTCTATTAAATTTACTATTCATTCTGTTATTAAATTCATCGTTATCAAAAGGATGCAATTTACATTGGTTCACGATTGTTTACATTTATTTTCTTAGATTTCATCTACATTTCCATTTATGCAATATTTCAAATATTAAGTTTTCATTTAATTGCAATAAATCATATTATCGTAATTTAAATTCAAATAAATGAAAAAAATGTTGATTCCCATTCTTATTATTCAAACAAACATTATCCTCTAAACATATTGAACATTTGTTTATGTTACATTACATTGATACTTTCAATTTCACCTTTATTCGTATTAACTATTTTAATTCCACTTATTGTGTAATAACTACTATATTGAAATTTGTCAATTTCACTAATAAATTTGGATTTTAAAACCAATTAACTAATTTACCTTGGTGCCATCCTTTATTACATTAATCGTTACTTTAAATTACGTTAATAAAACATTAAATTTAGATATAGTTACTAATTATTTACATAGTTTATTTAACACCTTATATAACAAGCCACCTATATTACTTGCATTTAAGTTCGTTACTCATCAAACCAGATTTATAATTCCGTATTCAACGCTAATTTATTTCATTGCATTTAATATACGTCTATTTACACACCTTCATACTTTAATTATCAACCAACAATTTATTATGCATTATTTCATCAATAAATATCAATTTTGAATTTATTTCCCAATTTACTGATTTCATTCAATTATACCCTTACGAATTGGTTTCCCTCAATTGGTATTGCATTTCATTCGCTTTATTAATACTTACCTTAGTTAGCATTAACATAGTATTAGATTAAAATTTCATTAGTTACGTCCTATAGAATTAACATTCTCCGATTACCAAATTAATCTACATCAAATTGCACTAATTAAGTGAATTAACTGTAATTGATTTCAAACTAACTTTTACGAACTAAATAAATATGTAACTTATAACCATTGTTACCCTTAACTCTTAATTACCTTTAAAAGTTCATTAATTACAACAAATGTTCCAATCAGCTATATAATTCAGATTTCATCTTTTATTTATGTTCAATATTTTATTTCATTTTGCTGAAATTTAGGCGCTTATACCCATTTATATCTCAATTTATTGTTTTATCTTGGTTTCAAATTTTTAATTAAATCAATTGCCGTCTATGCATAAAATTAACATTTCTATTAAACTTCCATTCACACTTCCATTGTTATTTTAACAATTATTAAACATTATGATCAGTTAAAACTTCACAATGGTTTAAATCAATTGGATTTACACTACATATTTAATATTTATCAACTTATTCTAACATTATTACCTAAATTTACGTTCAGTTGCTATTCAGTATATATATAAATTCATAAATTCGATATTTAAGTTCGTTTCTTATATTAAATTTATTAATAAGTATTCCTTTTCCCGTATTACAACAATTTGGAAATTTCATTAGATCCATTAATTATAAATTTTAATTAGCATTGTTACGTTTTTAATTCACTTATTATTTCATAAATAAGTTACCCAAATTTTATTCTCCAAATATTAAATCACAAAGTCTTACGTGATTTACCATTTACATTACCCTTTTTTTTCACGTTTGCTTCATTGTAAATTACCAAATATTGTTTCCTTTAAAATTAAATTACTCAATTTTAATTAAAATAACCAACTTAATTATTAAAATTTTAGGGGTCATTACAAATGCCTTGCTTATTAGTTCTAATGCCAAACAACTTTTGGGGCGAACTAATACTTTCAATTAATTACATTATAAATAACGTGCCTCATAAGAAAACATCTAGGTCTCCACATGAACCGAGGAAAAATAGACCACCATCGTGTGGGAGTGTCCTGCAAAAGTAGAAATATCTAAACCCAAAAGGTTTAAAATTGGACCTAAGATAGCGGATTGCAGATTCATTGGGTATGCTCATAATAGTAGAGCATATATATTTTGGTGGATAAATCTAAAATCGATGACATTTATGAAAACACCATAATCGAACCTTGAAATGCAAGATTCTTTGAACACATCTACCCACTGAAAACCTCTATTGAAACTATTGATCGAAAGAGACAAGACATGTGGAAAGAATAGAATCGCTTAAGGATAAACTTACCTCAACATAGGAAAATAATGTTAAACCAGAATTAGAGGAACTGAGAAGGAGCAAACAACAAAGGATCGCTAGAACATTCGGATCGAAATTCTATACATACATGGTAGAAAATGAACCTCTAATATACAAGCAAGCATTGTCATCTCCTGATACTTCTTGTTGGAAGGAAGCCATCAACACTGAAAGAATCATTATACAAAACCATATGTTTAAGAAGTAGTAGATGTATCTAAAGGATCTAAAACATTAAGGCATAAATGAATCTTTAAGAAAAAAATAAAAGCAGATGGCTTAATAGAAAAGTACAAAGCATGACTTGTAGTTAAAGGATTTAGATAGAAAGAAGATCTAGATTACTTCGACACGTACTCACTAGTAACTAGAATAAAATCAATTGGGATGCTTATTGTAATTGCATCCATATTAAATTTTAAAATACATCAAATGGATGTCAAAATTACATTTTTGAATGGTGAACTAGAAGAAGAAATATACATGCAGTAACCTAACGTTTTCTAAGCAAATCAAAATAAAATATGCAAGTTGGTAAAATCATTTTATGGCCTTAAACAAGCAGCGAAACAGTGGCCCAAAATATTTGATGAAACTATGTTATCAAATGGATTAAAAATGAATGAATCGAATAAATGTATTTGTAATGACCCAGGATTTTATAACTTTAAATAGGTTATTTAAATATATTTTAAACATATTTTAAATACTAAATAAATGGATTTTATTTATCAAATAAACCTATTTTAAATATTTATTAATGATGATAAAATATTTTTCAAATTTTGTTTACTAATATTGTTAGTTCAAATAAAAATAGAAAAATCGACCGGAAATCGTTTTATGAATTTTCGACTTTTCAGCATCGGAAAATCATCATAAAACATTGTGCACATTTATGTAATGTGTACACAACTATACATGTTAGCATTAATTAACACACACATACACAAACACACATATATATTCATATATATATATATACACACATAAGAAGTGATATGACCTTTTATGCTTAGTTTAAATAAGTATATGCATGTTTATATAAGCATATCCCACCTTTTATGCAACATATCATGGAGCCCCTTGATTTAAGCCTTGAAAGGGGAATATTCCCTTAACCAACATGTAGAAGGCATGGGAAGGAGAGACACATGGCACAATTTGAGTGGAGGTTATGTCCTAGGGTAGTTTTGTAATTTTACACTTCCTTAGCCTATAAATACCCCAAGCTCTTCATAAGTCTTACTTTACATCCTCCTTCTTCATTTCCTAACACTCTACACTTATATATATATATACACATATTCCATGGCTTCCTAACATATTTTTGAAGTCCTAAAAATTATATATTTCTACCTTAAATCTCTTCCATAACTTGCTAAAACCTTTCTACACTTCACTTCCAAAATACAAGCACCTACACACCCAAAACAACCTAGGTCAAGCCCTAAAAGCCGCTTGGATGAACCCATTTTGCAATCCCAAGCCCTTTCTGGCTCCACTTTTCCAAACAAGAGGCGAAGATCTAAGTCGTGTTTAAGTTTGAGTAGAAGTTATCTTAGTTTCGTCGACTTTTGGTAAGTGAAGTTAACTATTTTTAATCATGATCATTAACTACATAAATGTGCATATTTAGTGGTAAATATGATGTTGGGTTATGTAATGTTGAAATTGGCTTGGATATATATGACTGTACATGGATGTGTTTTAGTTGCATGTAATTTTGCTTAGTTCAGTAAGCATATAGTTTAATTATTGGAGCTAACTAGTTATAATTGGTTGCAAGTTTGAATCTTGTTGTATCTGTTATTGTAATCATGTTATATGTGATGTGGTTGTGATGTTTGAGATGATTTGGGTGTATATAGTTCATGTTAAAAAAGTTAGCGCTTTGCTAATTAAAGCGACCTTTGAAATCTTTTTTTCCCGAAGTTTTGAAATCGGTTTCAAAATGCTTTAAATTCCAAAGCCAAATCTTTTTTTTGGTTTTTAAAAGTTCGCTTTTATGTTTAAAGTGATAAGATTTCAAAGATAAATTTTAAAAGTTAGAAAAAACAAATTTTCAAAAGTTGATATTATAGGTCATATAGCGATAGTCACTATAAGAGCAGTTCGTGAAACGTTTTTTCTAATCTGAAAGTGTTTACACTTAGAAATCTTTTAGAAAATGTTTTCCAACTTTAATTAAGTGATTTAAAATTAATTAATAAACTATTTATTTATTTAATGATCATTTAGTCAATTAATAAAGTAGGGTAATTAGTGCTTAATCATTTGTTAATGAAGGTGGTTTATTGTAACAACCCGCATTTTTGAGTAAATTGAATAAGGGGTTTTATTCCAAATTACCAATGTAAACTTGGGTAAAAATCTTAATTATGTTATTAAAGTGATTCATAAATTTTGTTATGAAGAAATCATAAGTTTCAGAACTAAATCTATTTTTAAACATGTTTTACATTTTTTGTACAAATGTGAAAAGGTCCGTTTTCAATAAATTATTTGAAGAATCTAACGACCATAAAAATGAGTGATTTCAGTTTCATTCCAATGATTAAGTTTTGTACTTAATGTGGAGAATAAATTTGTAATTTTATAAGCTTTAGTTTAGGAGATATCATCTTTCAAAGTTAGACTTAATACATGTTTTAACTGATTAAAAATAAGAATTTGGGCAGCCCAAGCCCATTTAACTAAGGATAGAAACCCCTTCTCCTGTATGTTCATTGTACAAAGAAACATAAAAACAAGCAGAAGCAATCTCTAAACCAAAAGCCCAAGAATTCAACCCTAGAATGAAAGCAAAATCTCTCTTTTAAAATCCAATAAAATTGTATTAATTCCGGGAAAATTTAGGTATGTTACTCAATCTATATTACATCGATTCTCCAATTCGTTTTATAATATAGTTGAATAGATTATTTTCGGTTTTCTTGTTTTGTGTAAAATTTGGTTTCTAGGTTTATTATGGGGAAAATGGGCTCTAGAAGGAAAATGTAAGCAAATTAGTGAATTAGCAAGGATAAAAGGTGAGTTTAAACACTCACTCTTCTAGATTATTCAAGTTTGCATGTTTGTTTTTGGTTGTATGAGATGAATCTTTGGTTGAATTTGTGAATTTGGAAGATGATTTTTGGGTTTCATGCTTGCTGAAAATGGCTGTTAAAGAGTATGGAATATGTAGCAATCGGCTAGTTAAACTTTGAAATTTTGTACATATAATCTAGACAAACATTCAGGGATATATAAAAAGTTCGAGTGAAAAATATTAAATTTCGAATTTATATGATTTTCGCATTGTGGGTATATGTAAACTGAGATATACAAATCTGAGCTAAAAATGGTTGTTAAAAACTATCAAATCTGTACCAATCAGTTAGGTTTTTGGCTTTGAAAGTTTGTACAAATAATTTAGACGGATATTCAAATCTATTACTAAAATTTTGAGAGAAAAAGATTAAATTTCAAATTTATATGATTTTTGCAAAGTGGGTCTATGTAAACTGAGATTTGCAAATCTAAGCTAAAAATGGTGGTTAAAGAATATGAAATCTGTACCAATCGGTTAGGTTTTTGGCTTTGAAGTTTTATATATATAATCTAGACTGATATTCAAAGCAACTATAAAAAGTTTGAGTGAAAAAGATTAAATTTCGAATTTGTATGATTTTTGCAAAGTGCATATATGTAAACTGAGATTTACAAATTTGAGCTGAAAATTGTTGTTAAAGAATATGAAATATGTACCAATTGATTAGGAGTTTGGCTTTGAAATTCTGTACATATAATCTAGATTGATATTCAAAGCTACTTTAAAATATGTGAGTGAAAAGGATTAAATTACTAATTTATATTATTTTTACAAAGTGGGTATATGTAAACTGAGGTTTACAAATCAAAGCTGAAAATGGTTGTTAAAGAATATGAAATCTGTACCACTTGGTTAGGAATTTAACTTTGAAATTTTCTACATAAAAAATAAACTGATATTAAAAGCTACTATAAATAGTTTGATTCACTTTCCTAAGTGTGTTTACCTGTGTGTTTTTCTGACCTTTATTCTATTGTTTTGCACTGTTTGTTCTGTATTTTCAGAGATGAATTGGGATGTTTTAAAAAGGATATTTCTATACATTAAAAAGCCAACATTCCATGATGATTTTAAGTTTCAATGTTGTTAATTTATTCAAGTTTCAATTTGACAAAACCCCGTTGAATTTGAATTGGTTTCGATGATTCCGTGCATCGATTTTATAATCGATTTCAAACTGAATTTTCGATTTAAAAACCGGATTTGAAATAAATATTTTTCCAAATCGATTTTATAAGTATGAATTTATTTCCGAGCGTATTTCAAATATTAAATAATATTATTAACTATTTTTAAAGGGACTCTAAGAGGAAATAGTTTCCAATATTTTCAGAAATATAGTTTTTAACACGTTTTCTCGAAGTAAATTATTTTCTATAAAATTACACGTTTTTGCACTCTTTGAGCAAACGAAGAAGTGACTTAGATGATTTAGTAAAATATGTGGTATGGGACACATGCATTTACTTTTTCGGTTAATTCCAGACTTGTTCGATTGAGGTCATACACGAGAGTGAAATTAACTACCTTACAGTAAACAGTTTAAGTAAGAATGCGTGGTATGAGACGCGCTGTTGTCACATATTATATTTACTATTTGGAAGTTTGTAACACTTTATGTTGGACTTTCGGGTGCGTTGATTGCCAGTAGTAAACCTTCGGCTCATATGTTGGGCTTTTGGGCCATTTGTTGGACCATTGGGTCATTTGTTGGGCTTCCGGGCCATTTATTGGACCTTCCAGTCATTTGTTGGGCGCCAGATCTATTGTTAATAGTACTTGGCAGGCTCGGCCATATGTTGTTGATGCATGTGTGGCGTAGCTTAGACTCGCCATTTGTTCGGGTCTATTTTTGTTGTTGTTTCTAGATTTCATTATTTTTTATTTCTAGAATTTATTGATTTTCAAATGTATTCACCATTTTGTTGGACGTTGAAGTTATACATAGAATTTGTGCTATTTGATGATGGTGACATGGTGATTACATTTTTGTTGTTTTGAACTCCTTAGAGAGTTCGATATGTTGAGATTTATATTGTTTTGGTGACATGGCTCATACGCCTTATGATGTTTGGTGATTTGGCATTTATGTCTTATGTTTTATGTAATTTGTCTCATATGCCTTATATTGTATGTTGATTTGGCTCATATGCCTTACGTTGTATGTTGGTTTGGCTCATATGCCTTATGTCGTTACATGATTTGGCCTATATGCAAAATGTTGATTTGAGAACATTTAGTTCATCTCGATGGCGAGTTATTATCATCATGTGTATCTTATTTTCACCTATCATGCACTAATGCTCTTGTTTAGGTTAGACTGACCCGTGTGTTTATATTTTTATATGATGCTCGAGTCTGACCGAGTCATTACAGGTCAGTAGGTTGCAGTTTGACCTCCACCTTGCTTTGCTCCATTGTGATCTTTCCTCTTTATTTCTTAGTGTATGTTTTGATGTAGCCCTTTTTGTTGTAGTACTCTGATGTATATATTCTTTTATGACTCTTGTTGTATATATGGTTTATAAGAACCAAACTCATGTAGCATGTTATATTGTACTTCTGCTGACTCTGTGTATATATGTATATGTATAGGTTCATATTATGTGATATGAGGTATTTGATGTTATTACATTTGTTCTTATTACGATCCTTAGCCACCATAGTTTTGTGTTAAACCTGAATCGAATATGTCGATCCACATAAGAAAAGAAAGAAAAAAATGGATCACCCAATCAATGTATTCGATACTCGTTTAAGACAAAGCTCACGGATGGTCGCTCCTAACCAGCCTATTCTCTGTACTAGCAGATATTATTACCTAGTAATGCTCTTTGTTAGTGTGGGTCTCAGGGTGGGGAGTCACACTAATGCTTAAGTGTTAATCAATTAAGTTAATTATAATTAGTTAAATAATTAAAGTTAATTATTATTTAATTATTAATTTGAGATTAATTTATGATTTAATTAAATATTTAAGACAATTATTTATTAATTATTGTTTAATTAAAAAAGTTTTATTAATTAATTACCGATCAAAGTTAATCAAGAGTTAATGAGAGTTTAATTAAGGTTTGGTTGCTTTTAAATAAGGGTTTAATTTTATTTAAAAGGATTTAAAGTTTAAATATCACTTTGATTTTAAATATCGGATTTGTTTGTAGTCGTTTTCTCTTTTCAAATTTTTTTAAATCAAGGGATTTCTATGTCGTTCACCGTTAAGTAACCCAAAACAAATATGAAACCCCAAGTTAATGTGGTGACACATTTATGGGAAGTAAGTCATCCTATAGTTAACACTAAAAGCCGATAAGTAGGCTAATCTTCTACTTGTGAGATCTAGAGTTTATCTTTAGGCAAGGGGTAGGATAAGGTTGAAATACCGAAAATGTGATAGATACGGGAGAGTTAATTGCCATAAATGGGTCATGTTTAATTAAGTATATGGTTTCCATACGCGAACATTGTATAATTACCCTGGATAGTGGATTATTCACTATCAAATAACTTGGACATTCACTTATGTTGATTGATTATTATGTGTTGATCCCTTTACGTATCTATGAAATACCCATATTATAACATAGATAAGTTAAACCCAAATTAATGATCCATTATGGTCACTAAGCCTCTGTTGGATTTTGTAAAGTTAGATATTTCATTTTCTTTGATAATGGTTTTCAAAGTTATTCCATTTGAATAAGATATTTAAAGGATGGTTTGGAAAAAGATTTTGTCAAAGGTATTTTGAAATATTGGATTTGTTTATCAAAGAAAAGCTTTATTGATTTAAGTTAATGAAACTTCAAAATAAGAAAAGTTTTATACATGATTTTAAGGTATTTATGAAAGGAGTTTTAGAAACGATTTTGAAAATTTATAAAATAAGTTTTAGAAGAGTTTGGGTATTTCTAAAAGAGTTTTTAGAAATGATTTTTGAATATTTATAAAAGAGTTTTTATAAATAAACTTAAAGGTTTATAAAGTGTTTTTGTAAATGGATTTGGGCTTTAAGCAAAGAAGGTTCATATGTGAAGGAGATTTATAAAATGGATTTATTTAAGTCAATTATAAAAAGAATTTTAGATTTAGGTTTCTATAAACTAACCTTTTGAAAATGGTGGTATGGAGCATCCGTTCCACACTTAACATTGAAGGAAAAGTGTTTGGGGTTACCCTTATCTCCAATTTATATAACAATTGTTTAATCCTTTTTACATGTTTTGAAAATAAGAAATCTCCAAAAATGTTTTGTGAATGTACTTATGTCAGTAGATAAGTGTATGAATGTTTTGATAAATGTGTTAGAAAGAGATTTAATAAATGAGAGTTGTGTTTTGAGGCATAGTGGTTGCTTTAGGTAATTAAATTTCTAGGTTATTGTTGTGTATTTGATAGTTAAATAACGAATTATCATATCTTTGCCAGTTTTGACCTAGGAAGTATAATTGTAAATTTGGATTCTTTGATGAGGACTCAAATACTTACTTCCAAAAGTACTAGGAATGAGTCAACCGGGAATTATCATTTGTTGGTTCAAAGAGATCGGGATTGGATATATTATATGAAAACCACTTCCAATCAACATATGCGTTTGGATTGAAGACATCTTAATGATGATTGAAGATGGAGCTCTTTGAAATGTAAGGGTTACTTGCTACTAATCCTTAAGGTGATTCCAAAATGAATGTAGTGGAAGTAGTGCCTTCGGTTTCGTTCAAACCCAGAACGAACATGTATGGATAAATGATGGCATTGCATTTCTACCTGGAAGGCAGTGTTAGCATTCTAAGGGGGAAGTGCTAGGAGTAAACAGTAAGAGCGTAGCATCTTCGAGCCTCTCACCCATGAAATGATAAAGCAGGGATCTGTTGTAGGGCTATGTAGGTCGCTTCCATAAGGGTATGATCATCCCTGATCTAGTGTAAATATTCATATATTCTCCGGGGCCTATTATGGTTGTTTAATCGCAACCAAAGGGTGATCATATTCGGTTCTACTCAAGAAGAGAGTAGTGCCAGTCCTAAGTAGCATAGGTGCAACATGTTGTAGCCTCTTGTACATTTTATCTAGAGACGTATAAATTCGGTAGGTAGACCATTACCCTTTCATATTTGGAATCATTCTCCAATACAAGCCTTCAGACTTGATTGTATACCTACTGTGCTGGAACGTGAGATGCAAGCATTTCAACTATATTCAATATTTACTTTAAACCCTAGACATTATTATAATATCAAGAGATTTTGATATAAAAGTGTACTAGTTATCATAAGGTAAAAACTCATCAGTATTTATGTGCGGCGTGGTCTTATGACACACCCTTTGATTTCAATGGAGTTTTAAAGTAATAATTTAGTTGTTTGAAGTTTACTCCCACCATTCACATGACTGACCCAGTTTATTTTCTTTTCCCTAGAACTCTTGGGTTCTCAAATTTATATGGACAGCCAAGTAGTTCACGTTTCACATGGATGCATTTCGGAGGAGCTTGGAGCAGGAGGCTTCATCGATAGTTAGTTATTATCTTATTTCTATTATATTATATATATTTTGTATCTGATATGTAGGTACTGCTGATATAACTGCCCTAGGTAGAATCTGTACCATTATACCTCAGATATAGCATATTTGAAATGACTTTGTAAATCACTTATGTTGATTAGTATATTTTGTTCATTTGCATAGTGAGATTATGTATTGTTTATTTCTTCTATTCTATCTTTTCTTTCTTCCACCCCTAGTGATTGGTTTTTCTGACACTTGATTGCTCGGCATGCAATATAGTGGACGTACTAGTATTTATTTTCAAGGGTCGAAAATCCTGCTTGTTACATTATCTAGGTAAACTATACAGTTATTGGATATGTTATTGTATGTCTTTACGTTGATATTTATTTAATACTAGGTATAATAAGGCTATAATAAAATTTACAAAGGATATGTTATCCTCTAGATTCAACATGAAAGACCTAGGAGTGGCTGATGTGATGTTTGGTGTTGAAATCATGAGAACATCATAGGGGTATGCATTATCTCAATCACATTACATTGCCAAAATACTTGTAAGGTTCAAACAATATTATATAACTCATACAAAATCACCAGTAGATTTGAAACAAAACTGGGTTAAAAACACTGGTGATTGTATCTACCAGCTTGAATACTCTTGTATACTAGGAAGCATTATGAATACCATAGACTGCACAAGACAATATACTGCATAAGTTGCAAAAAAGCTTAGTGGATATACTAGCAATCCAAGTAAAATCATTAGAAAGCGATAATTAGAGTTCTAGGGTACTTAAAGTACACACAGAACCGTGGATTACATTACACAAATATCCTTATATAATATAAGGATATAATGATGCAAATTGGGTAACTGGTTCAAATGACATAAAATCTACAAGTGGATATGTTTTTACATTAGAAAATGGATCAATTTCATGGAAATTGTCCAAACGACATGTACAGCAAGGTCAACAATGGAATCTGAATTCATTGCTTTAGATAAAGCCACAAAAGAAGCTGACTGGCTTTGGAGTTTTCTAGAAGACATAATAAATTGGTATAGTCTTGTGCCTCTAATATGTATACATTGTGATAGTCTAGTGGTTATTAGTAGAGCTAATAGTAGCATGTACAATGATGAGTCTAAACATATTCGTCGTAGACATAAAACAATGAGATAACTTCTCTTTAGTGGAGTTATCACTGTAAGCTATGTAAGGTCAGAAGATAACATTGTGGAGCCACTAACCAAAGGCATGCCTAAAGAGAAGTTCAAACCTTATCGATGGGAATGAGTTTAAGGTGTATAGATAGTCAAAAGTTTTCCTTGATGGAATCCCAACCTAGTCGATTTGAGATCCCAAGATATAGGTTCAAAGGGACAACACAATCCAAAATAAAGACATCGGCACTGGTAAATAATTGACTTGTATTGTAAAAGATCTTCTATGTAACAAAACCTGTATTCCAACAATTCCTATTGTAACAACCTATATTTTAATGATCGGATATTTAAATAATTGATTTAAATATTTAATCGTTAATTAAATGAAGCCCTAAAAACAAGATTTTTCATACGATCGAATCAGGACTCGAGACCACTTCCATTGAGTCAGACTGATATTGCAAATTAAATGAGTATAAGGCTCGCTATATTTGGAGACCGAATGATCTGATGGCCGATATGATTTCGAAATGCGTGAAATTGGTATCCCGAAGCCCAGTCTCAGATAGCAATGAAATTTGTACTGTTGGATTTGGAAAATGAGTGATGTACACAGGGGAGTTTCGTTATGAGTGGACGCGTCGTGTGATTGTGTGGACTCGAAACGTACGATCATTTATTTGAGAAAATAAATAAATGGAAAATTATAATATTATAAATACCCCCAAGTTAGATCTCCCTTTCATTTTTCAATTTCCATTAATTGTTCCATTCATGTGAGTGAAATTTCATGGCCACTCCTCCTCTTGACATTAAAAAATCAAAATCGAGTGATATACTCAACTAAAAATCAAGAAACTCGATCCGATGAATTTGTATCAATGAGAGCTTGGATCAGGAGGTGCCGATCTAAGGTGTGATCACTGTTGGCGACATCGACCTATACCATGGTTGATCTAGGATTTGAGATCGCAGAAGTTATGGGCGACGATAGGCGAAATAGAGATCGACATTGACTTTCTCTTGTCGATCCCTATCTCCGCTATGAATTTTGGAGCGTCCGATCGTATGAATCAAAATGCATCACTGCGATGTTCGTAAGACCAGGTTGCAATTATATATAGATAGTCAAGGTTGTTCTTTTTTATTCTGGGGCAAAGAGATCTCGTAGTGGAGCATTTTGGCGAAGGTGGATTGTGATTTCATTGAACATTGAGTGAGGGGTCGAGGAAAGAAAATATAGGATATGCATGGCCTGTTCTTTGTGCATGTACAAGTGACTTGAAGAAGATAAATTAAGTAATTAGATAATTAATTCGTTAGTTAGTTAATTAATGATTTATTTAATTTGGATTCTTATATTGGCCATATCTTCTGCATGCGAGGTCCATTTTCAATATGATTTCTTGCACTATGCCTGTGATGGAGAGATCAACGTTTGGCATTAGTTTGGACAAATTTTACGGAGGTGAGTGATATTGTCTCTCATCATACCGTGATTGGTTGTACAGTATTAGATCGACGTTCTAGAATGATTCCTGGTTTTAAAATGTGACTTTCCTATGCTTATACTCATACTATATTTTTATAAAAGAAAATAAAATTATTTTAAAATAATTTATATCGAATATCACATATTTTCCATTAACGTAACATTGTTAGGGAATTATTAGATTTTGGCAATTTTTGATATGATCTCCCCATTGGTTGATATGGAGTATGATACATGTTGTATGTATGTTGTTTTGGATGTATTTATGGATGTCAGCTGCATGGTTGTTTGTTTGGTTGTTTGGGTGTTTTTGGTTAAAAACACCGATTAGCAGCAATCGAGTGTTAAAGGAATATCCTGTACGTCGAGGTTTCGTACATGCAAAAACCTAACGAACGACATAAGTTGTAAAGTAGTGCTAAGTTATATGCCGACTGATATGAAGGTGGAAGACGAGGCTTCAGACTTCAGGATAGATGCCGAATGTTTATATTTGGTTTGTACGTATTGCTTTTGTTTTAGTCTAATACCAAAATGGTTGGTATTTGAACACTGTAGAGTGGTCAATGTCCATCACTATTGTTGATTGGTGATTTGGCCGATTTTTGGCTTGGACATTGAGAAGATTTCTTGATGTGTGATTTGATGATTTATTCTTACGATCGACTTAGAGTCTTGATGTTAATTAAATATAATATTTTGAGGTGTGAAAAGGAGATGAGATTTGATAATTAATTGGTTAGGCCTTAACTAATCAACAAATAAAATTGTTTTGACCTATAAATAAGTATGCGGATTTATGAAAGCGGCAAAGTAGGAATAGGCCTCATTTTCGAAATATATACCCTTCCACCCTCATATCCTCATTCACATTTTCATTCACACAAATATAAACAAAGTAGAGGCCATTGCTAGGGAATTTAAATCAAGTTAAAGCTAAACGGAATCAAATCAGCAGCTCAAATCTTAACTCCCTTTATCAAATCAAGGTGAATAATAATCCTCATCTCATCTTTATGCATTAATTTTTAGATTTTTGACTGATTCCAAATTAGTTGATGATTATATGTCATAATATGGTTGATTTTACCATTGTTTGATTGAATGATGATTTAATGGAATTTTTATAGAATTATTACGCTAGGTTTTAAAGGCAAAACCTTAGTAATTAATCTCCGAATGACTTGATTTTTTGGATATGTTGTGTAAAACATAATTTTGAAGATGGATTTTTAATTTCACAATTTTCCTAATTATTGGGAATATTTTATGAACTTCCTAAGGAGAAAAGAGCATTTATTTTTGGTTTTAATTATTAAACATAATTAAATAATGATTTTGCCTTGAAATGTAATATGTTAAAGAATATGTTATTTTCGATCTTTGGAGAATTTCAAGAATTTTCCCAAATGTTTTTGATTTACTATTATTTATTAAGCAATAAAAGCTTAATAATTATCTTAAAATATTAATATAAATTTAATGGTTTACAAATTATATTAAAATTATAAATTCTTATCCATAGCATTTCTTTGAAAAGAATTTGGCAAAGTAAATTTTTAACCAATAGAAATGTGACAGAGTAAAAGAGTTGGTGAATAGAATATACTTTATATAGAAAAATAAAAAATTATGTTAGTTACGAGTCTGCCACTCCACCACTTCGTCGTATATCATCAAGGCAACCTCTTCGTCATATGTCATCAAGGCCACCACTTTGTCATATGGCATCAAGGCCACCTCTTTGTCATATGTCATCAAGGCCACCTCTTCGCCATATGTCATCAGGCCACCTCTTCAACACATGTCGCCAAGCTACCACTTCAACATATTTCATCAACGGTAACGACACATGTCATCAAAGTTGATGCCACAACTTTGGACATACGTTGTCAACGTTGATACAACTTCTTTGGTCATATGTCATCAACGTTGATGCCGCCTCTTTGGTCATAGGTTGTTAATGTTGATGCCACCTTTTGGACCTACAAGATCAATAAACGATGTTTTCCTTGTTTTAAAGAATGATTTTAAGATGTTTATCAAGGTTAAAGATAATTAGTTTCAAGGAAATAAATGTTGTTTTAGCCAAATTTTGTTTGAAGTTTGCTAACAAAAAATATTATTTAATTTCAAGTAATTTTATAGTGCATGTGACTGTTGATTAAATATAGTTTACTCAATGACTCTGTATGTTGTTAATATTAATTAATCAGTTAAACTTACATATTTTATCATTGCCATACTCACATTTCTTGACCCAATACTGCATCTTGGTATTTTATGGGCAGAATTACCAGTTAGATTGTCTCGAAAGTGGGTATGGATGGAATAAACTCTAGAGTGAGTAAAATTGCATCCAGTAGATTAGATAAATTAATTGGGTTAGGATGCTCTGAACTGGTCCAAAGATATTACTTATGAATTTAAAAGGGGCATTTCACTAAAAGACAAACTTTGGAGTCCAATTAGTTTCTAGGGCACACATCCATAGAAATTAATTTCAAGGCCAAAATCAGCAGAATAATTACTTTTAAGGACAAATTCAGCAGTCCAATTACTTTGAAGGACATAATTTCATAGGTTTTTAGGCCTTAGAAACTAATTATTTTGCATTTTGTCTTTAAAAGTAATTATTTTAATTGTGTGTTCTAGAAACTAATTGCACTTGCTAAAGAGGCCCTTGTGGCTAATTTCCACAATTTAAAACCAGATATGATGGTAAGTGGAACAAGTTTAGGGTCGTGCCCTATTCTTTCATCATTAGCCTCCGGTTGGAAAAGGTCCGCTATTCTAGTTCGTAGGGCTTGTCAGTAGTGAAATGAAAGGATGTTCACACACGGAAAGGAACTCATAGCTTTATATGCTCACCGAATTATTTAAGTTGTTTTAATCCTTATCGTAATTGGAGGTTTGTGGACATCTGGTTATGTTTTGGCATGAGTCAGCTCGATAGGTTATTGGTTGGCATACAAAACCATTAGGTTCATAGTGACCCTAGGAAAACTATGATTTGAGACAAACAATCTGTTGCTGGAAAAGTTAAACTTCGAGTGAACATAACCTTAAGATGACAATATAGTCAGACATAACTAGGCTGCATGTAAGCATATGAACATTTTATGTTTTTTTCACTATTGTGGGGTGTAGGTGCATGATTATGATTGACGTGTTTTAGTAAGCTACTAATAAGGGGAAAACCCATTTCGCTTAATGGTGTGGACTCACTAGATTTTTGTTTTGGTTCGAGATAGTATATTATTATTCACATCAGACTTTCTATCTGACCTGAATTTTTTGTTTTCCCCCTAAACTCTCGGGTACTCATTTGAGTAGGTCAAGGGTGGGGATTTTCAGGTTAGACGAACAAGCTTCCGGAGATGTGCAGGTAGAAAATTAGCTAATGTAGGAGCTTTTATTTCCATTATGTTCTTTACAGTTTACGCTATGTATGAATGAACGTAATGATAGAATTTATAACTGTCAAGTATTAGACTCTGATCAACCAAGTGGGTATCTTCATATGTCGCTCTTGGAGTATTTTGTAATTATTATATTTTTCTGAACATGAGAAATGAATGGGATTGTGTAATGAATGTGAAAACTTTATTTCTAAAATGTAATGAAATTTAACTAATGAAAAATGTGTGAAATTTTTTCGTATTCATATGCTTATAATGTTATTAATATGATTAACATTACCACATTTTATCATTTGAGAATAATAATAGTGATGACTATCAGCAACGCTTATTTCCAAGCCACAAAATATGGGATGTTACAACATGGTATCAGAGCATAGGTTTATGAAAAATTTAAAAGATTAAAATGTTTTTATAACATAATCCAAATGGGTATGGGATAATCCTATAGTAACATACTTGTATTTGGTATGTATGAGTATGTATTCTACCTTTATTCTCCCCTCTCTTTTGATGTCTGTATCTTACAAAGATCCGTATGAAGTTTCAAAGGAAGTAATGGAAGCAATAAATGGAGGAATGAATCTAAGTGGAGGAAGCACCACAATAAATGGAAATCATGGCCTAATAGTAAAAAAGAATCAGGGTTGACATGCAAATGCTAATGTGCGTGCTGGAACCCCGCCAGTAGATATGGGGACTATGTATTAGTTCTGTGTTAACATGATACAAGCTGGAGTAGCAGCTGGTTTGGGTGGAGGAAATGTAGATAATGTAAGAGGAGCTAATCCAGTGTTGCCAGTTGGCAATAACTATGCCAAGCTGAACTGTGATTATACTAATCTTGGGGAAAGCCATTATTATGACTGGAAGATGTATTAAAGTGGAGAATTGGTTATTACATTACGAGAGAACTTTTAACGATCTAGGCTTGAAGGATGAGCAGAAGGAAAATGGCTTCGACGCAATTGCAAGGACCCGCATTATATTGGTGGAATGGGGTAATTATTGGTGTGCTAAAAGAAGAACTGACTTGAGCTGAGTTTAGAAGAAGATTTGACAAAAGGTTCTTATCTAAAGTGGCCAAGTCAACCTTACTTAGGTAGTTTATGGAATTAGAACAAGGAGAAATATTGTTATTGGAACACGCACTAAGTTTGATGAGCTTTCTAGGTATGCGTATGCCACCAGAGACACTATGATTAAGAGGAATGAGAAGTTTATCTGAGGATTGAAGCCAAAGATTGCTAAAGCAACAATGCCATACATTCAGATCTGGGTAATGTAGTGGTGGAGATGATGATAAGGAATGAAGAAATGCTTTCGACTTTTGAGAAGGAGAAATCAGTGGAGACCTAAAGTTTTTAGGTAAGAAGAGGAAGTTCATTAAAAAAAAGGGAGCTTAGAAGAGTGGAGATGCCAAGAAAAAGAAGGCGGATGTCATTTGCTATAACTATAATAAGAAAGAGAACTTTGCAAATGAGTGCCACTCTAGTAATAGAAAAAAGGCTGCAGAAAGAAAAACGTGAAGTGTTGTAACTGCAATCTAATGCGGCATTATAAGAATAAATGTCCAATATCGGCCAAGGCTGAAAAGGGAATGTTTTTGCTTTGGAATTGTCAGCTTCTAGAACGACTACATAAGAGAAAGGAAAGTTTGTGATGGTAGGTACGCTTTTGATTTATGGCATTCCTATTGAAGTATTATTCGATACTAATGCATTATATTCTTTTAACTCACAATATTGTTTGGTGGATAAGTTAAAGCTAGAACCGGCATGCCTTATTACTTCCTTAAGGTTTGCGAATCTGATTGAAGGTTATACAACTCTTGGGATGAGATGTGACCATTTAAAATTTGAGCTATTAGGTCATGCATTTTCCTATGATTTGTATGTGTTTAACTTTGTGGATTTTGAGATTATTTTAGGTATGGATTGGCTAAACAAATACGTTGCTAGGGTATTTTGCCACGATAGGAAGATATCACTAAGATACCCTAATAGCCGTAATCGAATTTTATACCTAGTAGAAAATTCAAGTCTAGATGTTTGTGCTTTATTATGTGCAATAGAAGTGGAGGACAAAGTGAATTGGGTTTTTTCGTAAGAGAGTATGCAGATGTGTTTGAGCTAGTTATAGGACTACCGTCAAAACATGCTATTGGGTTTCGAATAGATCTTGTACCTAGAGCTGAACTCGTTAGCAGACCGCCAAGCAGAATGTCACCCACAGAGATGAAAGAGATAAGGTGCAATTGGTGGACTTAGAAGGATTTTTTTTTACTAGACCAAGCAGTTCACCTTGGGGAGTGGTCTTGGCGTTCATGAATAAATCGAATGGTCCGTTGAGGACGTGTACTAATTATCGAAAGTTAAATAAGAAGACGATAATGAATAAGTATCATTTGCTGAGAATAGATTATTCGTTTGATCAATTGAGTGGAGCCAAAGTATTTTTCCAATTAGATTTAGCAACAAGGTTCCATTAGTTGAGAGTGGTGGAGGGTAGCATTCCATTAACGGCGTTTCGAGCACGATATGGTTCGTATGAATGGTCAGTTATGCCATCTGGACTAACCAATGCACCTGCTTACTTTATGGAATTGATGAACCGGATCTTCAAAGAGCATCTGGACATATTCGTGTTAGTGTTTATAGATGATATTCTGATATATTGTAAGAATGAAAGAGATCATGAGATTCATCTTAGAATAGTGCTAGAGACGTTAAGACAGCATCAACTAAAAACAGAGCTTTCAAAATGTAATTTTTGGAAGAAAGAAGTGAAGTTCCATAGTCATATAGTTTTAGAAAATGGGTTATGCGTAGATTTAGCTATGATTGAAGCTGTTAATAACTGAAAAAGGCCTAAAAAGGTGACTAAGATAATAAGTTTTCTAGGGTTATCTGGCTATTATTGAGATTCATAAAAGATTTCTCTTGTACAGTGGCATTTATGACTAAACTGACAAGGAAGGGTGTAAGGTTTGTTTGAACCGATAAATATGAATAATCATTCTTAAAGCTAAAATATTTACCGACCAATGTGCTCGTGTTAGTTATTCCAGATGGAGATCAAGATTTAGTATTGTATACTAATCCACGTGGGGCAGGGTTAGGAGTTGTGTTAATGTAAAGAGATAAAGTGATTGCTTATGTTTCTCAACAGCTTTGACCACACGAAGTTAGATATCCAACTCATGATTTAGAGTTAGCAGTGCTGATCTTTGCTTTGAAAGTGCGGATACACTATCTTTTGGGAGAACGAATTGAGTTATTAACGGATTATAAGTCTTTGAAGTATTTATTCCCTCAAAAGGAGTTGGATATAAGACAACGAAGGTGGCTAGAGTTTTTGGTGGCTTATGATTTTGATATTGAGTATACGCCAGGAAAAGAAAACAAAGTTGTAGGTGCACTTAGTAGAAAACATCAGAGTGTGATGTTAGCTATATTAGCAGAATGGAAAGATTTAAAGCAATTGACTACTTAAGGTGTAAGGTTAAGATCGATGGCTGGTTCTAGTTAGAACACCATAATGTTATCATGTTTGGAAGTTCGACTGATAGTGATGGAAAGGATAGCTTCTAAGCAAAAAGATGATCTATTATTGACTGAATGGATTAGAAGGATTAAAGAAGGAACTCAGATTGATGATTTAAAAGGTTCTGGTCTTGTGGGAATGGATGGTTGAGGAAGAAGGGATGATTGTATGTTCCAGATGTTTGTAACCAAAGGAAGGAAGTTCTCGAGGAGTGCCATTGATCGAATTTTACTACTCATCATGGAAGAACTAAAATGTATCAAGACATGAAGAGAAGTTTCTTCTGGAAAGGATCAAAAGGGATGTAGACTTATGGGTAAAGCAGTGTTTGAATTGCCAACAAGTAAAAGCCAAGCATCAGAAGCCAAGTGGATTGCTTTAACCTTTAGAAGTGCCACTTTGAAAATGGGTTTCTATATCCATGGATTTTATTGATGAATTGCCAAGGTCAAATAGGGGAAATGAGAGTATTTGGGTTATAGTAGATAGACTGACCAAGAATGCACGTTTCACTTCCATTAAATAGATAAGGATGACACTTATATTGGCTAAGTTGTTCATGAAGAATATTGTTAGACTGCATAGGGTCCTCAGTAGTATAATTAGTGACAGAGATAATTATGCACCAGTGAATTCTAGAAGAGTCTCCAAGAAGTGTTAGGTACCAAGTTGATGATGAGCAACACTTACCATCCACAAACGGATGGGAAAATGGAAAAAGTTAACAAAATTCTTGAAGATTTTGTTGAGGGATTATATGCTAGACTTTGGAAAGTCATGGGAAGACAATTTGCATTTAGTCGAGTTTCACTATAATAATATTTATCAAAATAGTATAGGAATGACGCCTTTCGAAATTCTTTGTGAAAGGCCACGCAAGTTACCAGCATGTTAGTTGGAGACTAGGGATAGATTGTTCCTTGGTACAGATATGGTAAGAGAAGCTAAAGAAAAGATTAAGTTGATCTAAACGAGGATGAAGGAAGCACAGTCTAGGTAGAAAAGTCAAACAAATAAGAGGCGTAAGGATTTAGAATTCTCGGTTGGAGACCATATTTTTGTTAAAGTATCATCGATGAAGTGTGTTATGTGGTTTGAAAAGATAGGAAAATTATCACCGAGATATGTCGGTCCATTTCTTATCATAGAGAGGATTTAGAAACTCGCTTATCAAATAGAGCTACCAAGAAGTTTGGCAGGAGTCCATAACGTTTCTCATGTTTCTCATCTTAGGAAGTGTGTACATGATCCCAAACTACTATTACTTTGACTGCATTGGACGATTCAGCGGTGGAACCAGATATGACTATTGTTAGACAATCACTTCATGTTATGGCTAAAGATGAGAGGAGGTTAAGGAACAAGACATTCATGTTAGTGAAAGTCCAGTGGAGTGATAATGAGAAAGACTGTACTTGAGAGATTGAGAACGAGATTAAAGAAATTATCCTGTGTTATTTTGATGGCATGTTTTATATTTGTCATATAGACTTTTGCCAGTCAAATAGGCTAGTGTTGTTGTTAAATGTTGTCATAGATGTTTGAGTCGTTGATATGCTTATTGTGATCCTTACCTAATTTCGAGGATGAAATTCTTTAAGGAGGGGAACCTGTAAAATCCCTAATTTTTATTTAATGTTATTCAAAAGATTTACTTAGACTAATTGAACAGAATAATATGCGGTGTGAAAAGAAGATGAGATTTGATAATTAGTTGGGTTAGGCCTTAACTAATCAACAAATAAGACTGTTTTAACCTATAAATAAGCAGGAGGATTTTTTAGAGGGGTAAAATAGAAATAGGCCTCATTTCCTAAATATAAGACCTTCCACCCTCATATTCTCATTCATATTCTCATTCACACAAATATAAATAAAGTAGAGGCCATTGCTAGGGAATTTAAGAGGAGAAAAGCTAGGAAATCGATTTAAAGCTAAAGGGAATCAAATCAATAACTCAAATCTCAACTCTCTTTATCAAATCAAGGTGAATAAGAGTATTCATCTCAATTTTATATGTTAATTTTTATATATTTGATTAATTCCAGATTAGTTGATGATAATATATCATAATATGGTTGATTTTACCATTGTTTGATTGAATGATGATTTATTGGAATTTTTATAGAATTTTTATGTTAGGTTTTAAAGGCAAAACCTTAGTAATTGATCTCCAAATGACTTGATTTTTGGATATGTTGTGCAAAACATAATTTTAAAGATGGATTTTTAATTTCACAATTTTTTGAATTAATGAGAATATTTTATGAATTTCCTAAGAAGAAAAGAACACTTATTTTTTATTTTAATTATTAAAAATAATTAAATAATGATTTTGACCCATTAAACTAGAAAAGCTTAATGATTATATTAAAATATTAATATAAATTTAATGGTTTGTAAATTATTTTGAAATTATAGATTCTGATCCATAGCAGTTTTTCTGAAAGAATTTGGCAAAATAAATTGCTAACCAATAGGAATTTGACAAAGCATAAGAGATAGTGAAAAGAATATACTTTATATAGAAAAGAAATAATTTTTATGTTAATCACGAGTCTGCCACTCCACCACTTCGTCAAGGCCGCCACTTCATCAAATGTCGTCAAGGCCACCACTTTGTCATATGTCGTCAGGGCCACCTCTTCGTCATATGTCGTCAAGACCACCTCTTCTTTATATGTCGTCAAGGCCACCTCGTCGTCATATGTCATCAAGGCCACCTCTTTGTGATATGTCATCAAAGCCGCCTCATCATATGTCGTCAAGGCCATCACTTCATCATATGCCGTCAAGACAATCTCTTCTTCAAATGTCATCAAGGCTACCTCTTCAACATATGTCGTCAAATCACCTTTTCGACACATGTCATCAAGCCACCTCTTTGACATATTTCATTAACGTTAATGACACATGTCATCAATGTCGACGCCGTCACTTTAGATACATGTCATCAACGTTGATGCCACCTCTTTGGTCATATGTCGTCAATGTTGATGCCACCTCTTTGGTGATGTATGATCAATGTTAAAGATAATTGGTTTCAAGGGTGTTTTAGCCCAATTTCGCATAAAGTTTGCTAATGGAAAATATTACTTAACTTTAAGTAATTTTAGTGTGCATGTGACCATCATTGAATTAGTTTAGAGAACGACACTATATTTTCTTATTATCAATTGATCAGTTAAACTTGCATATTTTATCATTGCCATACTCACGTTTCATGACCCAGTACCGCATCTTGGGATTTTGAGGCAGAATTGCCGGTTAGGTTATCCCAGTAGTGGGTATGGACAGACAAAACTATAGAGTGAGTAGAATTGCATCTAGTAGATTAGGTAGATCAATTGCATTAGGATGGCCTGAAATGATCCAAATATATGACTCGTGAATTTAAAACCAGATAAGATGGTAGGTGGGGCTGGTGTAGGGTCAAGCCATATGCTTTGGCCGTTACCCCCAGTTGGTTAAGGTTTGCGATTTCAGTGTGTAGGACTTGTCAATAGTGAGACGAAAGGATGTTTACACAAAAAAAAACTCATAGCTCTATATTCTCACCAGATTGTTTAAGTTGTTTTATTTCTAACCGTATTTGGAGATCTATGGACATCTGGTTTTGTTTTGGTCTGAGTCAACCCGAAGGTTATTGGTTGGCCTACAAAACCATTAAGTTCATAGTGACCCTAGGAAAACAATAATTTGAGATAGGTAGTCTATTATTGGAAAAGGTAAACTTTGGTTGCACATAACCTTAGGATGATAGTATAGTCAGACTTACCCAGGCTACGTTATGTTTTGTTCTAACCATTGTGGATGTTGGTGCATGATTACGTTAATGCATTTTGGTAAGCTATTATGTATGAGTGGATGTAATGACATAATTTATAACTGTCAAGTATTAGGCTCTGATCCACCAAGGGGGCATCTTCATATGCTGGTCTTGGAGTTTCTTTTAATTATTATATTTGTCTTGAATGTAGGCGACGAATGAGATTATGCAATGAATGTGAAAATCTTATTTCGTAAATGAATGGAAGTTGACTAATGAAAATGTTTGAAATTTTTTCATATTCATATGCTTCTGATGTTATTGATATGATTAACAATACCGCATTTTGTCTCTAGAGAATATTACTACTAATGACTGCAACATCAGCAGTGCTTATTTTGGGCCACAAAATGGGGGATGTTACATGTTATTGCTCTAGGGCGAGCGATTTTGATGATGAGGCGATGACGTGGCACTTCAACATAAGAGTTGATACATCAAATTATGGCTCGATGGTTTATGAAATAGGTTCTGAGGTAAATGGTTTAGGACTCTGTAGATCGTGCTGGAGGTGTTGGCTCATTCGCATCACTGGGGGATGGCGATGTACAACATGATGAAAAGCCTTTTATCATCAGTTTGTGGCTCATGGGGTAGCAGGTACTGAAGATTAGAAACTTTGTGTCTTCCGTCTTGGACTTAAGTTGGGAGTAGGTACTGAAAGGCTTGTGGTAGGAATCGTGGAGTGGAGGAACTTAGTGGGTTTTAGATAGTGGAAATTGTATTAACTTGTAGGGTTAAATTGATATGCATGTGTTAAGGGATCGTTGATGATTTAGAGAGTTTTCTGTTGTACTTGAAGCATATGTGTTATATAGTGGGG
This sequence comes from Allium cepa, assembly GCA_030765085.1. Classification (NCBI taxonomy): domain Eukaryota; kingdom Viridiplantae; phylum Streptophyta; class Magnoliopsida; order Asparagales; family Amaryllidaceae; genus Allium; species Allium cepa. Next base: position 134,617,768 of record CM060940.1, on the reverse strand, counting down.
ACGCCCATGGATTGGTAGCAAGGATCTGTATATCATGGACCTATGGCTTTGAGTTGTCTAGCTTTAGGCCACAAGACATAAGTCCAGCTTTGGGCTGCGAGCTACGAGAGTACAACGGTGAACTAGGATTACCACTACTCTCTGGCTTGGAGGTCACACGAGTTATCATTTATCTAGAGCACACTAGGTGATAGTTAGTGTTGTTTGATGGATGTTATGTTTGTTATGGTTTCTTCACTAGCTACCTGTCACCCTACGGATGTCACACGAGGTAGGTACTGTGCATAGGGATACCTAGACACCACGGTACTTTACTCAGTCTTGAGTAAGTATTGTGGATGGAGATACCTAGGCACCTCGACAGTTTACTGAGTATGGAGCACCCTTTTATGATATTGTATAGTAGCATATCACATATGCTATGCTGACTCTTTGGTTGCAGGGACATGTCAGGTATAATTCGTATACCCTCCATTCTGTATATAATATCGACTTTTATAGTATTTTGAGATTATTTATCTCTCACATCAAACAGTGTCTGACCCGTGGTTTTATGCTTTGCTTTTTATTATCTCAGGTATTCTTCAATGAGCAGATTAGAGAGTAGTTGTGGATGACATATGGAGTTCTGTAGATTGACTAGCTGGAGGTGACGTTTACCCATACTTATATTTGAGCTTGTTATCGCATTTCCGTTGTGTGACACTGTGGAGCCTTGACAGTGTTTGACTTACTATTGCTAGAGACAGTTATCAGATAAGTTTATGTATCGGCTGTATAAACTCTTTTACTGTGTTGTATAACTCTGTGGATCATATACTCTGATTAATTCACATTGTTATTATTGCCTTTACTGTTTTATATCTGCATTGTGTATTATATTTTATCTGATGCGATATGAGATATACGACATGTTATATGATTATTTGATGTTTCCTTTTTTTCCTTTTCCATTTTCTTCTCTTATATTTCCTTTACTTCTTTTCTTTCCTTTGACAACCATTCTTCATTGAAGGTGCAGGGCTGTCATTACACCTAAAATAAGTTGGTGCACAACCGCCCGAAGAATAGGTTAAGATTAGCTTTTAATGATGTCTATACTTAGTATTTAAGAGAACCAAGTGGGGTATAGTGGGATGCTCTTTTCAAAATCACATATGTGAGTGTGAAGTGCCACTTCAAGAGAACTGCAAGGCCAAATTCTCTAAGCACTCATGAGATCAAGTAGGCGTTCATGGAAAAAAACGAACACAAACAGAGAACCAGGAAAAATAATAAAACATTATTGTGTGTTGTATGTAAATCAAACTTACACCAAAAGACTTATAGTTCAAAGACCACAGAGTCCGCTGATTCGCTGGTAAGTCAAGAAGGCATTCACTAGGAAAGTTCAAAGAATCATGCTAATTTAATCAGTGCAAAAATATTTCATTGAAATAAAGAACACATAGCAAATGCTCATTCATGTGGGAAATTGTTTTTGTTGGAACATGGAGTGAATGAGGCATTAATTATCTAGGGAATATGAATAATACAACATATTGTCATAAATATTGATATATATATATATAATATTAGGACCATGATAATTATGTGGTTATTAAAAGCTTGAACCAAGTGGACCAACTTAATGGTTGGTGCAATGCACCACCCCTCGTCGGTGCCCGTGCTCGACCCAATGTCCATGGGTGAATGAGCATTTAAGGTGCATTGTGGCACTTAGCACTTTTTAGTTGGTAGTTTACAGTTGGTGGTTCTACAAAATTCAAACGAGATTTTTATTTTTTTTGCACCAACCAGAAAATGGTCAAACCGTCACGCATCTTCACACCAAAAGTAGCGTCTCAATGGTCAGAAAATAGTTAAGGAGTTGCAACTTTACAAATGAACATGACCATTAGATGCTATATATAGGCCTCATAATTCACTGTCCGAATAAAGAAAAATTAGAAATACTCCATCTTCATCCTTCTCCATACTGTTCCTGATTCTTTTTCTCTTATGTTCATCGTTTCTCTACAACAATTTCTTTGCATAGCATGTCAGCTTTATCTCAAAAAGCAATTTGGTTAGAACCTTCAGTGTCGTAGAAGGAGCAATATTGTTTTAAGAAAACAGTGCTCTTCTAGACTCGAACATTTCTGAACTCTCGACGGATCATCAAAACAGTGAATGGTTGTTTAAAATTGCCTAACTCATATGTACACTAACATATATTTATATATTGAATTCAATTATTACTTGAAAGAATGACATAAAAACTTAAAAATGAAAGTGCAGTAATAGACTAATGTATTTTTAAGTGTATAAAACTCTTACATATAATTTCAACATCATAAATAAGTATATTTATTACCAAAGTGATAAACAAAATATGTATTTGATGATTGAAAGAAATGTTGATCGACAAGCACTATTGTACCAGTGGTGAAGTGATTCGGCTTTGGTGCGAGAGGTCACAAGTTCGAAACTTGCATAGCGTAATTCGAACATTTATTGACATGTGGTTTATGTTCTGTTGTCCCAGTGACATGTTGTATCAAAGTACCATTGCAAAAAAAATGTTGATTAAAAGAATTGTTATAAACCGTAATGTCATTTTAATTACGTGAAAATTATAATTTGTTTTTAAACATTATTTCATAACTCGATCATTTTAGTGTGTAATAAATCTTTTAGAAAAATAATTGATAACTATATCAAAATGATAATTAAATACAAAAGAAAAATATTTCCAATCAAAATATCATAAAATTTTATCTATTAATCATAATAATTTAATAATGAATACGCATAACTAAAATTTAGCATTTCTTAAAAACATATTAATTGCAAATATTCATTATTTGTAAAGGTTACAAACTACAAAATTCATCATTTATCATTAATTTAATATTTCTTAAAAAAATTAACAATAAAGAATTCACTTTATGTGCCAATTTTAAAAATTAAGAAACATTGTATATATTTGTAGTAATATACCAATTTTAGAATGAAAAAACTGAGTATATGTTGTATGCAACAAAATACCAACTTTGAAAAGAAAATTTATGTATATTTTTCTTTTCAATAAAGTACTAATTTAGGAAAAAGTAAATCCAACTTTGAAAAGAAAATTTATGTATATTTTTCTTTTCAATAAAGTACTAATTTAGGAAAAAGTAAATTATGTAAACATGAATGTAAAATAATGTAAGAGAATTGAAGATAATTTTGTAAAAATCATGGAAATTTTAAGTTATATGAACTTGAATAAAGTATTAGTTTTAAATTTTTTGTCAATATAGGTATGGTATATGATATAATGAGTTGTCATTTTTTAGGACCGTTTGATCAAATAATAGTTATTAATTACTTGGATTTCTTTTATGTTCAAATTTTTGATTACATGATTAATTTAAAAATATGTTATACTGCTGCTAATTCGGTATGTTATACTACTGCTCATTCAATACAAAAATCGAGGATATGGCAATATGATATGTTATATGGAAAATTCTATTTCAATACAGATAATTATTTAGTAGGCCCCCTTAAAATAAATAAAATTTTAAACACTAAAATACTCTTAGAAAGTTGTGTACATTCTTTCTTCTCAATTCCATTATCTTCTTACATTAGGTTCTTACTGTCTAAACCATCGCTTCTTCAAAACTCTAATTTCTAAACCAGTGAAGAAAAAATTCAATTTTTCGGTACTAGCTGATGGATATTGAAGAGGGGAATAAATTGTTAATGCAATCACAGTAGGTAATTCAAAAAAAATTGAGAAGTTTTTAATTTTTGCAAATACAATCTTAGGGTGTCAATTATGGAGATTGGTGATAATTCATGCAGGGGGTATACTAGGTTTCTGACTTAGTCGCGCAAAAAGGTACCGTTGAGTATAGTTAAATAAAATCTGAAGATGGTTGATGCTTACGTTGATTGATGGTAGACTGCTGGAGGAGGATGAAGATGCGTGGCGTGAGTGGAGGAAGAGGCGCGGCGTGAGTGGAGGAAGAGCACATTAGGGTATTTTGATTCAGCGGTGGCGGAAGAGGCACAAGCATATATTTTTTATTCGAGAACGTGATGGGAAGGGTAGTTCTGGAAATGGTAATAGGCTACTAAGTTATTTTTTGGGTTTATAGAATTTTTACTTTTTGGAGGGCTACTAAGTAAATACTCGGGTTGAAATAGAATTTTCCATGTTATATATTGCTAATTCAGTTTCTATAAAAAAATCAGTTTTAAATTAAACAAATAAATAAATTCAGTATATGATATATGATATAAATAAATTCAGTTTTGTTTGATGAGCCAGTTCATCAGCACTACAATAGATACAATTTTCTGATCATTGTTTATATTTTTCTTCACGTGCAAGTTGGCAATAATGATGGGTAGGAGAAAAAACAAATCACAAGGATAGTGAGGATGAAGAAGAACCGATCGTAGAGTCTACTAGTGCAAGCAAGCCTCCATTAAATCCTAAGCGCAAAGCCTTTACTAAAAACCTTCTAAGGTATGAGAACATTTCACTAAAGAGAACCCTTTAAATCCTAAATGTATTTGCAATTATTTTCATGCACAGTTTGCTTGTGATGGTAAAGCGAATGGTGCTTCACAATTTAATCTATCATATAAGGCAATCCTGTAGGTCAATTCCTTAAGAAAACGATAAGAAACATAAATGGTTAGATTTTACAAAAAATAGTGAAAGTGAAGCAAGTTATCCCCTTATTGCATGGACATTTAACAAAGATGAGTATAGAAGGATTTTAGCTCGAATGTTAATTATTGATGAGCTTCCTTCTAATTTTGAGGGTTTCTTGATTTTAGTTAAAATATGTGCCGTAGCTTTGAAGTGCCTTCGCGTAAAACAATATATAGGGTCATGTTTAACTTATATGAAGGCATAAAAGATTATCCAAAAACCATATTTTCTAATTGTTTGCATGGAGTATGTCATACCACTGATACATGGACTTCTTATCAAAATGTGAATTATATGGTTTTAAGTGAACACTTCATTGATAACGATTCGAAATTGCATAAAAAGATTTTAAATTTTTGTATCATCACTATTAATAAAGGGGAAAACAATGGAAAACTTATCGTTTCTTGCATCTAACATTGGAACTTAAGCGAATCGGTGGATAATGCCTAGTGCTAATGAAGTGGCAATTAATTAGGCAAAAAATGTGTTAAATAATTATAATGGATGCAATGGTTGCGTTATGAATGTTGAATTCCTTCATATACGTTGTTGTGCTCACATAGTTAATTTCATTGTTAATGATGGTCCGAAAGAAAGTAGTAGCATTATTTCCAGGATTCATACCATGATATATTTGTAAGATCGTCTCTGGCTAGATTGGCCAAATTCAAAGAGGTTTGTGTTAATTCGAGAATTGATGATAAGTCTATGCTTGCTTTAGATATGCCTACTACGTGGAATTCTACATATTTGATGTTGGAAGCCACTTTGAAATATAAAAAAGTTTTTGATGAAATGAAAGAAAACAATGGTATTTATGTTTCCTATTTTACCCAACCTCTGAATTCGCTAGATTGAAAATGCTAAAAAAATTGTAAATTTTGTGAAGTTTTTCATAAAATTGCTTTAAAGTTCAGCAGCTCTTTATCTAGTACCTCAATGTATTTTTTACGGAGTTGAGTGGAATTTCAAAAGAATTGCAAGAGTTAATTGAAAAAATGAATTCTAATCTTTAACGAATGGTAAGAAGTATGAAAGAGAAGTGTGACGACCCGCCTTTCTAACCACAGAAAGACGTATCATCAATAAGAAAAGAAAGGGATAGAAATAGAAAAGATAGAAAGAAAGAATAACAACATCAGAATCTCGCAGCGGAACAGAACAAAATATAATACATCAACATAACTATTACATAGTTTTACATATATCATAGTTACACAACATCATACAACAGGACAGTCATATACATATCTGTCACTACATACATCCAAAATACAACATACATCAACAACCCAGCGGAACTAGATAGATAGATACATACGTCTGGGCTTCTGCTCCAAGCTCCTCCAGAACTCAACAATCCCAAAAACCTATCACTTGGCTACCCATAAAAATTTGAGTACCCAAGAGTTTATGAAAAACAAAATATAAACTGCGGGTCATACATGGGTCTGATGTGAGTAAACGGGTTAAAATTGTTTAACTTTGAAAACCATTTGAAAATAAAGGTATCACGTAAGACTTCCCACACATAAATACATGTAAGTTTTTACCTTATGCTAATCAAAACATTTTATAGGAAATCCAGTGATATTATAATAGTGTCTAGGGTTTTCAAGTAAATAGAAAATAGCCGAAATTGTTACATCTATTAAGTTCCAGCTACTAGCCACAAAAGTGGGTAATACAGATCAAAACCGTAGGGTCTTGTAGGGAAAATGGATTTCCATCAATGGAAGAGCTACTAGGGTACCACCCGTCACAGTACGGGGCCTAGATCACCGTACCGAGGATCACTCCCGACCACCTACAACACAAGGCCGGAACCATTCCTTACTGAACAGTCCCGAACAAGATAACCCCGCAGTTGTGGCCAACAACTGCTCATACAGCCGAAATAAAGGGACATCTAGACAGGGGTATATCTCGTCCTGCTTGGGTGCTACCCACCTAACCTTGCTGCACATCCCCTGTTTTAGCCATTTTCGATTGATAAGGCTTGAGGCTGCGATTACCTTTATAGAACATATCTCTTAGAATGCTCATCATCCGCCTCACGATATGCTGAAAGCATTCAATACATACAAGTTCGTTCCGGGTTCGAACGAAACCGAAGGCATTATCTCGTTACACTCGTTTTGGAATCACCCTCAGAGTTAACAACAATAACCCTTGCATTCTAAAACATCATCTCGACCTTCACTTGAGATGTCACGACCTAACGTTTAATTTGGATCGATGTGGTTTTCGGATAATCAAATTGACACCCGATCCCGGTCTCATCGAAATCCAAAAGCCATTTTAAAGGCCAAGTTGTTAAATAGTTTAAACAATTTAATTTAATACTTTGAATCCACATAACAGTTATCACAGATAAATCATACACAGTCGTCATAAATATATCAATGCATATCACTGAGTATCATAGAATATCACCAAATAGATATCATAACCAATCAAACAGAACCATTAATTCATATCAATTTAGTTTAATTAACTTAACTTAATTACTTAAGAATAAACTATTTTATCCTGCTTGATTAATCACTAATTAATCAACTTATTAAATTTATTAATTACTTCTTAATTATTCACTTGATTAATTATTTCTTAATTATTAAATAATAACCTTAATTATTAATTAATAAAACTTAATTACCCATTTAATTATCACTAATTATTTAATTAATCATTAATTACCCATTTAATTAATCATTAATCCTTAATTAATTACTCAATCAGTTAACTACTATTTGTTTATTAATTAACTTTAAGTAGTTAATTAAATTCTTAAGTTCAAATTGATTAAACACAAAATTATTATTATCAATCCTTAATTACAAATTTATTTAACCTTGAATTACTTATTTAATTACCATTATAAATTAATTTACATTCTTAAGTGACTTACACATTCTTAAGTAACTTACACTTTAAATTAATTAATTATGTTACATTTGCAAATCTCTCTCTTAATAATTTTTAAGTCAAATCTTAACTTACAACTTGCCAACATTATTTATTTAATTAATACCAAACTTTGTTTAACAAAATGACTTAGGATTTTATTAGGCTGACCCCTAGAAAATGGAACCCGAGGTAAACCCTGTTTACTAGAGTAGCAACCCGAGTTTCCCCTAATCTTTTCCCGAGTCCCCCTCTCTTCTCATCGAATACGTTCTTCTTCTACTCTTTCTTCTTCTCATTTTTTTAAGTTTTAAGTTAAACTGCTGTACTACGACCACACTCACGCACCAGGTTCCACTCAAAGCAACCCCTCAACTTCCCCGAATAGCAACTCGCGACGACCATCACTCGAAGCCGCTAACAGTAATCGCCACCGTGCATGTGCATGGCACTTCGCCGACGTTCTAGTGGACCATGTCGCCTCTGGCAAGTCACAAAACGACCTCAAACTCGAAAGCAATTACCAATTCGACGCGAAAAACTCGAAATCAAAGTGTACCCATTTGTTCGAACTGCAACTCGAACACACCCAAAAGAAAAAATGCCACGACCACTAACGCCGACCACCAGTGGCGACACAATTCCGCCCACACCTCGGCCAGACCCTCATCTACAATCCCCTCGAAACTCGTACAGCTCGATCATCCTACGGTGACGAAATCAACGAGTATACAGACCACTGCAAAACTCGATCCAAAACCCTAAACTCGTTTCGCCCCAAAAATTCTTGCATTAGAAAAATTTTCTAACATTTTTCCTATATTCGTGAATCATCAAGCTAGCTATACAACAAATTTCAGCATTTAAGATTTGTTGAATCATCAGAAATTTACAAAAAAGCATTTTTGGTTCATTTATAAACTGCACCTTGTATACTTATCTAAAAATTATCATTTTTGTTTCAAAATTATTACTTTTGTATGTTTATTCTAGATAAATAATCAAATTAGCAAATTAAAATATTTGAATTCAACATAATACAAATGATTGCCCTGTAAATCACTTTCCAGTTTATACACTTCACTGACAGGTTGATTTTTTTTTTAAAAACTTGATTTATATTCAAACAACTTACTTTGTTCTAAAACGTAAGCCTATAATGATTGAATGAAAAAAATTTGTATTTTGATTATCTACCTAACTCTGTAACTACACAAAAAAAACTGTATATTCAAATATTACGGAGTACTCACATATGAACACAGAATTATAAAAACAGATACATATGCCAACATATTATTATCAATACATCATACACACAATTGAACTTAAGTCTTAAAGGTTTTCGTTTACTCACTTGAATTACTTTGAACAGAGAACAGTTCTTGTGGAAGAGCTGGAGTTTGAATTTAAATTCCCGTAAATCTTTCCCTGCTTGTTGTTGAATGTTTGAGTTTGTAAAATAAAGATGTTTATTTTTTTTTTCTTTCTTTCAGGCCTTCTAAGTTTTGTTTGAATGAAATGGAATAAAAGATACATATATATAGGAATAGTTTTGAACAGCTTTGAACAAAGAGGTGCCTTCTAGTACAAGTCTTTACCTTATTTTGATCACACAAGATTTTTGTATGGAGACTGAAAGGATTTTCTTGCAATTCAAATTGACAAAAGTTGTGCTATCATTAAATGCAAATGTCCCTATTTGTTTACATCTAATTAATGTTTGCTAATATTTATATTTTTGTACAAAGATATTTTGTATATTATGTGAATAAATTTGTCTTCTTCTTGCATTGGTTATACATGTATCATACAGCACATATGTGTTATTATTTTTGTCAAAGATTTTGTTTTTGCCTTTGCACTTAATATCAAATTTGTTATAGTGTATATTTATCTTATGTTTCTATTTAACCATATAAGTTGTTGTTAACAAACTTCTTAGTTTTATTTCTTTGTAATTTAACTTTCAAATATTTGATTTACAACATACATTTGTATTTATGTATTTTATATTTATATTTATATCTTATATTTATATTTAATATTGATAGGATTGTTTATTTTAAACATTATTATTTAGATTACATTTTATATATGTATTAAATGTTAGTAAGATAGAACCTTTAGTTTAATTGAATAATACAGATTTTATTATAAATATTTTTGAAAGATTCTATTTTAAATTTTTAAATCAAAATTTCCTTCACAAAACATATATATACATATATAACTGATAAATGTCCAAAGATCTTATCAGTTTATAAAATGAAAAGCTTGTATTTTATTTAAATTAGATTAAATATTTATTGTAATAATATTGTCAAAATCCTGGGTCGTTACATTCCTCCCCCCTTAAAAGAATTTCGTCCCCGAAATTTAAAACAAAAGTTAGTTCAAAAGCTTTTATATCAACCATTCAAATATACATATCATCCATACAATAACAATCAAACAGTCTATCCTAACAAACATCAGTAGTTATCCGGACACAAATCTGGGTAGGCTTTGCTAAAACTATCTAGAGTTTCCCAGGTACAATCTCTACGATCCTCGCTCCACTGCACCTTGACGAGCTTCACTACTTTGCTCCTGAGTTGCTTCTCGTCTTGATCCACAATCCGAACTGGATTTCTTACCACGGTCAAGTTTGGTTCTACTTCCAAATCTTCCTGGACTACTGGTTCTACAACCAATGATGGATCATGAACAAATTTCCTTAGATGGGATACATGAAATACATTATGAATTCCAGACATCCGCTCTGGCAATTCAATTCTATAAGCTATAGCTCCAATTCTTTCCAACACTTGGAATGGTCCTATATATCTTGGGGAAAGTTTTCCCGTCTTTCCGAATCTTATGGCACCTTTGATTGGGGAAACTTTGACAAAGACTAAATCTCCGTTCTCGAATTCCAATGGTCTTCGCCTTTTATCAGCATACTTCTTCTGACGATCCTGAGCAGCTTTCATTCTTTTCTTGATAAGCTCAACTTTCGCAGAAGCTTCTCGAATTAGATCGGGTCCGAGCATAAGACGATCTTTCGATTCTATCCAACAGGATGGGGATCTACACGACCTTCCATATAAAGCTTCATAAGGAGACATCTTAATACTCGCCCGATAACTATTATTATAAGAGAATTCCATTAGATGAAGATGGTCTTCCCACGATCCTCCAAAATCCAAAACACAAGCTCGCAATATATCCTTAAGAATACGATTAAGCCTCTCCGTCTACCTGTCTGTCTGAGGATGATAGGCTGTACTCAATCTCAAACCCGTTCCCATAGCTGATTGCAGAGCCTCCCAGAATTTGCTGGTGAAAATAGGATCACAGTCACTTACTATACTGACTGGAACACCATGCAATCTGACTATCTCCCTCAAGAAAATCTCTACCAGAGAAGCTGCAGTACGAGTTGCCTTAACCGGTATAAAATGAACGCTCTTAGTTAAACGATCCACAATAACCCATATTCCTTCATTTCCTTTCTTGGTTCTTGGCAAACCGTCGATGAAATCCATCGAAATCATCTCCCACTTCCACATCGGGATTTCCAAAGGCTACAATAATCCAGCTAACTTCTCTTGATCTCCTTTAACTTGTTGGCAGATGGCATAACTATTTGCGAACCTAGCAATCTCTTTCTTCATATTCGGCTACCCAAAAACTCTTCACATATCTTTATACATCTTTGATTTCCTGGGTGAATATTAAATCTAGAACGATGATTTTCCGACAACACCTCCTGTCTCAGATCTCTATCATTCGGAACACAAATCCTCCCGTTATTCCTTAATGTTCCTTGGCTATCAATTTCAAAACTGGGACACTGACCCTTCCTAACTCTTTTGATAATTCTTCTCAACATTTTATCAGATGCTTGCTTACCTTAAATACTTTCAATAAGAGATGGAACAACTTCCAAAAGAGATAGAACTGCATTCCTGCTAAGAGCATCAGCTACAACATTCGTCTTTCCCGGGGTATACAAAATATCCAAATCATGAGATGCCAGAAACTCGACCCACCGCTGTTGCCTCAGATTAAGATCCTTTTGAGAGAAAAGATGTTTCAACGGTTTGTGATCCGTGAATAATTCGAATTTCTCTCCCAAAAGATAATGTCTCCAAATCTTCAAAGCAAAAACAATGGCTAACAACTCAAGATCGTGCGTAGCGTAGTTCCTTTCATGTGGCTTCAATTGCCGACTCGCATATGCAATTACCCTTCCATTCTGAATCAGAACTGCTCCCAGTCCAACTATACAAGCATCTGTATAAACTTCAAATTTGCTCTTTCCATCCGGAATAGCAAGCACTGGTGCACTGGTTAGCCTCGTCTTCAATTCCTGGGAAGTTTCTTCACACTGGGGTGTCCATTTGAATTTAGCTCCTTTCCTTGTCAGCTTGGTCAGATGTGAAGAAATCTTGGAATAATCCTTGATAAACTTTCTATAGTGGCCAGCTAATCCCAGAAAACTGCAAACTTCAATCGGTGTCTCCGGCTGCTTCCATTCCAGAATAATTTCAACCTTCGCTGGATCTACAAAGATACCTTCACCGGAAACAATGTGCCCTAAAAATTTGACTTTCGATTTCCAAAAAAGGCACTTGGAAAACTTTGCCTTCAAAACATGCCTCCTCGGTGTCTCCAACACAATTCTCAAATGCTGCCTATGCTCTTCTTCAGACTTAGAGTAGATCGGGATATCATCAATGAATACCAGAACGAACTTATTCAATACATCCCTAAAGACTCGGTTCATCGGGTCAACAAAGTAAGCAGGAGCGTTGGTTAACCCGAAAGGCATAACCAACCACTCACAGAAATAATTTGGCCCCATAAATGCAGTCAAGGGAATACTATCCTCGGCTACCCTCAACTGATGGAAACCTGAAGCTAAATCCATTTGAGAAAAGACAGAAGCTCCATGCAACTGGTTAAACAGATCACCAATACGAGGAAGAGGATATTTATTACGGATAGTCACTTTGTTCAATTCTCTATAATCAACACAGAATCTTAGCGATCCATCCGATTTAGTGACAAACACTGCAGTAGAGCCCCAACAAGAAAAACTGGGCCTAATCAATCCCTTCTCCAAAAGATCCTGAGTTTTCTTAACTAAATCCTCCCTCTCCCTAGGAGCCAGTCTCCTACTAGGCTGAATCACCAGCACTGCTCCTGGAATCAAATCAATGAAAAACTCTATCTCTCGATGCGGAGGCAGACACTTAACTTCCTCAAATACATCAGAAAAATCTTGGACCACATCGATATCTTCTACCTTCTCCTGAGAAGTCTCAACTCCATGCAAAAGACTACTCAAGTGAATTCCAAAATTATCACACGTCACTCTGGCAATTCTACCCAAATCAGTTTCCAGCGAAATTGTTCTCTCATCACAATTCAGGACTGCTCTATACTTATCAAGCCAATCCATCCCCAATATAAGGTCAAATCCCTTAAAATTCAACACGTAAGGATCACAAGAAAAATTATGGGATAGATAGGAAATCGTCAAGTCCTTACAGATGGTATCTAATTTGGTCACTCCTCCTATAGGATTAGATACAAAGATGGGATAGTCTACAGTACTAGGGGTAAGAAAGAACTTCTCTACAGATTCCACAGAAATAAAACTCAATGAAGCACCCGAATGAAATAAAAATTTAATATACTTGCCATTTAAAAGTAGTGTACCTTCCAATACTCCCTTGCCTTTAGATGAGGTAGATGGTGCACCTTCCAAAGAAAATACTCTATTCTGTTGAGCTTTATGAAGTAATGGGCAATCCTTGATCATATGACCTGGTTGGTGACAATTGAAGCATAGAGATCTCTGAACCAAAGCTGAACCCGGTCCATTATGATGCGGTTGCTGCTGCTGTTGCTGGAATCCTTTCCTAGGACACTTATTCGCCAAGTGACCTTCTTGTTGACACATATATCATTTGCGAGGTCCATTGTTACTTCCAAGCTTCTTCTTGTTCGGCTTCCTCCAATTGGGATTGAACTTCCTCTTATTCAGATTAGCAAAATTCCCTCCCGATGCTGCTACTGGTGTCATTGATTTCTTGTTCATCAAATCCTTATAGCTAAGAGCCATATCAATTAAACCAATAAAAGATCCTTTCAAAAGCGCCGTCATCTTTTCATGAAATTCTGGCCTCAATCCCAGCACAAACATTTCGTTCTTTTTGGGGGGGTATCAGTGAGCCCAGGTCCATAGCAAGAAAGTTCATTGAATTTGATCTCATACTCTGCTATAGTCATGCTACCCTGCTTCAAATTCAGAAAATCCTGGCACAGACGAGTTTTCCTTGCTGTTGGCATAAATTTCTCCTCAAATAACTCTTTAAACCTTTCCCATGAAATGTCATCCTCAGATATATTTGCTACCGTTGCATCCTACCAGGCTGCTGTGCCTCCCTGCAATTGCCACGATGCCATTTCCCTTTTTTGCTCCTCAAACAATTTTATACTCTTAAAAATGCGCTCACAAGAACAAGCCAAGCTTGAACTTCAATTATCGATTTTGACCCTTTAAATGGTTTACCTCCAAGGTTGATGAAGTCTTTGCATAAAGCAGCAAAACTTACCTGAGGCGGTACTGGATTTACAGCCTCACTAGCAGTTTGACTTCATCCATTATCAGTCGAGGTACTGCTCCTACCTCTGCCCCTTCTTCCAGAACTCATGTTGGCCACCTAGACAAGTAACTCAACAAATTTAGATAGGTATATAATTCTACGAAAATACGAATACGCACTCTCAAGGTAAATATTACTCCAGAGCCTAGGTATTATCTCAACTTACGCTCTGATACAAACTGTGACAACCCGCCTTTCTAACCACAGAAAGACGTATTATCAATAAGAAAAGAAAGGGATAGAAATAGAAAAGATAGAAAGAAAGAATAACAACATCAGAATCTCACATCGGAACAGAACAAAATATAATACATCAACATAACTGTTACATAGTTTTTCATATATCAGAGTTACGCAACATCATACAACAGGACAGTCATATACATATCTGTCACTACATACATCCAAAATACAACATACATCAACTACCCAGCGGAACTAGATAGATAGATACATACGTCTAGGCTTCTGCTCCAAGCTCCTCCAGAACTCAACAATCCCAAAAACCTATCACTTGGCTACTCATAAAAATTTGAGTACCGAAGAGTTTATGAAAAATAAAATATAAACTCCGGGTCAGACATGGGTCTGGTGTGAGTAAACGGGTTAAAGTTGTTTAACTTTGAAAACCATTTGAAAATAAAGGTATCACGTAAAACTTCCCATACATAAACACGGGTAGGTTTTTACCTTACGCTAACCAAAACATTTTATAGGAAATCCAGTGATATTATAATAGTATATAGGGTTTTCAAATAAATAGAAAAAAGCCGAAATTGTTACATCTATTAAATTCCAGCTACTAGCTACAAAAGTGGGTAATACAAATCAAAACCGTAGGGTCTCGTAGGGAAAATGGGTTTCCATCAATGGCAGGGCTACTAGGGTACCGCCTGTCACAGTAGGGGGCCTAGATCACCGTACCGAGGATCACTCCCGACCCCCTACAACACAAGGCTGGAACCATTCCTTACTGAACAGTCCCGAACAAGATAACCCCGCAGTTGTGGCCAACAACTGCCCACACAGCCGAAATAAAGGGACATCTAGACAGGGGTATATCTCCTCCTGCTTGGGTGCTACCCACCTAACCTTGCTACACATCCCCTGTTTTAGCCAATCCCGGTTGATGAGGCTTGAGACTGCGATTGCCTTTATAGAAGATATCTCTTAGAATGCTCATCGTCCGCCTGACGATGTGCTGAAAGCATTCAATCCATACAAGTTCGTTCCGGGTTCGAATGAAACCGAAGGCATTATCTTATTACACTCGTTTTGGAATCACCCTCAGAGTTAACGACAATAACCCTTGCATTCTGAAACATCATCTCGACCTTCACTTGAGATGTCATGACCTAACGTTTAATTTGGATCGATGTGGTTTTCAGATAATCAAATTGACACCCGATCCTGGTCTCATCGAATTCCAAACGCCATTTTAAAGGCCAAGTTGTTTAATAGTTTAAACAATTTAATTTAATACTTTGAATCCACGTAACAATTATCACAGATAAATCATACACGGTCATCACAGATATATCAATGCATATCACTGAGTATCACAGAATATCACCAAATAGATATCATAACCAATCAAACAGAACCATTAATTCATATCAATTTAGTTTAATTAATTTAACTTAATTACTTAAGAATAAACTATTTTATCCTGCTTGATTAATCACTAATTAATCAACTTATTAAATTTATTAATTACTTCTTAATTATTAATTAATAACCTTAATTATTAATTAATAAAACTTAATTACCCATTTAATTATCACTAATTATTTAATTAATCGTTAATTACCCATTTAATTAATCATTAATCCTTAATTAATTACTCAATTAGTTAACTACTATTTATTTATTAATTAACTTTAAGTAGTTAATTAAATTCTTAAGTTCAAATTGATTAAACCCAAAATTATTATTATCAATCCTTAATTACAAATTTATTTAACCTTAAATCACTTGTTTAATTACCATTATAAATTAATTTACATTCTAAAGTAACATACTTTAAATTAATTGATCATCTTACATTTGCAAATCTCTCTTAATAATTTTTAAATCAAATCTTAACTTACAACTTGCCAACATTATTTATTTAATTAATACCAAACTTTGTTTAACAAAATGACTTAGGATTTTATTAGGCTAACCCCTAGAAAATGGAACCCGAGGTAAACCCCTATTTACTCGAGTAGCAACCCGAGTTTCCCCTAACCTTTTCCCGAGTCCCCCTCTCTTCTCATCGCATACGTTCTTCTACTCTTTCTACTTTTTTTTTAAGTTTTAAGTTAAACTGCTGTACTACGACCACACTCACGCACCAGGTTCCACTCGAAGCAACCCCTCAACTTCCCCGAGTAGCAACTCGCGACGACCATCACTCGAAGCCGCTTATAGTAATCGCCACCATGCACGTGCACGGCACTTCGTCGACGTTCTGGTGAACCACGTCGCCTCCGGCAAGTCACAAAACGACCTCAAACTCGAAAGAAATTACCAATTCGACGCGAAAAACTCGAAATCAAAATGTACCCATTTGTTCGAACTGCAACTCGAACACACCCAAAAGAAAAAATGCCAGGACCACTAGCGCGGACCACCAGTGGCGATGCAATTCCGCCCACACCTCTGCTAGACCCTCTTCTACCATCCCCTCAAACTCGTACAGCTCGATCATCCCACGGTGACGAAATCAACGAGTATACAGACTACTGCAAAACTCGATCCAAAACCCTAAACTCGTTTCGCCCCAAAAATTCTTATATTAGAAAATTTTTCTAACATTTTTCCTATATTCGTGAATCATCAAGCTAGCTATACAACAAATTTCAGCATTTAAGATTTGTTGAATCATCAGAATTTAAAAAAATCCATTTTTGGTTCATTTATAAACTGCATCTTGTATACTTATATAAAAATTATCATTTTTGTTTCAAAGATCTTGCTTTTGTATGTTTATTCCAGATATATAATCAAATTAACAAATTAAAATATTGGAATCCAACATAAAATTAGTGATTGCCCTGTAAATCACTTTCCAGTTGATACACTTCACTGACAGGTTGAAAACAAATTTAAAACTTGATTTATATTCAAACAACTTACTTTGTTTTAAAACGTAAGCCTATAAATGATTGAATGAAAAAAAAAATTGTATTTTGATTAGCTACCTAACTCTGTAACTACACAAAAAAAACTATGTATTCAAATTTTACAGAGTACTCACATATGAACACAGAATTATAAAAAATATACATATGCCAACATATTATTATCAATACATCATACACAATTGAACGTAAGTCTTAAAGGTTTTCATTTACTCACCAGAATTACTTTGAACAGAGAACAGTTCTTGTGGAAGAGCTGGAGTTTGAATTTAAATTCCTGTAAATCTTTCCGTGCTTTGTTGTTGAATGTTTGAGTTTGTAAAATAAAGACGTTTATTTTCTTTTTCTTTCTTTCAACCCTTCTAAGTTTTGTTTGAACGAGATGGAATAAAAGATACATATATATAGAAATATTTTTGGACAGCTTTGAACAAAGAGGTGCCTTCTAGTACAAGTCTTTACCTTATTTTGATCAGACAAGATTTTTGTATGGAGGCTGAAAGGATTTTCTTGCAATTCGAATTGACAAAAGTTGTGCTATCATTAAATGCAAATGTCCCTATTTGTTTACATATAATTATTATTTGCTGATATTTATATTTTTGTACAAAGATATTTTGTATATTATGTGAATAAATTTGTCTTCTCCTTGCATTGGTTATACATGTATTATACAGCACATATGTGTTATTATTTTTGTCAAAGATTTTGTTTTTGCCTTTGCACTTAATATCAAATTTGTTATAGTGTATATTTATCTTATGTTTCTATTTAACCATATAAGTTGTTGTTAACAAACTTCTTAGTTTTATTTCTTTGTAATTTAACTTTCAAATATTTGATTTACAACATACATTTGTATTTATGTATTTTATATTTATATTTATATTTAATATTGATAGGATTATTTATTTTAAACATTATTATTTAGATTACATTTTATATATGTATTAAATGTTAATAATGTAGAACCTTTAATTTAATTGAATAAGATAGATTTTATTATAAATATTTTTGAAAGATTCTATTTTAAATTTTTAAATCAAAATTTCCTTCACAAAACATATATATACATATATAACTGATAAATGTCCAAAGATCTTATCAGTTTACAAAAAGAAAAGCTTGTATTTTATTTAAATTAGATTAAATACTTATTATAATAATATTTTCAAAATCTCGGGTCGTTATAAGAAGTTTGATAGATATTGGAGGAATATTGTAGCATGAACAAAATTTAATTTATTACTTATGTGATTGATCCTAGATATAAATTACAATCTTTGAAGCTATGCCTTGAGGATATTTATGATAAGAAGTTGCAGGAGATATATTGCGGACTGAAATGTATTATAGTAAGAACTTTTTTTATGCAGCCGATCCTTCATTTAGGATGAAAAATTACAATAAACCACAACCTAGTAAATCCGTTGCTAGTGGAAATAATGATAACGGCGGTAGTGGTTATTCTAAAAGAATGAGTAATTTTCTAAAACACGTTTAACAGCAAGATAATAAAAGTAATGAATTATAAAGGTATTTAAATAAGCCAACTGAATTGATAGAAAGTAATTTTGATATTATATCACGATGGAAGGTAAATAGTCCAAAGTGTCATGTTTTATCTCTCGTTGCTAGAGATCTTCTTGCAATTCTGATATCCTTGGTCATTTCAGAATCCGCTTTTAGTATTGGAGGACGGGCTATAGATCCATTTTATAGTACTTTAAGTCCAAGATGGTTGAAGCATTACTTACAATTCAAATTGGCAAAGTTCCAAACCTATTTTTGTAAACCATCGAATTTAGGTTCATTTAGAAGATGTGAATTTTTATGATGCGTCTTTTTTAGGTAATATTAGTATTTCTTTGGTTCGTGAATTATTTAATCATTATACAATACTCATTATCATTGACTAGTTTTGCTATAGAGTTTGTACATAGACATGGTTCGATAACTTCTTTAATTATGAAAACGTCAATGGAGAATCAATCGTCATCCCTAGACCTGCACTGAGGTGGTCCTATACTAAGCTAATTAGGTAAGTTTTTATATCAGTTGAGTTCATGGTTCAAATTTGTGACGACCCGCCTTTTTCAAACAACTTAAGGTGACAATGAACCATCCTTGTCCAAATTAAACCATTCAGATTAATTAGATTATCAATTTGGGGTTTTTAAAAAATAGAATCAACACAGAATCACGCATAGAAATAATATAGAATCTCGTAGCGAAAATAAATAATATGCATAGTAGTTTATGAAGCTACAAGACAAAGTACATTAGAGTTCAGCTTTTAATTATACAATACTAGAGATATATAAGAGTCTGCACGTACAAGCCAAAATGAAAACAGATAACTAATATTGGATAGAGTGGCGTCTTCGACTAAGTCTTTTGCCCACAAAATAAGCACTGCTCACACACTGCAATACTCAGGCTGACCCGAGCATAAAGTAAAATAATATACTCAAGTTAGGACTAGAAGTTCTCATGTAAGTCCTACTCAAGTAAAATGTACAAAGTAACTCAAGAGATGTTATTGGATTTTCCATCTCTTAAGAATCCGTCAAATTATCGATATATACAGTAGAATACGCTATATATGTAATGTCTATCAGTAATATAAAATATCAAAATAGCGTTAAGGCTTTACCTCGATTCCCTTTAACACATTTTTAAGCATTATTATAAAGATCGCATAAAAACACCAGTAAACCGTCAGAGAATAGGGACGCGCCATGATATGACAACACTAAATAAAAATCGTAGTGGTTTCGTATAGGGATAAAAGTATGACAAGGCACGTGAGGCAACACCCAAGTTAGGATACTACCAGTTTACCCTTCCCGGTTAGTGGTAACCCCTAACGGCCCACCGCAACACAATGCTCCCAAAATCAAGGGTGATCAGCAATCAGTAACAAAATGGAATATACGAAGAAGTGTGTCCGCTAGAGGTAGCTAGCCTCATTGGCCGGTACGACTCCTATTTTAGTCATTTCAAATTGACACGAGTATCAGGCCAATCCATCATCATTCTCTTTCTTCAAATCTAGTAAACGTATGCCAAACCCAACGACTTCATTATGGATCATCACTCCACATACATAGTTATTAAAGTGGTTTTGGTATCGACATAGAGTATGTACATAACCAGTCCTGGCCTCTTTAATAACCAACGTCATTTTCACACCGATTGGATATTTCATTAAATCAAAGTATCCATTATTTTCAAACAACATATACCCATTTGACTTCAATAAATTTAAAATCTAAAATCTAATTTTATACAAGTATTTCACAAAATTAGCCAAATTGAATAACTTTTCAAATTAACAAAGTTGGTTAAGTCTTTAAATACAAAAGCTTTATTATTAAATATTCAATTTAATTAACTTCAAGATTAATTTACTTAAGTACTTAACTTAATACCTTTAATTAAGCTATAATTCAAAACAATTCAGTTTAATCTTTATGTATATTAATTCAATAAAGTCAATTAAAATTCTCTTTCTAATTAAATTAAACATTTATTTAGAATTTTATTATATATATAAATTCCATTAAATTTCAACTAATTAACTTAACAAGTTTAAATATCATTCATATTTAACTTAACTATTTTAATTCAATTTCAAAATTTAAAATAGTTTAGCTGATATCCCATTTTAAAATTTAATTTAACTTAAAATAGATTTCAACATTTAAATATTAACTTCAACATAAAATCTAAAATATAAATTCACGTTCAATTTCCAAATTATTCCTTAATCTTAAATTTAAATATTAAATATCCAAAATAAATTTCATTTGACCAATCGACGTTTATTATTTAAATTTTCTATCCTAGGCCAAGTGGTTTAAATTTTGGGTATATATCATTTCAACCCATATCTCGGTTCAAATTCTGTTGTCTAATTCAATGCATATGGCAATAATATACAGGTGACAAGGTATCAATAAATCAATCAACATTCAGCATTCAAGATTTTCCATAGTTTAACAGTTTCACATGCAATTAAGATCCTAGTCTATGATTTAAACTATTTCAGTAAAATCATATATCGCAGCATCGACAATCTATGGTTTTCAATTCTAATTTCAACCATAATTACCAATCAATTATTTACAAAATTACAGGATACATGCAATATGAAGTTCTAGTCATGAGTGTAAAATCACTCACCTTCGTGGATTAGACAAATGGACATGGACGCGGCAATACATATTCGGATACATGCACCGCACTAAAGCAGGAAGGTGACGCTGCTTAGGCGGAATGTTGTCATGTATGGAAACTTCGACGAAGTAGTGCTGGGTGGAGAGCGATTTCGGTCATAGGGCGGAGGGCTGCTGTTTCGCTTGGGTTTAGGGACAGGGTTCGCAGACTGGTGGCAGGTCAGGGTATTGCTAGGAGCAGGGTGGTGCGGATGGTCAGTGGTGGCTGGGTTAGCGTGGAGAGCTGGGACTAGTTCCATTTCAGGTGGAGCAAGCGGGACTTCGGTGGGCGGCTAGGTGGAGGACTGGTGGGGTTTCGGTGCAGTGTGGTGGTGACGGACTAGGAGGTCAAGGAAGGCAGGGATGCGGGTCAATGGACTGGAGTGGGACAGGGAAGGGGTGGAGGCCTGAGTTGGCCGAGGCTTGGTAGCCAGGGTGCAAGGCAGGTGCATGCCAGTAGGGGAGGCTCGGTGGTCGATTCGAGTGGTTCAGGTGGAGGAGCAGTTCGGTTGTGGGGAAGGCTATTTGGATACTTGGAGGCTCAGGTGGAGGGGAAGGGCGAAGCAGGTAGCTCAAGCGGCGGGGGGAGGGGGAGGGGTTGGCTTTAAGGGAATATAAGGAAGAGGAGAAAAGAAGGCAACGTGGGATTAGATATAAAGTTTGTATATTTTCTTCTCTGAGAATGGCTGAAGCAACAGAAAGAAGGAGAGCACTGCATATAAATAGAAGAAGGAGGAATGCACAGAAGAATTAATAAATGCAGCATTTAATTACATTGGTTGCTCATGCAACAAGTCAGCTGGAAAAGAAAATTGGCTGTCATAAGAATGTAGGCAATTACAATGTGTGAGGCGCAGTCACGGACCGCTATCTCAACTATTTAGCATTTTATAACGGAAGCCAAAATACGAAAAAATATATACCACGGAGATCAGTGCAGCGAGACGAATCCAACGATATACTAAAATCCGTGTTACAATATTAGTAACAAAATTTCACCGGTTGCCACTTATATTGCTTCAAAATTGGACGACAATGACAATTCTTGATAAACGAAGCTACAAAGGTAGGAATTGGATGGAACAAACTTTGACATTTTAATCAAAAAATTTCTAGATCATTTCTATGTAAAAATATTTTTGTACTTCAAAATTTGATAATTCGTACAGAAAGATGTGCTGACCGAGTTTCGAACAAATTTTGACGTTAAATAATTTTCTTTAGTCTCATTTTAATGGACACATTTCAAATATCCAGTTTTCGTTGCCAAATATTTATTTTTAAAATAAATTTTACTTAAAAATCTTCATTAAAATTCTTATTTAAATCATTGAAAAATCCAGGTTGTTACAATCTCCCCAACTCAAAACTTTTTGTCCTCGAAAAGAGCGGAATAAGAGAACTGAATGATAAATAGATAGAAATAGAAAGATAGAAATAGATTCGGGCGTGGACTACATACCCGTATAAGCAATTCAGGATTTGAGGAACGGATACCCTCTTCCGTTTCCCAAGTACAATCTCGATCATCTTTGCTTCACTGAACCTTGACGAGATTTACAACCTTCCTTCTAAGCTGCTTCGTGCTTCTGCCTACTATACGAATCAACTTTTTCTCAATAGTTATATTAGGCTCAACATCCATTTCTTCAAACAAAGCAGGCTGGATAATAACGGATGGTTCGTGCACATATTTGCGGAGGTGTGAAACATGAAATACGTTGTGCACCCCCGATAGCTTCTCTGGCAAGTCAACTCTGTATGTCAAAGCACCAACCCTTTCTAAGATGCGGAAAGGACAACAAATCTAGGAGCGAGCTTCTCTTTCCTTCCAAATCGGATTACATTCTTTAAAAGGCGAAATTTTGGGGAATACTTGGTCTCCAACTGCAAATTCCAAGTCTCTTTTCCTTCCGTCTGCATGTTTCTTCAGTCGATCCTGGGCAATTCTCATTTTCCTTCTGATTTCTTCGACTTTCTTAGAAGCTTCCAAAATCATTTCGGGACCAAGAACAAGTCAATTTTCCGATTCAACCCAACAAGATGGAGATTTACATGGTCGTCCATAAAGAGCTTTGAACAGCACCATCTTAATATTCACTTGATAGCTATTATTATAGGTGAATTCAGCGAGACGGAGATGCTCTTCCCAAGATCCTCCAAAATCTAAAACATAAGCTCGAAGAAAATCTTCCAAAATTTGATTCACCCTTTTGGTCTGACCATCCGTTTGAGGATGATAAGCCATGCTCAGATTCAATTGAGTACTAAGAGTCTCCTGAAAAGCTTGCCAGAAATTGCTAGTGAAAATAGGTTCCAATCATATACAATGCTAGACGGAACACCATGAAAGCGAACAATTTCTTTCATATAAAGCTCAGCTAAACTCGAGGCAGTTCGAGAAGTCTTCGCCGGAATAAAGTGAGCAGATTTTGTCAATCTATCGACAGTAACCTAGATGCTCTCATTCCCTTTTCTGGTCCTCGGTAGCCCATCAATATAATCCATAGAAATCTGATTCCATTTCCAGTTCAGAATCTCAAGAGGCTGCAGCAATCCTGTTGTCTTCTGGTTATCGGCTTTAACTTGCTGGCAAGTGGCACACCTACTAACGTGAATAGAAATATCTCGCTTCATTCCACTCCACCAATGCAACTTTTTCATATTTTGGTACATCTTTGTAACTTTGGGATGAATGGAAGTATGGATTGGTGATTTTTTCTAATACTTCTTGTCTCAAACCTTCCACATTTGGAAAACAAATTCGATTATTAGTTCTTAGAATTCCATTTCTATCGACTTGTGCACCCCATTCGCCTTGGCTATTATCTATCCTACCAAGAACACTTTATTTTATTTTCCCAAGCATTGGATCCTCATCTTGCTTGGCGGCTATGTAATCCATAGGAGCTGGAGAAGCAACAAGTTGACATAACATGTCTTTGCTCCTACTCAAAGCGTCGGCCACAACATTAGCCTTTACGGGAGTATAATTGATGTCGAGGTCATATGATTATAAGAATTCGAGCCATCTAACTTGCCTTTGGTTCAGATCCTTTTGGATAAAGATGTACTTCAATGATTTGTGGTCCGTAAAGAGTGTAATTTTTTTTTCCAAGAAAGTGATGTCTCCATAACTCCAAAGCAAAGACAACGGCGAGCAATTCCAGATCATGAGCTGCATAATTAACCTCATGAGTCTTCAACGGACGACCAACATAAGCAATAAATTTACCATGCCGCATCAAAATAGCACCCAAAACTTCACTATAAGCATCTATACAAACAGTTAACCCTTCACTTCCATTCTGAACAGTGAGAATAGGGGAAGATGTTAGCCTACGCTTTAGTTCATGGAATGCTTCCTTACACTTCTTACTCCAAGCAAACTTAACATTCTTCCTAGTTAAAGCTGTGAGTGGCGAAGAAATCCGAGTGAAGTTCTCGATAAACCTCCTGTAATAACCAGCTAAGCCTAGGAAGCTGCAAAACATCTGTATGAGTTTTAGGAGTTCCCCAATCATTGAGTATGGTGATCTTTACTGGATCAACCGAAATTCCAGTCTTTGAAACCACGTGCCTAAGAAATCTAACCTCTTCTCTCAGAAGTGGCAATTAGAGAATTCCGCTTTCAGTTGATGACTTCTCAGAGTTTCAAGGACAATTTTAAGGTGTTCCTCATGCTCCTTCTTAGTCTTAGAATAGACTAGAATATCGTCAATGAAAACTAGAATGAATTTGTTTAGAACTTCCTAAAATACTCTGTTCATGAGGTCAACAAAGTAAGCTGGGGCATTAGTTAAGCCGACAGGCATAACTAACAATTCATAGAAACCATCTTCTATTAGGAAAGCGGTTTTGGGAATGCTATCTTCCGCAATCCTGAGTTGATGGAAACCCGAAGCAAGGTCTAGTTGAGAAAATACCTTTTCTCCATGCAGCTGATCAAACATGTTGTTAATATGAGGCATCAAATATCTGTTCTTGTGGCTAAGCTTATTTATCTCTCTACAATCTATGCACATCCTTAGAGAACCTTCAGATTTAGTAGCAAATACCACAGTTGCGCCCCATTTCGAATGACTACGACGAATCAAACCTATGGAGAAAAGATTCTCGATTTGCACTTTTAATTTGATTTTCTCTTTAAGTGACATTCTTCTTGGAGCAAGTACGATTGGCCTAGCTCCAAGAATAAGATCAATGCCAAATTCAATTTTGCGTTGAGGTGGTAAAGAAGTTACTTCACCGAAAACATCGGGGATGTATTGGATGATAGGAGTAGTGCTAAGATCACTAAGATGGGAATCAAGAGAAAAGATAAAACTTCTGGAAAAATCTTGAGGCATTTGACATTTCATTTCTAGGGGTTTACCCTTACCACTAAACAGAGAAACTTTTCGAGCCTTGTAGGAAATAACTGCATTGAACTTTCTTAACCAATTTCCACCCAACAATATATCAAATGCTTTGAAACCCAAGACGAAAAAATCTCCGGTGAAATGGTGTCTACCATCCTTAAGGAGTTTCATTCCTTTACAGATCATTCTAAGGTTTGTGGGACCGCCAATGGGATTTGATACACTTAAGATTCAGATGCACATTCGGGTTTTAAAACATTTTCAAGTTTGTTTCATAAATCAGCCGATACAAAACTATGAGATGCACCAGAGTCAAATAAAACACGAATGGGTAAATCATGCTATGAAAAAGTACCCTGAAGTGTACATTTATCGTCTTCTACCTTAGGAGTAGAAGTAGTCACTATTAAAACTCCTGATGGGGTTCCCTTCTTTTGAGTGGGACAATCCTTCTTGAAGTGCCTGGCTGCAAGCATATGGCAAAGATCTTGCCTGGTCATCTGAACTGGTGAACCAGACGCTCCTGCAGAAACTAGGAAACATTGGCATAGTGGCCATTCTGGTCGCACTTGAAGCAAGTGATAGAAGATATATTAATGGGCTTCCTCTGAGAATGTCAAATCCCACTTATGTTTTGCCAATTCTTCTTCTGCTGGTGAAAGATAGACTTTCTTTTCTTAGAATTGTTGGAAGCTGTTGAAAGAGTTGTTGAGTGAACAACCAATGCTTCCTTCGAACTCGAGTTTTCATATTTGAGGGCCATATACATAAGATTAGTGAAAATGCCATGAACATAGGCAGTCAAGCGGTCATAATATTATGGACTAGCGTCGACTATGAACTTCTCATTCTGCTTGAGTGGAATATCGATCAGACCAGGTCTAAACTTGGATAGCTCGTTAAATTTCCTTGCATACTCCGAAAATGACATGATTTCCTATTTAATATCCATAAAGTTGCAATACAACCGAGATTTTCAAGCTTCAAGCATCCACTGGGTCATGAATACTTCCTTGAACTGTGCCCAAAGGATATTTGCTTCCTCGGTGCGGGTGGTAATAAATTCTCACTAATCTTGGGCAGCATACTATAATTACCAAGCGGCTAATTAACGCTTCTGGGCATCAGAAATCTCAAGTCCTGTAAAGATTCTTTCCAAGCTCATAAGCCACTGCTGAGCTTCAATAATGCCTTCGGACCTTGAGAATTTCGTACCACCAAGCTGTGTGTACTCTTTGCAAAGCGTAGTGAACTTAACTGGCAGAATTGGTGCAATTGGATCTGGTACGGGCCGTTTCCTCTTCCCCTACCTCGAGCATTTCTTCTGTTGCTCATCCAGAAAAGTCAAGGATGGGTTTAGAGCATGGAAAAGCCGAAACTTAAGGAAATACTAATCTAAGCGAATTTTTAACAAGGAAGATGTATTCAAATTGATAGAAAAATTGAAAATAGATTGAATTTTAAAACATTTTATATTTTCAAAGTATGCTCTCTCAGGAATGATTCCACTCATTATAGGACATTACAAACCCTATTCCTAATGAGTTTACCCCTCAGGCTAAGGTATTCACTAAACCGAAGTTCTGATACCAACTGGGATGACCCGTCTATTTCGAACAACTTAAGCTGACAATAAACCATCCTTGTTCAACTTAAATCGTTCAAATCAGATAGATTATCAATTTAAGGTTTTAAAAAATAGAATCAATAGAGAACCACACACAGAAATAATACCAGAATCTCGCAGCGGAAATAAATAATGTACATAGTAGTTCATGAAGCTACTGGACAAAATACATCAAAGTTCTGCTTTTAATTATACAAGACCAGAGAGATATATGAGTCTGCAGATAAACAATACTAGATAGATGGAGTCTTCGACTAAGTCTTCGACCCCTAAAATAAGCACTGCTCACACACTGCAATACTCAAGCTAAACTGAGCATAAAGTAAAACAATATACTTGAGTCGGGACTTGAAGTTCTCATGTAAGTCTAACTCAAGTAAAATGTACAAAGTAACTCAAGAAATGTTACGGGATTTTCTATCTCTTAAGGATCCATCATATTATTTATATATGTATATAGTAGAATACGCTATATATGTAATGTCTCTCAATAATATAAAATATCAAAATAGCATTAAGGGTTTACATTGACCCCCCTTAACACATTTTTAAGCATTGTCGTACAGTTTGCATATAAAACACAAGTAAACCGTTGGTGGATAGGGATGTGTTGTGATATGACAACACTAAATCAAAATCACAGTGGTCTCGTATAAGGATAAAAGTATGACAAGGCACGTGAGGCAATGCCCAAGGTAGGATACTATCAGTTTACCCTTCCGGGCTAATGGTAACCCCTAACAGCCCACCTTAACACAACACTCCCAAAATCAAGGATGATCACCGATCAGTAACAAAATGGAATATACGAAGAAGTGTGTCCGGTAGAGGTAGCTAGCCTCATTGGCTAGTACGGCTCCTATTTTAGTCATTTCAAATTGACACGAGTGTCAGGCCAATCCATCATCATTCTTTTCTTCAAATTCAGTAAACGTACACCAAATCCAACCACTACATTCTGGGTTATCACTCTATATACACAGTTATTAAATTGATTCCTGTATCGACAGAGATTATGTCCATATATGGTCCTGGCCTCTTTAATAACCAACATCAATTTTACACCAATTAGATATTTTATTAAATCAAAGTATCCATTATTTCAAACAACATATCCCCATTTGACTTCAATAAATTTAAAATCTAAAGATCCAATTTTAAACAAGTATTTCACAAAATTAACCAAATTGAATAACTTTTCAAATTAACGAAGTTAGTTAAGTCTTTAAATACAAAAGCTTTATTAGTAAATATTCAATTTAATTAACTTCGGGATTACTTAACTTAATACCTTAAATTAAACTTTAATCGAAAACAATTTAGTTTAATCTTTATATGTGTGTGTGTGTGTGTGTATATTAATTCAATAAAGTCAATTAAAATTCTCTTTTAATTAAATTAAACATTTATTTAGAATTTAATTATGTATACAAATTCCATTAAATTTCAACTAATCAACTTAACAAGTTTAAATATCATTCATATTTTACATAACTATTTTAATTCAATTTCAAATTTTAAAATAGTTTAGCTGATATCTCATTTTTAAATTTAATTTAACTTAACAAATTTTAAAATTTAAATGTTAACTTCAACATAAAATCTAAATTATAAATTTACGACAAATTTTCAAATTATTCCTTAATCACAAATTTAAATATTAAATATCCAAAATAAATTTTATTTGACCAATCGCTATTTATTATTTCTATTTTCTATCCTAGGCCAAGTGATTTAAATTTTGGGTATATATCATTTCAACCCATATCCCGGTTCAAATTACGGTGTCCAATTCAATGCATATAGCAATAACATATAGGTGACAAGGTATCAATAAATCAATCAACGTCCAACATTTAAGATTTTCCATAGTTAAACGGTTTCACATGCAATTGGGATCCTAATCAATGATTTAAATTATTTTAGTAAAACATATATCACGGCTTCAACAATCTTTGGTGGATCGTTCCAAGACGACCGGGTGGGAGTCCGGGTTCTCTTCCTCCTCTTGACCCACCCACCCAAGAGGGGAAGCCAATCGTTTTCCCAGTTAAGGAAATAACGATCTGGGACCGTTTGGGCCTCTGAAAGGAGGATCGAACCAGGAATTTCTGTGCAGCAACTACAGCCATCAAAATGTCCGAAAGCACGCGGAAGGCGAGGTGGATCATTCTGGGATGACCAGGTGGGAGTCTGGGCCCCCTCCTTCCCTTTACCCACATACCCAGGAGGGGAAGCCGATCGTTTTCCTAATTGGAGTGATCGCGATCCGGGACCGTCTAGGTCTCCGAAAGGAGGATCGAACTTGGAATTTCTACAAAGCAACTACAGTCGTCAAAGTGTCCAAAAGCGCGTGAAAGGCGAGGTGGATCGTTCTGGGACAACCGGGTGGGAGTCCGAACCTCGTCCTTCCCCTCACCCGCCCACCCAAGATGGAAAGCCAATCATTTCCCCAGTTGGGGCGATCGCGATTCGGGACCGTCTATGCCTCCAAAAGGAGGATTGAACCCGGAATTTCTGCGTAGCAACTGCAGCCGTCAAAGTGTTCGAAAGCACGGGGTTTATTTAGATTTTAATTATATATACAAATTCCACTAAATTTCAACTAATCAACTTAACAAATTTAAATATCATTCATATTCAACATAACTATTTTAATTCAATTTCAAAATTTAAAATGGTTTAGCTGATATATCATTTTAAAATTTAATTTAACTTAACAGGTTTTAAAATTTAAATTTTAAGTTAAACATAAAATCTAAATTATAAATCCATGGTAAATTCCCAAATTATTCCTTAATCTCAAATTTAAATATTAAATATCCAAAATAAATTTCATTTGATCAATCGAGTTTGTTATTTAAATTTTCTATCCAAGGCCAAGTGATTTAAATTTTAGGTATATATAATTTCAACTCATATCCCAGTTCAAATTCTGTTGTCTAATTCAATGTATATGGCAATAACATACAAGTGACATAGTATCAATAAATCAATCAACATCCAATATTTAAGATTTTCCATTGTTAAACGGTTTCACATGCAATTGGGGTCCCAGTCAATGATTTAAAATATCTCAGTAAAATCATATATTGCAGCATCGAGAATCTATGGTGGATGTTCCGGGACGACTAGGTGAGAGTCCGGGCCCCCTCCTCCCTTGACCCACCCAATTGGGAGGGGAAGCGGATCGTTTTCCCAGTTGGGGTGATCGCGATTTGGGACCGTCTGGGCCTCCGAAAGGAGGATCGAACCCGGAATTTATATGTAGCAACTGCAGCCGTCAAAGTGTCCGAAAGTGCGCAGAAGGCGAGGTGGATCGTTCCGGGATGACCAGGTGAGAGGTCGGGCCCCCTGCTCCTCCTCACCCACTCCCCAAGTGTAAGGGTTCCGGGACGACCAGGTGAGAGTTCGGGCCCCCATCCTCCACCTGACCCACCCACCCTAGAGGAGAAGCCAATCGTTTTCTTAGTTGGGGCAATCGCGATCTGGGACTGTCTGGGCCTCCGAAAGGAGGATCGAACCCGAAATTTCTACGCAACAACTGCAGCCGTCAAAGTGTCCGAAAGCGCGCAGAAGGCGATGTGGATCATTCCAAGACGACCAGGTAGGAGTCCAGGCCCCCTTCCTCCCGCTTAGCCACCCACCCAGAAGGGGAAGCCGATCATTTTTCCAGTTGGGGCAATCGCGATCCAGGACCGTCTGGGCCTCCAAAAGGAGGATCGAATCCTGAATTTCTGCACAGCAACTACATCTATCAAAGTATCTGAAAAGGATCGGAAGGCGAGGTGGATCGTTCCGGGACAACCGGGTGGGAGTCCGGGCCCCCCTCTCTCCCTCACCCATCCACCCAAGAGGGGAAGCCAATCGTTTTCCCAATTGTGGCGATTGCGATCCGGGAGCGTCTGGGCCTCCGAAAGGAGGATCGAATCCGGAATTTCTACGCAGCAACTACAGCTGTCAAAATGTCTGAAAGCGCACGGAAGGTGAGGTGGATCATTCCGGGGTGACCGGGTGGGAGTCCGGGCCCCCCACCTCCCCCTCACCCACCCAACCAGGAGGGGAAGCCGATCGCTTTCCCAGTTGGGAAGATCGCGATCAGGGACCGTCTGGGCGTCCGAAAGGAGGATCGAACCTGGAATTTCTATGTTGCAACCGTCAAAGTGTCTGAAACCGCGCGGAAGGCGTGATGGACTGTTTCGGGACGACCAAGTGGGAGTCCGGGCCCCTCTCCACCCCCTGACCCACCAATCCAAGAGGGAAATCCGATCCATTTCCTAGTTAAGGCGATTGCGATCCGGGACCGCATGGACCTCCGAAAGGAGGATCGAACTCGAAATTTCTGAGCAGCAACTACAGCCGTCAAAGTGTCCGAAAGCGCGCGGAAGGTGAGGTGGACCATTCCGGGACGACAAAGTGCGAGTCCGGGCCCCCCTCCTCCACCTCACCCACCCATCTAAGTGGTGAAGCCGATCGCTTTTCTAATTGGGGCGATCGCGATCCGAGACCATTTGGGCCTACGAAAGGTGGATCGAACCCGGAATTTCTACGCACCAACTTCAGCCGTCAAAGTGACTGAAAGCGTGCGGAAGGCAAGATGGATCGTTTCGGGATGACTGGGTGGGGGTCCGGCCCCCCCTCCTCCCCCTCACCCACCCACCTAGGAGGGAAAACAAATCCTTTTCCCAGTTGGGGCGATCGCGATACCGAACCGTCTGGGCCTCTGAAAGGAGAATCGAATCTGGAATTTCTACGGCAGCAAATGCAGCTGTCAATGTGTCCGAAAGTTCACAGAAGGCTGGGTGGATCGTTCTGGGATGACAGGGTGGGAGTCCGAGCCCCCTCCTCCCCCTCACCCACCAACCCAGGAGGGGAAGCCGATCATTTTCTCCCTTAAGGTGATCGCGATCCGGGACCGTCTGGGCCTCCGAAAGGAGGATCGAACTCGAAATTTCCGTGCAGCAACTACAGCCATCTAAGTGTCCAAAAGCGCGCTGAAAGCGAGGTGGATCATTCCGGGACGACCGGGTGGGAGTCCGGTCCCCTCTCCTTCCCCTCATCCTCCCACCCAGGAGTGGAAGCCGATCGTTTTTCCAGTTGGGACGATCGCAATATGGGACCGTCTGGACCTTCGAAAGGAGGATCGATCCCGAAATTTCTACGCAGCAACTACAACCGTCTAAGTTTCCGAAAGTGCTTGGAAGGCGAGGTGAATCGTTCCAGGACGACCGGGTAGGAGTCTGGGCTCCCCTCCTCCCCTTCACCAACCCACCCAGAAGGGGAAGTCGGTCTTTTTCTCAATTGGGGGATCGCAATCCAGGACCGTCTGGGCCTCCGAATGGAGGATCGAACCGAAATTTCTGCGTAGCAACTGCAGCCGTCAAATTGTCCGAAAGCACGCAGAAAGCGAGGTGGATCATTATGGGACCCTGGTGGGAGTCCGGGCCCCTCTCCTCCCACTCATCTACCCACCTAGGAGAGGAAGCCAATCGTTTTCCCAGTTGGGGCGATCGCGATCCGGGACCGTCTTGGCCTCCAAAAAGTGGATCGATCGCGGTATTTCTACGCAGCAACTACAGCCGTCAAAGTTTCCGAAAGCGCGTGGAAGGCGAGGTGGATTGTTCCGGGACGACCGGGTGGGAGTCCAGGCCCCCCTCCTTCCATTCACCGACTCACCCAGGAAGGGAAGGCGATCGTTTTTCTACTTGGGGCGATCACGATCGAGGACCGTCTGGGCCTCCGAAAGGAGGATCGAACCCGTAATTTCTGTGTAGCAAATGCAGCCGTCAAAGCGTTCGAAAGCGCGCGGAAGGTGAGGTGGATCGTTCCGGGACGATCGGATGGGAGTCCAAGCCCCTCTGCTTCCCCTAACCCACCAACCCAGGAGGTGGATCATTCCGGGATGACCGAGTGGGTGTCTGGGCCCCCTCCTCCCCCTCACCCAACCATTCAGGAGGGGAAGCCGATCGTTTTCCCAATTATGGCGATCGTGATCCTGGACCATCTGGGTCTCGGAAAGGAGGATCGAACCCGGAATTTCTACGTAGCAACTACTATCGTCAAAGTGTCCAAAAGCGCGCAGAAGGCGAGGTGTATCGTTCCAGGACGACTGGGTGGGATTTCGGGCCCCCCTCCTCCCCTCACCCAACCACCCAGGAGAGGAAGCCGATTGTTTTTTCCAGTTGGGACGATCGGGATCCGGGACTGCATGGCCCTTCGAAAGGAGGACTGGACCTGAAATTTCTGCGCAGTAACTGCAGCCGTCAAAGTGTTCGAAAGCGCGCGGAAGGCGAGGTGGATCCAATTCAATGCATATGGCAATAACATACAGGTGACAATGTATTAATAAATCCATCAACTTCCAGCATTTAAGATTTTCCATAGTTAAACGGTTTCATATGCAATTGGGATCCCAGTCAATCATTTAAACTATTTCAGTAAAATCATATATCGCAGCATCGACAATCTATGGTTTTCAATTCCAATATCAACCATAATCACCAACCAATTATTTACAAAATTATAGGATACTTATTATGAAGTTCTAGTCGTGAGCTTAAAATTGCTCACCTTCGCGGATTAGACAAACAGGCATGGACATGGCAACACGGATTCGGATATGTGGACACGCACTAAAGCGTGAAGGTGCCTAGGCGGAATGTTGTTGCATATGGAAACTTCATTGAAGTGGTGCTGGATGGAGAGCGGGTTCGGCCGTAGGGCGGAGGGTTGCTGTTTCAGCTCGGGTTCGAGGACGGAGTTCGCGAGCTGGTGGCAGGTCGGGGTACGGCTAGGAGCAGGGTGGCGCGGGTGTGGTCTGTGGTGGCTGGGTTGGCATAGAGGGCTGGGGCTGGTTCGGTTTTCGGGTGGAGCAGGCGGGACTTCGATGGGCGGCCAGGTGGAGGACTGGTGGGGCTTTGGTGCAGTGTTATGGCGATGGGCTGGGAGGTCAAGGAAGGCGGGAATGCGGGTCAGTGGAGTGCAGGACAAGGAAGGGGTGGAGGCATGGGTCTCCCGAGG
Source organism: Allium cepa (assembly GCA_030765085.1). Classification (NCBI taxonomy): domain Eukaryota; kingdom Viridiplantae; phylum Streptophyta; class Magnoliopsida; order Asparagales; family Amaryllidaceae; genus Allium; species Allium cepa. Next base: position 134,583,144 of record CM060940.1, on the reverse strand, counting down.
GCTGGTGGTTAGGGTGCGGAGCAGGTGCAGGCTAGTGGGGGAGACTCGGTGGTTGATTCGAGTGGTTCGGGTGGAGGAGTTGTTCGGTCATGGGGAAGGCTACTGGGGCTAGTGAGGACGGTGTGGTGGCTGGGGAGGGGGACGTTGGGAGGCTCGGGTGGAGAGGAGGGGCGGAGCAGGTGGCTCAGGCGGCAAGGGAAGGAGGAGGGGTTAGTTTGAAGGGGATATAAAGGAAGAGGAGAAAAGAAGGCCACGTGGTATTAGATAAAAAGTTTGTATATTTTCTTTTCTCTGAGAATGGCTGAAGCAAACGGAAAGAAGGAGAGCACCGTGTATAAATAGGAGGAATGCACTGAAGAATTAATAAATGCAGCATTTAATTACATTGGCTGCGCACGGAACAAGTCTGCCGGAGAAGAAATTTGGCTGCGGAAAAAACGTAAGCAATTATGATGTGTGGGGGCACAGTCACCGACTGCTATCTCCACGAATCCAACAATATATTATAATCTATGTTACGATATTCGTAACAATTCATCTGTCACCACTTATATCGCTTCGAAATTGGACGATAACGACAATTTTTGATAAACGGAGCTACAAAGGTCGGAATTGGACGAAATGAACTTTGACGTTTTAATCTGAAAATTTTCTAGATCATTTCTATGTGAAAATATTTATACTTCAAAATTTAATAATTCGTACAGAAAATGTGCTAACCGAGTTTCGAACAAATTTTGATGTAAAATAAACTTCATTGGTATCATTTCAATGGACGCATTTCAAATATCTAGTTTTCGTTGCCAAATATTTACTTTTAAAATAAATTTTATTTCAAAATCTTGATTAAAATTCTCATCTAAATCGTTGAAAAATGCAGGTCGTTACAAATGAATATGTTGTTGTATTCGATATAAATGAATATTATGTAATATTGTTGTTTCATAGTTCAATTTTTTTTTTCTTTACCTATGTTCCATTCCATGATTCAAACTTTGTGATAATTCTTGATTCAAATTTTCTCTCTCATAAATCTTGCTGTTTTAACTGCAAAAAACATGGTTAATTAGCTATGAAGTATGACTTCCTATTGCTGCCTTGCTATTGCTGACTTGCTATGGTGGTCCTGGTGGATAAGTTTGTAGTTTGTCAAATTTGTAGTTTGGTATGAACTTAATGAATATTATGTATTAATATGAATTGTGCTATGTAATGTTATGTAATATGTATTACTATGAACTTTTAAGCAATATGCAATATGACTGCTGTGCCTAGGCTGAGTGGGTTAGTGCTGAGGGGTTGCATGTTGATGCCTGTTAGCCTGTGTTATACTGCTATGTAGTATGTAGTATTATGCAATGGGGACTATTGAATGCGTTGTGCTGCGGTTAGCTGTTAATGCGTTATCATTATCATGTGTATGTGACGTTAATGCTTACATGTAATAATGATATGCAGTGTAATATGGCTAGTTTTTGCAGTTTAATGTGATTTAATTTTTGGTTAGCTACGGCCAACCGATTTTAGGTTAACCGGTTAAGCTAAAGCTGTTAACCGATACATAAATGCCGTGAACCACGGTTAAATTTAGTTGGCTCTGTGACTATGAGCTGTCTAAAGTATGGTTGGTTCGGTTAAACCGAACCATGTATTTTGGTATGTTAAATAAATAAGTTAATTTACCGATCGGTTCGAGTAAGTGAACCGTGTCCAGAGAACTGCTATAGAGTCCGAAAACAAAGAAGCCATAAAGGAAAGAAATGGAAATAAAAAAAGATATCGGGAGAGCTTACGAATTGTGTGCTTTGGATTAATTCGGGTCAAAATTTCGTTCATAAATTCCGGACCTTATAGAATTAGCGTATTGAAAAATTGAAAACATCAGTATATACTTTGATCATTTTTGGTTTGAGAGACGATAAAATTTGAAATATTTTAAATATATATGATGCTGTATGCATTTTTATATGTTCTTTTCAACACCATGATAAGGTGGGCAAAAGCACAAAATAGAGTGTATTTAGCTCAATCGAAAAATGTGGTACTAAATGCACTCGTTTTATATTTTTGATATGGTGGTGAGAAGAACAACAGGACTTTAAAAAAAAGGGTTTTTAAAATTATTTGTATTTAAACGTACAATTTGAAGATCATGTAATATATAAATTTTTCACAGGCCCCCGTCTGTTTGAGTATTAGTTTCGTGGAATAAGTGGTTTGAGTTCAAAAATTCATACTATTAATAATTTTGTGGTTAATATATTTTTGGTTATAAAGATTGAGTTATATGTTGTTTTCATTCAAAAATGTCTCTCAAATTCTAATAGCCCCCTTCCTTCTGTGATGTATACAACTGCGCCATGAACTTTCAGAAACTCTCCTCCGTCTCGGTAAAACCAAAATGGAACTCAAATCACAATCTAGTGATCACACATCCTGTTCTGACAAAACTAGAATCCTGCGATTCAATGCTTCATCTCAAACAAATTCAAGCTCAAATGACAAGGACCGGCCTCAGTTTTCACCATTTCCCATTCAGCCGTCTCCTTGCCTTTTGTACACTATCTGAAAACGGAGATTTCAAGCATGCACGCCTTCTCTTTTCTCATTTCGAAAAACCAAATACGTATATGTACAATATTATGATCAGGGGATACACAAAAAACGGATTGCCTAACATGGGTATCTCTTTGTTTCTCAAAATTTTACATGACAATACGGAAATAGACTGCAGAACGTTCGTTTTTGCGCTTAAAGCAACGGAAAATGCTACAAAACCTTTTGGGCTAGGAGTTCATTGCATGGCTTCCAAATTTGGTTATGGTTTGAGTTTATTGGTGAGCAACGGTTTGATGCATTTCTATGTTAAATGCGGTGACTTGGAAAGTGCTCGGAGAGTGTTTGATGAAATGTCCGTAAGAGATGTTATTTCCTGGACCACGCTTATTGATGGCTATTCACAAATGGAGCTTCCTAATAAGGCTTTGAAATTGCTCCGTTTAATGAGAGATGTGAAAGTAGTGCCGAACGAGGTTACCATGATCAGCGTTGTATCTGCTTGTTCTCAATTGGGTATCTTGACTTTAGGTAAGTCTATTCATGAGTATATAGAAAGTAGTGGCTTGCAAGTTAGCATAAACTTATCAAATGCGTTGGTAGATATGTATGGAAAATGTGGATGTATAAGCTCTGCAAGAAAACTGTTTGATGGTATGGAGAGTAGAGATGTGTTTTCATGGACTAGCATGATGAATGCCTATGTCAAATGCGATGAGTTAAATAATGCTAGGGATACTTTTAACAAAATGCCATTTAGAAATGCCATTTCATGGAGTTGTATGATTGCAGGTTATTCCCAAGCTAATCAACCTGCAGAAGCCCTTGAATTGTTTCACAAAATGACATCTACAAATGTGACGCCTATTGATGCTACTTTAGTGAGCGTGCTTTCGGCATGTGCTCAAAATGGTAGCTTAGACCAAGGAAGATGGATACATGCGCATTACATTCAAGAGAAACGAATAAACCCGAGTATCAAACTATCAAATGCATTTGTAGATATGTATGGTAAATGTGGGGCCATTGACGAGGCTGTTCGATTTTTCGATGCAATGAAAGAGAGGGATGTGGTATCTTATAATACCATGATTATGACATTTTCTATCCATGGTTATGGTAAAGAAGCTCTTGCTATATTCGAGCAGTTGAAATGGGCAGGAAAGACGCCTAATGACATTACATTTGTAGGTGTGTTGTCTGCTTGTAGTCATTTTGGATTGGTGTCCGAGGGTAGAAAGCATTTTCGAGAGATGAGAGAAGTGTACGGTATAGAACCGAAAGCAGCACACTATGCATGCTTTATAGATTTGCATGGTAAAGTTGGGCTTCTAGAGGATGCATATATGATTATGAAGAGTATGCCGATAGAGCCAGATGAAGCTATGTTGGGTGCATTACTTAATGCTTGTAAGATGCATGGGAATTTGGAGTTAGGGAAGTGTGTAGGCGAGAAGCTTTTGAGTTTAGATGATAGGGATAGTGGAACATATGCACTTTTGTCAAATATATATGCTGCTGGAAATAAGTGGGACAGTGTGAAGAAAGTAAGGATGATGATGAAAGAGAGAGGCGTGAGAAAGAGTCCTGGTTGTAGCTCAATAGAGATAGAAGGGCAGATACATGAGTTCTTTGCTTCAGACCTATCACATTCTCTAACCGATGACATATACAGTATTTTAAGCATGCTTTATGCTTATTTGAGAAGTACAGAAATGGATATTATTTAAAGGGACACTTTGTTTAGATGACTGAAACTTACATGTGTCTCTAACTATTATTTATTGCTTGGTGGTTATTGGAAGGAGAAGGTATTAGTAAGCAAGGAAATGAAGTGATGAATCAGTATACATGTATTCCCGTTCAAAATCTTGATAAGCAAATCTTGGTTGATTTTTATGGTTGCTGTCCTATAAAAGCAATCTTGAAGAAATAGGACGCAGCTGGTGCTGAAGGTGACATTTTATGAACGCTATGATCTGTTTGGCTCTTTTTTTTTAGTTGCCATCATTCTTCTGCTACTCTATATAAGGATACCCTATTGAAACTTTCATGCATGGTTGTAGCCTGAACCCAGACCTATTGAAGCTTGTCATTTAACCTTTTTTTGGGTTCATGTTATATTTTGAACATTTTACTTGGCTATTAATATAACTTTGTGATTTGCATTAGGTATCTAAACCCTCTAGTCATCGTACCTGCTCTACCTTTGCCTGCAGCTTTTCTATGTCTGCTTAGTTATGAGACGGCAGTCGCAGTTTCAGAATTATCGACCATTTTAGAACAGATGGCAAACATGATTATTGCTATACTTTTGCTTTTTATGCCGACTTTGACGACTTGGAAGCAACCAAATTCCCTACAATTTGCTATCAATACCTTCATTGATATTGCAAACTTCTAATTTTACGTTCATGGCTTGCTTTTACATGTTATATTTGGTAATCAAATAATTAGAATTCAGATAATTGAAAACTGGTGTCGGTAAAGGACTCAAAGGGATTCACATGAAAGTCGGGAAGTTCACCGCTGGATATATTGATCTAGGATGAGTATTTTCATGTATTTTTTATATTATAGAACACTGAATAAATCGGTTTGATCATTCGAACCTAGATAAGGAAAATAAACCATTAATCGTGTTAGAAATAACTTCGGATGTACAATTTTATTTAACTGGTTAGTATGCAACCGGTCTGTAGTAATTCATTATAGTAGAAGCACAGAATTTTGGAATAATAGCTAAAAGTGTGATTCATTTGCTTCAATATTTTGCCATAACCTAAGTTTTTTGAATTGCAGATAAGGTTGCAGCATCTCTTTGCGAATTGATAAACCAGCACAACAATCATTTGTGCCTACTGATCGTTTAACAGCAGTTGAGAGAACAACACGTCATCTCATTAATCGAGACTGGAGAAATAAGGTAAGTTCTTCCTTCATTTCTAACTCTCTTGCATGGAAACTTCTCAAATCAGACCTGTGTCGAGGTCGGTTGTAAAGATCTGTTACAATATTAATAAACCCTTTATAGTCCAACTATTCCTTTCCCCTGCAATCTATGCTAAAAAAATTATTTTTATGTTTAGCTAACAGTTATTGGAAAAATCATTAAATGTTAATTTAGCATAAGTTACTTTGAAATTGTCCCAATTTATACTTTGAGATCCGAGATGTCAATCTGTGATTTACATATAATGTACACCCATCTTGTCTGAGATGTCATCCAATATGAGATATTATACGTGAAAATCTTAAAGACCATATATGATTGAAATCCGTGATTTGAAAGCATTGTATCAGCTCATTGTTTTATATGGGTGCTACTATATGCATCGACTTTTCTCCTTCTCTCAAGTCTCACTCACCTTTTTTTCTCATCCATCAATATTTTGTAAAATATTTCTCGCACCCAAATGCACCAACCTCTCATTAAGAAAGCAAACATTCATTCTATCATCTTGGTAACAATAATACCATAAATAACAATCATGAACTCAAATTTCATCAATTCAAATTTTTTTTTCTATAAATTTCTATCAATGCAAAATTTTATCAGATAATTGTGGGTAGTTAGATATTTTTTGAACCTAGATATACTAGGATGTTAGATGATTTCATTTGAAATCTTTTTCGAAGCAATAAAAATTGGAATATTGCATAGAAATCAGTAAAGAAGCAACTGCTCAAGTTGATAAATAAATCCGAAGTGAGATTCTCCGTTAATTTTGTAAAAAATTTAAATCTTTTGCTTTAACTACAATGGTGGGTGTTTGAAGTGTTTTTTTCTTCTTCTTCTAATTATGTTATTATCTCTTCAAGTGGCATCATGGAGTGTGTTTGCCGGTGTATATAGTAGCACCCTTTGTATTTGGTCACCATCTACATTAGTAGACATAACAAACTTTTTTCATTTTGACATTTTAGCACGATACAACCAGGAGTTTTCTACCCCCTCTAGCAATCAATCTGCTTTTGCTTTCTGGATCATATATGGGGTTTGTATTTCCAGTTGATTTCAAGTCTGGTCTGTATCGCTAACATGTTACTAAAAGGAGCGTCATCGATGGGAATGCTATCATCAGCCATTTGGGCATGTTTACACTTCTGTAAATTGTCGTCTTTTCGGCGTTTTACTTTCCATTCTTTATATTATGTTTAACAAGTTTCAGTTTTGCAACAAGTTTGAACATTAAGTTCCTTAAAATTGTAGTTGCTAGACCAGCATTTATATTATTCATATATCAATATATGTATATAACCATCATATAATTTCACATATTTAAAAGGATACCCTTCAACCTGATGTGCATCTGGAATAAATTTAAGAATAAGTAGGGTATGGTCATTTATAGGCCGATGAAGAATTCCGGTATATCACATAAGAATTTCTTCAAGTTTCTTAATAATTCCCATTTTTTTGGTTTAAAATTCCAACATCTCCGACTTAGTCAAGCCTGTTTAGAGTGTTATTAAAAATCTCCTAGAATCAGCAAAGACTTTTTCATAGCAGCTACCTTCTTCTTTTATCAGTAGTGTGGTGCTAAGTGCACCGCATGCTTACAAATACTACGGGAAAAAAAATAAAAAGAATAAAATTTGTATGCTCACTAATACCATAGCCTTTTACACGGTCATCATTCACTGATCAAAATCAATTTACATGGCAAACAACTGACGACCAACACAATTTTCCATGGCCATCGATCACGGAACCTGCAGTAGTTCGGTGGTTGACGGCTGTGGAAAATGATATTTGACGGTGGTTGTTTGTCGTACAAAATAAGTCGAGATTGATGTTTTTGGTAGCTCCTTAAAAAAATCGATATTAGGAAGAGTGTAGACTAAAATTATCTTGTATTTTTTAGTAATGGTATTACTAAACATTTCTGACGGTGCCCTTGGCAACACAAATTATGATTCTAAAGTAGAAATATTTTTAGTTCAAAGTTAGTTGCATACCCAGACACATAAATAACCGGTAACTGTAAGTAGGAAACCACCTTTGTTGATTACTAGTACGGGGACATGCTGTAAGCTTAATGTTAACTGAAAAACGACTGTAGTTGTATATAGCCTTTATATTTCCATTTGACGCAGTGGAATTATTATGAATAACACAGCATTTATGATATAGGCAATTTGAGAAAAAAATTGAATCCTTATCATTAAGAAATTTTTATAAGAGACGAGCCAACATTGGTTTTTTTTCTTGCATACTCGGGAAACCAAGTTTCGGTTGCACACTAAGTGAATATGCATCAAACACACATCACATACTTTAAGGGAGAGGATTTTGATACGAGGAGAAACCCCTATAACAGCATTAGCATTACCTTTGTTGGAACTTGACTCATTCATCTCATAAGCATAGGATTATCTTCTGTAATCTTCTCAAAATTTACTTCTAGAGGAACGGAATCATCAGACTGCATCTACTAAGATTCAAAAAACTGGCCAGATACTTTCATATCAATTGGAACAGTGGCAGACGATTCACATGTAAGAGGCTGATTATTCACTGGAGAAGCTTGACTGATAAAGAGTAGCCATTCTCACTGGAATGCATATATGGTTATTCCCTTTAGGTTTCTATACTTTGCGGATAAAAGCTTTCACACGGGGATCAATCTAAAGCCAGTAAGGTCATTGCAATTGAATCAATCTACACAGATGGAAGGTCCAAATCTATAAAGCTGGATCATAGAAGATTAGAAGCTTGTTCAAGATTACAAGCATCAATTGCCCCTTGGGGGGGGGGGTGTGGCGCATCGTTGATTTCGGGCCAACCGATCTCATGTCGCTAACAATAACTGCGGTTATTGGGCTTTGATCCGTTTTGTATGTATTTTTGTAATTGTTGCTTTGAACCTTTATTGTACATATCTTTTTACAAAGCAAAGTAATAAAAATATATAGCCTTCATTCAAAAAAAAAAAAGGGGGATTTTGAACTTTTATTTTCTATTGTATTGGTTGTTGCACTAGTAACCATAATAGCAACAAAAGTACAAAATCTTGAAGTGGAAGTTGATTGTGTTGGTCCGTGTTTGAACCATTAAATCAGTGTCCTTTCACCTTCTTATGCATTACATTATACTGTTTTTGGTTATGAACTATATTCATTGCTTAAACAAAATTACTTCCTACCGTTCAAAATTAAACTATAATGTTCAAAATTAAGCTATAATGGCGCTTCAAATTTAGAATTCCAATTGTTTATCAGATGATCTTCACGGCAACAAGGTTGTTGGTCAAAAAGATCAATTATTTTGGTTATTTTCATTGAGAAGTGAGCGATAGTCGAGGATTTGCTGTGAAAAAGGAAAGAAATGATAGTGCCAACGCAATTCGATTGGGGAATCTCAAGCGTAATTTGTTGTTGCACCAGTTGCCTCCGCACTTCATTTTGCAATGGAACACAAGAATAATAGAATTATTGCAAAATACTTTAGCTAATGTGCAATAATGGTTGTTGCATGTAATGGAAGAGCTGATGATAGGTGTGGGGTGCGTGGATTGGACGGTTAAAAAAGTCTTACATTGCAGGATATTTAGAATAATCGTGGTATATATATGAGATTAGTGGCACGTAACATTGGAAATTCATTTTGTTACAATATGTTGTAAAGACCAGATTATATGCTCGATAGGAGACGATGAATGGATGTTCAATCGGGACGCCGACATATGAGACTTTGACTGTTGATGTCGACTAGACACGGTGAAGCGTATGCGTACGGAACGCGGAAATGTTGAAACTCAACATAGTATCAGAGCTCCATGGTTCGAGGGACCAGTATGATGCAACGTGACCGAAACATGGCTTCAAATGGACTTGAGCATGGGATGCTTGTCAAGGTGGAGATATGATTAAGCAGCCGCCCTCCCTGCTTATGACAACTCGGAGTAGCAGCCGTCTTACCTGCGAGGAGAACTCGGTATAACTCCAAGGTAACTTGAGCAATGCTCGCCAAGGTGGAAATTGTTAGATATGGCTTGCATTATATATGGAATGAGTACGTGGATTGGACAGTTAAAAAAGTCTCACATCGCAGGATATTTAAAATAATCGTGATATATATGGGATTGGTGGCACGTCACATTGGGGATTCCTTTTGTTACAATGTGTTGCCAAAACCAGATTATGTCCGATGAGAGACGATGAAGGGATGTTCAATTGGGACGCCGGTATGAGAGACTTCGACCGGTGATGTCGACTAGACACGATGAAGCGTACGCGTATGAAAAGCGGGAATGCCGAAACTCAACAACTGAGACAACAAAAGGAGATTGTGGTTGCATTGCTTTACAAGTTGGAACGTCCAACGAAAACGTGACAGTGTATTTCAAAAATTTCAATGCTATATCCAACTATCATTCTTCATATTCAATACATGCTATTGTATTTCAAAAATTCAAAGGCTATATTTATCTATCATTTTTCATATGCAGCACATGCTGATGTATTTCAAATTTTTTAATGTTATATCTAACTATCATTCTGCATCCAACATTATACTTCAAAAATTCAAATGCTACATTCATTTATCATTCTTCATATGCAACATATGCTACTGTATTTCAAAAACTTTAATGTTGTATCTAAATGTTATCTTTTAAATCCAACACATGCTATTGTACTTCAAAAATTCGAACGATATATTCAACTATCATTCTTCATATGCAATTGTTGAAAACAAATGAAATTCGGCTGAGTCGTGTACTTTGTCAATGTCTTGAAGACGTATCGGCGTTCTGCTCAAGAGTGCAAGCAGTCGACCAAACGCCGTCGCCTCTATGATAAAACGGCCACTCTTTGTTTGGTTTCGTAGTATCGATCCATCTGCACAAAAAGATTCGACTCAGTTGCACTAAAAAAACACTACTCGGTTTTGAGAAAAAAAGAATTTCTTGGAGAAGAAGAAGAATGGCTTGCAGAAGAAAATGTCGTTCGTATTTTTAATTTTGTCCAACAATCAGTTTTAATAGATGGAATACCAAATCGAACGTTTTACTGAGTCGTGGGGTGACCATTGCATCAAAACTCGGATTTGAAGTTTTACCATCTCAAAAAAATAACAGTCAGAAAACATTTACCAATTTCGTCCAAAAATATAAGTGCTACACCACAATAAGTCCAAGCTCGGCCCGGGTTGAGTTCCGTCGGTCGATCGGAGCTGTTCACATGTATAGGAGCCTTTCACACTTAGCCAATTTTTTTAATAATTCACTTAAAATTTAGAAAACATTTTCAACAGTCTCTCACTTGAATTTTTAAAAAATATATTTTTTGAGCAGCTTCTGAAAATATAAAATTGTGCATAAACAAAGAGTCTTTCGACTTGAACTTTTGCATAGTGCATAAGATTCGGTTTTTACTAGAGTGACACATAGTCTTAAACTCTATTCCTAACATCAAACCACATATAGACATTGTAAAGAGCAATCAAATAAGCCCATGCATTTATGGTCATGCACGTCTATTCTAGTTTAGTGAATGCTATAAGAATTTTGCCTAGAATTCCATAGAAACGACCGCATTTCCACATCCACATAGGTGAGTCTATCAAGAGTGCTCATGAAGGTAGATACTCCATTCTATGTAGAGTATAGTTCTCATTAAGAGTTTTATTAACTCATTCTCTAACCACTTCAGAAATATATGGTTTAAAATATATAAAAATAGCATGTTCAACTCATATCACTTCACAACTTGTTCTTACCCATTGAACCTAGTTCTGCGATCTCCAGTCATTAGATCTGGTTACTATTGTGCGTGACTCAACAATCTAACGGTAATAGTTTCAATCTTTTAGAGGTTCTAAGGACCTTCTCTCCGGCTAGTCCTTTCGTCAAAGGATCTGTCAAATTCTCATCACTACGTATGTGATCCACTCTAACAGCTTCTAAAGAGAGTAGCTCTCTAACAGTGCTGTGCTTACGACGTATCTGTCGTATCTTACCATTGTATTAACGGTTCTGTACTTTGCGATAGCCGCGGTACTATTGCAATGGATCAAAACAGCTGGTATCGATTTTTCCCATAAAGGAATCTCAGCTAGCAGTTTTTTTAAGTAATCTGCTTTTTCACTAGCTGTGTCTAGTGCTATCATCTCAGACTTTATAGTGGACCGAGCTAAAATAGTCTGTTCTTAGATTTCTAAGAAACAGCTCTACCATCAATGCAAAATATATAGCCACTGGTTGCTTTCGAATCATCAGATAAAGTATTCCAGTCTGCATCAGTGTATCCTTCAAGAACAGTTGGAAACTTTTCATAATGTAACCCAAGGTTTATAGTTCGTTTTAGGTATCTCACTACCCTTTTGATAGCATGCCGGTGCTCTATACTAGGTATGCTAGTAAACCTACATAATAATCCCACGACATAGGCAACGTCAGGTCTAGTACAACCAGTGGCATACCGAAGGCTGCCAATGATGCTCGCATAATCAGACTGTCTTACATCTTCACCAATGTTCTTAAATAGGTTTACACTAGGATCATATGGTGTACATGCAGGTTTACAGGCAAAGTAATTGTATTTCTTTAGTATCTTCTCAATGTAATGATCTTGATCCTAAGAAATTCCATTTTCTGACCTAGTAATCTTAATTTCAAGGATTATACTTACTTCATCTAGATCTTCCATATTGATGTTGGCACCTAATAAAGATTTGACATTTTTTATAGCATGAATGTTTGGCCTAAAAATAAGTAGATCATCTACATACAGACATATAATAGTGCAAATGTCATTCTCAGATTTATAGTAAATACATTCGTCACTTTCATTAACTTTAAAACCATGTGAGGTTATTAAATTATCAAATTTCTCATGTCATTGCTTAGATGCTTTTTTTAAACTATATAATGATTTATCTAACTTGCAAACTTTATGTTCTTGATCATGAATTATAAAGCCTTCAAGTTGGTTTATATAAATTTCTTCTTCCAATTCACCATTTAAAAAAACAGTTTTGGTGTATTATTAAATTATGAATAGATGCTAGTGAAATTAGTATCTGAATGGATGTAATTCTAGTTACAGGTGAAAAAGTGTCAAAAAAGTCTACATTTTCTCTTTACTTAAACCATTTAGCTACTAAATGAGCTTTATATTTATCAATTGTTCCATTAGGTTTTAATTTTTTTTAAGTATCTGTTTAAAGCCTATAGACTTACAACTGGATGGTAAATATACTAAGTGCCAAGTTTTATTGGATTGCAAAGAATCCATCACATCATTTATAGCCTCTTGTCAAAAATCGACAACTAAAGAAGATAAGGCTTCTTGGAGGTTTAAAGGATCCTCTTCGATAGTAAAAGTGCAAAAATCTGAAGCATGATCTTTTGTAATTCTTGCTTTTTTGCTTCTTTTAGATTCGTTTTTAGAAGATTCATTATATTCTGTTCTAATAGGTATAGTGTTACTTGATATGTCACCACTATTCCTCAATTTAAAAGGAAATCTCAGTTCATAAAAATCAGCATCATTAGATTTTATTATATTGTGTGTATTCATATCATAAAATCTATATGTTTTGCTATTATTAGCATAGCCAATAAATACACATTCATATGTTCTACTTGCTAATTTTATTCTCTTAGAGTCAGGTATAAGAACGTATGCTAAACATCTCCAAGTTCTAAAATAAGTCACATTTTTATAATTTTTTCAGATTTCAAAAGGTAAATTTTACTTTTTGACTTAGGAATCCTATTCAAAACATAACACACGGTCAATAAGATTTCCCCCCACCAATGTGATGATGCATCGGAATTAAGTAAAATAGCAACTGCTAATTTAGTTAATGTTTTATTTTTTCTTTCAGTTTTACCATTCATTTCAGGTGAATTAAGTTTAAGGGTTCTGATTCTCTAATTACATATTTATATGGGATTTTAGTTATTTTTGCTTGAATACAAAAATCACATTTTTCAAAATTATGTAGTGACATATTAGGGATTACACCTAAGCTACTCATGTTCTTTATTATTCGTTTATTAACATGACATAGTCTAGAGTGTCAGATATTACAATCACACAACATATAAGCAGAAACAGACATTTTATTACATTCAACATTCAGTTTAAACATTCCATCAGTTGCATAACCCATACCCACAAACATACCATTTACAGTGATAGTGTACATATCAGCCCCAATAGTCTGTGTAAACCCAGCCTTATTAAGAAGATAACCCGAAACAAGATTTTTTCTCATCTTTGGAGTGTGCATGACGTCTTTCAGAATGACGATCTTTGCAGAGGTAAACTTCAGCTCTACGGTTTCATTGCCAGCAACAATAGTGGTGTGAGAGTCTCCCAACATACTTTCTTGTCCTCGGTCTCTGTGTATGTTTTGAACATAGCACGGTCATAGCAGACATGACGTGTAGCGGCAGTTTCTACCCACCGACCCTTTGATCCACCAACAAGGTGAATCTCATTAGAAATCATAGCCATAAGAGGCTCCTCGGTCAGGTTAACCTACGGTGTAGAGCTTGGCCTGTTCCGGCACTTTCATGCTATATAACTTGGTTTTCCACGGTTGTAATAAAGAAACAACTATTCATAGTCATTCTTTTGGGGTGGTTTCTGTTGACCTCTATTCAAATTCCGTTTGTTGCAGTTCTGATTAAGCTTGTGGTTCTGATTCTTAAAGCTTTTGGAATTTGGTTTCAAAACTGCAGCTTTCTTAGTGTTGTCTGAAACAGCAACCACTTCGTCCTTCATATCCTGTTTACGAGATTCCTCCTCAATACGGAGACGAGGTATCAGATTTTCTAGTGAAAATTTCTTAATTTTATGTCTAAGATTATTTTTTAAAATCCTTCCAACTGGGAGGTGACTTATCAATCAAAGCCGCCATTTGAATCTGTTCATCTAAACTCATACCTTCGGATATGATATCATAAGCTATTTTCTGAAGCTCATGAGACTACATCTTTACTGACCTGTCATCTTTCATCTGGTATTTGAGGCAACGACTGACGGCAAACTTCTTCGCTTCTGCTTCCTCTATATCGTACTTTTTCTGCAGCGTTTTTCATATTTTCCTTGCTGTTTTGTTTGAGTTGTAGTAGTCGTAGAGATCGTCTTTGAGTCCGTTGATGATGAAGTTCTTGTACAGATAATTCTGCTCTGTCCGGGTCTGCAACTCCTTCGATTTCTCTGTCCAAGCTTTCAGTAGATCTGCCTCTGCTTCATCGGGTTTGTTTGGCAGCTGCGGTTTATCCGTTGTCAGCACAACGGTCACCTTCCTCATTGTCAAGAAGAACTCCATCTTCTGTCTTCACGCTTGAAATGGAGGCCCTCGAACCTGAAGGGCAGATCAAACACCATGAGAACCTGGAACAACGATGCGGAAGCAGCGGCATCTAAATCAGCAGCAGAAGTCATTGTTGTTGGCGTCTTCTTCAATTTGTTGGAAACAAATGAACTTCGGCCGAGTCGTGTACTCCGTCACTGTCTTGAAGACGTTTCGGCGTTCTGCTCAAGGGTGCAAGCAGTCGAACAAATGCCGCCGTCTCTAGGATGAAACAGCCTATCTTTGTTTCATTTCGTAGTATCGATCCGTTTGCACAAACGGATTCAACTCAGTTGCACTAAAAAAACACTGTTCGGTTTTGAGAAAAAAAGAATTTCGTGGAGAAGAAGAATAATGGCTTGCAAAAGAAAACGTCAATCGTATTTTTGATTTCGTCCAACAATCAATTTTAATAGACGGAATATCAAATCGAACGTTTTACCGAGTCGTGGCGTGACCGTTGGCTCAAAACTCGGATCTGAAGTTTTACCTTTATCAATTTCGTCCAAAAATATAAGTGTCACACCACAACAAGCCCAAGCCCGGATCAAGTCGGCACGCGCGCGCGTGCAGTGGTCAAGCATGGTCCTCTTCCTCACAAAAGAGCATCATTGGATGCTCAAAGGACACAATTTAGCCTCTAAGAATCTTTTCTATAGTCCTACAATGTGGGACTATTCACATATGCAGGAGTCATTCACACTTAGTTAATTTTTTTAATAATTCACTTAAAATTTGAAAAACATTTCCAACAGCAATGCATGCTACTGTAGTTCGAAAATTCCAATACTATATCGAACTATCATTCTGTAAATCTAATACATGCTATTATACTTCAAAAATTCAAATGTTATATCCATCATTCTTCATATGCAAGACATGCTATCATATTTCAAAAACTCTACTGCTATATTCAACAATCATTCTTCAAATTCAGTTGTTGAAAATTAACTGTAAATTGAACATAATCTATATCTTTGTAGTGTTGTTTTCTGACTAGTCTTTCTTGTTGTCTGATTTGGTGAGTGAAATTCTTTCTTTTACACAATGAGGTAATTTATTTACTGATATGAATGCTTAATCATAGGTTATTATAAAATGAAATCTATACGGTTAGTTATTGAAATCAATAGAATTCCTTAGATAAAATAGTTGTTGGTAGAAAAAAAAAATCCATGCAGTCTGTTTACTGTGCATATAATTTGCTTGAATTAATAATTATTAAGCTTGTTAGTTCTTTATAAAATACATTCCATCTGTACGTTCAGGTTAAAGCAGACAAAGTAAATTTAATTATTGGCTCCAGTGGAAAGAAGATTAAAAGGATCATTGAAGAGACTGGGGTAGAAACTATTGACACTGGAGATGATGGAATTGTAAGAGTCCGTGTTTCCTGTTTATTTATATTTCATAAAGATTAGTTAACATGGTATGCTGTATTTTGCAGGTGAAAATCACTACAAGAGACTTGACAAGTTTGGAGAAAGGCAATTATAACCAATCTTACAACGTTAGCATTTTGACCTTATTCAACTTTCTTGTTGAGGGGATCATAATTTAATTCAAGTTTAGATTTATGTTAAGATCCTTGTTTTAAGACTGCCCTTATATCACAGTGCTCTTAAGGTGAGGTGTTTGGTTTCATACTACTGCAGGACATCCATTTCTGGATCTGAAAAAAATTAAGCAAGAGCAGGTTAGATTAGTGTAAAAACTATTTTTTTTTCACACTTTAAAGAAAATCATTGGATGATGTGCAGCAGTATCTGATCAACCACGTAAATGGTATGGTCGACAAACAGAGATACAAACACTATGTATAGTCCTACAACCATCTTATAGATTTTTTGCTACCACTGGCACTAACCGCAAGTACATTTCTTTACAATCCAACACAAGGAGATTAATAGTCTCACTCAAGGAAATCGAAAACTATGCGAGCCATAAGCATGTTTTGATTATAGTTATTTTAGTAGCAATTGGCTTTACAAAAAACTTATGAAGCCTGAAATATATGCAAAGTGCGATTAATAGGTTTCTAAAATTCTATTGTTGTTAATAAAATAAGCTTAGCACTATACGTGTAGGTTAAGACTTGAGTAAGCTTATTTGATGTAAAATGTTAAAACTTGAATTTTTCTTGCACCTCATAACTTATAAACATTCATTTTCCACGTTCAATTTGTTTCATAATGTAATAGCAAAACAAACATTAATTAGAAGCAATCCTCAAATAATAACTATAATATTTCTTTCATTTACTAATTAAACCAGAAATTAATTAGAAGCAATCCTCATTCCTACTCATTAATGAAAATTATATCTAAGTGCATTTATTTGAATGATGAATGAATCCACTTTATTTGCGGAAAGATATTAAATACGCATGATGCAAATTGATTTTATGGGAATTATTAGCATCCATTTCACCATATATATATGCCTTGCTACCTATCTTCAGCTTACTCAATTTTCGGCAATGGCTTATCATCTTATAAACAGTTTGAGCACTATTGGAATCTTCTGCTTAATATTATTACAAGGTGTCAAAGGAGGGGCATTCAAAGATTTTGTTGAGGAAACAAATAATGCAAAAAGTTCTATTAAGGTGTCTTTTGAAGAATCGTCATTCAGTTTTTACACCATGATCTCGTTTTAGATAACTTATGCTTATTTCTCTGTATCTGATACAGAACCAATCCAATTTGTATGATGGCAAGATCAAGGCTGATGATCCATCTATGTTCTTCAAAAGTTATCCCATGCAACCAACTCAGGTTGTTCATGTAAGTGCCCCATGTTTATTACTTTTGAACTTTTAATTGCAAAAAATTAATATGTTAGCAGTATAATTATTAATTTCCTAGAAGAATCGAAAATATCCTGTCTTAAAACTCAAATCTGTTGCAACCAAATTGGTAGGAGCTTACAGTTATAGCACAGATAAAGTACATTGCATTGTTTTTACATTAACCGAGCAAAGTAAGTTAAAGTGGTGGATCTGCATAAGTTTATGCTTTTTCTGTGGCCTCCAAAACACATGATAGTACTTGTATACACAAAATTACTTATTTCATATACTGAATCAATAAACATGTGATCTATTTATGTCAATGATACCTTTATAAGAACTGAATGTTGGATATGCTCACTTATATAACAAACTAATATCATTATATAATTTTGCAGTATGCAGCATACCAAACAAAACAAGGGATATACAATGGAGTACAAGCAGTTCTGAATGTTCATGAGTTAAATAAAGTTATCAAGGATCAAATAAGCTCAAGCCAAATTTGGGTTTATAATGGAGAAAATGCAAATTTGAACTCAATACAAGCTGGATGGCATGTGAGTATAACTAATATGTACATTACCGATGGAATATTTTAATTTTATAACTTTCTTCTCCATTATTTAAAAATTTATAACACATTTTGATCATATTTTACTTTAATATTGGTGATTTGAATTTTGGACTTTGTTGTTAGGTATTCCCAAGTCATTACGGTGACTCTAGGACTCGTTTCTTCGTATCATGGACTGTAAGTGCTATATTAAAATTATCTCTGTCCACTTAATTCATTTGAAATCTAACAATTTTTTATGATTTCTTCAATCACAAATAGTCAAAAGGCTTCCAAGATGGATGCTACAATATGGAATGCCCAGGATTTGTCTTAGACAAGGTAGCAATTGTTAAGCCCGGAGACATTTTGACATCAGCCAACATTAACCTGAAAATTTCAAAGGTGCAATCTACCTGTTTTAACTTTCATTCAAAAGCAGATACAAGGTTTGTTTTTTTTTTAAAAAATAATCCTTGTGAATATCAATGAACAGAATACAAATACTGGAGATTGGTGGTTATACAATAATAATAGGCCAATTGGATACTGGCCAAAAAGATTGTTTAGAACATTAGGAACAAATGGAACTGTAGCAGCATTGGGTGGAATGGTTAGCTTCAGTAGAGATCAGCCAAGTCCTCCAATGGGTGCTGGTACTTTTCCCAATGAGGGACGTTTGCCATCAGCACGAATAGGACGTATTAAATTTATTAATGCAAAAGGTGATGTTCAGTATCCTTTTCCGACTGACTTCACTGCCGTTCAAGATGATCATCAGTGCTACAAAATTTCTCCAATTGTTGATGCTAAGTACAGTTTTGGCTTTTACTTTAACTATGGTGGTCCTGGTGGTTGTATGAGCTAGAATTGATTATATACATGTCGATTGTACCGCTTTAGTTTTTCTTTCTTTTACTTCTGTTAAAAATATTTCAAAAGGATGGCATTTGTTTGCCAAAGTATTCAATGTGTTTTACCGGTGAGTAATATTCACCAATCATTAACTGTCAATATTAGATGCATAATTTACATTGAGGTTGTCCTAATCTATGTTTGGAGATATAACGTACATATAACGTGCATGCAACGTGCAACCATCTTGCATTTGTCATTCTATATGAGATATTGCGTATGAATATCCCAAAGACCAAATATGATTGAAATTCATGATTTGAAACATTGGCGTCAGCTCATCATTTTGTATTTGGTCACCATCTACATTAGTAGACATAACAAATTGTTATCATTTTTTCATTTTGACATTTTAGCATGAAATAACGAGTTTTCCATCCCCATCTAGCAATCAACCTGATTTTGCTTTTTGAATCATATACGGGATTTGTATTCCAGTTTATCTTCAAGTCTGGTCTGTATCGCTAACATGTTATCAAAAAGAGTGCCATCGATGGGAATGCTATCATCAGCCATTTGGGCATGTTTTACACTTCTGTAAATTGTTTAAACAATCATCTTTTTGGTGTTTTACCTTCCATTCCTTATATCATGTCTACCATTTTGCGGTTTTGCAACTAGTTTGAACATTAAATTACCGGAAATTGTACTGTGTAAGCATTCAATGGCACACCAAACTATTATTTAATTTAGAGCTTGTGGTGGAATTGAGAACAAATTGATGCATAATGTGCTTTATTTTTATAAATCCATTAGAGACAAGTATTGTATCTGATTGTTATATGGATATTCATACATTTATATTCATATGATATAATATTTAACGGATTTGTCCCTTTATTGGACAAGTTACAAACATAATAAAAAGTAATTATGTAAATCATTTCATTTTAAATGGTTCACAAAATTTCGAAATCGCTTCTTTTTTTGTTCCCTGTATACACGCGTTTCTGTATGATACAGGAAACAAAAGGGAAGTGCTATCGAAATTTTGTTGAATCGTTTAAAATGAAATATTTTATGAAATATAATTATTGTTGTGTTTATAATGAAAAATATGATGGCCGACCATTAAAGTAGAAAACAATAAACTAAAAATTTAATATTATATCCATAATTTATGCCAATTCGTAAAATTTATAAATGATAATTAATAAATGAATTATGGTTAACGGAACATTAAAATGTATAAATGATTTGAAAAATAAAATAACAAAGAATAATATATTATTTGATTAATAAAATAATAAAATATATAAATGAATTAAAAAATAAAACGTCAATCTATGAAATGATCAATACTTTTCTGATTTTCTATCATATTTTCTTAAATAAGAAAAATGAGCGCCCATTTTGTTGACCAGAGCTAGATGTATCAATCACGAAGGTGGTTGAGAGGTTCAATAAAGGAACATTTTTATAATAGTGCAAACGTACTTATTGAATTCGTTTTAAGTAATAATGGAAACAAAGAAGAAATTCATTGTTTGTGCAGTAAATGCAAACTCTTGAAGCATTTGGTACTGGATCTGGTTAAAGTTCATTTTTCTGACCTAGTAATCTTAATTTCAACGATTATACTTGCTTCATCTAGATCTTTCATATTGAAGTTGGCACCTAATAAAGATTTGGCATTGTTTATAGCATGAATGTTTGGCCTAAAAATAAGTAGATCATCTACGTACAGACATATAATAGTGCAAATGTCATTCTCAGATTTATAGTAAATACATTCGTCACTTTCATTAACTTTAAAACTGTTATCCCAACTTTTGGCAAAGTTGAGATACTCGAAATTTACTAAAAATCAATGATTATTATTCTTGAATATCAACTACGCATTGCAGGATAACCATGGATATCGATGAGTGTTATCCCAACTTTTGGCAAAGTTGAGATACCCGAAATTTACTAAAAATCAATGATTATTATTCTTAAATATCAACTATGCATTGTAGGATAACCATGGATATAGATGAATTTTGTCCGAATCCAGATCAGGCCACAATC
The DNA here is from genome assembly GCA_030765085.1 of Allium cepa. Classification (NCBI taxonomy): domain Eukaryota; kingdom Viridiplantae; phylum Streptophyta; class Magnoliopsida; order Asparagales; family Amaryllidaceae; genus Allium; species Allium cepa. Next base: position 134,562,000 of record CM060940.1, on the reverse strand, counting down.
GATAAGACATGACAAGTAAAGCCGTAGAAGCCAACGTTTCAAGTTTCAAGTCAATCTAAGTTCGTATGCTCAAGGTATGATGGTTTCAATTTGAGAAAGATAGCCCCTTGTTCGGTTCGAATCCATAGGGTACCCATGGTTCGAATCGATGGCCAGAGGTTATGTTCGAACCCATTACTTCAAAACCATCCACTCCGAACCCATCCGGTATCCTTGCTTCGAACCCATGAAGTTCGAAGCCATCATCCTAGCAGTAGTTCGAACCCACGAGACATAGCCGTGCTTCGAATCCATCAGCCACCATGTACTTCGAATCAATTGCATTCGAATCCATCAGCACGTTCGTATCCATGACTAGAGCACTGTTTCGTGTCCATCAATGGGTCGCGTCTTCGTGTCCGTGAACTTCGTATCGATAACGCCAACACCTAGTTCGAATCGATGATCGTTCGAACCCATCATGGGGCTTCAGTTCGTACCCATCACATGTATTGGTGCGAACTTACCATCGATGCGAAGGAAGCCCCCTCTCCTCGATTCGAACTAGGCAGATGCATGCCAACGCGAGACTTAAGTAGTTGATTGATTCAAACTATGCAACGGACATAGATACAAACGAGGCGAAGAACATGGGTGCGAAGCGTTCAACCCGGGGAGAAGACCGGATCGACTCGAACGACGTGCGTCACGTCACCACTGAACCACATGCATCCATGGATTCGAACTCAGGGATTCGAAGCGATCGATTCGAACAACACAGCCAACCGAAAAACTCCAATTCGAATCGACCGTATCTCCTAAACCACTCATCCAAATGCAACCAAAATTTCACAGTAGCTTCCATACAAGATAAATATTGTTCTTGCCAAGTTTCAGCTCGATTGGACCATTTCTTGATGGGTTCGAAATCACTTCGAATCGATGTCCGATCGAGTCGAAACTTGGTGGGGTCGGTCGCGTGGGCCCACTCACGTGCCAGAAGAAGTCTCCTGAAGTTTGAGCGAGATCTGGGCCTCCCACGCCTATAAATAGCACCCTGAAGCCTTCAGAACGGGGGGATTTTCCGGAGCTTCCACCATTGAACGTCCAGACTCTGCCGGATTGAATTACATATTCCATTATCATTATTGTATTCAGATTTCAAAGCTATCATCAACTGTAATCCGCTGTAATCAAGAGTAATCAGCGAAGAACATCAATAAAAGTTAAAACCTTTGAAGTGGACGTAGGCTGGAGATAGCCGAACCACTATAAATTGTGTGTTCTCGTTCATAATTCCTATTTTGCTGCGTGTTGCTTGCTTAGATCTGTGATTTGTGTTTGGATATTGTTGATTTATATTCCAATACTGGTGCTTTCACAATACTTTGGGGTTTGTGACCAATTTTGACGCAAACATTAAAACCATGTGAGGTGATTAAATTATCAAATTTCTCATGTCATTGCTTAGATGCTTGTTTTAAACTATATAATGATTTATCTAACTTGCAAATTTATGTTCTTGATCATGAATTATAAAGCCTTCAAGTTGGTCCCTATAAATTTCTTCTTTCAATTCTCCATTTAAAAAAGAAGTTTTGGTGTATTATTAAATTATGAATAGATGCTAGTGAAATTAGTATTTGAATGGATGTAATTCTAGTTACAGACGAGAAAGTGTCAAAAAGTCTACATTTTCTCTTTACTTAAACCATTTAGCTACTAAATGAGCTTTATATTTATCAATTGTTCCATTAGGTTTTAATTTTTTTTAAGTATCCATTTACAGCCTATAGACTTACAACTGGATGGTAAATCTACTAAGTGCCAAGTTTTATTGGATTGCAAAGAATCCATCGCATCATTTATAGCCTCTTGCCACAAATCGACAGCTAAAGAAGATAAGGGTTCTTGGAGGTTTAAAGTATCCTCTTCGATAGTAAAAGCCCAAAAATATGAACCATGACCTTTCGTAATTCTTGCTCTTTTACTTCTTTTAGATTCGTTTTTAGAAGATTCATTATATTCTGTTCTAATAGGTATAGTGTTACTTGATGTGTCACCACTATTCCTCAATTTAAAAGGAAATCTCAGTTCATAAAGATCAGCATCTTTAGATTTTATTATATTGTGTGTATTCATATCATAAAATCTATATGTTTTGCTATTATTAGCATAGCGAATAAATACACATTCATATGTTCTACTTGCTAATTTTATTCTCTTTTAGTCAGATATAAGAACATATGCTAAACATTTTCAAGTTCTAAAATAAGTCACATTCGATTTATAACTTTTTAAGATTTCAAAAGGTAAAATTTTACTTTTTGACTTAGGAATCCTATTCAAAACGTAACACACGGTCAATAAGATTTCCCCCAACCAATGTGATGATACATCGAAATTAAGTAAAATAGCAACTGCTAATTTAGTTAATATTTTATTTTTTCTTCCAGCTTTACCATTCATTTCAGGTGAATTAAGTTTAAGGGTTCTGATTCTCTAATTACAGATTTATGTGGGATTTTAGTTATTTTTGCTTGAATACAAAAATCACATTTTTCAAAATTATGTAGTGACATATTAGGGATTACACCTAAGCTACTCATGTTCTTTATTATTCGTTTATTAACATGACATAGTCTAGAGTGCCAGATATTAAAATCACACAACATGTAAGCAGAAACAGACATTTTATTACATTCAACATTCAGTTTAAACATTCTACCAGTTGCATAACTCATACCCACAAACATACCATTCATAGTGATGGTGTACATATCAGCCCCAATAGTCTGTGTAAACCCAGCCTTATTAAGAAGATAATCCGAAACAAGATTCTTTCTCATCTTTGTAGTGTGCATGACGTCTTTCAAAATGACGATCTTTGCAGAGGTAAACTTCAGCTCTACGGTTTCAATGCCAGCAGCAATATTGGTGTGAGAGTCTCCTAACATACTTTCTTGTCCTCGGTCTCTATGTATGTTTTGAATATAGCACGGTCATAGCAGACATGACGTGTAGCGGCAGTATCTACCCACCGACCCTTTGATCCACCAACAAGGTGAATCTCATCAGAAATCATAGCCGTAAGAGGCTCCTCGGTCAGGTTAACCTGCGGTGCAGAGCTTGGCCTGTTCCGGCACTTTCATGCTATATAACTTGGTTTTCCACGGTTGTAATAAAGAAACAACTATTCATAGTCATTCTTTTGAGATGCTTTCTGTTGACCTCTATTCAAATTCTGTTTGTTGCGGTTCTGATTAAGCTTGTGGTTCTGATTCTTAAAGCTTTTGGAATTTGGTTTCAGAAGTGCAGCTTTTTTAGTGTTGTCTGAAACAGCAAGCACTTCGTCCTTCATATCCTATTTACGAGATTCCTCCTCAATACGGAGACGAGTTATCAGATTTTCTAGTGAAAATTCCTTAGTTTTATGTCTAAGATTATTCTCAAAATCCTTCCAACTGGGAGGTGACTTATCAACCAAAGCCGCCATTTGAAACCGTTCATCTAAACTCATACCTTCGGAGATGATATCATAAGCTATTTTCTGAAGCTCATGAGACTGCATCTTTACCGACCTGTCATCTTTCATCTGGTATTTGAGACATCAACTGACGGCAAACTTCTTCGCTCCTGCTTACTCTGTATCGTACTTTTTCTGCGGCGTTTTCCACATTTCCCTTATTGTTTTGTTTGAGTTGTAGTAGTTGTAAAGATCGTCTTTGAGTCCGTTGAGGATGAAGTTCTTGTACAGATAATTCTGCTCTGTCCAGATCTGCAACTCCTTCGATTTCTCTGTTCAAGCTTTCTGTAGATCTGCCTCTGCTTCATCGGGTTTGTTTGGAAGCCACGGTTTATCCGTTGTCAGCACAGCGGTCACCTTCCTCATTGTCAGGAAGAACTCCATCCTCTGTCTTCACGCGTGAAATGGAGGCCCTCGAACCTGAAGGGCGGATCAGACACCATGGGAACCTGGAACAACGATGCGGGAGGAGTAGCATCTAAATCAGCAACAGAAGTCATTGTTGTTGGCGTCGTCTTCAATTTGTTGAAAACAAATGAACTTCGGCTGAGTCGTGTACTCCGTCACTGTCTTGAAAACGTTTCAGTGTTCTGCTCAAGAGTGCAAGCAGTGGAACAAATGCCGCCGTCTCTAAAATGAAACAGCCTATCTTTGTTTCATTTCGTGGTATCGATCCATTTGCACAAACGGATTCGACTCAGTTGCCCTAAAAAACACCGTTCGGTTTTGAGAAAAAAAGAATTTCGTGGAGAAGAAGAAGAATGGCTTGCAAAAGAAAACGTCAATCGTATTTTTGATTTCATCCAACAATCAATTTTAATAGACGGAATATCAAATCGAATGTTTTACTGAGTCGTGGTGTGATGGTTGGCTCAAAACTCGGATCTGAAGTTTTACCTTTACCAATTTCGTCTAAAAATATAAGTGTCACACCACAACAAGCCCAAGCCCGAATCGACTCGGCACGCGTGCGCGTGTAGTGGTCAAGCATGATCCTCCTCCTCAGAAAAGAGCATCATTGGATGCTCAAAGGGCACAATTTAGCCTCTAAGAATCTTTTCTATAGTCCTACAATGTGGGGCTATTCTCATATACAGGAGTCATTCGCACTTAGTTAATTTTTTTAATAATGCACTTAAAATTTAAAAAACATTTCCAACAGCAATGCAGGCTACTGTAGTTCGAAAATTCCAATACTACATCGAACTATCATTCTGTAAATCTTATACATGCTATTATACTTCAAAAATTCAAATGTTATATCCATCATTCTTCATATGCAAGACATGCTATTATATTTCAAAAACTCTACTGCTATATTCAACAATCATTCTTCAAATTCAGTTGTTGAAAATTAACTGTAAATTGAACATAATCTATATCTTTGTAGTGTTGTTTTCTGACTAGTCTTTCATTTTTGTTGTCTGATTTGATCGCCATGCAAAGGCTAGACTAAGGAAAGAGTGCATCGATTTGGTGAGTGAAATTCTTTCTTTTACACAATGAGGTCATTAATTTACTGATATGAATGCTTAATCATAGGTTATTATAAAATGAAATCTATACGGTTAGTTATTGAAATCGATAGAATTCCTTAGATAAAATAGTTGTTGGTAGAAAAAAAAAAAATCCATGCAGTCTCTTTACTGTGCATATAATTTGCTTGAATTAATAATTATTAGGCTTGTTAGTTCTTTATAAAATACATTCCATCTGTACGTTCAGGTTAAAGCAGACAAAGTAAATTTAATTATTGGCTCCAGTGGAAAGAAGATTAAAAGGATCATTGAAGAGACTGGGGTAGAAACTATTGACACTGGAGATGATGGAATTGTAAGAGTCCATGTTTCCTGTTTATTTATATTTCATAAAGATTAGTTACCATGGTATGTTGTATTTTGCAGGTGAAAATCACTACAAGAGACTTGACAGGTTTGGAGAAAGACAATTATAACCAATCTTACAACGTTAGCATTTTGGCCTTATTCAACTTTCTTGTTGAGGGGATCATAATTTAATTCAAGTTTAGATTTATGTTAAGATCCTTATTTCAAGACTGCCCTTATATCACAGTGCTCTTAAGGCGAGGTGTTTGGTTTCATACTACTACAGCACATCCATTTCTGCATCTGAAAAAATTAAGCAAGAGCAGGTTAGATTAGTGTAAAAACTATTTTTTTTCACAGTTTAAAGAAAATCATTGGATGATTAATAGTCCTACAACTATCTTATAGATTTTTTTCTACCACTGGCACTAACCATAAGTACGTTTCTTTACAATCCAACATAAGGAGATTAATAGTCTCACACAAGGAAATCGAAAACTATGCGAGCCATAAGCATGTTTCGATTATAGTTATTTTAGTAGCAATTGGCTTTACAAAAAACTTATGAAGCCTGAAATATATGCAAAGTGCGATTAATAGGTTTCTTAAATTCTATCCTTGTTAATGAAATAAGCTTAGCACTATACGTGTAGGTTAAGACTTGAGTAAGCTTATTTGATGTAAAATGTTAAAACTTGAATTTTTCTTGCACCTCATAACTTATAAACATTCATTTTCCATGTTCAATTTGTTTCATAATGTAATAGTAAAACAAACATTAATTAGAAGCAATGGTCAAATAATAACTATAATATTTCTTTCATTTACTAATTAAACCAGAAATTAATTAGAAGTAATCCTCATTCCTACTCATTAATGAAAATTATATCTAAGTGCATTTATTTGAATGATGAACGAATCCACTTTATTTGCGGAAAGATATTAAATATGCATGATGCAAATTGATTTTATGGGAATTATTAGCATCCATTTCACCATATATATATGCCTTGCTACCTATCTTCAGCTTACTCAATTTTCGGCAATGGCTTATCATCTTATAAACAGTTTGAGCACTATTGGAATCTTCTGCTTAATATTATTACAAGGTGTCAAAGGAGGGGCATTCAAAGATTTTGTTGAGGAAACAAATAATGCAAAAAGTTCTATTAAGGTGCCTTTTGAAGAATCGTCATTCAGTTTTTACACCATGATCTCGTTTTAGATAACTTATGCTTATTTCTCTCTATCTGATACAGAACCAATCCAATTTGTATGATGGCAAGATCAAGGCTGATGATCCATCTATGTTCTTCAAAAGTTATCCCATGCAACCGACTCAGGTTGTTCATGTAAGTGCCCCATGTTTATTACTTTTGAACTTTTAATTGCAAAAAATTAATATGTTAGCAGTATAATTATTAATTTCCTAGAAGAATCGAAAATATCCCGTCTTAAAACTCAAATCTGTTGCAACCAAATTGGTAGGAGCTTACAGTTATAGCACAGATAGAAAGTACATTGCATTGTTTTTACATTAACCGAGCAAAGTAAGTTAAAGTGGTGGATCTGCATAAGTTTATGCTTTTTCTGTGGCCTCCAAAACACATGATTAGTACTTGTATACACAAAATTACTTATTTCATATACTGAATCAATAAACATGTGATCTATTTATGTCAATGATACCTTTATAAGTACTGAATGTTGGATATGCTCACTTATATAACAAACTAATATCATTATATAATTTTGCAGTATGCAGCATACCAAACAAAAGAAGGGATGTACAATGGAGTACAAGCAGTTCTGAATGTTCATGAGTTAAATAAAGTTATCAAGGATCAAATAAGCTCAAGCCAAATTTGGGTTTATAATGGAGAAAATGCAAATTTGAACTCAATACAAGCTGGATGGCATGTGAGTATAACTAATATGTACATTACCGATGGAATATTTTAATTTTATAACTTATTTCTCCATTATTTAAAAATTTATAACACATTTTGATCATATTTTACTTTAATATTGGTGATTTGAATTTTGGACTTTGTTGTTAGGTATTCCCAAGTCATTACGGTGACTCTAGGACTCGTTTCTTCGTATCATGGACTGTAAGTGCTATATTAAAATTATTTCTGTCCACTTAATTCATTTGAAATCTAACAAACTTTTATGATTTCTTCAATCACAAATAGTCAAAAGGCTTCCAAGATGGATGCTACAATATGGAATGCCCAGGATTTGTCTTAGACAAGGTAGCAATTCTTAAGCCCGGAGACATTTTGACATCAGCCAACATTTACCTGAAAATTTCAAAGGTGCAATCTACCTGTTTTAACTTTCATTCAAAAGCAGATACAAGGTTTGTTTTTTTTAAAAAAAAATAATCCTTGTGAATATCAATGAACAGAATACAAATACTGGAGATTGGTGGTTATACAATAATAATAGGCCAATTGGATACTGGCCAAAAAGATTGTTTAGAACATTAGGAACAAATGGAACTGTAGCAGCATTGGGTGGAATGGTTAGCTTCAGTAGAGATCAGCCAAGTCCTCCAATGGGTGCTGGTACTTTTCCCAACGAGGGACGTTTGCCATCAGCACGAATAGGACGTATTAAATTTATTAATGCAAAAGGTGATGTTCAGTATCCTTTTCCAACTGACTTCACTGCCGTTCAAGATGATCATCAGTGCTACAAAATTTCTCCAATTGTTGATGCTAAGTACAGTTTTGGCTTTTACTTTAACTATGGTGGTCCTGGTGGTTGTATGAGCTAGAATTGATTATATACATGTCGATTGTAATGCTTTAGTTTTTCTTTCTTTTACTTCTGTTAAAAATATTTCAAAAGGATGGCATTTGTTTGCCAAAGTATTCAATGTGTTTTACCGGTGAGTAATATTTACCAATCATTAACTGTCAATATTAGATGCATAATTTACATTGAGGTTGTCCTAATCTATGTTTGGAGATCCGAGATGTCAAGCTATGATGTACATATAACGTGCATATAATGTGCAACCATCTTGCATTTGTCATTCAATATGAGATATTGCGTATGAATATCCCAAAGACCAAATATGATTGAAATTCATGATTTGAAACATTGGCGTCAGCTCATCATTTTGTATTTGGTCACCATCTACATTAGTAGACATAACAAATTGTTATCATTTTGACATTTTAGCATGAAATAACGAGTTTTCCATCCTCGTCTAGCAATCAACCTGATTTTGCTTTTTGAATCATATACGGGATTTGTATTTCCAGTTTATCTTCAAGTCTGGTCTGTATCGCTAACATGTTATCAAAAAGAGTGTCATCGATGGGAATGCTATCATCAGCCATTTGTGCATGTTTTACACTTCTGTAAATTGTTTGAACAATCATCTTTTTGGTGTTTTACCTTCCATTCCTTATATCATGTCTACCATTTTGCGGTTTTGCAACTAGTTTGAACATTAAATTACCGGAAATTGTAGTGTGTACGCATTCAATGGCACACCAAACTATTATTTAATTTAGAGCTTGTGGTGGAATTGAGAACAAATTGATGCATAATGTGTTTTATTTTTGTAAATCCCTTAGAGAGTTTTTGGTCACGTCTGACAAGTATTGTATCTGATTGTTATATGGATATTCAAACATTTATATTCATCTGATATAATATTTATTGGATTTGTCCCTGTATTGGACAAGTTACAAACATAATAAAAGTAATTATATAAATCGTTTCATTTTAAATGGTTCACAAAATTTCGAAATCGCTTCTTTTTTGTTCCCTGTATATACGCGTTTCTGTATGATACAGGAAACAAAAGCTAAGTGCTATCGAAATTTTGTTGAATCGTTTAAAATGAAATAATTTACGAAACATAATTATTATTGTGTTTGTAATGAAAAGTAGGATGACCGACCATTAAAGTAGAAAACAATAAACTAAAAAATTAATATTATATCCATAATTTATGCCAATTCATAAAATTTATAAATGATAATTAATAAATGAATTATGGTTAACGGAACATTAAAATGTATAAATGATTTGAAAAATAAAATAACAAAGAATAATATATTATTTGATTAATAAAACAATAAAATATATAAATGAATTGAAAAATAAAACGTCGATCTATGAAATGATCAATACTTTTCTGATTTTCTATCATATTTTCTTAAATAAGAAAAATGAGCGCCCATTTTGTTGACAGAGCTAGATGTATCAATCACGAAGGAGGTTGAGAGGTGCAATAAAAGAACATTTTTATAATGGTGTAAACGTACTTATTGAATTCGTTTTAAGTAATAATGAAAACGAATAAGAAATTCATTGTTTGTGCAGTAAATGCAAACTCTTGAAGCATTTGGTACTGGATCTGGTTAAAGTTCATTTGTACCAATACGATTTCATACTGGATTGTAAAGTATAAGAACGTCATGGAGAACTTGTAGCACCTAATTCTCTACAATCAGAGGAGGAGGTGGGTAATGACATTGTCATGGTAAATATTATAGAAGATATGGTTGAAGATGCAGCACGATCAATGTTCCATACGGCTGAAGTTGATGATCACAATGTAAATGTTAAAGAAGAACCGAATAATGGAGCAAAGAAAATCTACGATTTATTGGATGCTGCTAAGAAACCCCTTTGTGATGGATGTAAAAGCGACACCAAATTATCAATAACCACGGAGTACATTGTGATGAAATCAAAATACAATTTTCCAAAAGCTGGTTTACAATTGTTGTACAAGCTACAAAACGGCATATGTCACCTGATAGTTTAATATGCGAAAATCATTATGAAGTGAAAAAACTTATGTCTGCTTTTGGTTTGCCGTATCAAAAATGGGACACATGTTTAAATGGTTGCATTTTATTTTAGAAAGGGGACATCGATCTTAGGAAGTGCAGAATATGTAACGAGAAAAGATGCAAATCAAGAAAAAAGCAAGTTTCATACACGTGTATGCATTACTTACACATCACTCCTAGGCTTCAAAGGTTATATTAATCTTCTATAACCGCACCTCATATGAGATGACATAGTATGAGAACACAGAAAGAATGTACGCTAACACACCCAACGGATGAAGAAGCATGAAAGCATTTTGTTAAGACATATCATGCTTTTGCAACAGAGAGCCGTAATGTAAGACTTGATTTATATACGGATGGATTTTCACCATTCTCTCGATTTGGTTCTAAATATTTATCTTGGCCAATTATCGTTACATCTTACAATTTGCCTTTACGGTTGTGTATGAAAATTCCATATATATTTTCCACTATTGTCGTCCCTGGTCCTGATGATCCGACACGAGAAATCTATGTTTATTTACAACCATTGATTGTAGAGTTGAAAACACCATGGCATGAAGAAGTTGAAAATACGACATTTCAAAAAAAGAATTTTCGCATGTTTGCTTCTTTGTTATGTACTATTAGCGATATTTATGCATATGCAATGCTTTTAGGTTGGAGTACAGTCAATCATCTAGCTTATTCTTATTGCATGAAAGAAACATGAGCATTTTCTTTATCGCATGGGAAGAAAATTTGGTAGTTTGATTGTTGTAACATCCCCCTACTCGGAGACCCAAAATTAACAGCTACGGATGCTGCAGTCATCCATAGTTTCCTTGGTGACCGAATATAGCGGTGCTAGATACATTGATACACAGATCACAAGAATATACAAAAAAATTAACAAATCAAAACACATTTCCATATTCCATTCAAAACATTTCTTATTCGTTACATAACCCCACAAACGTTAACTAAGTTCAGAAAAATATAATTATTACACATACGCCAAGAGCGACGTATGAAGATGCCGCTTTGGTTGATCGGAGTATATAATAAGACTATAAGTCTGCCTTTACATTTAAAATATACAACGGAAAAGGATAACTCTAAATAACTAACCGCCTCTTGCACGCCTCCGGAAGCTTTTTTCGTCTAAGAAAAGAACGTGAAAACCCTAAACCTCAAACTACTCAAAACCGATTGAGTACCCGAGAGTTTGAGGGGAAAACAAAAGCTTCGAGTCAGACATAAAGCCTAGTATGAATAATAATCTAACATCTCAATCCTTTTAAATATTTAGCGAGACAACGCCGCTTAGCGAAATGAGTTTTCCCCTCACTAGTATCATAAAAACCTTTTTAAATCCACATACTGTGCGCATGCATCCCAATGGTTAAAACATAGCATTTCAAAATATTATGACGATACACATACCTAAAAACATTCGTGGATTTCCCATCCATGGTTTATTTGATTTCCTGTCATAATTATAGTTTCTAGGGTAACTATTAACCTATTAGTTTTCATGAGTTTACTAATAACCTTTTCATATTACATGGACATCCTATCCTATTTTATAGTTTTCATGGGATCACTAAGAACCTGTAGGCCCCTGCTAACTAACTTAATTAATTCATGGGTTCCCCTGAACCTATTGGTCATTCCAATAACTCCATTCTTATCTAGTTTTTATGGGTTAACTAGGAACCTATTGACTGATGTCAATACTTAACTCGGACATAGTTTTCATGGATTCACTACAAACCAATTGGCCCCTGCCAACCATCCTTAATACATAGTTTTAAGGGGTCATTATGAACTTATTGGTTATCCAATAACTTCCAAATCATAGTTTTCATGGGTTTACTATGAACCTGTCTCTCGGACACTTCAAGGTTTTTGCATCCTATATTCTGGGCTTCCTGACTTCCTAGATGCAATTCTACTCATTCAGGAGTTTGATCAATTTATTCACTACTGAGTCAACCTAACTGTTTCTTCTACCCCTTTATCCCCAAAATGCAGTTATGAGTTCTTTATCATATGAATGTACTTATATTTGAAGAAGCAAACGTAATAACAAAACAATACCACTCCTATAGGTTTAAGGTCCTTGAAATACTTTTCATAGTTAATCCCTTTAACCCATATTTTTATCAAGGAAATACTTCTTCGAATTTACATACTTGAAATCCTTTCAAAACTCCTTTATTTAGCCATAGGTTTTTCCTTTAAAAGTTTGAGTTTGGGTTTAAAACCTTTCGACACCTTTGAAACCTTTGCTTTCAACCTCATAAGATGACCTCCTTCGAAAGCATTAAATGTTATCTTTAAAACATTAGGCTCCTGCCTTTCGAATACTTTAAAACCTTTCTTTCGAAACATTTCGACTGTGTTAAAGTATTGTCATTAAGTATAGAAGCATAGCTTCGAAACCATTTGAAAGTACCCCTTTCGAAACCATTGAAGGTTGCCCTTCGAAACCATTGAAAGTCCCCATTTCAAAATCATTGGGCTTATATTTAAAATATCAATTTAGGTCAAAGTGAACATAAGCGAAAACATCTCTTTCAAAACCATTCTTTGCTTCATAAAAGTATTGGGGAAACATGATGGTGTCGAAACCATCCTTTCGAAAGTATTTAAAACATTTGGGTAAAACAATTGAAGGTTGGCTTTGAAACCCCTTTCGAAAGCAGTAGGAAGTGACTTTTATTTATAAAACAAACAGTACCTTTCGACTGCGTTGATCTCTTCAATACCATTGAAAGGCATCAAATCACAGAAGGGTTTCGACTTGGTCAAAACTTCCCCTTCCGAAAGCTTTAAATAAAAACTAAGTAACTTCTTCGGAAGTTATTACTTTGAAACAAAGGAGGCAGCTCTCCTTTGAAAAGATTCTTTTGAAATACCTTTTCGAAACCATTGGTTTCGACTACTTCGAAACCCCTTTGTAAACAGGAAAGCACTTTTCTTTTAAAACAAAACAAAAGAAAGGAACTAACCCATTAGAGAACCACATTTTGACACCATACCTTCCTCCTTTCTCCAATCCACTAACTACCAACTAAGTGATACCATGTTTATTGGTTTCATGGTAGAAGATTTCGTCTATGTTGAAGGCAAAATCTCTAGGTCGAAAGCTCCTTACAAAGGAGGAGTAACCTAATTTTCTAAGCAAAAAGCTATTTTTACCAAATAAAGTAAACTTTTTGTAACTAATTTGCCCACTTGTAAACACATGATTGGTTATATAAACTTTCATAGTGTTTTGCTAATATTTGCTGCATTTTTTCTTAGATCTAAAACCAACTAACTTTTAACAAATAAGTCCTTTCTATTAACAAAACAATTAATCATTTAGGTCCTCCTTTCCAAATAATTTAATTTCCATACTAAATCAATTGGTGAAAATTCCCAAAAATTCTAGAAATTCACTTTAGTCATGTTATCTAACATATCAAAATTTCAGACCCAAATTCTCAATATAATTTCCAGAATAAATTTATAAACCTAAATAACCATTTTTTCCTTTGAAAATTCATAATTAATTCTTTACGGAATGGAAAATTATAAATATTAAAACCCAACTCCCAAATAATGTTTTCTATAACATATATTTTTGTCATGGCATTTAAAAATCATTTAACCTTGGTTTTACCCTAAAACCGTGCATATTACTCTTTTACACAATCTTATTTAAACCAATGAATTATAAATCCAGCATATCATCATCCAATATATCATAAAAAACAAATTTACCCTTAAATATGAAACAAATGAGTATAAAAACCAAAATAGAGATGTATTGATTATTATTCACCTTAGATTGGATAAGGAAATTAGAGACTAATTGAGATTTATTTCTTCTAGCTTGACTCCTAAGCTTTACTTGAATTTTCTCTTCTTATCTTCTTTCTAATGGTCGGCTCTCCTCTTTCAATTTTTTACATTTATGATTTGCTTATGATAAAAATGAATGTGTATGGCCTAGAGATAATGAAAAAGGGTGGGAAATATGGGCGACAATTTACCCTAATACCCTTATGTTTAATTAGCTAATACCTAACCATTTATAAGTTCATTTTTATAATAAGCACAACCACTACATTTATTTACCAATCTTTATCTCTCTAAATTATTCTTTTTAATTTATTCTAATTAAATCTCCTGAATAATGTTATCAAAAATTAAGGGTGTTACAATTGTCATCAGTGTTTTCTTCAAATCAATCATCCTTTTAAAAGAGATAAAAAAAAACTTTACAGCTAATGAACAAGAGACTATGCAACCACCAATGATTTGGTCAAGCAAAGGGATATATGAATAGTAAGGAATTATCCGATGGTTAATGAAACCGGAGTACAAACTAAAATTCCAAGTAAATCGATGATTCATAATTGGTGTAAACAAAGTATATTTTGGAAGTTGCCTTAATGGAAAGACCTCCAACTTCGTAATAATATTGACGTGCTGCACAGTGGAAAAAACATATATGATAATGCATCTAATACAATTTTGAATGTTAAGGGAAAGATTAAGAATGATTTGAAATCAAGACGTGATATACAAGAAATGTGTATGCATGTTGAGCTTCAAGCCAAATGACACTAAAAAACCCAATACATGTTATGAGTTAGATAACCAAGTTAATGTTCTGTTAAAATGGGTGGAAGGATTAAGATTTTCTGACGAGATTTCTTCTAATCTTCGTAGATATATCGACCATAAAAATGGTAAACTGAATGGGATAAAAAGCCATGATTGTCAAAGAATGATGGACAATTTGTTGCCCAATGCTTTTAAAGAACCGTTGCCTGTAAAAGTTTAGACGGTTATAATGAAAATCTATTTGTCTTATAAAGAGATTTATTCGACTACGTTAAAAGTTAATTGACTATGTAAACTTGAAGTAAAATTCCCTAACTACTTTGCAAATTGGGGAAAATATTTCATCTAGGTTACTTTAATGCAGTGGAGAATTTACATGTTCATCTTCCATTTGAAGCACGTCTTCGAGGTCCTGTGCAATATGGATGGACGTATCCATTTAAAAGGTATTAGTATTGAGTATTTTAAATATTATTTTAATTAAATATATAAGTACATTTTAACTTGAAATAATTTTTATAGGTACTTAAATCATTTAAAGAAAGAAGTTGGATAAAAAGTACGAGTTGAATGTTTGATTTGCAAATCATATATCGAAGAAGAAACTTCATTTTTTTTTTCACTATTTCAATGACCATATGAACTTATCATTTGAATGTGTTCTGCGTAATGATGAAGTCACTGAAAAAGATTCTTCTTAAGCAATGTTATCTATTTTTAGGCAGCATGGCCGACCTATTGGAAAATGTATGGAACTACGGTTAGATAATAGAGATCACCATGTAGCACACATAAATATTCTTCTTAATTGTGTTGAAGTTGCACCATTTATTAGGTAATATTAATTAATAATTCTCGATATATTTATTTCAATCAACACGTGTAGATTATAATGCAATATACTATCTATATCTACAGTATTTACGAATCACAACATCCACGCGACTATCTCCGTAAAGAATTCGTTGGTTGGTTTTCGAACTACGTTTATGATCCGAGAAATTATGTATTCGATGAAGGATTGAAACTCTTTTGTGAGTCCAAAAAAAATGTCAAGACTTATCCAACATTCTTCATCAATGATTATAAATTCAACAATAAAGAATATGGTGCTGAAAAATCAACCAACAATATCGGTGTATTTGTTAAAGGTAGTGATGATCTAAATAATCATATAAATGATTTTTATGGCCTGCTAACATAGGTTTTGCAATTGACATATTTCACAAGACCTGGGAGAAAGTTTTTTTTTGTTTAAATGCAATTGGTTCAGCAATGTTTTAAGTTCTAAAATCAAAATCTTATTGAAATAAAGCATACCGCACATTATCATAAGTACGATCCTTTTGTACTAGTCAAATAAGCACTGCAAGTTTATTACCCTCTGTATCCATATCTAAAAAGAGATAAAGTAGATTGGTTGGAATTTTTATAACAAAGGCAAGAATTAAGTTTGATGGAAAAAATATTCTACATGAACAAGCTTATCAGGCAGATATTGAGGAAAATAGTGAAATAATAATAATCGTCTGTCGTGCTGGTTTTGGACCTCTAAACGATTAATTAATGTTTCAGTAAAAGCATTTGAGACTACAGAGGAAAATAATATAGAGCATAAGGCTGAGCCGAGATCAGAGAACGACGAGGACTGATTAATAATGTATATTTTGACAGAAGGTAATTATGTGATTATCGATGTTACCTTTTCTCATAAAAAATGTTATGTATTCTCATAATTAAATGATATGTTCTGCCATAATAAAATGATATATCTATGATATATATTATGTCATTCTTTCGACATTGAAGTTCTTCCCATTAAGGTTTCCCTTCTTCTTCTCAGAGAGGGACTAGCATGGGAGGTTATGGCAGTGGCTGATCAGAGCAGACGCATCGTCCCATAAAGACGTTACAGCCTAAAGAAAAAGGGTACGTATTAAATTTATTTCACCATCATGATTTTTTTTTATAATATATTAGTCATGATTTATTAAAGGTCTGTATCGTATTTAACACAGGGGATTTGAGCTGGAGCATTCAGAGATTGTTCTTGACATTTCCAAGAAAGCTTACATGAGCAGAATGATCGCGTGAAGACCTAGGTGGGATAAAATCCCACCCCACATCATAGATTGTATCTCCTAGGACTTCCTCGTAAGTGTAAATTTTTATATCATTGTATATAACCACTGTAAAATTTGATGACTAAGTATAAATGTATAACTTATGTTTCAAAGTGCAGGGGCGGTATCTTTGCAAGAAGTTGACATTCTTCTTTGTAGAAACTACTAGATGAGAAAATGAGAAAGAACTACGGCAACATGATGTCGGGCATAAAAAAAGCAAGGAAGAAGCCTGACTCGATGGGCACAAAAATGTGGGATGCTTGAGTTGTTTAATGGAATAGCGATGAAGCGAAGGTAAGTTTACTAATCTCATGTTAATTATTTAAATTGAAGTTTCATATACAATCTACCATGCATTATATAGAGCATATATATAATATCGCTTTAACTGGTTTAATTTAAATAGCAAAGTCAGATATAAACTCTGTGAATAAAAATAAGAATCCAGTCACACATTGTGGTTCTAAATCTTTCCAACGTTACCGTGAAAAATTTACTAATTTCGATTATAAAAAGCTATTACATTGTATAATTTAGCATATACGATAATAATACGTAATAATTATTTCAAAAAAGAGAGTGTATGGGTCATGTCTCCTACATGGGTGTATTTGCTCGTACTCATGTCGTCGAGCATCAAAATGAAGATGACACATTCTCGTACACATGAGCCGACGATAAATCAACCAAAGCCCATATAAGCATATTTTACAATTGCATTTTTATTTCGCATTGCAGGTAAAATTTATGAAACAACAAGAGCAACTACTTCAAGGAACGGGACGGGATCAGTTGACATCGATGAGTATAAGGTGATTTTTGATGTTGTAAGGAAACCGACAATACGGAATAGGAGTTATGGCTTTAGCAATCAAAAAGTACTGAACAATATGTTTGGATTTGACTATTTACTAGTTTCTCGACTGTAGCGAACTTGAAATTGCTTAGATTATTCATTAGAAATTATTTAGCTTATAAAATCATTTTCTTATATAATGCACATCAAAATGTAGTTAGATAATGAGATGAATAACTAAGTTTATAAAAGATTAACTAAGTTTATTTAAAAATAATTAAGTTTTATACAAATTTAACGCCTAAAAGTTTATAAAATTAACTTTTTTATAAAATTTAACTAATTAACTAAATTTTTAAAAATTAACTAAGTTTTATAAAAATTAATTAATTTCCTAAAAATTAACAAAAATTTATAGAACTTTAAATTTTTTTAAAAATTAATCGAGTTATATAAAAATTTAACCAAGTTAACCAAGTTTTATAAAAATGAAATAAATTTATAAAAATTAACCATGTTTTACAAAAATTAACTAGATTTATAAAAAATTTGTAGGATCTAGATTAACCCTAGAGGGGGGGTGAATAGGGTTATAGCAAATTTTCTTGATTTAAACACAGAAATAAACTGCAAAAATAAATATGCTGAAAAGTAAATCACACACAAAATTTAACCAGCTTCGGCAACCCCTGCCTACTGTTGCATTCACAGATTTCTATTAGAATTAAACAGTATCACGCTTACAAACACTCTACTAGACTCGCAGACATTTGCTCCCGCTCACAAACACTCTACTAGACTCGCACACCCTGCTCGCAAACATTTGCTCCCGCTCACAAACACTCTACTAGACTCGCACACCCTGCTCCGCCTATAGAGTTTCGCTTACTCGCAAACTTTGCTTCCCGCCTATAGAGCTTCGCTTACTCGCAAACTCTGCTCCCGCCTATACAGCTTTGCAAACTCGCACACCCTGCTCACTGAACTAATTCTAACTAGACAATCTGACACTACCTAAACCTAGGTGGTGATTTACAAAGAATTTGATTCGAAAAATAAAAAACAAAAATTAAACAGTTAAACAAAGACAAATAACCCTAATTATAAACTAAAGCCTTTAGAAAATAAGGTCGGCCCACTTATTTCATTAAACCCGTTCCTTATTTTCTTCTTTGTTATTCTCCAGCCCGATCCCCTTTATTTCTTTGTTGCGAAAAATAATGGCAGCATGCGTCTTCGTTCTTCGATCTGAAAATTAGGGCTTGTGCTTGATATTCTTTTCTCTGGAAATTTGCGGCTTTCCCTTAGCTCTGAGGTCTAGGGCTATTTTGAAGCACCGACTTTAAGTTGATCGAATCAGTGATTAATTGCAAGTCGTCTTGTTCGATCGAATCCTTGTTGCTTACTTCGGTTGCTTTGATGAGTTCGTTTGTTGCTTCGGGTAAGATTTTTAGCTCTGTTCCTTTTTGATTTTTGTATTCGAACTCATGCCTTCTGCCGATGATGATTTTGGGCTTATATAGGATTCGAAATCCTATTTTTGCGTTCGTATAAGTTAATTTGAATTTGTCTACTGATATTGCTTTGGCCATTCGATTATACTTGGATGATTGAGATGTCACTGACTTTTTCATATGAATATACTTTCGTTGCTTGATAGTCATGTTGTTGATTCGTGACTTGGTCAATTACGTTTGCTACCACGGTTTTGACTTGTTCCAATTTTTTTTAATTTCGGCTTCTTGAATTTGACTGCATCTCACAGCTTTGATTTGTTCGACTTCAAATTGTTTGCGTCTGCATTCTTGTAGTGGCTTTCTTCAATTCTCTGGCCTGTAGTATAGCTCGAATTTTAGTTGTTAATTAATTTTAGCTTCACTGTGAACTTCACCTGTGATATTTCTCGAATTGCAGTTGTCTCATTGTGGCATTGTAGTCATATATGTGTATGCATCTGTACTTGTTGTTACTGTCCACATGAGTTCATACACTTTGTTGCAGTGGTTTATTCGTGTTGTATAAACTGCTGTCATGTTGTCACTGTATTGCCATTGGTCGTGCTGTGGTCTTCAAGCATGTTGTTGTTGTGTTGCATTTGTATCACTGCAAAACTCCATTGCTGTGTTGCTCACTGATGCATTGTTGTAACTGGTTTATTGATGCATTCATTGTAGCTTGTTTTGTTTGCATATCTATGCACATTGTAGCTGTTCATTTTATTCATTTGAGTTTTGTCTTGTTGAAGTTGTTTGTTGCGGTATCTTGTGGTTGATTATTGCTTGGTCATTGCACTGATTCTTGGTGGCATTTGGTTGATTTCGAACTTGGACTTATAGTTGAATCTGAACATGTTATGGGCTGGACATCTGAGCATTGCATTACACAGCATTAACTACTTTGTTGTATGCTTGATCACTTGAGTTGTTTCACTGCCATACTTGATGATGTGGCCTGTACTTGTGAACTTCCGGTATGCTGCAGCTTGCATCTTTGTTGCATTTGCTTGAGTTTGTGTCATCTTTACTTGCATTGCTGTACACTTTTGGTTTCATTGCTGCACTCGAGTTTTTGCTTCTGGCCTGCATGTAGCTGTTGCTCCCAGTGTTGCTTTGTCATTGTGTACTTGATGGTTGCTGTGCACTTTTGTGCTTTGAGTCAGTTTCACTTGGGTCTGGTTGGTCTGGCCATTGTAGCTGTATTGATCATGTTTCTGGTTCAATGCTTGGTGCATTGTGCATTGTCACTTGTATCATATAATGTTGCTGTAGCATGTACTCGGTCATGGTAGCATTTGCTTCTGCACTGATACATACATTTTTTTAAATTTCACCTGAGTTGAATCCAGTTTTGCAACTCGGGTTTCACCTTGTGCTGAAGTCGAGATTTTTATTTATGTTATTGCACGTGAGTTGAACCCGGTTTTTCATTTGGGTTTGACCTGTGCTCGCCTGTCCCTGTAAATCAATCAAGTGTATATATCGGCGTGCACGGCCTTGTGGCATATACAGTAATACACTGTGTATGTCACAAGTCGTTCGTGTATGATGAATTCAAATTTAAATTATGACGAACAACCCAAATAACTGAGGCAAATCATATTTTCAAAAATTATCTTCTATTTTTGAATTGCAAAAATATTTCTTTTTCCATTTTACTGCGTTAGTTTATATTTTTGCAGATTGCTCAGATGCTGGATTGAAACTGGAATGCAGTTGAAGATAAATACGAGTGTGAGTGATATGTAGTGAGGTGCTGATGTAAATGTGAAATGTGATGTAATTGTAATCAAAGTTGTATAGTTATAGTGAGAGCTTGAAATTGTACTATTCAAAGTTGTAATAAATATTTATTTGAATAAAATATCTGTTTGAATTCAAATTCTGTGTAATTTATTTTATTCAACAAATATTTATTTAAACTGTGAAAAATAGAATAGTATATTAACAAATACATTTAAACGAATATATATGTTTATTATCATCAAACAAAAATCATATAAGCGCAAAGCGCATATTCAACAATCTCCCCCTTTTGATGATAACAAGCGTATATTTAAGATTTTGAATGTATTAAATGTATTTGATTGATCGTTCAATTTGCTCCCCCTATTTGAATGCTTCCTCTCTACATGATACTCCCCCTACATATATGCATACAAATAGAAATATATAAATGAGCCTATATGCAAATGGAAAATTATTTGACCTTTGCTTGATTCTATTTGATAAAATCTTAACTTTTCTTTCCCCCTTTTGTTATCAGCAAAAGAAAAATAGTGTTATAAAAATAGGGATGAAGTGACAGACATGAATCAAACATTTAACTCAATTGAATATAAATATCAAATTTCAATAAAACTCAAACAAAAATCATAATTACCCTTGTTAGACGCATATTCCACTTTCAGAAGTGATGGGGATAAAATCATCAAAAATCATACAGTTTTGTCTATTTGTGGTATATTTATTTCAGGAAATTTGAATATCTACTAACCATGCATAACCGTTAGGACTTTTAAATGAGATTAGTAGTATTCAAATTTAATTTAAAAAATGAAATCAAGTATCTTCTAACCACGCATGACCGTGAGGACTTTTAAATGGGATTAGAATCAACTTGTCTATTAAATCAATTAATTTTGATATGCGTTCCATACATGCATAACCGTGAGGACTTTTAAATGAGCATGGAAGCACATAATCAAAAATCCAAGTAATTCACCCATGCATAACCATGAGGACTTTTAAATGAGAGTGAATACTTTGGATATTTATTTTTATTGCTAAATATAATAAATTGAAGCACAAATAATTTTCTTTACAAATTATAAGATATTGAAGAACAAATGATTTCCTTTGTAAACTACCACAAATTTACATACTAAATATGATTTTGATGAGTGATGGTCGATAGAAAGATGATAGAAATAGAAATGATCATGGAATTTTTACCCAACAAAAAGTTTTTATAACTCTTGTTATGAGATTCTAAAGAAATTTTCTAATTATACTTTCTCGAGTTATAATATATGATAAATATCAACACTCATCACTTTTTCAATCACTATTCATCTTTTCGATAATCAAAGGGAGTTAGATTAGTCAAAATAGTCATTTAAAATCAAATTTAAAAATTATAAAATCAATTTTTCAAAAATGACTAATCTGTAAATATGCTCAAACATGATTTTCTCGAGGGGGTTTTATAAGAAAATTTTCTGCTATTTGAAAATTATTTCAAGTGAAAAATATGCAGATATTTTCTTCGAAAAACGATGCAGCAAATGAATGTTTCAAAAAAAAATTAATCACGTTCCACTAGTAATTTTTCTATCAACTATATTACCAGTGTAATCTGCATCTGAATTTAAATTTCACTCAATATTCACTCGTTGGATGTCAAAGACCAGATTTGTGAAATTTCAACAAACTATCTCAGAATGAAATTTGAAATGAAGCCATGTTAACACTCAAACAAATATCATAATGTTAATTTCAGAAACCGTAGGATGAACAACTATCAACAGTCATTAAAACTTCATTATTATTTCAAAACAATTTCTTGAAGTTTCAACAATTTCATAAAGTTTCAACAATTTCAAAAAATCCTTTTTAACAGCTTTCACATGAAATTTGAAATCGTGCAAATTTACAAGCAGTGACCAAAATATATCTACGTGTAGCATGAGTAATCAAATACCATCATTTGACCGAACAAATTTATATGGATTAGTTCAAAGTTGAAAATCTGATTGGTCATCAATTAAGCACAAATCAATGTCATAAATAAGAACAAGTCAAAAAATCATATCAATTAAGTCTGAATCAGTCAACCATCATAATTATTCCAAGTAATTCTATTTAAAGATGGTTGATCAATATTTTGAAAAAAAATCATAGCATCAAAATCATCATCTTTTGTTCATCTCAATATTGGCTGATTTTAATTTAGAGTATGATGCAGATAATCACATTTAATATATCGTTAAAAATATACTTTTACCTGTTTTTACCTTTACGATATTTTTCGTTATTGCCCATTGTGATTCTGTCACCTTTGTACTAGGCTAAGGAACTTTGCTTTGTCGCCCGTTATGTTTCTGGAACAGCCAAAATCCAGAGAACACTGTTGTTGTTCCTTAGCCTGCCACCACACCTACATGATGAAAGATTTTTGTGACCTATTTGTTTTTATAGGTCCATGGTTGTTAGTGGCAGAATATGAAAAATATGTTTGTGGAGACCCAAAACTATTTATATATGTTCCTTTTGGCACCCAAATTTGTTTTGACTTTCAAAGATTTTATATTTGTGCCTTTTGGAACCCAAATTGGTATAGTTTTCACGTGTTTGGGTCTATACCAACAATTATTTTGATTGTGTCCAAATCTTCTACAAATTGTGCACATTAAATTGACTTGATTAAATTTTGTGTTCCTATGACTATGATGTCCAATTATTTCAGATCGAGCAAAGACACTTTTACCTTTTGCATCATCATCTTGTGATTTCCCAAAACCTAGTCCTTTTCTATTGTTAGCAAAAATTTGATTTCCCAGTAGCATGTTGAAAGATTTTTCTCCTTTTGAAAAGTTATTCAGGGATTTCTCAAGGTTTTGGACTTTGGTTTTTAATGTTGAGTTTTCAGTGACAAGTGAGGTGCATCGATTTATAAAATCCTTTCTCCTAGTGTCGATGGTTTCCTTAAGATTCAAGTTTTCTTTTTCTAGACTCTCAAAGTTATTCCTAATTTTTGATAATTCTGAATCTAAAATCTTACATTTTTTACATTCTAGGTTTTGAATATTTTCAAGTTCAGTTTCTAACCTAGAATTTTCACGAGCAAATTCTCTCCTATCAGATTTCAGTTTTCCAATTTTAGATTCAAGACTATCAATTGTTTTAGTAAGATCTAAGCACATAAAAACAAGATCTCTATAGGAATACTCACCTGCTTCACTAGATTCCTCGGAGCTTGCTTCTGAATTTGATTTTGCCATAAGACACAAGTTAGCCTCCTCTGAGCTGCTATCTGAAACTTCCTCTCCTTCTTCATCATCCCAAGTCGCTGCAAAGGCCTTCTTCTTCTTTTTCTTTCCATTGTTGTTTTTGAGAAGTGGGCATTTTGGTTTGATGTGGCCAGGCTTGTTGCAGTTATAACATGTCAGTTCATTATCGGAATTTTCAGAATCTTTTGGCCTATTACAACTTGTTTTCTTCTTGCGTGGCTTGAATCTAGACCACCTTCTAAGATTATTGACAGCCATTGCAAGCTCTTCAATTGGATCTTCTTCATCGCTTTCTTCTTTGCTCTTTAAGGCAATCGTCTTCTTCTTTGGTTCGGAGTTGTTGCGTTCTTCCTTTGCTTTTAGCTCAAGCTCATATGTCATCAAGTTGCCAATCAACTCCTCCATGCTTAGTTTGCTCAAATCTTTCGATTCTTGGATTGCCGTGACTTTTGCCTCAAAGTTCAATGGTAAAACTCGTAGCACCTTCCTCACAAGCTCTACCTCAGTGAAGACCTTCCCAAGCGCTCTAGCGTTGTATACCAAGGTTGAAAAACGTCCAAACATGTCTTTTATGCTCTAGCCTTTGTCCATCACAAAGTTTTCGTATTCGTTGCTGAATAGGGCTAGACGAGACTCCTTGACTTGAGAAGTTCCTTCGTGTGTCACCTCCAAAGTATGCCAAATTTCCAGTGCTGTTGTACAATGAGAAATTCTATTAAATTCATTTTTATCAAGAGCACATATCAAAGCATTCATGGCTTTAGCATTTGTCGTTTTCAGTTTCTTATCGTTAGCATCCCACCTATCCTTAGGTTTAGGAATCTCAGTATCACCAACGATTATAGTGGGAGGTTTATAGCCAGTTTCAATAATATCCCAAACATCATAATCAACAGAACTAAGATAGATACCCATCCTAACTTTCCAATAAGAATAATCGTTCCCGTTAAACATGGGTGGCCTAGCAATAGATTGCCCCTCAGAAAAAGCATTATTCAGTGAATTCATGACTCTAGAGTTAAATAAAAATATACCGGGCTTTGATACCACTTGTAGGATCTAGATTAACCCTAGAGGGGGGTGAATAGGGTTATAGCAAATTTTCTTGATTTAAACACAGAAATAAACTGCAAAAATAAATATGCTGAAAAGTAAATCACACACAAAATTTACCCAGCTTCGGCAACCCCTGCCTACTGCTGCATTCACAGATTTCTATTAGAATTAAACAGTATCACGCTTACAAACACTCTACTAGACTCGCAGACATTTGCTCCCGCTCACAAACACTCTACTAGACTCGCACACCCTGCTCGCAAACATTTGCTCCCGCTCACAAACACTCTACTAGACTCGCACACCCTGCTCCGCCTATAGAGTTTCGCTTACTCGCAAACTTTGCTTCCTGCCTATAGAGCTTCGCTTACTCGCAAACTCTGCTCCCGCCTATACAGCTTTGCAAACTCACACACCCTGCTCACTGAACTAATTCTAACTAGACAATCTGACACTACCTAAACCTAGGTGGTGATTTACAAAGAATTTGATTCGAAAAATAAAAAACAAAAATTAAACAGTTAAACAAAGACAAATAACCCTAATTATAAACTAAAGCCTTTAGAAAATAAGGTCGGCCCACTTATTTCATTAAACCCGTTCCTTATTTTCTTCTTTGTTATTCTCCAGCCCGATCCCCTTTATTTCTTTGTTGCGAAAAATAATGGCAGCATGCGTCTTCGTTCTTCGATCTGAAAATTAGGGCTCGTGCTTGATATTCTTTTCTCTGGAAATTTGCGGCTTTCTCTTAGCTTTGAGGTCTAGGGCTATTTTGAAGCACCGACTTTAAGTTGATCGAATCAGTGATTAATTGCAAGTCGTCTTGTTCGATCGAATCCTTGTTGCTTACTTCGGTTGCTTTGATGAGTTCGTTTGTTGCTTCGGGTAAGATTTTTAGCTCTGTTCCTTTTTGATTTTTGTATTCGAACTCATGCCTTCTGCCGATGATGATTTTGGGCTTATATAGGACTCGAAATCCTATTTTTGCGTTCGTATAAGTTAATTTGAATTTGTCTACTGATATTGCTTTGGCCATTCGATTATACTTGGATGATTGAGATGTCACTGACTTTTTCATATGAATATACTTTCATTGCTTGATAGTCATGTTGTTGATTCGTGACTTGGTCAATTACGTTTGCTACCACGGTTTTGACTTGTTCCAATTTTTTTTAATTTCGGCTTCTTGAATTTGACTGCATCTCACGGCTTTGATTTGTTCGACTTCAAATTGTTTGCGTCTGCATTCTTGTAGTGGCTTTCTTCAATTCTCTGGCCTGTAGTATAGCTCGAATTTTAGTTTTTAATTAATTTTAGCTTCACTGTGAACTTCACCTGTGATATTTCTCGAATTGCAGTTGTCTCATTGTGGCATTGTAGTCATATATGTGTATGCATCTGTACCTGTTGTTACTGTCCACATGAGTTCATACACTTTGTTGCAGTGGTTTATTCGTGTTGTATAAACTGCTGTCATGTTGTCACTGTATTGCCATTGGTCGTGCTGTGGTCTTCAAGCATGTTGCTGTTGTGTTGCATTTGTATCACTGCAAAACTCCATTGCTGTGTTGCTCACTGATGCATTGTTGTAACTGATTTATTGATGCATTCATTGTAGCTTGTTTTGTTTGCATATCTATGCACATTGTAGCTGTTCATTTTATTCATTTGAGTTTTGTCTTGTTGAAGTTGTTTGTTGCAGTATCTTGTGGTTGATTATTGCTTGGTCATTGCACTGATTCTTGGTGGCATTTGGTTGATTTCGAACTCGGACTTATAGTTGAATCTGAACATGTTATGGGCTGGACATCTGAGCATTGCATTACACAGCATTAACTACTTTGTTGTATGCTTGATCACTTGAGTTGTTTCACTGCCATACTTGATGATGTGGCCTGTACTTGTGTACTTCTGGTATGCTGCAGCTTGCATCTTTGTTGCATTTGCTTGAGTTTGTGTCATCTTTACTTGCATTGCTGTACACTTTTGGTTTCATTGCTGCGCTCGAGTTTTTGCTTCTGTCCTGCATGTAGCTGTTGCTCCCAGTGTTGCTTTGCCATTGTGTACTTGATGGTTGCTGTGCACTTTTGTGCTTTGAGTCAGTTTCACTTGGGTCTGGTTGGTCTAGCCATTGCAGCTGTATTGATCATGTTTCTGGTTCAATGCTTAGTGCATTGTCACTTGTATCATGTAATGTTACTGTAGCATGTACTCGAGTCATGGTAGCATTTGCTTCTGCACTGATACATACATTTTTTTAAATTGCACCTGAGTTGAATCCAGTTTCGCAACTCGGGTTTGACCTTGTGCCGAAGTCGAGATTTTTATTTATGTTATTGCACGTGAGTTGAACCTGGTTTTTCATTTGGGTTTGACCTGTGCTCGCCTGTCCCTGTAAATCAATCAAGTGTATATATCGGCGTGCACGGCCTTGTGGCATATACAGTAATACACTGTGTATGTCACAAGTTGTTCGTGTATGATGAATTCAAATTTAAATTATGACGAACAACCCAAATAACTGAGGCAAATCATATTTTCAAAAATTATCTTCTATTTTTGAATTGCAAAAATATTTCTTTTTCAATTTTACTGCGTTAGTTTATATTTTTACAGATTGCTCAGATGCTGGATTCAAACTGGAATGCAGTTGAAGATAAATACGAGTGTGAGTGATATGTAGTGAGGTGCTGATGTAAATGTGAAATGTGATGTAACTGTAATCAAAGTTGTATAGTTATAGTGAGAGCTTGAAATTGTACTATTCAAAGTTGTAATAAATATTTATTTGAATAAAATATCTGTTTGAATTCAAATTCTGTGTAATTTATTTTATTCTACAAATATTTATTTAAACTGTGAAAAATAGAATAGTATATTAACAAATACATTTAAACGAATATATATATGTTTATTATTATCAAACAAAAATCATATAAGCGCAAAGCGCATATTCAACAAAATTAACCTAATTTATAAAACTTGACTAATTTTTATTTAAGTTAAGTAAGTTTTATAAAAATTAAATAAGTTTATAACATTAACTAAATTAATAAAATTAATTAAGTTTTTAAAGAAATAACTTGGTTTGTAAAACAAACAAAGTTCATAAAATTTAGTTTTTAAATAAATAACTTAGTTTATAACAATAATTTAGATTATCATAATGCAATGTCTTATCAATGCGGTTTCTCTTTAATATATATACATATGCAAACATTGGATTGAGAAGACGACACAACCATTCACAATTTAACCAAAGAAAGCAAAGTAATAATGTCTTTGAATTGCAATACTACTCCATCCCGCGCTGTTATAGTGGCTATTAATCTTATATATCATACTGTTATAGTGGCTGCCAAGCCTACATTATTTGCTAGCTATTATACACAAATCTCTTATTAGATCACGTGTTGCAGGATAGGAGCAAGCAAAGCAAGTACGAAAAAGCTCAAAAAAATGAGGAGTTGTGGGAGCTAAGAGCTAGGATTGCAGAGCTGGATGAGCAAGACCACCGTCGCGCTGTGGAGAGACTATTGGAAAAGGCTAATATACCGACAGCACGTAGCGACAGCTTCCGACGGTTGATTTCCAACGGCTTCCAATGGGCCATCGGTGGCCGTCGAAAACCGTCGGAAATTCACGATTATCTGCTCAGGCCGAAACCTTTCTTCCTCATTTGGCTGAACAAAAAAAAAGAAATCAAAATCCCTAAATCCCTCCTCTAAGCTTCCAATCTCCAATTTCAAGCTTACGAATCCTCAACGATTGCCTAATCAAACTCATTGCTCTCAATCTCAAGTATAATCTCTTATTTTTACCAAAAATCTAATTTTTAACCTAAATTCAAATTTGCGTAACTTATTAAATTAGGGCTAATTAGTGATTGCAATTGTTTTCAATAGCATAATAATGGTTTATAGTATCCCATGATATACCTATTTCATATGTTATCGTGAAATTTTAAAGAGTATGTATAATTTGTGATTCTGTGTGTATATGTAAACCATTATATATGTGTTATTTCTAACACTGTATTATGTTAATTGAAATAAGACATGAGTTGTATAACATCTTGACTTGTATAACAATAACAAATGCACGAGTCTAATTTTTTTTTTGATTATATTGGAAAATAGCAACAATATTAAAGCAGCCTTTTTAAATAACATACGCGGAACAAATGTGGTAAATTAATAATTTTTGAAATTTGTAAAACGAGTATATATTCTTTTTTATAAACCACTTTTTTTACGTCCCTTAGAGAGTTTTTGTCCCTGTCCGATGGGTGTTGTACATGATCGTTATATAAATAGCCGTTTTTGTCACAAAACGACCATTTATATTCATATGGTACAATACTTGTTGGATTTGTCCCTGTATTGGACAAGTTATAAATATAGTAAATAATTGGATTTTGCACATTATTTCGATCCAAACAGTTCATAAAATTTCGCCGTCGCTTTTCTTTTTTGTTTCCTGCGTACATGCTTTTGTGTACAATGCAGGAAACAAAAGGGAAGTGCTGCCGAAATTTTCTTGAACCGTTTAAAACAAAATAATGTACGAAATGTAAGTATTTACTATGTTTGTAATGGGAAGTAGGATGACTGACCAGAAAAAATATATTCATAAACTAATATTTCTATATTATATTCTTTAGTGGGGTAAATTGATGCGTATAAGTGTTTGTATCGATACGTTGAAAAATAAAATGTGAATTCGTAGTATGACCAATATTTATTTTTGAATTTGTGACATATTTTTTTAATAGGAAAAATGATCGATTATTTTGTTGATTGGAGGAGATGGATGTATCAAAGAAGGGGATTAAGAGGCTCAATAAAAGAAGATTTTTATAATGGTATAAACGTA
Source organism: Allium cepa (assembly GCA_030765085.1). Classification (NCBI taxonomy): domain Eukaryota; kingdom Viridiplantae; phylum Streptophyta; class Magnoliopsida; order Asparagales; family Amaryllidaceae; genus Allium; species Allium cepa. The sequence goes on along the minus strand of CM060940.1, from coordinate 134,531,877 downwards.
TTTTTTGAATTTGCTTTAATTAATAATGGAAACAATGTAGAAATCCGTTGTCTATGTAGTAGGTGTAAACATTTGTAATATTTGTTAGCTGATATTGTGAAAGTCCATTTGTGCGAAAACAGTTTCGTGCCGGAGTATTACGTTTGGGATCGTCATGGAGAAGTTGTAGCAAATACTTATACTGAGTCTGAATTAGAGATTGCTAGTAATGAAATTGTTGTGATGAACCTTATAGAAAATATGGTTGAAGATGCAGCACGATCAATATTCCCTACGATTGAAGTTGACGACAATGAAGAAAATGTTGAAGAACCAAATATTAAAGCAATTTTTTTATAATTTACTGGATGTTGCTTAGAAAACTTTTTAGGATGGTTGTAAAGGCGGCACACAACTATTAGTAACTGCAGAATACATTGCAATGAAGTCAAAATACAATATTACCGAAGCCCAATTTACCGCCATTGTACAAGCTACAAAAAGACATATGCCTCTCAAGAATTTAATGTGCGGAAATCACTATAGAGTTAAAAAACTTATGTCGGCTTTTGGTTTACCTTATTAGAAAATAGATATATATATATATATATTTAAATGGCTGCATGTTTTTTTGAAAAGAGGACGTCACTCTTAGGAAGTGTAGAATATGTAATGAGGAAAGGTACAAACCAAGAAAAAAGAAGGGAAATGAAGTTCCATACAAACATATGAATTATTTGTCCATCATTCCTAGGCTTCAAAGATTATACGCATCTTCTGTAACTACATCTCATATGAGATGGCATAGTGTGAGAACAGAGGAAGAGGATACGTTGACACATCCAGCCAATGGAGAAGCATGAAAGCATTTCGGTCAAATTTATCCCAATTTTACAGCGGAGAGTCGTAATGTTAGACTTGGATTATATACGGATGATTTTTCACCATTTTCTCAATTTGGTGCTAAATATTTATCTTGGTCCATTATCATCACACCTTGTAATTTACCTCCGTCGATGTGTATGAAAATGCAATATATGTTTCTTACTGTTCTCGTTCCTAGTCCCGATGATCCGACACAAGGAATCGATGTTTATTTACAACCGTTGATTGAGTTAAAAACACTGTGGAACGAAGGAGTAGAAACTTACAAAGTTTCAAAGAAACTTTTTTATATGTTTGCTTCTTTGTTGTGGACTATAAGTGATTTTTCCACCTATGCAATGCTTTCAGGATGTAGTGCATCTAATCGTCTAGCATGTCTATATTGCATAGAAGAAACATGGGTGTTTTCTTTATCAAATGGTAAGAAAATTCCATGGTTTGACTTACTGCCTTCAATGTTTTCTCTATGTCAATCATCCCTTCATAAGAGATACGAAAAACTTTTTAGCTAATAGAGTAGAAAACAGACAACCACCAATGATATGGTCAAGAAAAGACATATACGAACTTTTAAGGGACTATCCAAAGATATATGAAACTGAAGTGCAAACAGAAATTGCAGGCAAATCGACTATTCATTGGTGCAAACAAAGTATATTTTGGGAGTTGCCTTATTGGAAAGATCTTTTACTTCATCGTAATATTAATGCGATGCACAGCGAGAAAAATGTCTTTATTAATGTTTTTAACAAAATTTTAAATGACAAGGGGAAGACTAAGGACGATTTGAAATCAAGATGCAATATACAAGACTTATGCAAACGTCCTGAGCTTCATACGAAACCAAATGACAGTAAAAAAACAAAGCATATTACGAGTTAGATAATAATCATGTTAAAGTTGTGTTAAAGTGGGTGGAAGGGTTAAGATTTCCTAATGGGATTTCGTTAAATCTTCGTAGATGTGTTGACTTTAAGAATGGTAGATTGAGCGGAGTAAAAAGCCATGACTGTCACATAATGATAGAAAATTTACTACCCATTCTATTCAAAGAACTACTGCCGTTAAAAGTTTGGAAGGTAATAATGGACTTAGTTTGTTTTACAAAGAGCAGCTTTGTTCGACTACTTTAAAAGTGCAACGTTTACGTAAACTTGTAGAAGATATTCCTATATTGCTCTGCAAATTGGAGAAGATATTTTCGCTAGGTTTTTTTAATGTAATGGAATATTTACCTGTTTATCTCCCATCTGAAGCACATTTACCTGTTTATCTCCCATATGAAGCACATTTACCTGTTTATCTCCCATCTGAAGCACGACTTCGAGGTCCTGTGCAATATGGATGGATGTATCCATTTGAGAAGTATGTAATATGTTACCTATTAATTTAATTACATCCGGAAGTTAAAGTTAATGTAAATTAGTTTTGCATAGATACTTGAATCATATAAAGAAAAAAGTGAGGCAAAAAGCACGAGTTGAAGGAGGTGTTTCTATTTAGATGTAATTGGTTTAGCAATGTTCCAGGTTCTGGAATTAATGTGCATAATGATTATCTTATTAAAATAAAACACACATCGCATTATCATAAGTACGATCCTTTTGTACTAGCCAAACAAGCATTGCAAGTTTATTATGCTCCTTATCCGTCTCTAAAAAGAGATAAAGCAGAATGGCCAGTAGTTTTTTAAAACAAAGGCAAGATTTACGTTTGATGGGAAGAATATTCCAAATGAACAAGCTTATCGGGTAGATCTTGAGCAAATCAACGACATAATAAATATAAACGATCGTACTAATTTTGGACCTCAGAACAATGAATCAAACATTTCGATAGAAGCATTCGAGAGTTGGGAGGAAAATAAGGTAGAATATGAGACCAAATCTGAATCAGAAAACGATGAGGATTGATGTAATTGATGAGATTTATTTTTCTAGTGATGTAATTATACAATTGATGAGATTATGCAATTGATGTAATTATGCAATTGATGAAATTATGTTGAATTCTTAATGTATTATGCAATTCATGAGATTTATTTTGCTAGTTATGTAATTTGCGTCATTTATGAAACCGAATTTGCTTATTGTCATTTACATCAATTACGTTATTACCATTTATGTCATTTATTTAGAAATTTATGTTAAAAATTATTAGCACCAAAATTGGTCACTAACACCCTTGAGTAGAATTATATAGAGAGATTAATATAAAAAATAAATTAAAGCCGAGGGATGCATGCAAAACTAACTGCAAAACAAGAACACCAGAATTATAGTGCTTCGGTGTAACTGCCTACGTCCACTGTTAATATAATCTTTATTGCTTTCCTCAAAGACTTGAAAATGGATACAATCCGTAAACAAATAGCTCAAATACCATTTTGAACTGAAAGAAAACTAGTGTAGAAAATGGTAGTGTCCCTAGAGTTCTCGAAAAAGGTCCCCTCAACTGTACCCCTGCTTCTCTATTTATAGAAGATATGTTGGACTCCCTGCGCAAGCCCAAGAATAAGGTACATCGGCCCACAGCAAGCAGCTCACGTTCACCGAGCCATACATCCCAAGCCACCAACGCCGAACGATGGTTGTGGAATGATGCTTGCCGAGCGGTGCTTACCGAACGATGGTTTCCCAATGATGCTTGCCGAACAATGCTTGTCGAGCTGACATGGCCAAGGTATTCATGTCGAATGCCCCGCACCCAAGCCGCTCTTGCAGAACGACCCCTCCTAGGACATCTTGACCCAACCATCTCGACCTCCCATCCTTTCCTGGGCGACAACTGCCCTAATGCTTCTGAAGCGGACCACAACCAATAGAGCAACCGAGGTCGAACCAAATTTACACTGATCCACTATGCCTAAAATCATTTCGACCAAACCACTTGCTCTTTCTCTATCTCGGTCGAACTGCCCTGACTTCACTCTGGCGCCGAGCTGCCATGGCCAAGCCAGAGCTAAACACACCGAGCCATGCATTGGACGAACCAAACTTTAGCTACACTGGTCGCTTATATTTTCACCTCTTTCTTAGCTTGAGTCGTGCTTATGTTCAGTCGTAAGTTCTATGACCATCGCCACGTAGCCGGGACAAAGTGCCGGGTAACATTTTCCCGCCAAAGAGCGTTATGTGAATCAACATGATGCGCTTTGAACCATTGAGCAATTCGCACTTTTTAAATCTTGTTCTAACTGCTCCAAAAGCTGAACCACGTAACCCTTTAAAGGTTAGACTATGCTAGAATCTAATCACTGAAATTTTCCAACGGACTCGATGGCATCTGTCCCTTCGCATTGTCTCATCTTCCAACGCTATGATGTGCTTATACATTCATACATACCCTTTCTATGTTTTAACTATTATTTTAGCTAATCCATTCACCACTCATTTGTTTCTCTTTTCTCTTTTTTTTTTCTTTTTTTTAAGACATAATATGGATCGACATACCAATACCAAACCATGCGGTCGGTTTACTTGAGCTGGGGTACGCATGTCTAATAACTGACTTCCCAAAACATATCGACTGGGTCTACAGGAGATAGCCCGTTCACCTCCCTTCTCCCATATATAGGTTTCGGCCTTCGTCCTTTCTCCTTTTTCTCACTTCAACTCTAATTTCCCAAAGCCATCAGTTCACTTCTCCCCGAGCTTTACTCGCTACTTAGCCTTCCATCGAACCTAAATTATGTATCTCGCGACTCTAATTAATCACTAACATGTTCTAATCTCTAGCCCAACACTTCGAAGCCAACGCATACCTTGAGCTCTCTCCCTAGGTATGAATCTCTTTCCAAACCCGGAGTCGTATTGAGTTTCGATGCTCATGTGGATAGTTCTCCCTCTTCTTTTGTTTTAAGAATAGATAGAGAATAATTTCAAAGGAGGGAAAGAGATGGATTAGGAATAAAAGTGGGCTCTAGGTTAGGGCCTCGACCTGACTTTGATGGTTGTTGGTATCAATCGCCTAAAGGAAGCAGTTGTCGTCTCTTAACCTGGATGTCAGGACTTAGGAGGAGGATAGGAATTATTGCTTGGTGAAGAAAGATGAGGAGAAAAGGGGTTCAACAATTCAAGAGCTAGTGCGGGTCGGTTATAATCCTGAAGAGTAGGTCGGTATCTTGATCGAGTGGGTCATTCGGCCCCAAGGGAGAGCACGGGATGGTAGGGAACTAGGAAGTTGGGTCGGCATAGACCCAATGGGTCGTTAGGTGGTTAGGAAGTGAGTGAGGGGAATGGATGTTGTGAGTGCGGCCTGACATCCAATGAGTCTCCCCGAACTGGCACAAGTCTAGGAAGGTAGGTCGGTCAAAGTTTGAGTGAGGCCGTTCGGTTATTAGGGACAGGGGTTTAGTATAGCTTAAGGAAGTCGGTTTGGTAGTTAGGAAGAGAGGGAGGATTAGATGGTTCGGTCACTCTATAGGATAGTGGATCAATATTTATAATCAAGACTATTCTAATTCAAACATAACTTTCAAGTGTACAATTCGCCTCCACAACCAAGCACTGAATAACGGTCAATGACAAGTAACAAAGCATATTAGCCCGGGGACTTAATTTAAACTACCTATCCCACAACTTGAATATTATTCAATCCAAACTCAACCGAACAAATGCAAATAAATAGTCTTCACGCTCTATGATTCCAATGTCTGACTCCCAAACCATTACTGTCAGTCATATAATAGACTGTAGGAGACGGTCAGCGATGATGGTCTCCAAGGACAATAACTTAAGGCTCTATCATACCACACTTGTGTTTAAACTTTAATTTTTCCAACACTCATGTTTAGATCATAGCACTAGTTCACACACAACACAGGGGGGTGTATTACCATCATTATATCTGACATCATTTGTCTTTCAAGTATAGTTCAAACAGGTATCTTCCATATTCGACGCTTGTTGAAGATGTCCAAAAGATCGATCTCCGCTACAGTTTTAGATAAACCAAAGCCATGTTCTCAACAGAAAATAGTGGGAACTTCGAATCCATCGACGATTCCTATACAGGGTATCCCCAATCCATTAGCTGCCGTTATTGGCCCAGCCCATAATGTTATAGATGGAGTAGTCATCATGGATGATCCTATCGATTCACAAGCTTCAAAAATCGACAAAGCCGGTCTTCGTCTATTGTGTACAATTCACGGAATCCCTTTCGACGATGTTTTAGTTCTATCAGGGCATGATCGGACTCACCTGCCCTCAGCTGGATATGCAGTGTGCAATAAATTCATGAGCTGGGTTGGTAGCGTGCCACCTCTCAACTTCTTTCTCCATGAAGTGCTACCGTATATCAGGATTTGACTTCAATAAATTTAAAATCTAAAGATCCAATTTTAAACAAGTATTTCACAAAATTAACCAAATTGAATAACTTTTCAAATTTACGAAGTTAGTTAAGTCTTTAAATACAAAAGCTTTATTAGTAAATATTCAATTTAATCAACTTCGGGATTAATTTACTTAATTACTTAACTTAATACCTTAAATTAAACTTTAATAGAAAACAATTTAGTTTAATCTTTATATGTATATATATATATATATATATATATATATAAATTCGATAAAGTCAATTAAAATTCTCTTTCTAATTAAATTAAACATTTATTTAGAATTTAATTATGTATACAAATTCCATTAAATTTCGACTAATCAACTTAACAAGTTTAAATATCATTCATATTTTACATAACTATTTTAATTCAATTTCAAAATTTAAAATAGTTTAGCTGATATCTCATTTTTAAATTTAATTTAACTTAACAAATTTTAAAATTTAAATATTAACTTCAACATAAAATCTAAATTATAAATTCACGATAAATTTTCAAATTATTCCTTAATCTCAAATTTAAATATTAAATATCCAAAATAAATTTTATTTGACCAATCAGTATTTATTATTTCTATTTTCTATCCTAGGCCAAGTGATTTAAATTTTGGGTATATATCATTTCAACCCATATCCCGGTTCAAATTACGGTGTCCAATTCAATGCATATAGCAATAACATATAGGTGACAAGGTATCAATAAATCAATCAACGTCCAACATTTAAGATTTTCCATAGTTAAACGGTTTCACATGCAATTGGGATCCTAATCAATATTTATATTATTTTAGTAAAACATATATCGCGGCTTCAACAATCTTTGGTGGATCGTTCCAAGACGACCGGGTGGGAGTCCGGGTTCCCCTCCTCCTCTTGACCCACCCACCCAAGAGGGGAAGCCTATCGTTTTTCCAGTTAAGGAAATAACGATCTTGGACCGTTTGGGCCTCTGAAAGGAGGATCGAACCAGGAATTTATGTGCAGCAACTACAGCCATCAAAATGTCCGAAAGCACGCGGAAGGCGAGGTGGATCGTTCTGGGATGACCAGGTGGGAGTCTGGGCCCCCTCCTTCCCTTTATCCACATACCCAGGAGGGGAAGCCGATCGTTTCCTAATAGGAGTGATCGCGATCCGGGACCGTCTAGGTCTTCGAAAGGAGGATCGAACTTGGAATTTCTACAAAGCAACTACAGCCGTCAAAGTGTCCGAAAGCGCGTGAAAGGCGAGGTGGATCGTTCTGGGACAACCGGGTGGGAGTCCGGGCCTCGTCCTTCCCCTCACCCGCCCACCCAAGATGGAAAGCCAATCATTTCCCCAGTTGGGGCGATCGCGATCCGGGATCGTCTGTGCCTCCAAAAGGAGGATTGAACCCGGAATTTCTACGTAGCAACTGCAGCCGTCAAAGTGTTCGAAAGCGCGCGGTTTATTTAGATTTTAATTATATATACAAATTTCACTAAATTTCAACTAATCAACTTAACAAATTTAAATATCATTCATATTCAACATAACTATTTTAATTCAATTTCAAAATTTAAAATGGTTTAGCTGATATATCATTTTAAAATTTAATTTAACTTAACAGGTTTTAAAATTTAAATTTTAAGTTAAACATAAAATCTAAATTATAAATCCATGGTAAATTTCCAAATTATTCCTTAATCTCAAATTTAAATATTAAATATCCAAAATAAATTTCATTTGACCAATCGAGTTTATTATTTAAATTTTCTATCCAAGGCCAAGTGATTTAAATTTTAGGTATATATAATTTCAACTCATATCCTAGTTCAAATTCCGTTGTCTAATTCAATGTATATGGCAATAACATACAAGTGACATGGTATTAGTAAATCAATCAACATCCAATATTTAAGATTTTCCATTGTTAAACGGTTTCACATGCAATTGGGGTCCCAGTCAATGACTTAAAATATCTCAGTAAAATCATATATTGCAGCATCGAGAATCTATGGTGGATCGTTTCGGGACGACTAGGTGAGAGTCCGGGCCCCCTCCTCCCTTGACCCACCCAATTGGGAGGGGAAGCAGATCGTTTTCCTAGTTGGGGTGATTGCGATTTGGGACCGTCTGGGCCTCCGAAAGGAGGATCGAACCCGGAATTTATATGCAGCAACTGCAGCCATCAAAGTGTCCGAAAGTGCGCAGAAGGCGAGGTGGATCGTTCCGGGATGACCAGGTGAGAGGCCGAGCCCCCTCCTCCTCCTCACCCACTCCCCAAGTGTAAGGGTTCCGGGACGACCAGGTGAGAGTCCGGGCCCTCATCCTCCACCTGACCCACCCACCCTAGAGGAGAAGCCGATCGTTTTCTTAGTTGGGGTGATTGCGATCTGGGACTGTCTGGGCCTCCGAAAGGAGGATCGAACCCGGAATTTCTACGCAACAACTACAGCCGTCAAAGTGTCCGAAAGCGCGCAGAAGGCGATGTGGATCGTTCCGAGATGACCAGGTAGGAGTCCAGGCCCCCTTCCTCCCGCTTAGCCACCCACCCAGAAGGGCCGATCATTTTTCCAGTTGGGGCAATCGCGATCCAGGACCGTCTGGGCCTCCAAAAGGAGGATCGAATCCTGAATTTCTGCACAGCAACTGCATCCATCAAAGTGTCTGAAAAGGATCGGAAGGCGAGGTGGATCGTTCCGGGACAACCGGGTGGGAGTCCGGGACCCCTCCTCTCCCTCACCCATCCACCCAAGAGGGGAAGCCAATCGTTTTCCCAATTGTGGCGATCGCGATCCGGGACCGTCTGAGCCTCCGAAAGGAGGATCGAATCTGGAATTTCTACGCAGCAACTACAGCTGTCAAAATGTCTGAAAGCGCACGGAAGGTGAGGTGGATCATTCCGGGGCGACCGGGTGGGAGTCTGGGCCCCCCACCTCCCCCTCACCCATCCAGCCAGGAGGGGAAGCCGATCATTTTCCCAGTTGGGAAGATCGCTGTCAAGGAACGTCTGGGCGTCCGAAAGGAGGATCGAACCTGGAATTTCTACATTGCAACCATCAAAGTGTCTGAAACCGCGCGGAAGGCGAGGTGGACCGTTTCGGGACGACCAAGTGGGAGTCCGGGCCCCTCTCCACCCCCTGACCCACCAATCCAAGAGGGAAATCCGATCCTTTTCCTAGTTAGGGCGATTACGATCCGGAACCGCATGGACCTCCGAAAGGAGGATCGAACTCGAAATTTCTAAGCAGCAACTACAGCCGTCAAAGTGTCCGAAAGCGCGCGGAAGGTGAGGTGGACCATTCCGGGACGATAAAGTGCGAGTCCGGGCCCCCCTCCTCCACCTCACCCACCCATCGAAGTGGGGAAGCCAATCGCTTTTCTAATTGGAGCGATCGCGATCCGAGACCGTTTGAGCCTACGGAAGGTGGATCGAACCCGGAATTTCTACGCACCAACTTCAGCCGTCAAAGTGACCGAAAGCGTGCGGAAGGCAAGATGGATCGTTTCGGGATGACTGGGTGGGAGTCCGGGCCCCCTCCTCTCCCTCAGCCACCCACCCAGGAGGGAAAGCAAATCCATTTCCCAGTTGGGGCGATCGCGATACGGAACCGTCTCGGCCTCTGAAAGGAGAATCGAATCCGGAATTTCTACGGCAGCAAATGCAGCTGTCAATGTGTCCGAAAGTTCACAGAAGGCTGGGTGGATCGTTCTGGGATGACAGGGTGGGAGTCTGAGCCCCCTCCTCCCCTTCACCCACCAACCCAAGAGGGGAAGCTGATCATTTTCTCTCTTAAGGTGATCGCGATCCAGGACCGTCTGGGCCTCCGAAAGGAGGATCGAACTCGAAATTTCCGTGCGGCAACTACAGCCATCTAAGTGTCCAAAAGCACGCTGAAAGCGAGGTGGATCATTCCGGGACGACTGGGTGGGAGTCCGGTCCCCCCTCCTTCCCCTCATCCTCCCACCCAGGAGAGGAAGCCGATTGTTTTCCCAGTTGGGGCGATCGCAATACTGGACCGTCTGGGCCTTCGAAAGGAGGATCGATCCCGAAATTTCTACGCAGCAACTACAGCCGTCTAAGTTTCCGAAAGTGCTTGGAAGGCGAGGTGAATCGTTCCGGGACGACCGGGTAGGAGTCCGGGCTCCCCTCCTCCCCTTCACCCACCCACCTAGAAGGGGAAGTCGGTCTTTTTCTCAATCAGGGGATCGCAATCCAAGACCGTCTGGGCCTCCGAATGGAGGATCGAACCGAAATTTCTGCGTAGCAACTACAGCCGTCAAATTGTCCGAAAGCACGCAGAAAGCGAGGTGGATCATTCCGGCACCCTGGTGGGAGTCCGGGCTCCTCTCTCCCACTCATCCACCCACCTAGGAGAGGAAGCCAATCGTTTTCCCAGTTGGGGCGATCGTGATCCGGGACCGTCTTGGTCTCCAAAAAGTGGATCGATCACGGTATTTTTGCGCAGAAACTACAGCCGTCAAAGTTTCCGAAAGCGCGTGGAAGGCGAGGTGGATCGTTCCGGGACGACCGGGTGGGAGTCCAGGCCCCCCTCCTTCCATTCACCCACTCACCCAGGAGGGGAAGGCGATCGTTTTTCTACTTGGGGCGATCGCGATCGAGGACCGTCTGGGCCTCCGAAAGGAGGATCGAACCCGTAATTTCTGTGTAGCAAATGCAGCCGTCAAAGCGTTCGAAAGCGCGCGGAAGGTGAGGTGGATCGTTCCGGGACGATCGGATGTGAGTCCAAGCCCCTCTGCTTCCCCTGACCCACCAACCCAGGAGGTGGATCATTCCGGGATGACCAGGTGGGTGTCCGGGCCCCCTCCTCCCCCTCACCCAACCATTCAGGAGGGGAAGCCGATGGAGGACTGGTGGCATGGAGGGCTGGGGCTGGTTCGGTTTTCGGGTGGAGCAGGCGGGACTTCGATGGGCGGCCAGGTGGAGGACTGGTGGGGCTTCGGTGCAGTGTTATGGCGACGGGCTGGGAGGTCAGGGAAGGCGGGAATGTGGGTCAGTGGAGCGGATCAGGACAAGGAAGGGGTGGAGGCATGGGTCTCCCGAGGGCTGGTGGTTAGGGTGCGGAGCAGGTGCAGGCCAGTGGGGGAGACTCGATGGTCGATTCGAGTGGTTCGAGTGGAGGAGCTGTTCGGTCATGGGGAAGGCTACTGGGGCTAGTGAGGACGGTGAGGTGGCTGGGGAGGGGGACGTTGGAAGGCTCGGGTGGAGGGGAGAGGCGGAGCAGGTGGCTCAGGCAGCAAGGGAAGGAGGAGGGGTTAGTTTGAAGGGGATATAAAGGAAGAGGAGAAAAGAAGGCCACGTGGTATTAGATAAAAAGTTTGTATATTTTCTTTTCTCCGAGAATGGCTGAAGCAAACGGAGAGTAGGAGAGCACCGCGTATAAATAGAAGGAGGAATGCACTGAAGAATTAATAAATGCAGCATTTAATTACATTGGCTGCCCACGTAACAAGTCTGCTGGAGAAGAAATTTGGCTGCGGAAAAAACGTAAGCAATTATGATGTGTGGGGGCAAAGGTCACCGACTGCTATCTCGACCATTTTGCATTTTACAACGGAAGTCAAAATACGAAAAAATATATACTGCGGAGATCAGCGTTTTGAGACGAATCCAACGATATATTATAATCTATGCTGATATTCGTAACAATTCATCTGTCGCCACTTACATCGCTTCGAAATTGGATGACAACAACAATTCTTGATAAAATGAGCTAAAAAGGTCGGAATTGGGCGAAACGAACTTTGACGTTTTAATCTGAAAATTTTCTAGATCACTTCCATGTCAAAATATTTATACTTCAAAATTTAATAATTCGTACGGAAAAATGTGCTAAACGAGTTTCGAACAAATTTTGATGTAAAATAAAATTCATTGGTATTATTTCAATGGACGCATTTCAGATATCTAGTTTTCGTTGCCAAATATTTACTTTTAAAATAAATTTTATTTCAAAATCTTCATTAAAATTCTCATTTAAATCGTTAAAAAATGCAGGTCGTTACAACATTCTTGATGTTGTATTAATGGTGTTCCATTATTGTTGTTGTATTCGATACAAATGAATATTATGTAATATTGCTGTTTCACATACCCGGCTGTGAAACTTGGGTTGCCCTAGGCGATCTAGGGGTAAAGTGGAAAAAAAACTGTAAAACTCAATAATTTGTCCCTAAAAGTTGAACTCCCGACCTCCCAAAATTCGTGCAAGTATACTACCAACTGAACTAAGGACCTTATTGAAGGTATGTAATAAAATTACTTTTAACAATTTAGCGTTCATTATTGTCATATTTACCCAGTTGTTGCCCCCGCCGAGGGGGGTTGCCCAAGGCGTCAGCCTGGTCCGACTAGCACTAGCGCCGGCCCTGCTGTTTCATAGTTCAAATTTTTTTTCCTTTACCTATGTTCCATTCCATGATTCAAACTTTGCGATAATTCTTGATTCAAATTTTCTCTCTCATAAATCTTGCTGTTTTAACTGCAGAAAACATGGTTAATTAGCTATGAAGTATGACTTCCTATTGCTGCCTTGCTGTTGCTGACTTGCTGTGGTGGTCCTGGTGGATAAGTTTGTAGTTTGTCAAATTTGTAGTTTGGTATGAACTTAATGAATATTATGTATTAATATGAATTGTGCTATGTAATGTTATGTGTATGTATTACTATGAACTTTTAAGTAATATGCAATATGACTGCTGTGCCTGGGCTGAGTGGGTTAGTGCTGAGGGGTTGCATGTTAATGCCTGTTAGCCTGTGTTATACTGCTATGTAGTATGCAGCCTGTGTTATACTGCTATGTAGTATGCAGTATTATGCAACGGGGACTATTGAATGCGTTGTGCTGCGGTTAGCCTGTTAATGCGTTATCAATATCATGTGTATGTGACGTTAATGCTTACATGTAATAATGACATGCAGTGTAATATGGCTAGTTTTTGCAGTTTAATGTGATTTAATTTTTGATTAGCTACGGCCAACCGATTTTAGGTTAACCGGTTAAGCTAATGTTGTTAACCGATACATAAATGCCGTGAACCACGATTAAATTTAGATGGTTCTGTGAGTATGAACTGTCTAAAATATGGTTGGTTCGGTTAACCGAACCATGTATTCTGGTATGTTAAATAAATAAGTTAATTTACCGATCGGTTCGATGAACCGTGTCCAAAAAACTGCTAGAGTCCCAAAAAAAACAGGCCATAAAGGAAAGAAATGAAAATAAAAAAAGATATCGGAAGAGCTTATGAATTGTGTGCTTTGGATTAATTCGGGTCAAAATAAGTTCATAAATTCCGGACCTTATAGAATTAGCGTATTGAAAAGTTGAAAACAGCAGCAGGTACTTTGATCATTTTTGGTTTGAGAGACGATAAAATTTGAAATATTTTAAATATATATGCTGTTATATACATCTTTATCTGTTCTTTTCAACACCATGATAAGATGGCCAAAAGCGCAAAACGGAGTGCATTTAGCTCCACCGAACGATGTGGCGCTAAATGCACTCCGTTTTGTACTTTTGATCACCATATCATGGTGATGAAGAACAAACTGAGTTATATATAACAGCAAGTTAAAAAAAATGGGTTTTAAAAATTATTTGTATTTAAACGTGCAATTTGAAATCATGTAATATATAAATTTTTCACAGACCCCCGTCTGTTTGAGTATTAGTTTCGTGGAATAAGTGGTTTGAGTTCAAAAATTCATACTATTAATAATTTCCTAGTTAATATATTTTTGGTTATAAAGAGTGAGTTATATGTTGTTTTCATTCAAAAATGTCTCTCAAATTCTAATAGCGCCCTTCCTTCTGTGATGTATACAACTGCGCCATGAACTTTCAGAAACTCTCCTCCGTCTTGGTAAAACCAAAATGGAACTCAAATCACAATCTAGTGATCACACATCCTGTTCTGACAAAACTAGAATCGTGCGATTCAATGCTTCATCTCAAACAAATTCAAGCTCAAATGACAAGGACCGGCCTCAGTTTTCACCATTTCCCATTCAGCCGTCTCCTTGCCTTTTGTACACTATCTGAAAACGGAGATTTCAAGCATGCACGCCTTCTCTTTTCTCATTTCAAAAAACCAAATACGTATATGTACAATATTATGATCAGGGGATACACAAAAAACGGATTGCCTAACATGGGTATCTCTTTGTTTCTCAAAATTTTACATGACAATACGGAAATAGACTGCAGAACGTTCGTTTTTGCGCTTAAAGCAACCGAAAATGCTACAAAACCTTTTGGGCTAGGAGTTCATTGCATGGCTTCCAAATTTGGTTATGGTTTGAGTTTATTGGTGAGCAACAGTTTGATGCATTTCTATGTTAAATGCGGTGACTTGGAAAGTGCTCGGAGAGTGTTTGATGAAATGGCCATAAGAGATGTTATTTCCTGGACCACGCTTATTGATGGCTATTCACAAATGGAGCTTCCTAATAAGGCTTTGAAATTGTTCTATTTAATGAGAGACGTGAAAGTAGTGCCGAACGAGGTTACCATGATCAGCGTTGTATCTGCTTGTTCTCAATTGGGTATCTTGACTTTAGGTAAGTCTATTCATGAGTATATAGAAAGTAGTGGCTTGCAAGTTAGCATAAACTTATTAAATGCGTTGGTAGATATGTATGGAAAATGTGGATGTATAAGCTCTGCAAGAAAACTGTTTGATGGTATGGAGAGTAGAGATGTGTTTTCATGGACTAGCATGATGAATGCCTATGTCAAATGCGATGAGTTAAATAATGCTAGGGATACTTTTAACAAAATGCCATTTAGAAATGTCATTTCATGGAGTTGTATGATTGCAGGTTATTCCCAAGCTAATCAACCTGCAGAAGCCCTTGAATTGTTTCACAAAATGATATCTACAAATGTGACGCCTATTGATGCTACTTTAGTGAGCGTGCTTTCGGCATGTGCTCAAAATGGTAGCTTAGACCAAGGAAGATGGATACATGCGCATTACATTCAAGAGAAACGAATAAACCCGAGTATCAAACTATCGAATGCATTTGTAGATATGTATGGTAAATGTGGGGCCATTGACGAGGCTGTTCGATTTTTCGATGCAATGAAAGAGAGGGATGTGGTATCTTATAATACCATGATTACGACATTTGCTATCCATGGTTACGGTAAAGAAGCTCTTGCTATATTCGAGCAGTTGAAATGGGCAGGAAAGACGCCTAATGACATTACATTTGTAGGTGTGTTGTCCGCTTGTAGTCATTTTGGATTGGTGTCCGAGGGTAGAAAGCATTTTCGAGAGATGAGAGAAGTGTACGGTATAGAACCGAAAGCAGCACACTATGCATGCTTTATAGATTTGCATGGTAAAGTTGGGCTTCTAGAGGATGCATATATGATTATGAAGAGTATGCCGATAGAGCCAGATGAAGCTATGTTGGGTGCATTACTTAATGCTTGTAAGATGCATGGGAATTTGGAGTTAGGGAAGTGTGTAGGCGAGAAGCTTTTGAGTTTAGATGATAGGGATAGTGGAACATATGCACTTTTGTCAAATATATATGCTGCTGGAAATAAGTGGGACAGTGTGAAGAAAATAAGGATGATGATGAAAGAGAGAGGCGTGAGAAAGAGTCCTGGTTGTAGCTCAATAGAGATAGAAGGGCAGATACATGAGTTCTTTGCTTCGGACCTATCACATTCTCTAACCGATGACATATACAGTATTTTAAGCATGCTTTATGCTTATTTGAGAAGTATAGAAATGGATATTATTTAAAGGGACACTTTGTTTAGATAACTGAAACTTACATGTGTCTCTAACTATTATTTATTGCTTAGTGGTTATTGGAAGGAGAAGGTATCAGTATACATGCATTCACGTTCAAAATCTTGATAAGCAAATCTTGGTTGATTTTTATGGTTGCTGTCCTATAAAAGCAATCTTGAAGAAACAGGACGCAGCTGGTGCTGAAGGTGACATTTTATGAACGCTATGACCTGTTTGGCTCTTTTTTTTAGTTGCCATCATTCTTCTGCTACTCTATATAAGGATGCCCTATTAAAACTTTCATGCATGGTTGTAGCCTGAACCCAGACCTATTGAAGCTTGTCATTTAACCTTTTTTTGGGTTCATGTTATATTCTGAACATTTTACTTGGCTATTAATATAACTTTGTGATTTGCATTAGGTATCTAAACCCTCTAGTCATCGTACCTGCTCTACCTTTGCCTGCAGCTTTTCTATGTCTGCTTAGTTATGAGACGGCAGTCGCAGTTTCAGAATTATCGACCATTTTAGAACAGATGGCAAACATGATTATTGCTATACTTTTGCTTTTTATGCTGACTTTGACGACTTGGAAGCAACCAAATTCCCTACAATTTGCTATCAATACCTTCATCGATATTGCAAACTTCTAATTTTACGTTCATGGCTTGCTTTTACATGTTATATTTGGTAATCAAATAATTAGAATTCAGATAATTGAAAATTGGTGTCGGTAAAGGACTCAAAGGGATTCACATGAAAGTCGGGAAGTTCACCGCTGGATATATTGATCTAGGATGAGTATTTTCATGTATTTTTTATATTATAGAACACTGAATAAATCGGTTTGATCGTTCGAACCTAGATAAGGAAAATAAACCATTAATCATGTTAGAAATAACTTCGGATGTACAATTTTATTTAATTGGTTAGTATGCAACCGGTCTGTAGTAATTCATTATAGTAGAAGCACAGAATTTTGGAATAATAGCTAAAAGTGTGATTCATTTGCTTCAATATTTTGCCATAACCTAAGTTTTTTGAATTGCAGATAAGGTTGCAGCATCTCTTTGCGAATTGATAAACCAGCACAACAACCATTTGTGCCTACTGATCGTTTAACAGCAGTTGAGAGAACAACACGTCATCTCATTAATCGAGACTGGAGAAATAAGGTAAGTTCTTCCTTCATTTCTAACTCTCTTGCATGGAAACTTCTCAAATCAGACCTGTATCGAGGTCGGTTGTAAAGATCTATTACAATATTAATAAACCCTTTATAGTCCAACTATTCCTTTCCCCTGCAATCTATGCTAAAAAAATTATTTTTATGTTTTAGCTAACAGTTATTGGAAAAATCATTAAACGTTAATATTAGCATAAGTTACTTTGAGATTGTCCCAATTTATACTTTGAGATCCGAGATGTCAATCTGTGATTTACATATAATATACACCCATCTTGTCTGAGATGTCATCCAATATGAGATATTATACGTGAAAATCTTAAAGACCATATATGAATGAAATCCGTGATTTGAAAGCATTGGTATCAGCTCATTGTTTTATATGGGTGCTACTATATACATCGACTTTTCTCCTTCTCTCAAGTCTCACTCGCCTTTTTTTTCCTCATCCATCAATATTTTGTAAAATATTTCTCGCACCCAAATGCACCAACCTCTCATTAAGAAAGCAAACATTCATTCTATCATCTTGGTAACAATAATACCATAAATAACAATCATGAACTCAAATTTCATCAATTCAATTTTTTTTTCTATAAATTCCTATCAATGCAAAATTTTATCAGATAATTGTGGGTAGTTAGATATTTTTTGAACCTAGATATACTAGGATGTTAGATGATTTCATTTGAAATCTTTTTCGAAGCAATAAAAATTGGAATATTGCATAGAAATCAGTAAAGAAGCAACTGCTCAAGTTGATAAATAAATTCGAAGTGAGATTCTCTGTTAATTTTGTAATACAATGGTGGGTGTTTGAAGTGTTTTTTTCTTCTTCTTCTAATTATGTTATTATCTCTCCAAGTGGCATCATGGAGTGTGTTAGCGGGTGTATATAGTAGCACCCTTTGTATTTGGTCACCATCTACATTAGTAGACATAACAAACTTTTTTCATTTTGACATTTTAGCATGATACAACCAGGAGTTTTCTACCCCCTCTAGCAATCAATCTGCTTTTGCTTTCTGGATCATATATGGGATTTGTATTTCCAGTTGATTTTCAAGTCTGGTCTGTATCGCTAACATGTTACTAAAAGGAGCGTCATCGATGGGAATGCTATCATCAGCCATTTGGGCATGTTTACACTTGTGTAAATTGTCATCTTTTCGGCGTTTTACTTTCCATTCTTTATATTATGTTTAACAATTTTCAGTTTTGCAACAAGTTTGAATGTTAAATTCCTTAAAATTGTAGTTGATAGACCAGCATTTATATTATTCAGATATCAATATATGTATATAACCATCATATAATTTCACATATTTAAAAGGAGACCCTTCAACCTGATGTGCATCTGGATTAAATTTAAGAATAAGTAGGGTATGGTCATTTATAGGCTGATGAAGAATTCCGGTATATCACATAAGAATTTCTTCAAGTTTCTTAATAATTCCCATTTTTTTGGTTTAAAATTCCAACATCTCCGACTTAGTCCAGCCTGTTTAGAGTGTTATTAAAAATCTCCTAGAATCAGCAAAGACTTTTTCATAGCAGCTACCTTCTTCTTTTATTAATAGTGTGGTGCTAAGTGCACCGCATGCTTACAAATACTACGGGAAAAAAAAAATAAACAGAATAAAATTTGTATGCTCTCTAATACCATAGCCTTTTACACGGACATCACTCACTGATCAAAATCAATTTACATGGCAAACAACTGACGACCAACACAATTTTCCATGGCCATCGATCACGGAACCTGCAGTAGTTCGGTGGTTGACGGCCGTGGAAAATGATATTTGACGGTGGTTGTTTGTCGTACAAAATAAGTCGAGATTGATGTTTTTGGTAGCTCCTTAAAAAATTCGATATTAGGAAGAGTGTAGACTAAAATTATCTTGTATTTTTTAATAATGGTATTACTAAACATTTCTGGAGGTGCCCTTGGCAACACAAATTAATATTCTAAAGTAGAAATATTTTTAGATCAAAGTTAGTTGCATACCCAGACACATAAATAACTGGTAACTGTAAGTAGGAAACCACCTTTGTTGATTACTAGTATGGGGACATGCTGTAAACTTAATGTTAACTGAAAAACGACTGTAGTTGCATATAGCCTTTATATTTTCATTTGACGCAGTGGAATTATTATGAATAACACAGCATTTATGATATAGGCAATTTGAGAAAAAAATTGAATCCTTATCATTAAGAAATTTTTATAAGAGACGAGCCAACATTGGTTTTTTTTCTTGCATACTCGGAGAACCAAGTTTCGGTTGTACACTAAGTGAATATGCATCAAACACACATTACATACTTTAAGGGAGAGGATTTTGATACGAGGAGAAACCCCTTTAACAGCATTAGCATTACCTTTGTTGGAACTTGACTCATTCATCACATAAGCATAGGATTATCTTCTGCAATCTTCTCAAAATTTACTTCTAGAGGAACGGAATATTCAGACTGCATCTACTAAGATTCAAAAAACTGGCCAGATACTTTCATATCAATTGGAACAGTGGCATATGATTCACATGTAAGAGGCTGATTATTCCCTGGAGAAGCTTGACTGATAAAGAGTAGCCATTCTCACTGGAATGCATATGGTTATTCCCTTTAGGTTTCTATACTTTGCGGATAAAAGCTTTCACATGGGGATCAATCTAAAGCCCGTAAGGTCATTGCAATTGAATCAATCTACACAGATGGAAGGTCCAAATCTATAAAGCTGGATCATAGAAGATTAGAAGCTTGTTCAAGATTACAAGCATCAACTGCCCCGGGGGGGGGGGGGGGGCATCCTTGATTTTGGGCCAACCGATCTCATGTCGCTAACAATAACTGCGGTTATTGGGCTTTGATCCGTTTTGTATGTATTTTTGTAATTGTTGCTTTGAACCTTTATTGTACATATCTTTTTACAAAGCAAAGTAATAAAAATATATAGCCTTCATTCAAAAAATAAAAGTAAAAAGGGATTTTGAACTTTTATTTTCTATTGTATTGATTGTTGCACTAGTAACCATAATAGCAACAAAAGTAAAAAATCTTGAAGTGGAAGTTGATTGTGTTGGTCAGTGTTTGAACCATTAAATCAGTGTCCTTTCACCTTCTTATGCATTACATTATACTGTTTTTGGTTATGAATTATATTCATTGCTTAAACAAAATTACTTCCTACCGTTCAAAATTAAACTATAATGTTCAAAATTAAACTATAATGGCGCTTCAAATTTAGAATTCCAATTGTTTATCAGACGATCTTCACGGCAACAAGGTTGTTGGTCAAAAAGATCGATTATTTTGGTTATTTTCATTGAGAAGTGAGCGATAGTCGAGGATTTGCTGTGAAAAAGGAAAGAAACGATAGTGCCAACGCAATTCGATTGGGGAATCTCAAGCGTAATTTGTTGTTGCACCAGCTGCCTCTGCACTTCATTTTGCCATGGAACACAAGAATAATAGAATTATTGCAAAATACTTTAGCTAATGTGCAACAATGGTTGTTGCATGTAATGGAAGAGCTGATGATAGGTGTGGCTTGCATTGTAAATGGAGTGAATGCGTGTATTTGACGGTTAAAAAAGTTTCACATTGCAGGATATTTGGAATAATCGTGGTATATATATGAGATTAGTGGCACGTAACATTGGAAATTCATTTTTTTAAAATATGTTGTAAAGACCAGATTATATGCTCGATAGGAGACGATGAATGGATGTTCAATCGGGACGCCGGCATATGAGACTTTGACCGTTGATGTCGAGTAGACACGGTGAAGCGTACGCGTACGGAACGTGGAAATGTTGAAACTCAACATGATATCAGAACTCCATGGTTCGAGGGACCAATATGATGCAATGTGACCGAAACATGGCTCCAAATGGACTTGAGCATGAGATGCTCGTCAAGGTGGTGATATGATTAAGCAGCCGCCCTCCCTGCTTATGAGAACTCGGAGTAGCAGTCGTCTTACCTGCTAGGAGAACTCAGTATAACTCCAAGGTAACTTCACCAATGCTCGCCAAAGTGGAAATTGTTAGATATGGCTTGCATTATATATGGAATGAGTACATGGATTGGACAGTTAAAAAGTCTCACATCGTAGGATATTTGGAATAATCGTGATATATATATGAGATTGGTGCACGTCACACTAGGGATTCCTTTTGTTACAATGTATTGGCAAGATCAGATTATATGCCCGATGAGAGACGATGAAGGGAATGTACAATTGGGACGCCGGTATGGAAGATTTCGACCGGTGATGTCAACTAGACACGGTGAAGCATACGCGTATGAAAAGCGGGAATGCCGAAACTCAACAGCTGAGACAATAAAAGGAGATTGTGGTTGCATTGCTTTACAAGTTGGAACGTCCAACGAAAACGTGACAGTGTATTTCAAAAATTCCAATGCTATATCCAACTATCATTCTCATATTCAATACATGCTATTGTATTTCAAAAATTCAAAGGCTATATTAATCTATCATTTTGCATATGCAGCACATGCTGATGTATTTCAAATTTTTTAATGTTATATCTAACTATCATTCTGCATCCAACGTTATACTTCAAAAATTCAAATGCTATATTCATTTATCATTCTTCATATGTAACATATGCTACTGTATTTCAAAAACTTTAATGCTGTATCTAAATGTTATCTTTAAAATCCAACACATGCTATTGTACTTCAAAAATTCGAATGATATATTCAACTATCATTCTTCATATGCAATTGTTGATAACAAATGAACTTCGACTGAGTCGTGTACTTTATTAATGTCTTGAAGACGTATCGGCGTTCTGCTCAAGAGTGCAAGCAGTCGACCAAACGCCGCCGCCTCTATGATAAAACGGCCACTCTTTGTTTGGTTTCGTAGTATCAATCCGTCTGCACAAAAAGATTCGACTCAGTTGCACTAAAAATAAACACTACTCGGTTTTGAGAAAAAAAGAATTTCTTGGAGAAGAAGAAGAATGTCTTGCAGAAGAAAATGTCGTTCGTATTTTTGATTTCGTCCAACAATCAATTTAATAGATGGAATACCAAATCAAACGTTTTACTGAGTCGTGGGGTGACCGTTGCCTCAAAACTCGGATTTGAAGTTTTACCGTCTCAAAAAAAATAACGGTCAGAAAACATTTATCAATTTTGTCCAAAAAATATAAGTGCTACACCACAATAAGCCCAAGTCCAAGCTCGGCCTGGGTCGAGTTCCGTCGGTCGGTCGGCGCGCGTGTGATGGTCAAACATGGTCTCCCTCCTCACAAAAGAGCATCATTGGGTGCCCAAAGGGTCCAATTTAGGCCTACAATATGGGGTTATTCACATATATAGGAGCCATTCACACTTAGTCAATTTTTTTAATAATTCACTTAAAATTTAGAAAACATTTCCAACAGTCTCTCACTTGAATTTAAAAAAAATATATTTTCCGAGCAGCTTCTGAAAACATAAAATTGTGCATAAATAAAGATGTCTTTCGACTTGAACTTTTGCATAGTGCATAAGATTCGGTTTTTACTAGAGTGACACGTAGTCTTGAACTCTATTCCTAACATCAAATCACACACAAACATTCTAAAGAGCAATCAAATAAGCCCGTGCATTTATGGTCATGCACGTTTATCCCAGTTTAGTGAATGCTATAAGAATTTTGCCTAGAATTCCATAGAAATGGCCGCATTTCCACATCCACATAGGTGAGTCTGTCAAGAGTGCTCCTGAAGGTATATACTCCACTCTATGTAGAGTATAGATCTCATTAAGAGTTTTATTAACTCATTCTCTAACCACTTCAGGAATACATGCTTTAAAATATATAAAAATAGCATGTTCAACTCATATCACTTCACAACTTGTTCTTACTCATTGAACCTAGTTCTGTGATCTCCAGTCATTAGATCTAGTTACTATTGTGTGTGACTCAACAATCTAAGGGTAATAGTCTCAATCTTTTAGAGGTTCTAAGGACCTTCTCTCCGGCTAGTCCTTTCGTCAAAGGATCAGCCAAATTCTCATCACTACGTATGTGATCCACTCTAACAGCTCCTAAAGAGAGTAGCTCTCTAACTGTGTTGTGCTTACGACGTATCTGTCGTATCTTACCATTGTATTAACGGTTCTGTACTTTTGCGATAGCCGCGGTACTATTGCAATGGATCAAAACAGCTGGTATCGATTTTTTCCATAAAGGAATTTCAGCTAGCAGTTTTTTTAAGTAATCTGCTTTTTCATTAGCTGTGTCTAGTACTATCATCTCAGACTCCATAGTGGACCGAGCCAAAATAGTCTGTTTCTTAGATTTCTAAGAAACAGCTCTATCATCAATGCAAAATATATAGCCACTGGTTGCTTTCGAATAATCAGATAAAGTATTCCAGTCTGCATCAGTGTATCCTTCAAGAACAGTTGGAAACTTTTCATAATGTAACCCAAGGTTCATAGTTCGTTTTAGGTATCTCATGACCCTTTCGATAGCATGTCAGTGCTCTATACTAGGTATACTAGTAAACCTGAATAATAATCCCACGACATAGGCAACGTCGGGTCTAGTACAACCAGTGACATACCGAAAGCTGTCAATGATGCTCACATAATCAGACTGTCTTACATCTTCACCAATGTTCTTAAATGGCTTTACACTAGGATCATATGGTGTACATGCAGGTTTACAGACAAAGTAATTGTATTTCTTTAGTATCTTCTCAATGTAATGAGATTGATCCTAAAAAATTCCCTTTTCTGACCTAGTAATCTTAATTTCAAGGATTATACTTGCTTCATCTAGATCTTCCATATTGAAGTTGGCACCTAATAAAGATTTGACATTGTTTATAGCATGAATGTTTAGCCTAAAAATAAATAGATCATCTATATACAGACATATAATAGTTCAAATGTCATTTTCAGATTTATAGTAAATACATTCGTCACTTTCACTAACTTTAAAACCATGTGAGGTTATTAAATTATCAAATTTCTCATGTCATTGCTTAGATGCTTGTTTTAAACTATATAATGATTTATCTAACTTGCAAGCTTTATGTTCTTGATCATGAATTACAAAGCCTCCAAGTTTGTCCATATAAATTTCTTCTTCCAATTCACTATTTAAAAAAGCAGTTTTGGTGTATTATTAAATTATAAATAGATGCTAGTGAAATTAGTATTTGAATGGATGTAATTCTAGTTACAGGTGAAAAAGTGTCAAAAAAGTCTATATTTTCTCTTTACTTAAACCATTTAGCTACTAAATGAGCTTTATATTTATCAATTGTTCCATTAGGTTTTAATTTTTTTTTAAGTATCCATTTACAGACTATAGACTTACAACTGGATGGTAAATCTACTATGTGCCAAGTTTTATTGGATTGCAAAGAATCCATCGCATCATTTGTAGCCTCTTGCCAAAAATCGACAGCTAAAGAAGATAAGGCTTCTTGGAGGTTTAAAGGATCCTCTTCGATAGTAAAAGTGCAAAAATTTGAACCATGATCTTTTGTAATTTTTGCTCTTTTACTTCTTTTAGATTCGTTTTTAGAAGATTCATTATATTCTGTTCTAATAGGTATAGTGTTACTTGATGTGTCACCACTATTCCTCAATTTAAAAGGAAATCTCAATTCATAAAAATCAGCATCATTAGATTTTTATTATATTGTGTGTATTCATATCATAAAATCTATATGTTTTGCTATTATTAGCATAGCGAATAAATACACATTGACACGTTCTACTTGCTAATTTCATTCTCTTAGAGTCAGGTATAAAAACATATGCTAAACATCTTCAAGTTCTAAAATAAGTCACATTCGATTTATAATTTTTTAAGATTTCAAAAGGTAAAATTTTACTTTTTGACTTAGGAATCCTATTCAAAAAATAACACACGGTCAATAATATTTCCCCCTACCAATGTGATGATGCATCGGAATTAAGTACAATAGCAACTGCTAATTTAGTTAATGTTTTGTTTTTTCTTTCAGTTTTACCATTCATTTCAGGTGAATTACGTTTAAGGGTTCTGATTCTCTAATTACAGATTTATATGAGATTTTAGTTATTTTTGCTTGAATACAAAAAAATCACATTTTTCAAAATTATGTAGTGACATATTAGGGATTACACCTAAGCTACTCATGTTTTTTATTATTTATTTGTTAACATGACATAGTCTAGAGTGCCAGATATTAAAATCACACAACATATAAGCAGAAGCATACATTTTATTACATTCAACATTCAATTTAAACATTCCATCAGTTGCATAACCCATACCCACAAACATACCATTCATAGTGATGGTGTACATATCAGGCCCAATAGTCTGTGTAAACGCAGCCTTATTAAGAAGATAACCCGAAACAGGATTCTTTCTCATCTTTGGAGTGTGCATGACGTCTTTCAGAATGACGATCTTTGCAGAGGTAAACTTCAGCTCTACGGTTTCAATGCCAGCAACAATAGTGGTGTGAGAGTCTTCCAACATACTTTCTTGTCCTCGGTCTCTGTGTATGTTTCAAACATAGCACGGTCATAGCAGAGATGACGTGTAGCGCCAGTATCTACCCACCGACCCTCTGATCCACCAACAAGGTGAATCTCATCAGAAATCACAGCCGTAAGAGGCTCCTCGGTCAGGTTAACCTGCGGTGCAGAGCTTGGCCTGTTCCGGCACTTTCATGCTATATAACTTGGTTTTCCATGGTTGTAATAAAGAAACAACTATTCAGAGTCATTCTTTTGGGGTGGTTTCTGTTGACCTCTATTCAAATTCTGTTTGTTGCGGTTCTGATTAAGCTTGTGGTTCTGATTCTTAAAGCTTTTGGAATTTGGTTTCAGAACTGCAGCTTTTTTAGTGTTGTCTGAAACAGCAAGCATTTCGTCCTTCATATCCTGTTTACGAGATTCCCCCTCAATACGGAGACAGGTTATCGGATTTTCTAGTGAAAATTCCTTAGTTTTATGTCTAAAATTATTCTTAAAATCTTTCCAACTGGGAGGTGACTTATCAATCAAAGCCGCTATTTGAAACTGTTCATCTAAACTCATACCTTCGGAGATGATCTCATAAGCTATTTTCTGAAGCTCATGAGACTGCATCTTTACTGACCTGTCATCTTTCATCTGGTATTTGAGGCAGCGACTGACGGCAAACCTCTTCGCTCCTGCTTCCTCTGTATCGTACTTTTTCTGCAGCGTTTTCCATATTTCCCTTGCTGTTTTGTTTGAGTTGTAGTAGTCGTAGAGATCGTCTTTGAGTCCGTTGAGGATGAAGTTCTTGTACAGATAATTCTGCTCTGTTCAGATCTGCAACTCCATCGATTTCTCTGTCCAAGCTTTCAGTAAATCTGCCTCTGCTTCGTCGGGTTTGTTTGGCAGCTGCGGTTTATCCGTTGTCAGCACAGCGGTCACCTTCCTCATTGTCAGGAAAAACTCCATCTTCTGTCTTCACGCTTGAAATGGAGGCCCTTGAACCTGAAGGGCGGATCAGACACCATGGGAATCTGGAACAACGATGCGGGGGCAGCGACATCTAAATCAGCAGCATAAGTCATTGTTGTTGGCATCGTCTTCAATTTGTTGGAAACAAATGAACTTCGGTTGAGCCGTGTACTCCGTCACTGTCTTGAAGACGTTTCGGCGTTCTGCTCAAGGGTGCAAGGATTCGAACAAATGCAGTCGTCTCTAGGATGAAATAGCCTATCTTTGTTTCATTTCGTAGTATCGATCCGTTGCACAAATGGATTCGACTCAGTTGCACTAAAAAACACTGTTCGGTTTTGAGAAAAAAAGAATTTCGTGGAGAAGAAAAGAAAGGGCTTGCAAAAGAAAACGTCAATCGTATTTTTGATTTCGTCCAACAATCAATTTTAATAGACGAAATATCAAATCGAACGTTTTACTGAGTCGCGGCGTGACCGTTGGCTCAAAACTCGGATCTGAAGTTTTACCTTTACCAATTTCGTCCAAAAATATAAGTGTCACACCACAACAAGCCCAAATCCGGATCGAATCGGCACGCGCGCGCGTGTAGTGGTCAAGCATGGTCCTCCTCCTCACAAAAGAGCATCATTGGATGCTCAAAGGGCACAATTTAGCCTCTAAGAATCTTTTCTATAGTCCTACAATGTGGGATTATTCACATATACAAGAGTCATTCACACTTGGTTAATTTTTTTAATAATTCACTTAAAATTCGAAAAACATTTCCAACAGCAATGCATGCTATTGTAGTTCGAAAATTCCAATAGTATATCGAACTATCATTCTGTAAATCTAATACATGCTATTATACTTCAAACATTCAAATGTTATATCCATCATTCTTCATATGCAAGACATGCTATTATATTTCAAAAACTCTACTGCTATATTCAACGATCATTCTTCAAATTCAGTTGTTGAAAATTAACTGTAAATTGAACATAATCTATATCTTTGTAGTGTTGTTTTCTGACTAGTCTTTCATTTTTGTTGTCTGATTTGATCGCCATGCAAAGGCTAGACTAAGGAAAGAGTGCATCGATTTGGTGAGTTAAATTCTTTCTTTTACACAATGAGGTCATTAATTTACTGATATGAATGCTTAATCATAGGTTAATATAAAATGAAATCTATACGGTTAGTTATTGAAATCGATAGAATTCCTTAGATAAAATAGTTGTTGGTAGAAAAAAAAATCCATGCAGTCTCTTTACTGTGCATATAATTTGCTTGAATTAATAATTATTAGGCTTGTTAGTTCTTTATAAAATACATTCCATCTGTACGTTCAGGTTAAAGCAGACAAAGTAAATTTAATTATTGGCTCCAGTGGAAAGAAGATTAAAAGGATCATTGAAGAGACTGGGGTAGAAACTATTGATACTGGAGATGATGGAATTGTAAGAGTCCATGTTTCCTGTTTATTTATATTTCATAAAGATTAGTTAACATGGTATGTTGTATTTTGCAGGTGAAAATCACTACAAGAGACTTGACAAGTTTGGAGTATAACCAATCTTACAACGTTAGCATTTTGACCTTATTCAACTTTCTTGTTGAGGGGATCATAATTTAATTCAAGTTTAGATTTATGTTAAGATCCTTATTTCAAGACTGCCCTTATATCACAGTGCTCTTAAGGTGAGGTGTTTGGTTTCATACTACTACAACACATCCATTTCTGGATCTGAAAAAATTAAGCAAGAGCAGGTTAGATTAGTGTAAAAACTATTTTTTTTTTCTTCACAGTTTAAAGAAAATCATTGGATGATGTGCAGCAGTATCTGTTGGAAATTATTTTTTAAAATAAGTGAATTGTAAAAAAATTGACTAAGTGGAAGTTGGCTCCTGTATGTGAATAGTCCCACATTGTAGGATTATATGCAAGAATCAAGTATTTATACTTGATTCTTAGAGGCTAAGTTGAGCCCTTTGGGCATCCAATGATGCTCTTTTGTGAGGAGGGAGATCTTGCTTGACCACCACACACGCGCGCCGACCGACCGACCCGGGTTTGTGGTGGTGTAACACTTATATTTTTGCTACAAATTTATTAACAGTTTTTTGACCGGGTTGGAACGGTAAAATCTATTCAAGCCCGTATTGAAGAACGTTGCACAACTTTCATTGTTTGACCAGTTATTTCTCAGATCCGTTTTTCTTGACCATGTTTCCCCCAACCAGCAATGTTCTTTTTCGTTCCGTCTTCTTAACTGATAAAAAGATGAAAAACAAAAAGAACATATTTTTTTTCGTTTTCACAAACAATTCGATCAAAATTTCTGAGTGCAAACTAAATCGCTTCGTACGTGCAAACGAACCGATACCCTAAAACTTTTGAGAGGCTGTTTTATCCTAGAGGCGGCGGTGATAGTTACGAACTGCTTGCACCGAAGAGCAGATCGCCGAAACGTCTTCAAGAAAGTGACGTAGTCCACGACTCAGCCGAAGAAAAAATATTGTATCTAACAATTGAAGACGACGCCACAGACAATGACTTCTGCTGCTGATCTCGATGCCGCTGCTCCCGCTTCACTCTTCCAGGTCCCGATGGTCTCTGCTGCGCCTTTTCGATTCGAGGGCCTCCATTTCAAACGCTGAAAACAAAAGATGGAATTCTTCCTGACCATGAGGAATGTGGTGGCTGTGCTGACAACCGATAAACCACAGCTGCCGGAAAGACCGGACGAAGCAGATGCAGATCTAATGGGAGCCTGGACAGAAAAATCAAAGGAGGTGCAGAACTGGACAGAGCAGGACTACCTGTGCCGGAACTTCATACTCAATGGCCTCAGTGATGATCTCTACGACTACTACAACTCTGACAAGTCGGCCAAAGAGACTTGGGAAACACTGCAAAAGAAGTATGACACTGAAGAGGCTAGAGCGAAGAAATATGCAGTCAGCCGCTACCTGAAATATCAGATAATAGATGACAGGTCAGTAGAGATGCAATCTCATGAGTTACAGAAAATTGCCCATGAGATCATCTTCGAAGGTATGAGTTTGGATGAACAGTTTCAGATTGCTGTTATTATTGATAAATTGCCCCCAGGTTGGAAAGACTTTAAGAATGTACCTAGACACAAGACTAAAGAATTCTCTTTAGAGAGCTTGATAACTCGCCTCCGTATTGAGGAGGAGGTTCGTAAGCAGGACCAGAAGGAGGAAGTGCTTGTTGTTACCGACGACAACACTAAAAAGTCCAAGCCCGCAGTTCTGAAACCGAATCCGAAAAACTTTAAGAATCAGAACCGCAACCACAACAAACAGAATTGGAACCCGCAAGGGAACCAAAAAGGACAGTAGAAACCGAACCAAAAGAATGACTCTGGACAGTTGTTTCTGTGTTACAACTGTGGAAAACCAGGTCATAGGGCACGCAAGTGTAGGAACAGACCAGGCCCTGCACCGCAGGCTAACCTGGCTGAGGAGCCTTTTACGGCTATGATTTCTGAGATTCATCTTGTTGGTGAATTAGAAGAGAAAATTTATATGGACCAACCTGAAGGCTTTGTTATTCCTGGTCAAGAACATAAAGTTTGCAAATTAGATAAATCATTATATGGTTTAAAACAAGCACCTAAATAATGACATGAAAAATTTGATAATTTAATAATCTCAAACGGTTTCAAAGTTAATGAAAGTGACAAATGCATCTATTATAAATCTGAAAATGACATTTGCACTATAATATGTTTGTATGTAGATGATCTACTTATTTTTGGATCAAACATTCATGCCATAAACACCGTTAAATCTTTGTTAAGTGCCAATTTTGATATGAAAGATCTAGGTGAAGCAAGGATACTCCTTGGTATTAAGATTACTAGGTCCGAAAAGGGACTTTCTTTGGATCAATCTCATTATATTGAGAAGATCTTAAAGAAATACAATTACTTTAACTGTAAACCTGCATGTACATCATATGATCCTAGTGTAAAACTTTTTAAGAACACTGGTGAAGGTGTAAGACAGTCTGATTATGCGAGCATTATTGGCAGCCTTCGGTATGCCACTGATTGTACTAGACCCGACATTGCTTATGTCATGGGATTATTATGCAGGTTTACTAGTAGACCTAGTATAGAGCATTGGCACGCTATTGAAAGGGTCATGAGATACCTAAAACGAATCATGAACCTTGGATTACATTATGAAAAGTTTCTAGCTGTTCTTGAAGGTTACACCGATGCAGACTGGAATACTTTATCTGATGACTCAAAGGCAACCGGTGGCTATATTTTTAGCATTGCTGGAGGAGCTGTTTCTTGGAAATCCAAGAAACAGGCTATTTTGGCTCAGTCTACTATGGAGTCTGAGATGATAGCACTAGCCACAGCTAGTGAGGAAGCAGAGTACTTAAGAAATCTGCTAGCTGAGATTCCTTTATGGAAAAAACGATACCAGCGGTGTTGTTCCATTGCGATAGTACCGTGACTATTGCAAAAGTTCAGAACCGTTATCACAATGGTAAGAGACGACAGATACGTCGTAAGCTCAACACTGTTCGAGAGCTACTCTCTTCAAGAGCTGTTAGAGTGGATCACATACGCAGTGACGAGAATTTGGCAGATCTTTTGACGAAAGGATTGGCCAGAGAGAGTCCTTACGACTTCTAAAAAAATAGGACTATTACCCTTAGATTGTTGAGTCACGCACAATGGTAACCCAACCTAATGACTGGAGATCCCAAGAACTAGGTTCAATGGGTAAGAACAAGTTGTGAAGTGATATGAGTTGAACATGCTATTTTTTCATCCATATAGAAGCATGTATTCCTGAAGTGATTAGAGGATGAGTTAATAGAAACTCTTAATGAGATCTATACTCCATTTGGAGTGGAGTACCTACCTTCAGGAGTACTTTTGATAAACTCACCTGTGTGAATGTGGAAATTTGGCCGTTTCCTATGAAGTTTTAGGCAAAACTCCTAGAGCATTCACTAAACTGGGATAGACGTGCATGGCCATAAATGCACGGGCTTATTTGATTGCACTCTAGAAAAATTGTGTGTGGTCTGATGTCAGGATTAGAGTTCAAGACTACGTGTCACTCTAGTAAAAACTGAATCTTATTCACTACGCAAAGGTTCAAGTCGAACGACATCTTTGTTTATGCACAATCTTATGTTTTCAAAAATTGCTCGAAAAATATATTTTTTAAAAATTCAAGTGGGGGATTGTTGGAAATTATTTTTTGAAATAAGTGAATTGTTAAAAAATTGACTAAGTGGAAGTTGGCTCCTATATGTGAATAGTCATACATTGTAGGATTATATGCAAGAATCAAGTATTTATAATTAATTCGTAGATGTTAAGTTGGGCCCTTTAGGCACCCAATGATGCTCTTTTGTGAGGAGGGAGATCTTGCTTGACCACCACACACGCGCGCCGACCGACCGACTCGACCCGACCCGACCCGGACCGGGCTCGGCTTGTAGTGGTGTTACACTTATATTTTTGCTACAAATTTATTAACAGTTTTTTGACCGGGTTGGAACGGTAAAATCTATTCAAGCCCGTATTGAAGAACGTTGCACAACGTTCATTATTTGACCAGTTATTTCTCTGATCCGTTTTTCTTGATCACGTTTCCCCAACCAGCAACGTTCTTTTTCGTTCCGTCTTCTTAACTGATAAAAAGACGAAAAACAAAAAGAACAACATATTTTTTTTCGTTTTCACAAACAATTCGAGCAAAATTTCTGAGTGCGAACTAATTCGCTTCGTACGTGCAAACGAACCGATACCCTAAAACTTTTGAGAGGCTGTTTTATCCTAGAGGCGGCGGTGACAGTTACGAACTGCTTGCACCAAAGAGTAGACCGTCGAAACGTCTTCAAGAAAGTGACGTAGTCCACGACTCAGCCGAAGAAAAAATGTTGTATCTAACAATTGAAGGCGACGCCACCGACAATGACTTTTGCTGCTGATCTCGATGCCGCTGCTCCAGCTTCCCTCTTTCAGGTCCCGATGGTCTCTGCTGCGCCTTTCCGATTCGAGGGCCTCCATTTCAAATGCTGGAAACAAAAGATGGAATTCTTCCTGACCATGAGGAAGGTGGTGGCTGTGCTGACAACCGACAAACCACAGCTGCCGGAAAGACCAGACGAAGCAGACGCAGATCTGATGGGAGCCTGGACAGAAAAATCAAAGGAGGTGTAGAACTGGACAGAGCAGGACTGCCTGTGCCAGAACTTCATACTGAATGGCCTCAGTGATGATCTCTACGACTACTACAACTCTGACAAGTTGGCCAAAGAGATTTTGGAAGCACTGCAAAAGAAGTATGACACCGAAGAGGAAGAAATATGCAGTCAGCCGCTACCTGAAATACCAGATGACAGGTCGGTAGAGATGCAATCTCATGAGCTACAGAAAATTGCTCATGAGATCATCTCCGAAGGTATGAATTTGGATGAACAGTTTCAGATTGCTGTTATATTGATAAATTGCCCCCAGGTTGGAAAGTCTTTAAGAATGTGCTTAGGCACAAGACTAAGGAATTCTCCTTAGAGAGCTTGATAACTCGTCTCCGTATTGAGGAGGAGGCTCGTAAGCAGGACCAGAAGGAGGAAGTGCTTGTTGTTACCGACAACACTAAAAAGTCCAAGCCTGCAGTTCTGAAACCGAATCCGAAAAATTTTAAGAATCAGAACCGCAACCGCAACAAATAGAATTGGAACCCGCAAGGGAACCAAAAAGGACAGCAGAAACCGACCCAAAAGAATGACTCTGTACAGTTGTTTCTGTGTTACAATTGTGGAAAACCAGGTCATATGGCACGCAAGTGTAGGAACAGACCGGGCCCTGCACCGCAGACTAACCTGGCTGAGGAGCCTCTTACGACTATGATTTCTGAGATTCACCTTGTTGGTGAATTAGAAGAGGAAATTTATGTGGACCAACCTGAAGGCTTTGTTATTCCTGATCAAGAACATAAAGTTTGCAAATTAGATAAATCATTATATGGTTTAAAACAAGCACCTAAACAATGACATGAAAAATTTGATAATTTAATAATCTCAAACGGTTTTAAAGTTAATGAAAGTGACAAATGCATCTTTTATAAATCTGAAAATGACATTTGCACTATAATATGTTTGTATGTAGATGATCTGCTTATTTTTGGATCAAACATTCATGCCATAAACACTGTTAAATCTTTGTTAAGTGCCAATTTTGATATGAAAGATCTAGGTGAAGCAAGTGTAATCCTTGGTATTAAGATTACTAGGTCCGAAAAGGGAATTTCTTTGGATCAATCTCATTATATTGAGAAGATCTTAAAGAAATATAATTAATTTGACTGTAAACCTGCATGTACACCATATGATCCTAGTGTAAAACTTTTTAAGAACACTGGTGAAGGTGTAAGACAGTCTGATTATGCGAGCATTATTGGCAGCCTTCAGTATGCCACTGATTGTACTAGACCCGACATTGCTTATGTCGCGGGATTATTATGCAGGTTTACTAGTAGACCTAGTATAGAGCATTGGCACGCTATTGAAAGGGTCATGAGATACCTAAAACGAACCATGAACCTTGGATTACATTATGAAATGTTTCCAGCTGTTCTTGAAGGTTACACCGAAGCAGACTGGAATACTTTATCTGATGACTCAAAGGCAACCAGTGGCTATATCTTTAGCATTGTTGGAGGAGCTGTTTCTTGGAAATCCAAGAAACAGATTATTTTGGCTCAGTCTACTATGGAGTCTGAGATGATAGCACTAGCCACAGCTAGTGAGGAAGCAGAGTACTTAAGAAATCTGCTAGCTGAGATTCCTTTATGGGAAAAACCGATACCACCTGTGTTGATCCATTGCGATAGTACCGCGGCTATTGCAAAAGTTCAGAACCGTTATTACAACGGTAAGAGACGACAGATACGTCGTAAGCACAGCACTGATAGAGAGCTACTCTTTTCAGGAGCTGTTAGAGTGCATCACATACGCAGTGACGAGAATTTGGCAGATCCTTTGACGAAAGAATTGGTCAGAGAGAAAGTCCTTACGACTTCTAGAAAAATGAGACTATTGCCCTTAGATTGTTGAGCCACACACAATGGTAACCCAAGCTAATGACTGGAGATCTCAAGAACTAGGTTCAATGGGTAAGAACAAGTTGTGAAGTGATATGAGTTGAACATGCTATTTTTTTCATCCATATAGAAGCATGTATTCCTGAAGTGATTAGAGGATGAGTTAATAGAAACTCTTAATGAGATCTATACTCCATTTGGAGTGGAGTACATACCTTCAGGAGTACTCTTGATAGACTCACCTGTGTGAATGTGGAAATTTGGCCGTTTCCTATGGAGTTTTGGGCAAAACTCCTATAGCATTCACTAAACTGGGATAGACGTGCATGGCCATAAATGCACGGGCTTATTTGATTGCACTCTAGAAAGATTGTGTGTGGTCTGATGTCAGGAATAGAGTTCAAGACTACGTGTCACTCTAGTAAAAACTGAATCTTATTCACTATGCAAATGTTCAAGTCGAACGACACCTTTGTTTTTGCACAATATTTTTTTTTAGAAATTGCTCGAATTTTTTTTTTTTAAATTCAAGTGGGGGATTGTTGGAAATTATTTTTTGAAATAAGTGAATTGTTAAATATTGACTAAGTGGAAGTTGGCTCTTATATGTGAATAGTCCCACATTGTAGGATTATATGCAAGAATCAAGTATTTATACTTGATTCTTAGAGGCTAAGTTGGGCTCTTTGGGCACCCAATGATGCTCTTTTGTGAGGAGAGAGATCTTGCTTGACCACCACACGCGCGCGCGCCGACCGACCGACCCGGGCTTGTGGTGGTGTAACACTTATATTTTTTGCTAAAAATTTATTAACAGTTTTTTGATTGGGTTGGAACGGTAAAATCTATTCAAGCCCATATTGAAGAACGTTGCACAACGTTCATTGTTTGATCAGTTATTTCTCAGATCCGTTTTTCTTAACCACGTTTCCCCCAACCAGCAACATTCTTTTTCGTTTCGTCTTCTTAACTGATAAAAAGACGAAAAACAAAAAGAACAACATATTTTTTTTTCCGTTTTCACAAACAATTCGAGAAAAATTTCTGAGTACAAACTAAATCGCTTCGTACGTGCAAACGAACCGATACCCTAAAACTTTTAGGAGGCTGTTTTATCCTAGAGGCGGCGGTGATAGTTATGAACTGCTTGCACCGAAGAGCAGATCGTCGAAACGTTTTCAAGAAAGTGACGTAGTCCACGGCTCAGCCGAAGAAAAAATATTGTATTTAACAATTGAAGACGACGCCACCGACAATGACTTCTGCTGCTGATCTCGATGCCGCTGCTCCCGCTTCCCTCTTCCAGGTCCCGATGGTCTCTGCTGCGCCTTTTCGATTCGAGGGCCTCCATTTCAAACACTGCAAACAAAAGATATAATTCTTCGTGACCATGAGGAAGGTGGTGGCTGTGCTGACAACCGACAAACCACAGCTGCCAGAAAGAACAGACGAAGCAGACGCAGATCTGATGGGAGCTTGGACAGAAAAATCAAAGGAGGTGCAGAACTGGACAGAGCAGGACTGCCTATGCCAGAACTTCATACTCAATGGCCTCAGTTATGATCTCTACGACTACTACAACTCTGACAAGTCGGTCAAAGAGATTTGGGAAGCACTGCAAAAGAAGTATGACACTAAAGAGGCTGGAGCGATGAAATATGCAATCAGCCACTACCTGAAATACCAGATGACAGGTCAGTAGAGATGCAATCTCATGAGCTACAGAAAATTGCCCATGAGATCATCTCCGAAGGTATGAGTTTGGATGAACAGTTTCAGATTGCTGTTATTATTGATAAATTGCCCCCAGGTTGGAAAGACTTTAAGAATGTGCTTAGGCACAAGACTAAGGAATTCTTCTTAGAGAGCTTGATAACTCGCCTCCGTATTGAGAAGGAGGCTCGTAAGCAGGACCAGAAGGAGGAAGTGCTTGTTGTTACCAACAACAACACTAAAAAGTCCAAGCCCACAGTTCTGAAACCGAATCCGAAAAACTTTAAGAATCAGAATCGCAACCGCAACAAACAGAATTGGAACCAGCAAGGGAACCAAAAAGGACAGCAGAAACCAACCCAAAAGAATGACTATAGACAGTTGTTTCTGTGTTACAACTGTGGAAAACCAGGTCATATCGCGCGCAAGTGTAGAAACAGACCAGGCCCTGCACCGCAGGCTAACCTGGATGAGGAGCCTCTTACGGCTATGATTTCTGAGATTCACCTTGTTGGTGGATCAGAGGGTTGGTGGGTAGATACTGGTGCATCCCGCCATGTTTGCTATGATAGTGCTATGTTCAGTACATACATGGCTGCTGATGATCAGAAAGTGCTGCTGGGAGATTCTCACACCACTATAGTTGTTGGCATTGGAAATGTGGAAATAAAGTTTACTTCTGGAAAGATAGTTCTTTTGAAAGATGTGATGCATACTCTAGAGATGAGAAAGAATTTGGTTTCTGGTTTTCTCCTTAGTAAGGCTGGCTTTACTCATGTCATAGGGGCTGATTTGTATACTTTGACTTATATGGAGATGTTTGTAGAGAAGGGTTATGCTTGTGAGGGTATGTTTAAACTTAATGTTGAATCTAATAAAGTAATCAGTTCTGCTTATATGTTGTGTGACTTTAATATTTGGCACTCTAGATTATGTCATGTAAATAAACGTATAATTCATAACATGATCACATTAGATTTGATTTCTAAAATTTCACAAACTGATTTTGATAAATGTGAATTCTGTAGTCAAGCAAAAATCACTAAGAAACCCCATAAATCAGTTGATAGATTTTCTGAACTCTTAGACTTGATTCATTCTGACATATGTGAGCTAGATGGTACTTTGACTAGACATGGACACCGTTATTTTTATCACTTTCATAGATGATACCTCTGATTTCACTTATGTATATCTTATGAGAAATAAAAGTGATGCATTTGATATGTTTAAATTATTTAAAACTGAAATCGAGAATCAATCAAATAAGAAAATTAAGAGACTTCATAGTGATAGAGGAACAGAATATGAATCTAGTCCATTTCTTGATTTCTATAAATTGAATGGTATAATTCATGAGAGAACTGCACCTTATTCACCTGAAATGAATGGTAATGCTAAAAGAAATAATATGACCTTTACCGAATTAGTTGTAGCTATTTTGTTAAATTCGGGTGCAGCAAAACATTGGTGGGGGGATATTTTGTTGACTGTATGCTATGTATTGAATAGAATCCCTAAATCAAAAAGTAAGATTTCACCTTTTGAAATTTTAAGAAATTATAAACCGAATGTATCTTATTTTAGAACTTGGGAATGTTTGGCATATGTTCGTATACCCGACTCTAAGAGAATAAAATTAGGAAGTAGAACATACGAATGTGTATTTATTGGCTATGCTATTAATAGCAAAGCATATAGATTTTATGACCTGAATACACATAATATAGTAGAATCTACTAATACTGATTTTTATGAAAGTAAATTTCCTTTTAAATTGAGGAATAGTGGGGGCACGTCAAATAACACCGTGTCTGTTAGAACAGAACTTAACGAATCTTCTGAAACTGAACCTAGAAGAAGTAAAAGAGCAAGAGTTGATAAAGATTTTGGCTCGGATTTTTGCACTTTTACTATAGAGGAGGATCCAACAAACCTCCAAGAAGCCTTATCTTCTTTTGATGTCGATTTTTGGCAAGAGGCTATAAATGATGAGATGGATTCCTTGGAATCCAATAAGACTTGGCACTTAGTAGATTTACCACCTGATTGTAAGTCTATAGGTTGTAAATGGGTACATAAAAAGAAATTAAAACCTGATGGAACAGTTGAAAAATATAAAGCCCGTTTGATAGCTAAAGGTTTTAGGGAAAGAGAAAATATAGACTTTTTTGATACTTTTTCACCTGTAACTAGAATCACATCCATTCGAGTACTAATTTCATTAGCATCTATTTATAATTTAATTATACACCAAATGGATGTTAAAACTGCCTTTTTAAATGGTGAATTAGAAGAGGAAATTTATATGGACCAACCTGAAGGCTTTGTTATTCCTGGTCAAGAACATAAAGTTTGCAAATTAGATAAATCATTATATGGTTTAAAACAAGCACCTAAACAATGGGATGAAAAAATTGATAATTTAATAATTTCAAACGGTTTCAAAGTTAATGAAAGTGGCAAATGCATCTATTATAAATCTGAAAATGACATTTGCACTATAATATGTTTGTATGTAGATGATCTACTTATTTTTGGATCAAACATACATGCCATAAACACTATTAAATCTTTGTTAAGTGTCAATTTTGATATGAAAGATCTAGGTGAAGCAAGTGTAATCCTTGGTATTAAGATTACTAGGTCCGAAAAGGGACTTTCCTTGAATCAATCTCATTATATTGAGAAGATCTTAAAGAAATACAATTACTTTGACTGTAAACCTGCATGTACACCATATGATCCTAGTGTAAAACTTTTTAAAAACACTGGTGAAGGTGTAAGACAGTCTGATTATGCGAGCATTATTAGCAGCCTTCGGTATGCCACTGATTGTACTAGACCCGACATTGCTTATGTCATGGGATTATTATGCAGGTTTACTAGTAGACCTAGTATAGAGTATTGGCACGCTATTGAAAGGGTCATGAGATACCTAAAACGAACCATGAACCTTGGATTACATTATGAAAAGTTTCCAGCTGTTTTTGAAGGTTACACTGATGTAGACTGGAATACTTTATCTGATGACTCAAAGGCAACCAGTGACTATATCTTTAGCATTGCTGGAGGAGTCGTTTCTTGAAAATCCAAGAAACAGACTATTTTGGCTCAGCCTACCATGGAGTCTGAGATGATAGCACTAGCCACAGCTAGTGAGGAAGCAGAGTACTTAAGAAATCTGCTAGCTGAGATTCCTTTATGGGAAAAACCGATACCAGCTGTGTTGATCCATTGCGATAGTACCGCGGCTATTGCAAAAGTTCAGAACCGTTATTACAACGGTAAGAGACGACAGATACGTCGTAAGCACAGAACTGTTAGAGAGCTACTCTCTTCAGGAGCTGTTAGAGTGGATCACATACGCAGTGGCGAGAATTTGACAGATTCTTTGACGAAAGGATTTGCCAGAGAGAGTCCTTACGACTTCTAGAAAAATGGAACTATTGCCCTTAGATTGTTGAGTCACGCACAATGGTAACCCAACCTAATGACTGGAGATCCCAAAAACTAGGTTCAATGGGTAAGAACAAGTTGTGAAATGATATGAGTTGAACATGTTATTTTTTCATCCATATAGAAGCATGTATTCCTGAAGTGATTAGAGGATGAGTTAATAGAAACTCTTAATGAGATCTATGCTCCATTTGGAGTGGAGCACCTACCTTCAGGAGTACTTTTGATAGACTCACCTGTGTGAATGTGGAAATTTGGCCGTTTCCTATGGAGTTTTAGGCAAAACTCGTAGAGCATTCACTAAACTGGGATAGACGTGCATGACCATAAATGCACGGGCTTATTTGATTGCACTTTAGAAAGATTGTGTGTGGTCTGATGTCAGGATTAGAGTTCAAGACTACGTGTCACTCTAGTAAAAACTGAATCTTATTCACTATGCAAAGGTTCAAGTCGAACGACATCTTTGTTTATGCACAATCTTATGTTTTCAGAAATTGCTCGAAAAATATTTTTTTTTAAAATTCAAGTGGGAGATTGTTGGAAATTATTTTTTGAAATAAGTGAATTGTTAAAAAATTGACTAAGTGGAAGTTGGCTCTTATATGTGAATAGTCACACATTGTAGGATTATATGCAAGAATCAAGTATTATACTTGATTCTTAGAGGCTAAGTTGGGCCCTTTGGGCACCCAATGATGCTCTTTTGTGAGGAGGGAGATCTTGCTTGACAACCACACGCGCGCGCGCCGACCGACCGACTCGG
Organism: Allium cepa; assembly: GCA_030765085.1. Classification (NCBI taxonomy): domain Eukaryota; kingdom Viridiplantae; phylum Streptophyta; class Magnoliopsida; order Asparagales; family Amaryllidaceae; genus Allium; species Allium cepa. The sequence continues at coordinate 134,491,249 of CM060940.1, read as the reverse complement.
GCTTGTGGTGGTGTAACACTTATATTTTTGCTACAAATTTATTAACAGTTTTTTGACCGGGTTGGAACGGTAAAATCTATTCAAGCCCGTATTGAAGAACGTTGCAAAACATTCATTGTTTGACCAGTTATTTCTCAGATCCGTTTTTCTTGACCACGTTTCTCCCAACCAGCAACGTTCTTTTTCGTTCCGTCTTCTTAACTGATAAAAAGATGAAAAACAAAAAGAACAACATTTTTTTTCGTTTTCACAAACAATTCGAGCAAAATTTCTGAGTGCGAACTAATTCGCTTCGTACGTGCAAACGAACCGATACCCTAAAACTTTTGAGAGGCTGTTTTATCCTAGAGGCGACGGTGATAGTTACGAACTGCTTGCACCGAAGAGCAGATCGCCGAAACGTCTTCAAGGAAGTGACGTAGTCCACGACTCAGCCGAAGAAAAAATATTGTATCTAACATTTGAAGACGACGCCACCGACAATGACTTCTGCTGCTGATCTCGATGCCGCTGCTCCCGCTTCCCTCTTCCCTCTTCCAGGCCCAGATGGTCTCTGCTGCGCCTTTCCGATTCGAGGGCCTCCATTTCAAACGCTGAAAACAAAAGATGGAATTCTTCCTGACCATGAGGAATGTGATGGCTGTGCTGACAACCGACAAACCACAGCTGCCGGAAAGACCGGACGAAGCAGATGCAGATCTAATGGGAGCCTGGACAGAAAAATCAAAGGAGGTGCAGAACTGGACAGAGCAGGACTACCTGTGCCGGAACTTCATACTCAATGGCCTCAGTGATGATCTCTACGACTACTACAACTCTGACAAGTCGGCCAAACAGACTTGGGAAGCACTGCAAAAGAAGTATGACACTGAAGAGGCTAGAGCGAAGAAATATGCAGTCAGCCGCTACCTGAAATATCAGATAATAGATGACAGGTCAGTAGAGATGCAATCTCATGAGTTACAGAAAATTGCCCATGAGATCATCTCCGAAAGTATGAGTTTGGATGAACAGTTTCAGATTGCTGTTATTATTGATAAATTGCCCGCAGGTTGGAAAGACTTTAAGAATGTGCTTAGACACAAGACTAAGGAATTCTCCTTAGAGAGCTTGATAACTCGTCTCCGTATTGAGGAGGAGGCTCGTAAGCAGGACCAGAAGGAGGAAGTGCTTGTTGTTACCAACAACAACACTAAAAAGTCCAAGCCCGCTGTTCTGAAACCGAATCCGAAAATTTTTAAGAATCAGAACCGCAACCGCAACAAACAGAATTGGAACCCGCAAGGGAACCAAAAAGGACAGCAGAAACCGACCCAAAAGAATGACTCTGGACAGTTGTTTCTGTGTTACAACTGTGAAAAACCGGGTCATATGGCACGCAAATGTAGGAACAGATCAGGCCCTGCACCGCAGGCTAACCTGGCTGAGAAGCCTCTTACGGCTATGATTTCTGAGATTCACCTTGTTGGTGGATCAGAGGGTTTGGTTTCATACTACTACAGCACATCCATTTCTGGATCTGAAAAAATTAAGCAAGAACAGGTTAGATTAGTGTAAAAACTATTTTATTTTTTTAAAAGTTTAAAGAAAATCATTGGATGATGTGCAGCAGTATCTGATCAACCATGAAAATGGTATGGTCGACAAACAGAGATACAAACACTATGTTTAGTCCTACAACTATCTTATAGATTTTTTTCTACCACTGACACTAATCATAAGTACGTTTCTTTACAATCCAACATAAGGAGATTAATAGTCTCACACAAGGAAATCGAAAACTATGCGAGTGATAAGCATGTTTCGATTATAGTTATTTTAGTAGCAATTGGCTTTACAAAAAACTTATGAAGCCTGAAATATATGCAAAGTGCGATTAATAGGTTTCTAAAATTCTATTGTTGTTAATAAAATAAGCTTAGCACTATACGTGTAGGTTAAGACTTGAGTAAGCTTATTTGATGTAAAATGTTAAAACTTGAATTTTTCTTGCACCTCATAACTTATAAACATTCATTTTCCATTTTCAATTTGTTTCATAATGTAATAGTAAAACAAACATTAATTAGAAGCAATCCTCAAATAATAACTCTAATATTTCTTTCATTTACTAATTAAACCAAAAATTAATTAGAAGCAATCCTCATTCCTACTCATTAATGAAAATTATATCTAAGTGCATTTATTTGAATGATGAATGAATCCACTTTATTTGCGGAAAGATATTAAATATGCATGATGCAAATTGATTTTATGGGAATTATTAGCATCCATTTCACCATATATATATGCCTTGCTACCTATCTTCAGCTTACTCAATTTTCGGCAATGGCTTATCATCTTATAAACAGTTTGAGCACCATTGGACTCTTCTGCTTAATATTATTACAAGGTGTCAAAGGAGGGGCATTCAAAGATTTTGTTGAGGAAACAAATAATGCAAAAAGTTCTATTAAGGTGCCTTTTGAAGAATCGTCATTCAGTTTTTACACCATGATCTCGTTTTAGATAACTTATGCTTATTTCTCTCTATCTGATACAGAACCAATCCAATTTGTATGATGGCAAGATCAAGGCTGATGATCCATCTATGTTCTTCAAAAGTTATCCCATGCAACCGACTCAGGTTGTTCATGTAAGTGCCCCATGTTTATTACTTTTGAACTTTTAATTGCAAAAATAATAATATGTTAGCAGTATAATTATTAATTTCCTAGAAGAATCGAAAATATCCCGTCTTAAAACTCAAATCTGTTGCAACCAAATTGGTAGGAGCTTACAGTTATAGCACAGATAGAAAGTACATTGCATTGTTTTTACATTAACCGAGCAAAGTAACTTAAAGTGGTGGATCTGCATAAGTTTATGCATTTTCTGTGGCCTCCAAAACACATGATTAGTACTTGTATACACAAAATTACTTATTTCATATACTGAATCAATAAACATGTGATATATTTATGTCAATGATACCTTTATAAGAACTGAATGTTGGATATGCTCACTTATATAACAAACTAATATCATTATATAATTTTGCAGTATGCAGCATACCAAACGAAACAAGGGATATACAATGGAGTAAAGCAGTTCTGAATGTTCATGAGTTAAATAATGTTATCAAGGATCAAATAAGCTCAAGCCAAATTTGGGTTTATAATGGAGAGAATGAAAATTTGAACTCAATACAAGCTGGATGGCATGTGAGTATAACTAATATGTACATTACCGATGGAATATTTTAATTTTATAACTTTCTTCTCCATTATTTAAAAACTTATAACACATTTTGATCATATTTTACTTTAATATTGATGATTTGAATTTTGGACTTTGTTGTTAGGTATTCCCAAATCATTACGGTGACTCTAGGACTCGTTTCTTCGTATCATGGACTGTAAGTGCTATATTAAAATTATCTCTGTCCACTTAATTCATTTGAAATCTAACAATTTTTTATGATTTCTTCAATCACAAATAGTCGAAAGGCTTCCAAGATGGATGCTACAATATGGAGTGCCCAGGATTTGTCTTAGACAAGGTAGCAATTGTTAAGCCCGGAGACATTTTGACATCAGCCAACATTAACCTGAAAATTTCAAAGGTGCAATCTACCTGTTTTAACTTTCATTCAAAAGCAGATACAAAGTTTTTTCTTTTTTCTTTTTTCTTTTTAAAATAATCCTTGTGAATATCAATGAACAGAATACAAATACTGAAGATTGGTGGTTATACAACAATAATAGGCCAATTGGATACTGGCCAAAAAGATTGTTTAGAACATTAGGAACAAATGGAACTGTAGCAGCATTGGGTGGAATGGTTAGCTTCAGTAGAGATCAGCCAAGTCCTCCAATGGGTGCTGGTACTTTTCCCAATGAGGGACGTTTGCCATCAGCACGAATAGGACGTATTAAATTTATTAATGCAAAAGGTGATGTTCAGTATCCTTTTCCGACTGACTTCACTGCCGTTCAAGATGATCATCAGTGCTACAAAATTTCTCCAATTGTTGATGCTAAGTACAGTTTTGGCTTTTACTTTAACTATGGTGGTCCTGGTGGTTGTATGAGCTAGAATTGATTATATACATGTCGATTGTAACTTTTTAGTTTTTCTTTCTTTTACTTCTGTTAAAAATATTTCAAAAGGATGGCATTTGTTTGCCAAAGTATTCAATGTGTTTTACCGGTGAGTAATATTTACCAATCATTAACTGTCAATATTAGATGCATAATTTACATTGAGGTTGTCCTAATCTATGTTTGGAGATATAACGTACATATAACGTGCATGCAACGTGCAACCATCTTGCATTTGTCATTCTATATGAGATATTGCGTATGAATATCCCAAAGACCAAATATGATTGAAATTCATGATTTGAAACATTGGCGTCAGCTCATCATTTTGTATTTGGTCACCATCTACATTAGTTGACATAACAAATTGTTATCATTTTTTCATTTTGACATTTTAGCATGAAATAACGAGTTTTCCATCCCCGTCTAGCAATCAACCTGATTTTGCTTTTTGAATCATACACGGGATTTGTCCCTGTATTGGACAAGTTACAAACATAATAAAAAGTAATTATATAAATCATTTCATTTTAAATGGTTCACAAAATTTCAAAATCGCTTCTTTTTTTGTTCCCTGTATACACGCGTTTCTGTATGATACAGGAAACAAAAGGGAAGTGCTATCGAAATTTTATTGAATCGTTTAAAATGAAATAATTTACGAAATATAATTATTGTTGTGTTTATAATGAAAAATATGATGGCCGACCATTAAAGTAGAAAACAATAAACTAAAAATTTAATATTATATCCATAATTTATGCCAATTCGTAAAATTTATAAATGATAATTAATAAATGAATTATGGTTAACGGAACATTAAAATGTATAAATGATTTGAAAAATAAAATAACAAAGAATAATATATTATTTGATTAATAAAATAATAAAATATATAAATGAATTAAAAAATAAAACGTCAATCTATGAAATGATCAATACTTTTCTGATTTTCTATCATATTTTCTTAAATAAGAAAAATGAGCGCCCATTTTGTTGACCAGAGCTAGATGTATCAATCACGAAGGTGGTTGAGAGGTTCAATAAAGGAACATTTTTATAATAGTGCAAACGTACTTATTGAATTCGTTTTAAGTAATAATGGAAACAAAGAAGAAATTTATTGTTTGTGCAGTAAATGCAAACTCTTGAAGCATTTGGTACTGGATCTGGTTAAAGTTCATTTTTCTGACCTAGTAATCTTAATTTCAACGATTATACTTGCTTCATCTAGATCTTTCATATTGAAGTTGGCACCTAATAAAGATTTGACATTGTTTATAGCATGAATGTTTGGCCTAAAAATAAGTAGATCATCTACGTACAGACATATAATAGTGCAAATGTCATTCTCAGATTTATAGTAAATACATTCGTCACTTTCATTAACTTTAAAACTGTTATCCCAACTTTTGGCAAAGTTGAGATACTCGAAATTTACTAAAAATCAATGATTATTATTCTTGAATATCAACTACGCATTGCAGGATAACCATGGATATCGATGAGTGTTATCCCAACTTTTGGCAAAGTTGAGATACCCGAAATTTACTAAAAATCAATGATTATTATTCTTAAATATCAACTATGCATTGCAGGATAACCATGGATATCGATGAATTTTGTCTGAATCCAGATCAGGCCACAATCGATAAGACATGACAAGTAAAGCCGTAGAAGCCAACGTTTCAAGTTTCAAGTCAATCTAAATTCGTATGCTCAAGGTATGATGGTTTCAATTTGAGAAAGATAGCCCCTTGTTCGGTTCGAACCCATAGGGTACCCATGGTTCGAATCGATGGCCAGAGGTTATGTTCGAACCCATTGCTTCGAAACCATCCACTCCGAACCCATCCGGTATCCTTGCTTCGAACCCATGAAGTTCGAAGCCATCATCCTAGCAGTAGTTCGAACCCACGAGACATAGCCGTGCTTCGAATCCATCAGCCACCATGTACTTCGAATCAATTGCATTCGAATCCATCAGCACGTTCGTATCCATGACTAGAGCACTGTTTCGTGTCCATCAATGGGTCGCGTCTTCGTGTCCGTGAACTTCGTATCGATAACGCCAACACCTAGTTCGAATCGATGATCGTTCGAACCTATCATGGGGCTTCAGTTCGTACCCATCACATGTATTGGTGCGAACTTACCATCGATGCGAAGGAAGCCCCCTCTCTTCGATTCGAACTAGGCAGATGCATGCCAACGCGAGACTTAAGTAGTTGATTGATTCAAACTATGCAACGGCCATAGATACAAACGAGGCGAAGAACATGGGTGCGAAGCGTTCAACCCGGGGAGAAGACCGGATCGACTCGAACGACGTGCGCCACGTCACCACTGAACCACATGCATCCATGGATTCGAACTCAGGGATTCGAAGCGATCGATTCGAACAACACAGCCAACCGAAAAACTCCAATTCGAATCGACCGTATCTCCTAAACCACTCATCCAAATGCAACCAAATTTTCACAGTAGCTTCCATACAAGATAAAGATTGTTCCTGCCAAGTTTCAGCTCGATTGGACCATTTCTTGATGGGTTCGAAATCACTTCGAATCGATGTCGGATCGAGTCGAAACTTGGTGGGGTCGGTCGCGTGGGCCCACTCACGTGCCAGAAGAAGTCTCCTGAAGTTTGAGCGAGATCTGGGCCTCCCACGCCTATAAATAGCACCCTGAAGCCTTCAGAACGGGGGGATTTTCCGGAGCTTCCACCATTGAACGTCCAGACTCTGCCGGATTGAATTACATATTCCATTATCATTATTGTATTCAGATTTCAAAGCTATCATCAACTGTAATCCGCTGTAATCAAGAGTAATCAGGGAAGAACATCAATAAAAGTTAAAACCTTTGAAGTGGACGTAGGCTGGAGATAGCCGAACCACTATAAATTGTGTGTTCTCGTTCATAATTTCTATTTTGCTGCGTGTTGCTTGCTTAGATCTGTGATTTGTGTTTGGATATTGTTGATTTATACTCCAATACTGGTGCTTTCACAATACTTTGGGGTTTGTGACCAATTTTGACGCAAACATTAAAACCATGTGAGGTGATTAAATTATCAAATTTCTCATGTCATTGCTTAGATGCTTGTTTTAAACTATATAATGATTTATCTAACTTGCAAATTTATGTTCTTGATCATGAATTATAAAGCCTTCAAGTTGGTCCCTATAAATTTCTTCTTTCAATTCTCCATTTAAAAAAGAAGTTTTGGTGTATTATTAAATTATGAATAGATGCTAGTGAAATTAGTATTTGAATGGATGTAATTCTAGTTACAGACGAGAAAGTGTCAAAAAGTCTACATTTTCTCTTTACTTAAACCATTTAGCTACTAAATGAGCTTTATATTTATCAATTGTTCCATTAGGTTTTAATTTTTTTTAAGTATCCATTTACAGCCTATAGACTTACAACTGGATGGTAAATCTACTAAGTGCCAAGTTTTATTGGATTGCAAAGAATCCATCGCATCATTTATAGCCTCTTGCCACAAATCGACAGCTAAAGAAGATAAGGGTTCTTGGAGGTTTAAAGTATCCTCTTCGATAGTAAAAGCCCAAAAATATGAACCATGACCTTTCGTAATTCTTGCTCTTTTACTTCTTTTAGATTCGTTTTTAGAAGATTCATTATATTCTGTTCTAATAGGTATAGTGTTACTTGATGTGTCACCACTATTCCTCAATTTAAAAGGAAATCTCAGTTCATAAAGATCAGCATCTTTAGATTTTATTATATTGTGTGTATTCATATCATAAAATCTATATGTTTTGCTATTATTAGCATAGCGAATAAATACACATTCATATGTTCTACTTGCTAATTTTATTCTCTTTTAGTCAGGTATAAGAACATATGCTAAACATTTTCAAGTTCTAAAATAAGTCACATTCGATTTATAACTTTTTAAGATTTCAAAAGGTAAAATTTTACTTTTTGACTTAGGAATCCTATTCAAAACGTAACACATGGTCAATAAGATTTCCCCCAACCAATGTGATGATGCATCGAAATTAAGTAAAATAGCAACTGCTAATTTAGTTAATATTTTATTTTTTCTTCCAGCTTTACCATTCATTTCAGGTGAATTAAGTTTAAGGGTTCTGATTCTCTAATTACAGATTTATGTGGGATTTTAGTTATTTTTGCTTGAATACAAAAATCACATTTTTCAAAATTATGTAGTGACATATTAGGGATTACACCTAAGCTACTCATGTTCTTTATTATTCGTTTATTAACATGACATAGTCTAGAGTGCCAGATATTAAAATCACACAACATGTAAGCAGAAACAGACATTTTATTACATTCAACATTCAGTTTAAACATTCTACCAGTTGCATAACTCATACCCACAAACATACCATTCATAGTGATGGTGTACATATCAGCCCCAATAGTCTGTGTAAACCCAGCCTTATTAAGAAGATAATCCGAAACAAGATTCTTTCTCATCTTTGGAGTGTGCATGACGTCTTTCAGAATGACGATCTTTGCAGAGGTAAACTTCAGCTCTACGGTTTCAATGACAGCAGCAATATTGGTGTGAGAGTCTCCTAACATACTTTCTTGTCCTCGGTCTCTATGTATGTTTTGAATATAGCACGGTCATAGCAGACATGACGTGTAGCGGCAGTATCTACCCACCGACCCTTTGATCCACCAACAAGGTGAATCTCATCAGAAATCATAGCCGTAAGAGGCTCCTCGGTCAGGTTAACCTGCGGTGCAGAGCTTGGCCTGTTCCGGCACTTTCATGCTATATAACTTGGTTTTCCACGGTTGTAATAAAGAAACAACTATTCATAGTCATTCTTTTGAGATGCTTTCTGTTGACCTCTATTCAAATTCTGTTTGTTGCGGTTCTGATTAAGCTTGTGGTTCTGATTCTTAAAGCTTTTGGAATTTGGTTTCAGAAGTGCAGCTTTTTTAGTGTTGTCTGAAACAGCAAGCACTTCGTCCTTCATATCCTATTTACGAGATTCGTCCTCAATACGGAGACGAGTTATCAGATTTTCTAGTGAAAATTCCTTAGTTTTATGTCTAAGATTATTCTCAAAATCCTTCCAACTGGGAGGTGACTTATCAACCAAAGCCGCCATTTGAAACCGTTCATCTAAACTCATACCTTCGGAGATGATATCATAAGCTATTTTCTGAAGCTCATGAGACTGCATCTTTACCGACCTGTCATCTTTCATCTGGTATTTGAGACATCAACTGACGGCAAACTTCTTCGCTCCTGCTTCCTCTGTATCGTACTTTTTCTGCGGCGTTTTCCACATTTCCCTTATTGTTTTGTTTGAGTTGTAGTAGTTGTAAAGATCGTCTTTGAGTCCGTTGAGGATGAAGTTCTTGTACAGATAATTCTGCTCTGTCCAGATCTGCAACTCCTTCGATTTCTCTGTTCAAGCTTTCAGTAGATCTGCCTCTGCTTCATCGGGTTTGTTTGGAAGCCGCGGTTTATCCGTTGTCAGCACAGCGGTCACCTTCCTCATTGTCAGGAAGAACTCCATCCTCTGTCTTCACGCGTGAAATGGAGGCCCTCGAACCTGAAGGGCGGATCAGACACCATGGGAACCTGGAACAACGATGCGGGAGGAGCAGCATCTAAATCAGCAACAGAAGTCATTGTTGTTGGCGTCGTCTTCAATTTGTTGAAAACAAATGAACTTCGGCTGAGTCGTGTACTCCGTCACTGTCTTGAAAACGTTTCAGTGTTCTGCTCAAGAGTGCAAGCAGTGGAACAAATGCCGCCGTCTATAAAATGAAACAGCCTATCTTTGTTTCATTTCGTGGTATCGATCCGTTTGCACAAACGGATTCGACTCAGTTGCCCTAAAAAACACCGTTCGGTTTTGAGAAAAAAAGAATTTCGTGGAGAAGAAGAAGAATGGCTTGCAAAAGAAAACGTCAATCGTATTTTTGATTTCATCCAACAATCAATTTTAATAGACGGAATATCAAATCGAATGTTTTACTGAGTCGTGGTGTGACGGTTGGCTCAAAACTCGGATCTGAAGTTTTACCTTTACCAATTTCGTCTAAAAATATAAGTGTCACACCACAACAAGCCCAAGCCCGAATCGACTCGGCACGCGTGCGCGTGTAGTGGTCAAGCATAATCCTCCTCCTCAGAAAAGAGCATCATTGGATGCTCAAAGGGCACAATTTAGCCTCTAAGAATCTTTTCTATAGTCCTACAATGTGGGACTATTCTCATATACAGGAGTCATTCGCACTTAGTTAATTTTTTTAATAATGCACTTAAAATTTAAAAAACATTTCCAACAGCAATGCAGGCTACTGTAGTTCGAAAATTCCAATACTACATCGAACTATCATTCTGTAAATCTTATACATGCTATTATACTTCAAAAATTCAAATGTTATATCCATCATTCTTCATATGCAAGACATGCTATTATATTTCAAAAACTCTACTGCTATATTCAACAATCATTCTTCAAATTCAGTTGTTGAAAATTAACTGTAAATTGAACATAATCTATATCTTTGTAGTGTTGTTTTCTGACTAGTCTTTCATTTTTGTTGTCTGATTTGATCGCCATGCAAAGGCTAGACTAAGGAAAGAGTGCATCGATTTGGTGAGTGAAATTCTTTCTTTTACACAATGAGGTCATTAATTTACTGATATGAATGCTTAATCATAGGTTATTATAAAATGAAATCTATACGGTTAGTTATTGAAATCGATAGAATTCCTTAGATAAAATAGTTGTTGGTAGAAAAAAAAAAAATCCATGCAGTCTCTTTACTGTGCATATAATTTGCTTGAATTAATAATTATTAGGCTTGTTAGTTCTTTATAAAATACATTCCATCTGTACGTTCAGGTTAAAGCAGACAAAGTAAATTTAATTATTGGCTCCAGTGGAAAGAAGATTAAAAGGATCATTGAAGAGACTGGGGTAGAAACTATTGACACTGGAGATGATGGAATTGTAAGAGTCCATGTTTCCTGTTTATTTATATTTCATAAAGATTAGTTAACATGGTATGTTGTATTTTGCAGGTGAAAATCACTACAAGAGACTTGACAGGTTTGGAGAAAGACAATTATGACCAATCTTACAACGTTAGCATTTTGGCCTTATTCAACTTTCTTGTTGAGGGGATCATAATTTAATTCAAGTTTAGATTTATGTTAAGATCCTTATTTCAAGACTGCCCTTATATCACAGTGCTCTTAAGGCGAGGTGTTTGGTTTCATACTACTACAGCACATCCATTTCTGCATCTGAAAAAATTAAGCAAGAGCAGGTTAGATTAGTGTAAAAACTATTTTTTTTCACAGTTTAAAGAAAATCATTGGATGATGTGCAGCAGTATCTGATCAACCACGAAAATGGTATGGTCGACAAACAGAGATACAAACACTATGTTTAGTCCTACAACTATCTTATAGATTTTTTTCTACCACTGGCACTAACCATAAGTACGTTTCTTTACAATCCAACATAAGGAGATTAATAGTCTCACACAAGGAAATCGAAAACTATGCGAGCCATAAGCATGTTTCGATTATAGTTATTTTAGTAGCAATTGGCTTTACAAAAAACTTATGAAGCCTGAAATATATGCAAAGTGCGATTAATAGGTTTCTAAAATTCTATCCTTGTTAATGAAATAAGCTTAGCACTATACGTGTAGGTTAAGACTTGAGTAAGCTTATTTGATGTAAAATGTTAAAACTTGAATTTTTCTTGCACCTCATAACTTATAAACATTCATTTTCCATGTTCAATTTGTTTCATAATGTAATAGTAAAACAAACATTAATTAGAAGCAATGGCCAAATAATAACTATAATATTTCTTTCATTTACTAATTAAACCAGAAATTAATTAGAAGTAATCCTCATTCCTACTCATTAATGAAAATTATATCTAAGTGCATTTATTTGAATGATGAACGAATCCACTTTATTTGCGGAAAGATATTAAATATGCATGATGCAAATTGATTTTATGGGAATTATTAGCATCCATTTCACCATATATATATGCCTTGCTACCTATCTTCAGCTTACTCAATTTTCGGCAATGGCTTATCATCTTATAAACAGTTTGAGCACTATTGGAATCTTCTGCTTAATATTATTACAAGGTGTCAAAGGAGGGGCATTCAAAGATTTTGTTGAGGAAACAAATAATGCAAAAAGTTCTATTAAGGTGCCTTTTGAAGAATCGTCATTCAGTTTTTACACCATGATCTCGTTTTAGATAACTTATGCTTATTTCTCTCTATCTGATACAGAACCAATCCAATTTGTATGATGGCAAGATCAAGGCTGATGATCCATCTATGTTCTTCAAAAGTTATCCCATGCAACCGACTCAGGTTGTTCATGTAAGTGCCCCATGTTTATTACTTTTGAACTTTTAATTGCAAAAAATTAATATGTTAGCAGTATAATTATTAATTTCCTAGAAGAATCAAAAATATCCCGTCTTAAAACTCAAATCTGTTGCAACCAAATTGGTAGGAGCTTACAGTTATAGCACAGATAGAAAGTACATTGCATTGTTTTTACATTAACCGAGCAAAGTAAGTTAAAGTGGTGGATCTGCATAAGTTTATGCTTTTTCTGTGGCCTCCAAAACACATGATTAGTACTTGTATACACAAAATTACTTATTTCATATACTGAATCAATAAACATGTGATCTATTTATGTCAATGATACCTTTATAAGTACTGAATGTTGGATATGCTCACTTATATAACAAACTAATATCATTATATAATTTTGCAGTATGCAGCATACCAAACAAAAGAAGGGATGTACAATGGAGTACAAGCAGTTCTGAATGTTCATGAGTTAAATAAAGTTATCAAGGATCAAATAAGCTCAAGCCAAATTTGGGTTTATAATGGAGAAAATGCAAATTTGAACTCAATACAAGCTGGATGGCATGTGAGTATAACTAATATGTACATTACCGATGGAATATTTTAATTTTATAACTTATTTCTCCATTATTTAAAAATTTATAACACATTTTGATCATATTTTACTTTAATATTGGTGATTTGAATTTTGGACTTTGTTGTTAGGTATTCCCAAGTCATTACGGTGACTCTAGGACTCGTTTCTTCGTATCATGGACTGTAAGTGCTATATTAAAATTATTTCTGTCCACTTAATTCATTTGAAATCTAACAAACTTTTATGATTTCTTCAATCACAAATAGTCAAAAGGCTTCCAAGATGGATGCTACAATATGGAATGCCCAGGATTTGTCTTAGACAAGGTAGCAATTCTTAAGCCCGGAGACATTTTGACATCAGCCAACATTTACCTGAAAATTTCAAAGGTGCAATCTACCTGTTTTAACTTTCATTCAAAAGCAGATACAAGGTTTGTTTTTTTTAAAAAAAAATAATCCTTGTGAATATCAATGAACAGAATACAAATACTGGAGATTGGTGGTTATACAATAATAATAGGCCAATTGGATACTGGCCAAAAAGATTGTTTAGAACATTAGGAACAAATGGAACTGTAGCAGCATTGGGTGGAATGGTTAGCTTCAGTAGAGATCAGCCAAGTCCTCCAATGGGTGCTGGTACTTTTCCCAACGAGGGACGTTTGCCATCAGCACGAATAGGACGTATTAAATTTATTAATGCAAAAGGTGATGTTCAGTATCCTTTTCCAACTGACTTCACTGCCGTTCAAGATGATCATCAGTGCTACAAAATTTCTCCAATTGTTGATGCTAAGTACAGTTTTGGCTTTTACTTTAACTATGGTGGTCCTGGTGGTTGTATGACCTGGAATTGATTATATACATGTCGATTGTAATGCTTTAGTTTTTCTTTCTTTTACTTCTGTTGAAACATTTTAAAAGGTTGAAACATAATCATTGCATGCTACCACAACATGGGAGGGTTGGCAATATTCTTAAGTGTTTTGAACTTAGAGTTATGTCGGACAAAAATAGTTGTAGAAGATCTATTACAACACATAAAACAGTTGTAAGGAACTTTATTACAAAGGTCATCAAGAGCAGTCCAAAACAGTTGTACAATGCTCGACTTTATTATAATTTGGCATATTAAAACTTTCGACCAACCATTGTTATAGACCTATTACAGCGGTTGCTGCAAATTGCGAAATGAATATTTTGTTATGGTGCAAGTTATTGTCTCTATTGTTTCCATTGCTGTAGATTTTGCTGCTCTAGGCCATCGTTGTCTAGGAATTAATGCTTTCGTCTATGTTGAAATTGATGAATTCAACTTTATCGGCTTCATTTCTAAAGAAGCGGTCGACTTTGCTGGCGGAGATCAGTTGAAGAAGTCGTAGATTAGATTTTTTTTTTTTTTTCCTCTCTCGTCATCGTTGTTGTCAATTAACAACATTTGAATATTTGAGAGAGAGATATAAAAAAAGTAAAACAGTGATTTTGGTAAAGGAGGTCATGGAAAATAAAACACTTTTTAACTTTTTCCTATAAAATAATTTACTCTTCTACTTTTATGTTCTAGCCAACGGTTATTTAAAACATCGTTAACTGTCAATATTAGATGCGTAATTTACATTGAGGTTGTCATAATCTATGTTTGGTTCACTGTAACGACCCTAGCTCAATCTTCGAAAATCGACACCTAAATACGTCACATGTATTCCAATGCCGCAGATTCAAACATTGAATCTGGTTCGCCGGAGCTTATAACACATTAAGTACAACAACACAGCGGAAGGAAAAAATAATAACTTTATTGATATACAACATTTGATACAACACATTGATACAATTGATACCAATATCAGAGATACAAAACCACAGCGGAGACAACAGCAGCGGAAAAGATACCATCTTCAATGACTCTAAGAGAAAGAGAGAAGCTGATGTAATTCCAAAGATCAAAGACTCCAAGCTCCAAATCGAAAGCTTGAACCACCATCACGTTGTAATGTAGCAAGATCAGTGCATAGTGAAACAATGCGATCACCAAATCCAAAGGCTGGATGCTATCGAATCTACGCCTACTATTTGATTATCTGAAAATCCCAATTTTAAACTGTCCGTGTGGAAAATTGTGGGCACTCGGAATTTAGAAAGAAAACAATAAACTCCAGCTCAGTCATGAGACTGGTGTGAGCAAACAAAAACAGTTTATTTTTAACAACAGAAAACAAAAGAAATTAAAAGAAATCTGCAATGCTTTTTGAAAAATAAAACTACAATAAAGCCTTCCGCCACACACGCAATCCAAGTGCACAATTGGAGGAGATTTCTCCTTATGATGGTCAAACATGCTTGATACGCGAAAATCCTTTTAATATTATTATTAGTGCATAGTGTAGAAAATCTTTCGAAAGTATAGTATTAATCTTAGCCAGCATACAACCATTATTGTATGCCCTACTATAGCTACCATGTTCAATACTATGTTACCACCACATTCCATGGTAGGTTATACAACTAAAACCGTACAGGGCGCGTATTGTTTCTTTGGATTTCCAACAAATGATCAGGCTAAGTAACTTCCTGGGCCACATAGGTACGCCTCTGGAGGGACGCCCGAGAACCTAACCGGATCTCTCCCAGCATAAGACCGGGTTACCTCTGTAACTATGTAACTAACTGCCACGAGTATGTCATCCCCCAGTCGTTGCCGACCTTTATCAGAGAGCTCTCAACACTAACAACCACAAAGCACAAATTTACAGTAACCACATAGGTTAAATATCTGGGATCCATATCATGATAGCACCCTTTTCCAGAAGGAAACAGACATACCCTAAAGGGCGCGACCCTCATAACCTTGCTTCATTCTTCATGTTTCGACTATTTTCGGGTTGTGAGGACCGACGAGGTCACATCCACAAAGCTACGCTTTACACAAAAGCCATACTTCGATTAATAAATGATCATCAACACTTCATATGCCAAATTACCAAATTACCAAATTGCGAATGTAACGCTAGTAATCATCAAGTACAAACCTCTGGGCTCGTGCGTCTCTGAGAAGGGTGTTAACCAAGAGAATAAATTCTCTGCCACCAAACAGAAATGTATTTGTTAAAAACCAGCTTTACATCTCAAAGTGTAATGTCAGACATACATCCATACAAGTCCGTTCCGGGTTTGAACGGAACCAAAGGCACTTCAAAAGAAGCCCTTGCAATCCGGATAATCCATAATCATATCCGAACTACCCATCACAAAGGGTGATCAAATCTCTATACCGAGGCCATTCGACGCAGAGACATTTGACATGTAATCCTTTCGCTTTCGAAAATATATAGTCTTCACCACCGGTCTTCAAATGCTATCCATTTTGTCGTATCATTATTCGGAATGGGTTATATGACACAAAGTTCTCTCCCGGCTAAACCGGATAATGAGCGTAAAATTTAAAAACATATGGATATTGGATCTTAGTTAAGTCACAACTTATTACCCAAAACCTTCTTTCAAATGGTTTTAAACAAATTTCCACTTTTAATCTTTTAAACAAAAGATTCACTTCACATTGAAACAAAGTTCACAAATCTTTCACAAAGATTAATTCATAGCTTTCCAAACTATTTCATTTCCAAATCTTTTATACAAAAGATACACCTTTAAGATCCTCTTCAATTTAAAAATAAGGTTCATCAAATCTTTCACAAAGATTCATCTATAACTTTCAAAACAATTCCATTTCAAATTTGAAACCCTTTTGACAAAAAAAACTAGAAGTTCTTTCATTATGTGAAAGTCATTGTCATTTGAAAACAAATGCTTTTTGTTTCGGAAAAATCTGATCGAATATACAAAAGTTATAGCCCTTTAAAGGTATAAACCAGAAAATCAGCGAACTGTCGTATCATCGGCAAGTCCTATTTGAACTAAATCCAAATTTCCTAAAAAAATTTATTTAATACACTCCAAAATGGTTTAAAATCTATATATACATTATATAACTTGCAAAACCATTTTGAACCATTGTTTCCAAACATATATTCATAGTACTCAACTTCAAATCTTGAATTCAAATTCAAATCAAACCATTTAAATTACAAAACTTTAACAAGTTATTCAAAATAAAAACTCCTTTTCAAAATCTTTTCATATTCAATCCAATTTCATTTCCAAAACCATTTGGATTCGAAATTCAACCTCTTAAATAAAATAAAATTAAATTCAAAATATGTGTGACTTAACTGATTTCCTCGTGTAATTCATATTTGTATGTGTATAGTGTAGTTCGAGGGTTTTACACAATAGTGTAATATCATCAATCATCACAATCCAAACACAGCAATATCGATAAGCGATATAATCTTATAACGCTTATCTTCATTCACAAGTTCGCAGATAAATAATATAAATGCATCACTGATAAATAAAATTATATTGATCATAGCTCACACCAAAACAATTCATAGCACAAAGCATAACATATCAGGGATATCAAACAATTCAAAGCATTCCTTACAATCCAAACATCCATAAGTAAAATTAATTAATTATCTGATTCATTTAAATTAGATTAATTACTTATGAATAAATTACCAATCCTGGTTAATTAACATTAATTAACTACAAATTTTTTTGATTAACTATCCTTTAATCATTTATTAATTGACCTTTAATAATAAATTAATTAATCTTTAATCATAAATTAATCAATCTTAATTAATAATTTAATCAACTTTTAGCCATTAAATAATTAATCCCTAATTATTCAATTATTCTTTAATTAATTATTCTTAATTAATTATATTAATTAATTAACCCTTAATTAATTAATTTTTTAATTAATTATCCTTAATCAATTATATTGATTAGTTAACCCTTAATTAATTATTAGTTTTAATTAATAACCTTTAATTATCTAACTAATAATCCTTAATTACAAATTAACTAACCTCCAATTAATTAACTTATAACCCTTAATTATTAATTTTAATTAATCCTTAATTATTAATAAATTAAATTAATTTATTATACTTAAATTGCTTTATTAACTTAATTAGTCTCAAACCATTAAACCCTAATTAACTTTTAAGGAAATCATTATCTTTATAAATTACCTAACTATCGTTAGCATATTTAAAACATTTATCCTTATAACTAACTTACTTAATTAAATCATTTAATTTAAGTTTTAAAATAAAATAAACATTTAAATTAACAAATTAAAGTTAACAAATTATATAACTTCCTAATCAAATGTCAAAAAAAAATTTATTTTATATAAAAGAAATTTATATAACAAAAGTTTTAAACTAAATTTATTTTTAAAAAAAAACTTACTTCGGGTCCAACCCGGCTCTCTTTAAAAACCCTACTCCAGAGAGTAGAGCTAGGAAATACAGTTGTCCGCCACACTGACCCCCCTTTTAGCTAGCCCAACACAGAGATTTGATGCCCCCAACCATTTTGTTTGGATTAATCGGGACCCACCTCCGCGCCTTGAAATTGGGAGCAGGACAGACGAGAATCGAACCTGCGACCTGCTTACCAGGAAGCAAGTATCTTACCACTACGCCACCCCACTCTAGGTTTCTTCTCTTCTTTCCTCTTTATACTTTGTTTAGTTTCAAATTCTTTACAACTGCTTAAACATGATAGTACACACAAGAATATACTCGAGTATACACTCGAGACAGCAACGAAACTACACGAGGTCGACTTCAAGTTCCTCCTTTTCTTTTCCAAACTCGAACAACCAGAACAAAACGTGCACATATGCACGTGTACACCTCTTTCGGCCACCTCCGACCAAGTCGCCGACCACCACCAAGTCTCTGATGATCACCTCACCCCAAACAATCACCCAGAACAACGAGCCTCCCCGTAAATCAAAATCGAACTCACTCAACCCATCAGGCAAAAAAAAAATCGATCATCTGTTCCTCCTGGCGCCACTCAATTCCGATCACCGGAGAACCTACTACTCCACCCAGAGTTGCTCTACAACACAACGCATCAATCCAACCAGCTCGCATCAGTTCCGATCCACCCACGACGCTACAGCAACTCATTTTCCAACTTCGACTAAAATTAGGTTTAAACCCTATTTCGATGACGAACGACCACCACGACGAACGGTAAATACCTTCACCAATTTTCCTGTGATCGCCCACTCTCAAGATCCCTTCGACAATGATCACGACAACAACCTCCGAGCCGATCGTCGAAATTTGATGATGAAACAAAATCTGATCATCCCCAATTATCTCACTGAATATAAACTAAAAACCCAGATTTTCAAAATCATCATTTCCTATTACGAATTCAATAATATAATCAAAGTATGGAAATTTTAACACTCGACTTTTGACTTGAGTTGATTTCTCTAACATTTCTTATATTCCAGTAATCCTATATGTTGATAACACTTAATGATATTTTTAAAATTTAGATTGTGATCATTCAAACACATTTTATTCAAACATCAAAGCCTAAAGGGGATTAGGAAGTTAGATTTCGAATTTTGAACAGGTTTTAGAACCTGTTATGTTTGAACAAATGCATGCTTTGCTTGTTCCAGACATGTACACAGATACCAAAACACATACGTATACATAAATTTGTAGGCATACAATCATACAAGCACATTTCAGATCATAACTTCAAAGATCATCTCAATATATCGGGTTTAATAATTTAAAAAAGGGAGTTTTCTCACTTATTTGAAGAACGGAGGACAGTGCTTTTATTTGATCTAGAAACTTTGATGTGAAACTGATGTCTGATTGTTGAATTTGATCTTTAAATCTGGTAACTGTTTTGATGTTGAACTTGAATTTGATTTGTTGAAGTTGAATTGATCTTTGCATGCCATATGATTTGTTTTAGGTTTTGATTTGAATTGAGTTTGATTCATTTTGCTAGCTCCAGTTGAATCAGGTTAAAATAGATGAAGCTATTGATGAATTTGATTTATTTTTTTCCTGCTTTTGATTATTTTTCTGGTTTTTTTCTTTCAGGTTTTAGTTCTTGATTCCTTCTCAGGTTTGCATGTTTTGACATATACGTAAGAAAAGAAAGTGTAGGAGCATATTAATATTTACAACTTTGATTTTTTTCCATTATTTGAATTTAAAAATAAATAGAAAATAAACTAATATGACACTTGTATAATGCATGGCATTATTAATTTACACTTGTTCAATCTTCTTGTATTAATATTTTACAAATGTCATATACAAAATAATTTATGTTATACCCTTGTGTAATTTTGTATTTACATATGTGTATTTTAAAGAGAAAGAATATTATTTCTTTATTAATATCTTATTCAAATTTTATAAATTTCCAAAAGATATGTATATATGTATATTTTAAACTTTTATTTCTTGTTTTATATTTGCACTCATACATTATATTTTATACTTTTATAATTTTTTAAATAACCTTAAGAAAAATATTTTGAAATCAAATTATACACTTAATAAATAATCATATATATATATATATTTCTTAAAGTATAAAGCTTTTAAATCCAACTTATTTCAAAAATATTTATTTCAATTTATTTTCAACATATATATATATATATATATATATATATTTGAATTTCAAATTCAAATTTTAAACTAAAATCTTTTCACATACATACATACATACATACATACATACATACATACATACATACATACATATATAACAAACACATATCTTATTTAATTTGAAAAAATTCAAATTAATTTAAAAATAAATCCACAATTTAATTCTAACAATTAAATTAATTACCAAATTAATCTTGGCTTAAAAACGGGAATGTTACATATTCCCCCTTAAGAAAATTTCGTCCTTGAAATTTGCTAGACAGGGAGACGACCAAAGAACAGATAAACACACAAAGATAGAGAAACAGTTTTTCAGATCAAACTAAATATCTATTCTGCATTTGGCTTACCAAATCAGAATATCAATAAATATGAGAACGAACTCATTAAATATCTCACGAAGTATTCCGTTCATCCGGTCTACGAAATATGCGGGGCCATTGGTTAGTATTGGTTAGTCCGAAGGGATAACTAACCACTCGTAGAGTATTTTTGGACCCCAAAGAATAGACAAACAGATACAATTTAACTCAGCTTCATATTTTGTTAACCAATTCATTTCAAATAAAATTTCAAATTCATTAAAGTGAAAAACGAAAAACTGATAAAAAAATGATGACTAAAATACGAGATAGAAACTTATCTACATGATTCGCAGGGCCACCATCACCAAAGCTTCTTCTTGTAGCCGCCACGAAGCAATCAAAGAATTATATATTGGATGATGATCAAAAGAGATTTATGAGATCCGACGAGGTCTCGTCCATAAAGCTACGCTTTACACAAAAGCCATGCTTTGATCAACAAATGATCAACAGCACTTCGTATGCCACATTACCAAATTGAGAATGTATTACTAGTAACCATCAACTACATAACCTCTAAGCTCGTACGTCTCAGAGAAGGGTGTTAAGCAAAGAGAATAAATTCTCCACCATCAAATAGAAATGTATTTGATAGAAACCAGCTTTACATCTCAAAGTGTAATGTCAAACACACATCCATAAAAGTCTGTTCCGGGTTCGAACAAAACCGAAGGCACTTCAAAGAAGCCCTTGCAATCCGGGTATTCACAATCCCGATCGGACTTCCCATCACATATGGAGATCTCTATACCAGCGCGACTCAGTGCAGAGACATCGACGGGTAATCCTTTCATTCTCGAAAATACCCGGTCTTCACCACCGATCTTCAAATGCTATCCATTACGTCGTATCACTATTAGGAGTGGGTTATATGACACAAAGTTTTCTCCCGGCTAAATCGAATAATGAGCACTTAATTTCAAAAACAATGGATATTGGGATCTTATTTAAGTCACCATCTTTAGCCCAAAACCTTTCTTTCAAATGGTCTAACAAATTTCCACTTTTAATCTTTTAAACCAAAAGATTCAACCTTATAAAATCCACTACAACTTGAAACCAAAGTTCAACAATCTTTCACAGAGATTCATTCATAGTTTTCAAAACAATTCTGTTTCAACATGAAAGTTTTTCAACAAAAACTGGATGTTCTTTCGTTATATGAAAGCCATTATCATTTGAAAGAAAAATACTTTTCATTTCAGAAAAATCCGATCAAATATACAGAAATTATAGCCTTTAAAAGTATAATTCTAGAAAATCAGCTAACTGCCGTATCATCGACAAGTTCTATTTGAATTAAATTCAATTTTCCAAAACAATTTATTTAAAATAGTTTTAAATCCATATTATATTGTATAAAATTTTCAAACCATAATTTCCAAAACAATTTAAAAACTTAAACAAGATATATTATCTTCAACTAAACTTTATTTCCAAACTTTCTTTCCAAAGCTTTCATATTCAACCCAATTCCATTTCCAAATCATTTTGGATTCAAAATTCAATTTTCAAAACCATTTTGAATAATATTAAATTCAAATATCTGTGACTTAACCGATTCCCTTGTGCAATCTATATTTGTGTGTGTATGGTGTAGTCCAGGGTTTTACACAATAATGCAATATCATTAATCATCACAATCCAAACACAACAATATCGATAAGCGGTATAATCCTAACGCTTATCTTCATTCACAGATTCACAGATAAATAATATAAATGCATCACAGATAAATAAGTCACAGATCACAGCTCAAACATACAATTCGTATCACAAAATAGCACACATTAGGGATATCAAACAATTCAAAGCGTCCAATACAATTCAAACATTCATAAGTAAGACCAATGAATCATCTGATTAATTTAAACCAGATTAATCGTTAATCCTGGTTGATTAACATTAATTAATTAGAAATTAATTAACCTTTAATAGGAAATTAATTAACCTTTTATTATTAATTAGTTATCCTTAATTAATAATTAAACCAACCTTTAGTCATTAAATAATTAACCTTTAATTATTTAATCATTCTTTAATTAATTTTCCTTAATTACATTAATTGATTAACCCTTAATTAATAATCATTAATTAGTAAATCTCCTTCATTAATTACCCTTTAATTAATCATTTTAATTAATTAACCTAAATTGTTAGGTAATTAACTTTTAATTACTTATATTAAGTAACTATCCTTTAATCACTTGATAAATCAACTTTAATCATTAATTAATTACTCTTAATTAAATAATTTTCTTAAGCAATTAATTACCCTTAATTACTTTCATTAATTAA
Organism: Allium cepa; assembly: GCA_030765085.1. NCBI lineage: Eukaryota > Viridiplantae > Streptophyta > Magnoliopsida > Asparagales > Amaryllidaceae > Allium > Allium cepa. The sequence goes on along the minus strand of CM060940.1, from coordinate 134,467,937 downwards.
TTATCTTTTTAATTAATTAATTATCCTTAATCAAATCTTATACATCAATTATCCTTAGTCACTTATCATTAAATAATTAACTCTTAACAAATTAATTAGTCTTTTTAAATAATCTTTGAAATAAATTCATTATTAACTTAAACCCTTTAAATTACATTAATGTCTTATATAAAAAAACATTCCATCTTTAGTTAATTACAATATTAAGTTTATTTAAAATAAACTTTTAAAATAATGGTTATATAGATTAAACACTCAAAAGTTAAATAAATTGAAATAATTTTTTTTATTTAAAAACCTTTAACAAATTTAAAACTTAGTTAATTTAAAATAATTCTATTTAAAACCTTTTAACCAATTTAAACTTGGATAATCATTTATTATTTATGAAAGAACTAGTTTTAACAAAATTATTTCAAATAAACTTGATTTGTTTTTAAAGTTAAAAACTGATTTCATATTAAATTCACAGACCCGAGCTCAACCGAGGCAAAACCGAGTGCCACTTCGAGTCTTCACCCTACCCTCTTCTGCTTCGAGACACTCACGCGAATAACTTCGAGTTCGACCTGAGAGAACTGCTTCTTCCCCAAAGCCTATATACGAACCCATATACAATGATATCTTATGCACATGTACAATGGGTCTGGTCAACTCCGATCATCAACACGACCATCAACATGTCATCTACGACTTTGCCAATTCACCCGATCACTCAGCTCGATGTATTCAATCAGGAAATCAAAAACAAAGGATCGAGCAACCTCCAAGAGTTAACACGATTGACAAAACTCACCTCCACCGACGACGATGTACATGTAGCATGCATATATTATGCAACCATCTTGCATTTGTCATTCAATATGAGATACTGCATATGAATATCCCGAAGACCAAATATGATTGAAATTCGTGATTTGGAACATTGGCGTTAGCTCATCATTTTGTATTTGGTCACCGTCTACATTAGTAGACATACCAAATTGTTATCATTTTTTCATTTTGACATTTTAGCATGAAATAACGAGTTTTCTATCCCTGTCTAGCAATCAACCTGATTTTTGCTTTTTGAATCATATACGGGATTTGTATTTCCAGTTTATCTTCAAGTCTGGTCTATATCGCGAACATATTATCAAAAAGAGTGTCATCGATGGGAATTCTATCATCATCCATTTAGGCATGTTTTACACTTCTATAA